>OZ005649.1:363041673-363776673 GCA_963930645.1 Salticus scenicus | reverse complement strand
TTTCACCAAAAGTTGAAAATATCATTTGTTACAATTTTGAATTTTCATCATTTTATCTTTTTTAGTATCGGAGTTATGATAGTCAGAAGGTTCTCCATACACACACACACACACACACACACACACTGGCCAATTGCAGAAAAATACTTTTTTGGAATCAGGAGAACTTAAAACATGTAAATCAGATGAAAACTCGAAATCGGATTTTTGACCAAATACAAAATTTCCATTACCTACGGTAGTCAGGTAATGGAAGTAATAATTAGCAAACATGAAAAGACATCAAGGCAGCGGCGGCTTGTGAACCAAAAAATAGGTAAAGAGGCATTTTACCTAATACTTTACACTGTATTTATTTACAGAATATAAATTTACATGTAAATAAAATGAGCAATTTTAATTATTTTTTAGTTAAAATTATGATTAATAAAAAATAGGCATTAAAACTACTTAAATGTTATATTTCAGCTCTTCGCCTATTTTCGGTTCACGAGCTCCGCTGCATTGAGGCCATCATCAGAGGATCATTTGGATTTAAAAATTAAATAAGCTATGAATCTTAGATTATTCGTCATAATTATAAAAGGTTAGATTTTGATTTTATGGCTTGACTAATTGGTTATCATCTATTAGTATTAATGTTTTAAAAAATGTATTTTATTCTCATATCTCTAGAATTCGAAAAAAAAATGCATAATTGTAATAGTTCTAATGAGGCATTTCTCAATTTAATTGAAACTGCAAATTATAACCCGTAAATACGTGAACTCTTATTTTTAATAAATAAAATTTGAAATCAACCAGGAAATGGATGTAGTTAATGGGAAAAATACGGAAAAAAAGTGCATAAATTTATCACTTTATCAGTACATGTAAAAATAAAAATATTATTCAGTAGATGTAAAAATATAAATTTTATTCATTACTATTACCTTGTTTCTATCCGAAAACAATTTTTCCTGTATGATTTCATTCCTTTTTATATAAAGGATCGTAATTCGTAACAGCCGCGCCGAAATAAAATCGTACTCAGATAGCGCGCCAAGAATGAAAATTGTCACAGGTAAAGAAATAAACTGTCAAAGGTTCTAGTAGCGTTCGGAAACGATAAAATAGTTTTGGTAAAATTAAAATAAAAAAAAAGAAAAAGGAAAAAACACTATGCAAAGGTTGCATAGATATGCAAAGGTTACATAAAGAGATATGATGTTTTAAACATACTATGCAGATCTACATCGCTCTGCATTTGGGGTTAACGGTTATTATTATAATTATTATTATTATTATTATTATTTATTTTAATTGGCATCCGAAAGTTTTGATTTTTATCTGCCAAGCTGTGTAATACGAATTTTTATCGATTTATGTTGGGAATTTCTAAGAAGAGAAAGATTTATCTTTACTGATCATTTGTTTTCATTTGAGAAGTAATTTTTTCAACTACACTGCAAGAATAACGATGTTTGAAAGATTTACAAAAAAGCTTTGTGTCGAGAGAGGTCTTCAAAAGATGAATAAGAAATTTGAAGGAACTAAAGTGTTGGATATGCTGCGAGAAAGATAGCGGAAACTGATTTCAAAAAATAAATGTGGAAGAAGGCATTTTGATGTGGTCGAAAGAGGTCCCATTTGCACTGTAAGCGGCTATTTTCACCGAAAGAAAACAAGCAAAATCCTCTTCTTCAGCTCCACAGTGTGGATCTTGTATGGGTGAAATGAATTAAAAAATGAATTGAAAAAACTTTCGTAATGTCGATAAAGGAAGGGACAAGTTACGGACGCGTGTCACACTGTATTTATCGAAAACCGGGAGCTCTTTCAAACATGGCAATATGACGTCTTCGGCAATTTTATTTGAAATCAATTTCCGTCAGCATTCTCGCAGCATACTCAACTCTCTATTGTCTTCAAATTTAACAATTATCTTTCTCAAACTCTCTCTCTCTTCAGACCACAGAGGTCTTTTTAGTAAACTTTTGAAGTGTCTGTATTTTCGTTGTGCAGTTAAATTAAAATGGTCAGTAAGGATTGAATTTTTTCCTCTAAAATCACGACGAAGAACAATTTCACAACACAGAATATTGTTTTGTTTTGTTTTTTTATTATTATTATTATTTTACTATTCTATATTTGCATAACATCTTTCTTACATTGCATGAAAAGCGCCATCTATCGATAGAAATACGAGTATTTCCGTAGTGCAGTTAAATTATAATGATCAGTAAGGATTGAATTTTTTCCTCTAAAATCACAGCGAAGAACAATTTCACAACACAGATTATTGTTTTGTTTTGTTTTATTATTATTATTATTATTTCACTACTTTATATTTGCATAACATCTTTCTTACATTGTATGAAAAGCACCATCTATCGATCGAAATGTAAACTATTAATTTTTATTGCAAATTTCTTTTCCCCCTGGTCAATATAGCACATAAACCAAGTTTCAACGAAATAACTCTTATAGAACGGGATCAACATAGCAGATCTCAACAAAGTAACTTTAATTATAACTAATGTTTGCAATCACGTTCAAAATTTTATTTTCAAGGATACTGTGAACTTAATAAATATCATTTTTACGCGTAAAAAAAAATATTTTTATATACTTGCCAAATGGAAATATTTTGATCCCTACTGTAATATTAAATACTAGCAAACCCGTGCGAAATTTCCGCACTTTATTTCTTTTCGTATGTACATTTGAGACTCATAAATATTATACCAATTTCCCCCCTAATTTAAATTTTTATGCACCAGAAGCCAAATTATTATTAGAACTAAATTAATGTTGTACAATAGTGAAACCAAAATCATTCAAAGAAAGGTTTCAGAATAAAATTCATGATTCAAGACCCAGTTTTCATACTTCCACAGTTAGTACAGTTTTAGTATAGGACTTCCACGACGCCTTTTAAATTTTTGTAGCCATGTTGGCGATGACTTTGTATTATCTTAATATATATAAATCTCGTGTCACAATGTTTGTCCTCAATGGACTCCTAAACCACTTAACCGATTATAATAAAATTCGCACACCATGTGCAGTTCGATCCAACTTGAGAGATAGGATAGTTTAAATCTCAAATTATAGTCGCAATTTTAATTTATTGCTAATTATTTGTCTGTTATTATTTGACAGTCACAATTATCTGTTAACTCCAAATGATTCTAACAGATGTCGATACCTTTCGACTGGGTTGAAATGAAAGCTGAAATATATTTGGTGCTGCCATCTACACAAAGAATCTTCAACTTTTTAACCTATTAATAAATTTCGTATAATTCAATTATTTCCACTTTTTAAATTTTTGGTGTTAGCATAGCCGGCCACGTGTTACTTAGACTGAAGTGTAAATTGAATTCATATTATAATGAAGATAATACAGTGAAATTAATCCTGTTTTTTACTTATTTGTGCTTCATTGATCAAAACTTTATAATTTAATCTGTATATATATATAAATTACGTGTCACGATGTTTGTCCGGGGTAAACTCCTAAACTAAGGAACTGATTTTGATGAAATTTTGCACACTGTGTGCAGTTTGATCCAACTTGAGAGATAGGATAGTTTTTATCTCAATTTATTGTCACAATATTGTTTTATTGCAATTATTTGTTAATTATAGACCTTTATTAAAGTTGCTCCAAAATATCTGTGAGTTCCATTAATTTAATTGTTGCCAAAAAAAAAAAAAAAAAAAAAAAAAAAAAATACGAGTTCATTTTCTTTCGACATAAAAATAAATACATTTAATCAAACGTGAACGTTAAAAAATTATAAAAAGTTAAATTATGCATCTCACGAAAATTGACGTCATAATCAATTTAAAGATTTTATACACATTGATAAAGTGCTAATGTAGTTCTATCATAGATATAGTAATATATATAGATCTCTCATCCCCATGTTATCGTAGAAAGATTTTTGATGCCGAAAAAAGATAAAAAATAAAAGCTTTGGAAACAGCCATTAAGTGGTATTGAAAAAAAAAAAAAGAAAAAGAAAAAGAAAAGAAAGAAAGAAATATGAATTTGAAACTGTATCTGGAGTCTTCCATTCCCCTTTAGCAAATAAATTATTCATAAATTTTATTTGCTAAAATATTAGTATGTATTCCCGTGTGTATTCACTCGGGGAAAGACGGCCATATTTTGGTAAAAACGTCGTCTTTTCCCAAATGAAAAGGAATAACTTTTTTCTCCCCAATGATCACTCTATTCTATATATGCTATACTATATCTATGAGTTCTATACGCAAGCGAAGTGTGACTCACTGTCCGTCTGTGCAGCCAAGAAAAAGATTTCCTATGTTAATTGCCCACTGGATTTTTTGTAAGAAATTATTAAAAATCGAGGAAATTTATTTCCCGATTTTAATCCTTATATTTGGGTATAGATATGTATTAGTTATCGCGGGTGTTAGATTGAATTATTTTGCTGTCAAATTGACAAAATTTTAATTTTAAATTTTTAAACTCTGTCGCCCTTGGCTTTTATTATTATTATTATTATTATTTGGCGATCAAAAGCGTAACACGAAAATATACATGCCAGATGTATGCATTGTACGAAATGTAATATGTATTATTCATTGTACGTATGTATGACATGTAATATGTATTGTACGAAATATTGTTTCATATTATTCATTACTCTTTTAATATAAGTTGTTAAAATAACCATGATTTTTGAAAGGAATTAAATATTTTCGCCAGATAATTTGGCGATATTCTTTTTTTTTCGCCAAGGATGACAGAAATGAAATCTATTCCGCTGCAAAATATTAGTATCTTACATCAGATATTTTATTTAGACATTTGAAAACAAATTTGACTTCAAACTATGATAGAATATTTATCATTTTCCTTTTAATTTGTATAATTTTAGTATATTAAAATTTAAAAGCATGGTATATAAAAAGTTTTTTTTTTTTTTTTTTTTTTTTTTTAAAACTTATAATTATTCTTATCTTAATCCTCAATGTTTCCCATCTTTATTGACTTGAATTTACTATTAAAATTTTAACATACTCAAAAACTTCTCATCACTTCGTTAAAATACACTAAACTTTTCCAAAATCTTTTTGTATTTAAAATGATACATGTATTTACTTTAAATGTCCAATATTTCATAAGATTTCCAATTTTAAAGTTTTAAAATATTTATCAAATTTACTTATTTTTCTGGTTTAGCCTTATTGTTTTCCCTTTTATAACTACAGCTGTTGCCCTCTTTAAAATATTTAAAATGATGAGGTCATTTAATAGTAAAATTATCCATTATAGCATATATTATATTTCACTCCTCCATAAAAATTGATTTTAAAATCGTCTGTTTCTTTTATACTTTTATTTTAATAGAATTTTAATAGAATTTAATTTATATATTAGTCATTTTAGCAATTTTATCCAAAGTAGCATTAGAAATAATATATATCACTTCTCCATTAAAATTTATAGGACCCTACAATAAAATTAATTTGTGCTTAATATCAACACTACGAAAATTTTTATCAATCGCTTCCAAATTTTGACCTAAGTTTCAAATCTCAACCCTGTGGGTTTTTACATCGGCTACAACGTTTTCGTCTTTGTTCGTAAATAATAATTTAACTGTACTAAATAGTTTACAGCCGTATAATTCAACGTATAACTTAGTCACAGCAACGCGTGGCCGGGTCTGCTAGTATATATATATATATATATATATATATATATATATATATATGTATATATATATATATATATATATACATATATATATAAACTAATTCTTATTTTGATTATATTTTTTATGATTGTATTTTTTAGTCGATTTATAATGATCATTCATATTTTGTATATCTTTTAAGTATTGCTAGGTTTAAAATGACGCTTGTAAAGATTCTGAAGAAACAATTTTTAAAAATACATTTTAAAAAATACCTTTTTCCGTAAAATAACGTCATCAGATAAATTTCGTCATTTTTTCTTATTAGTTCATTATGCTGAGTCCTCGAGCTTAAATATTATTCAGTTTAAATAGTTTTTATCCTCACGTATTTTATTAATTACACCACTATCGTATCGTTTCGACAAAAAATAATTGTAACTGGTCCACGTTAGAGAAATATTATATAGATTTTCTAATATACAATTCGATTATTCTTCCTTTGTTTCAGTTTTTTTCATTAATTTGTTTTGTACTACATATTTTCATTGATAAATTCATAAAAATGAACTCTCACTTTAATGCATTTTGTAACTTAAAACAATAAAACTAAATACCTATTAAAAATGTTTTGTTTATGATGAATTTTTTAGAGGAAATGCAATAAAAACTTTCCGAAATAGGTTATTAGTTAACTTTCTATTGGTTCATATAGTCGAAAAACAATTTTTTTACACTATTATATGTATTTATTAAAATAGTATCGTGATGGATTTTAAAGCTTCTTAAGTAAATAGTTTTTATTACTTATTAAAGATAATAGTGGTATTTCTTAGATGAACGATAATGAAACTCTATTTTAGTTTTGTTGATGAAAAGTAAATCCGTATAATATTCCTCAATAATGTTTATCGTAAAAGAGCTTAATTTATGTGTTCTTTATAATGAACCTCTTTCAAAATAAACCGCTTGTGTTCTTGAAATATGCTTATTTATATTTTACTGGTGTATTATAATCATGAATTATTATACCCCGGGCTTTTACTTTGACATAAGTTAAAATATATAAATGCTTTGAAGTATGAAGAGGAAAAAAAAAATAAGTTTTTCTTAAATAAGAATAAATTATTAAGAAATACTTAATCGATATACTTTAATAAAGAATAAATAAGAATAAATTCGTTTTCGATCAATTTTCTTATGATTATCTATAAAGGGCTTTTCAATCTATCAGCAGACCAAATTTTAGCATGAGTATAAAAATAACGAAAACAAGTACTTTTCATGGGTATCAATCTTCAAATTTAAAGTGTTAAAGCCTTACTTATTTCACCATTTTTTATGCTTTTTAAGATTTATTTTGTTGGTTTTATTCTTATTTTGCTGTCTCATTCTCTCTTTCTTTTCTTTTTTTTTTCTTCTAACCGTGTAATTTAAGGAAAAAATAATCATTCATTATGACAAGATACTGTGCACTAACTAAAAAAAAAAAAAAAAAAAAAAATGGGCGTACTATTAGTTTAGTTTTGACCTGGGAAACTAAACCTTTTTTCTAATTTTAGAAACTATGGGGGTGATTTTATTTATTTTAATAATATATTAATAATGTTTTTCTTACAAAGTGTTATGTATACAATAATAAGTTACTTTTCGACAGAAAATTGAATTTCAAGCGTAAAGTATACACTATTAACCAATAAGTATTTGGACACTTTCGAATTTAGACGTTTTGTCAAATATCAAGAAAAGTTCTTTAGGAACCATCTTGAAACATTGGTAGTGTAAAGAACATGTTACACCTCATATATTTCAGCAAAAGTTGTGTCCTGAAGAGAAAAAAGAGACCAGTAAAAAATTAAACAAAAATCAAAATATTTTGAATCGCCCTGTAAAAAGCAATGTTTGAAATGCGTTTTGTAATTATGAAGATTTTTCTCATTATTCTTTTAAATTTTTATGAGGCTACCCTATATGTTCATGGAGATATAACGGTTTAAAAAAAACTGCAAAACAAATTTTCACTTTTTAAATTATAACACGTAGGGTATTAGACCCAGTGCAAAAGCCATTTTGAGGAAACTTGGCGTATTACATTAGACATAGCATACTACAATCCGAATGTAAAAATGTTAAATATCTTGCAAAAAAAGAGCATTTGTAATGAATAATTTATAAATACGCATGCGCTACCTTTTAAAAAATTTCATTTGCATAATTTAATAATTTAATAGCCAAAAGTATTGAGCAATTTTTGTGAAATGCTCAAACAAATATCATGTAAATTAAAAAATTTATGAGAGATAGAACGAACAGAATTTCAGTTCTTTTCCAAAAAAAAAAAAAAAGGGAAGATGATTAGGGGTTTTATTAATATTTATTTACAATCAGCGAAAACTGTATTACCATTGAGCATAGGTTGAATCAAAATAAAAATGTGAGTAATAACCCTTATTGTTTAGCTTTTATTTTGAGAGAACTGAAATTCACCTCATTCTATCTCTCATAATTTTTTTTTTGAATTTACATGGTATTTGTTTGGGGTTTTCATATAAGTTTCTCAATACTTTTGGCTATTAAATTATGCAAATGAAGCTTTTTTAAAGCTAACACATACGTAGTTAAAAATTATTTAGTAAAAATGCTCAATATTTTCTAAGATATTTAACATTTTTGTATTCTGATTGCAATATGCTATGTATAATGTAGTATGCTAAATTTTCTAAAAATGTCGGGTCTAATACCCTACCTGTTATAATTAAAAAGTGGATTTTTTTTTTTTTTTTACAATTTTTTTAAACGAAACCGTTATATCTCCATGAATATATGCAGTAGCCTCATACAAATTTGCACAGATAATGAGAAAAATTCTAATAATCACGTGCTACAGCAAAAGCATTTCAAGTATTACTTTTACAGGGTGATCCAAAACATTTTGTCTTTTGTTTAATTTTTTACTCGTTCCCTTTTCTTCTTGAGGACACAACTTTTTGGTGGAATATATGAGGTATAATATGTTATTTACGCTACCAAAGTTTCAAGATGATTTCCAAAGAACTTTACTGGTTATTTTGCAAAACGTGTAAATTCAAAAAGTAAAAGTAAGGGTCTATTGGAATGGATATACACAATATAACTTAAATAAAATTTAATAAATGAGATAAAATGTAATGTGAAGATAAATGATTAGGTTAAAATGCAGTTATATATATTAATAGCAAATATTTTGTTACGTTAAAACCCATTTCATACGATACTCAAATTTGATAACCATAACAAGAATGTGTCAGGAGTGTAGAACATTTATTTTTATTTTATTTATTTATTTATTTATTGTTTTTAGGGTTTTTTTTTTCTTTGTGTGTGTGAGAGAGAGAGGGGGAGAAAGAGAGAGAGAGAGGAGGGCGCAAAAATGATTAAATCAACAATAATAACACGTGATCGTAAAACTTTCATATTTAGTTCAAAGATTTAAATAAATTTTCTCCGATACTCTTCTGTAGAATTTTGATACACTGTGCCAAATTCTTTCATTCAAAAAAACTGCACACAGATACCCAGATAAGCTTTCAAAAATAATTATGCTAAAAGCTTTCCTTAATGATAAAAATTTCATGCATATAGAGCGAAAGAGTCATAATGTAATCAAAAATTTTGAATATGTAGCCTAAAATTGATTAGATTTGAAGTACACACACGTTCTACCTCTTTTTCTAGATTTTTTCATGCATTTCCTTGTAAATATGTGTTTTAAAAGTACGAAAAATAAAAATATTTTCTTTGAAACTCAAAGGACTCACCATCCTATTTTCTTGGAATATAAAGAATATATATATATATATATATATACATTTTTTTCTGTCATATACTTTTTAAAGTCTCTTCAAGGCGAAATCGATTCTAAGGTAACAAGTTAAGGAAATATCGGAGAACTTAGATTCTTTTAAAATACCTCCTTTTCAAAAGTGTTTTTGTTGTCGTAGCTATCAATGACAATAAAATAAAAAAATTGAAATCTATATTGTTAAACTGGCACACTGCGATGTTTTCTATAAAAAGAATGAATCTTACTTTTGATGGAAAATTGAAGTCAGTATAAAAATAACAATATAAAATATCATTTCTTAAAATTAAGAATGCGATCACGTGTTACGAATAATAAGATAAGGCAAAATTCACTCACATATATATTCGATTAAAAACATTTTATTCATTTAAATGGTTAATATACATAAAAAATTATTGATATTAACACGAATAACGTAAGATTTATATTTATATATATGTTACCGCTAAAGTGCATAAATCAGTTAATCTGCAGATTAGCTAGGCAATCTGCACATTAACTAGGGTGATCCGTTAAAGTAAGGAAAATTGTTTCATTTCTCAAATTACCTAGGTAATCTGCGAATTACCTAGATAATCTGCACATTACCTACTAGGCACTCGTTAAAGTGAAAATAAGATCTCTGGTGGTATAATTTTACTGCACGCTGTGTTGTATTTGTTTTTATCATTCGGGAAAAGAAAAAAAAAAGATTAGTTTTCTTTTCTTTTCTTTCTTTCTTTACTTATTTTAATCTGTATGTGTTTTTAAGTTATATTTGTTTTATTTATTTCAACTTTTTTATTCTGTCAATATATGTTTGAAGATGTTATGCATTTTTAATATGAAATATAATATCTTTAATAGCTTACAATAAAGTCTATTTTATAAATGAATGTTAGAATTGTAATACAGTAACGATTTCTTTTCAAATAAAAATATTTAACAATTTAAAAAAAAAAAAAAAAAAAAAAAAAAACGTTTTATTAACAACTTATATTGCTATTACTATATTTAAAAAAAAAAATATGCACCAATTTTTAATTAGCTAAAGAAATATTAAATTAGACAAATCAGAAGCATTTTAAGAAGTACTTCAAACAATTAAAACTGCTTTAATAATTTTTAGAACGCATGAAAATTAAAATGACAGTTTTCCAATGCTTTATTAAACTATATTTTGCAGCATACATATATCTGTACAAATTTAGGAAATATATTAATTTTACAATTAAAATATATATATATATATATTAACACATTTTATGTGATAAACTAAATTATTTGAAAAAGCGAACAAAATTAAAAATAAAAATATAATCATGATATATAAAATATATAATGGAAACTTGAAATTGAAAGAAACAAATGAGAAAAATTGTAATGAAATGCTAAAAAATGCATAAAAATTTCATTTTAAGTATTTATTGAATAATGCCATAATATTGAATGCCGTATTTTCCAGAGTTAAAAAATAATACATGTGTTCTTTTTTTCAGTAAGTAATAGTAATTTAAATCAATTTTAAAATAAAGTAGTTTTAAAAAGTTGTGGTTTAATAGTTTTATTTCGGGAGAAAATAATTACTGTGCTGTAAATTTAAGATTCATAATTTAAAATGAAGTTTCACGAGAGAGCTTTTAATTAAGATTATATTTCATTAATAAAATGCAGACCCTTATCAAATTTATATTGACAGAATTAAAAAAGAGAAGAATTAAACTCAAAACAATTATAACTTACTTGTACTTTAAAATTTGTGTTGGTCATAATAAGAAATCTAATGTCATAGCTTCGATGATCCACGTTTTGCGCTTACTGTTTATCACAGCAGAGAGGAAAGGATAAAAGTTTCGGTTTGTGTTTGAAGGTCAATCGCGTCACAGACTAATCTGGGATTCGCGTATCTGTATCACATGACTGTTTGACGTCATAGTGAATGTAAAAAAACTAAGGCTCGAAACAAACATTTGAACTTTAACGACACAGAAGCCGTTAATCTGCAGATTACCTAGTTAAAATGCGGAAAACTCTTTATTCCGTACTTTAACGGGTCATTTTAGTTAATCTGCACATTAGCTAGGTAATCTTCAGATTAACGGGTTTCGCGCTTTAACGGTAACATATATATATTTAATAACATCATCTGCTAGGATGATGTTGTTGTTTAATAACAAAAATCTTAATTATAAATATTTATGCATTGTAACAATAATAATAAGTTCTATAAAATATACACAAATTATCCGAAATAATAAATGTAATTTTGAATAACTACACAGGCCTGAAATAAAATCAGTTAATTTTTTTTTTTTTTTAATCTTTTCTAGAATGGTGAATCCAAAGTTGGCCTCCATTTCTGCACATCATGCGCGTTATTTTAGCAAAATAATAGAAGTTTACACTAAAATATTCCTAATTGTACAACATTAAACATAATTAAACAAACAATTTCTTCACGATATGTTTAGCATTCATGCGCTCACATTTTTTGCTTGTAAAAAAATTTCTCTTTTTTTTTAATGCTCCTCCAAACGCGTTTTTGCTTTCACCCCTTCCTCTGCCTTCCCCCTCCTTCATCCCTCCTACTTTACATTTTGCATTATTTTTTAGATTTACTGTTATAAATATTGTTTTAAAGTAAGAAACAATTACTGAAAATGGTTTTTATCAGCAACAATAAAATACGAGATTTTTTACATTTTCATGCAAAATTAAACAAAAAATATCAGTTTTCAAAGAAAAAAGAAAAAAAAGAAAGAAGTAGTGGGTGTGATGGAAATTTTTTACTGCTTTTTTTTTTTTTTTTTTCAGTGAGTAAATTTATAATTAAAAAAAAAAAAGAAAAAAAATCCTCTAAAACTTTTTTGATTTTGTTTATATTTTACAATACACTTTTAATTCAAATTTATAAAAGTATAGATGTTTAGCTTGTTTCTAAAGTATGAAGATGATAAATAAGAAATACCTTTAAGTGCATAGTTCTGTTTTAATTCTCAAGTTGAAAAAAAGAAGCATATTCGTACAGTGTAAAAATCGTTGAGTGAAAACAACATTACAATTTTAATTTTTAAAGGCGATCAGAGGATTAAAGTCAGAGTTATTTTTTTCAGTTTGAATCCAACAAACAAATTCATGAGCGATTCCTTAATCACTAAAGCGTAACGTTGACAGACAATTAAAATTTAGTTCTGTACATCATACAATATCTATGTATTAAAAATTTGAGATTTTAAAATCGATATTTTTTTAACTACTCCTAATAATTATTTCCGAAATTTTCATATTTTCCATGTTAGTTTTAGTTTAGTGCATTTCAAAAGAAATAAAACTATTATTCTTAATTTACCTATAAAGATATAATTGAGATTATAGTTAAACGCAGGAGTGATTTAAATTTCAAATTTATGAACAAAAAACCATATTTTATTTTTACTTATTCTACAAAGGTTACTTTAGAAGAATAAATTTTTAAACCACATATACAAAACACCCTTGCAATTTTGTAAACGCATACAAATGAAATACAAAATAATGTAAACATTGTCAAGTTTAGACAATTGGTGGAATATCTAAGTGACGTACTTGGTGGGTTGTCTTGGAATTTGAAAGGTGTGCAGAACATGTACCACACACATATCACATATATTTCGGGGGGATGGGGAGACAACCAGTAACAAAAAAAAAAAAAAAATGTATATATATATTTCGGATCACTCTGTTAAAAATGTTGCTTATTATGCTTCATAACTACAGTACATGGTTATAATTTTTTTTTTAACTTCTTTGCTTTTTAAACCAATGATCATATTTAGAAAGCTTGACATAATGCATCTGGCAAGATCTCAATTGAAAATATTAAACTTTTAATTAAATATGAGCGTTTTTTAGCATTTTTAATAATCTTTAATGACCATGCACAAGCGTTAACAAAATTTAATTTGCATAATTCATAAACCAAATGTAGAGAGCTACTAATATACATACATATATATATATATATATATATATATATATATATATATATATATATATATATATATATATATATACATATATATATTCAAGCAAATATCCTGACAATTCCGTAAAATGTCGTAGACAGAAGGAATTTTTAATACATTTTAGGTAATATATATTACGTTAGCCCGTTCACTACCAAATTTTTATTTCATAATTTTTTTTTTCCTGTTAGTTTACATCTTAATAATAAGAAAATCATGTTTTTTTTATTTTTCATAAATGCTTCAAAACTTTTTCAGAAATTTTAAATTTAAGTCTGATCCCTAAATAATAATAGATGGATATAATTAGGTTTATTCAACCCATTCAAATTACAGTATGAGGAAAAATGATACATAAATATTTACTTATGATCAGAATAAAATCAGTGCAACAAAAACAATTGGTCCTAATTAACTTTTTTCTGCTTTGAAACTAATGAGAGAGCAAGGCAATAAACTCGTGTGCTAAACAAACCGAGTCCACATTTTTGTTTAAGAATTCTACTCCTAGTTGCAATCTTTAGGAATGTATGACACCCGCAAAGGACTACCCAGGTGCTACATGAAGTCACAACGTATAGCAATGTAGGTGATCCACAAATGGGGATCATGGCAGGGAATGGGTTAATTCGAAAAGACTGAAACGTTCGCTTAGAAGCCTAGATGCTATCTTCAATGGTTACAATTAAAAAATTGCTAAGAACAAATGTACCTGTTAGCAGTAGTTCTTGGGGGAATGGTGGAAGAGGAGATGCCATGACCGAAAAAACTTGAAGCAAAAATCGTAACCGCAGAAACCTTTAATTAACGCAGTTATATGAGAAATTCTGCATTGTTATTGTGAAATTATATATATAGATCATCCGAGATGAAAGTCATTATAACTAGAGGTCTCAAAGCTATCAAATAAATAAAATAACATAGCCAATGTTTTGGTAGATTCAATATGGCTCCTGTGGTAGTTTTGGCTGCTATTGCGGCCAGTAACGCACCCCCAAGGGGGAGATAAGAGGGCCTTGGCTCCTCCCTTGGGCTAACAAGTCAAAAATTTGCCATGACAAATTTTGGCATAAAATAAAATCTGTCAAAAAAAAAAAAAAAAAAAAAAAAAATGTGCTGCTGTATGGAGTTAAAATTACGTGTGGGGCAAAACGTAAAACATTTTTGTGATTTCCAATGAGAGTGTAAGGGCGTAGATGCATGGCATAGTTTAGGCAATAATTCTGTGTTCATTTATCAACTCACGATACGCTGCTTGAAACAAAGTAGCGCTGCCGTTGACCTAGACACGCATTGCCCTTCACTGGCAAAAATAAATGTACAATAAAAGACAACCGCCTTATTAATTGAAATGGCCTCTGAATCCTCTCTCATAAAAATATTGTGCACCATTGCCTCCCCCCCCCCCGTTTGGGAAATTCTCGGTGTGCCATTGGTTGCGGCAGTCATCTTTGGTAGACAACAGTTCACTTCATTTAGCACAGCGCGCTGATACGCTGTATGTGGACTCCTCTTACACCATTCTGCCAAGGTAGTAGTGCACATAAAATATTTCAGGATTTGACTATTCCTTATTCAACAGCTTGAAATATTTTGCGTAATGTTTTAAAATTCCATTCGGGTGCGATATGCAATAGACAGAAAAAGCCAAATACTTTTAGTTTTATGCAATTTATTGGTACCGCAGGGCCGTTTTCTTCCCTGTTGGCCAGATTGGTGACTTAATTTCAGGAATCAAAACCACATGCTCGGCAAGCTATGTGTCCAAAATATGGTTGTGATCTAATTAATAATTTTTGTATATCAGTTGCCTGAACACACACCTCCTGTTTAATTACTGTACCCTATATTTTTAGTAAACTTATAATCACTTTTCAATATATCTTATGACGAAATATGATGAAATGTTTATAAAAACAACCTGCAAAAATAAATATGGGACAAAATATTTCATTGCAGTAGTGTAATACTCGTATTTAAAGGTTTAAACTTGTATGATATTCGATAATGCATTTCGTTAATTTAAAAGCATAAGAGAAATCATTAAAAAGAATAATTTTTTCAAGTCTATAATTTCCTAGAATAGAGAGAATCGTGAGGTTCGAAATTACTGATAAATTATAAGATCTACATACATTTTTTTCCCCTTTAATCTGTAAAATATAAATAATAAAACCTATATTTAGCCAGCTTAAAAAAATGAAATAAGTAAATGTATAATAGACACAATAATATTTTATTCCATTTATTTATCGGAAAAATTCAGAGCAAATTTGATCTATTTTTCACTTCGATTGAAGAAGATAAACTTGAGATCGTCCAGAATCGAAATATATGACATTGTTCTTTTCCCACACAGCCGATATTGACAATAGTTTCAAGGATTATCTTTTATTTGAGAGAACTCTCTTAGATAAAGTGATATCTTAGTTAGTGAAAGCTTGTATAAAGAAAGGCGCCCTTAAAAAAAACAAAATAATATAGAATGTTTTATATAAAGTTTACGAAAGGACACATTTATACGATTGTTTCGAAATTCTGTTTTGTTACATTATTATTTTTCTTCCGTGTATGTATAAATGTCATAAGGTTTTAATTATTACTTAGAAATAACCGTTATATCTGTATACCTGCCAACATCTTAATTAATATTCCGCAATGCTGTTAAATTACTCTAAAAATAAAGTGGTGTATAAAAAGGGCAGGTGCTAACAGTACTATGAAATACGTAGCTGCAAACATTACAATTAGTATTCAGTGAAATTGTTAGTACCCGCCCCTCTTTCTATACCACTTCATTTTTAAGTAATATTTTCCAAATGTAATTACTATTAAATAAATAAAAAAGAAGAAGAAAAAGACTGATGAGGAAAAAAGTGGCGGGTGCTAACAGTTTTACGAAATAGTATTTAGAATGTTAGCAGGTATGGGAAAAGTGATTAGAATGTTGACAGGAACGCATAAATATAAAATTTAAATTAGACCAATTCACTGCGTGTTAATTGGTCTTTATGCTCATAATTTTGTCGATCCTAGCAATTATTGGTAATTTCTTCAGTTTCATGAAGCCGTAGATTGAGGTAACACACATCTCCCACATCCAACGAGAGGCTATCCTAAACTTTTAATTATTAATAAAACAATAGTTTCTGAATGTTTGTTGATCAATATGTAAATACATAATGTTAGTAAAAAAAGTTATCAAATTTGTTTGGTTTCAGGAAACCGTAGATTCAAGTAGCTCGCATATCACACGAAGTAAACCTTTAATTATTGCTAAAAAATAACCGAGATATCAGGATAAAATTTATTCTACATATTAATTTATTCTTGTGTACATAATATTGTAAATTATATATATTAAAGTTAATTCTCTTGTTTTCAGGAAGCCATAGATTGTAGTAACACACATGTGCCTTTTTCTAAAATGACGGCTTTCAAAAGGTCAAGAAATATAGATAGAAAAGGGAAATTCACGATGGTGACTATACAAAGACGTCTTTAGAATAACAAATAAATATTATGTTCCTGTAACGATCATTTTTAGTAGTAATAACTTTAGAATATCTCCTTGTTTAACATAATCAGTATTTAATAACAGGAGACTTGGCGTTGGATTACTAAAACTCGAATAAACTATTACGTCAGAAACGCCAAAGAAAAATATTTGCATCTCAAATATTTTTCTTTGGCGTTTCTGACGTAGTAGTTTATTCGAGTTTTTATAATCAGTATTTTTCTAAAATTAAAATTGAAAAGTCCTATTTGTCAAACAATGTTCTTATTGTCATAGGTTATTATACACTCCTAAAAGATATATGTACTTTAAGGAAAAATTGCTTTTTACACTGAGAAAAAAAATATACCGCCTTCATCTAGAATGAATAAGTGGTCATTTTCTAAATCGCTTAATTAGAAATATAGATTTCCGAGCTATGCGCATAAGGCATTCCAATAATCTGAATAGACGAAATGATCGAGAATTTCTAGTCTACACATTTCTAGATTGTGAAACAATATTCTGAATATTCTGAATCTTTTGTATTGCGAGAAATTCTCGCTTGATTTTCTAGAATTGGATAATGAACCAAAATTATAATTGCTGAAACCTGCCTCTTGTATTCGCATTTATGTACAGATATTTTTAAATAACTTTGCCCTCGAGAATATAGACAAACGATCTAAAACTCTAATAGGAGTTTCTTAAACTGAATAGACGAAATGATCGAGAATTTCTAGTCTACACATTTTTAGATGGTGAAACAATATTCTGAATATTTTGATTTACAGAGATTTTTAAATAACTTTTCCCTCGAGAATATAGACAAACGATCTAGAATTCTAATAGGGGTTTCTAGAACTCACCTTCGAAGGAGACTAGAATTCATAAGAATAACATGGAACTATTTTTTCTAAAGCCACAATTTAGATTCTAGATGTCAGTTACAGAATTTTTTTTTCTCGGTGTAACACTCTCCAACAAGATTAAAACGTGTTAATGACTCCGATTTGTCTCTCTGTCTGCCTGTCTGTCCACGCTCTAACGGGCCCACCAGCGGCCGAGCGGTTCTGCGCTCAAAGCTGGTAGACGTGAAGTGCCGGGTTCGATCCCCAGTCGCGCTCGTCGGCCTAGCCGTTCGGAGTTTTCCGTGGTTTCCTCCGAAACTTGCGTAAATACGGGCTAGGACCCCTTAGAAAGACCTCCACGGAAGGCACTCCCCCTCAGGCCTAGGACCCCAGTGTTGTCAATCGGCCTTAATCCCTAACACCAACACCAACACACGTCCACGCTCTAACTCCCGTAAATATTCATGGAATTGCTTCAAACTGATATATGTTATTCAAGTTTACTATCGGATGTTCCCTATTGAAAATGGAGTGATTATCTCTTCTGGTTTGCGTACAGTGACACCCAAAAGTATACCAAAGCATTGCTTTCTACGAAAAGTATTTCTATAAACAACTTTTCAATAACTTTATTTTACACAAATCTTAAAGAAATTGAAATATGTTATTCAAGTTTACGATCAGATGATCCCTATTAAAAATGGAGTAAATGACACCACTGGTTTAATAAAATTGAAATAGTATGATTAGCATAATATTTACAGAGCTACACTAAAATATTCAGTTACATTGAAGGCTTTCATTGGAAATTTGCTGGAATTGCACTTTCGTTTCAACTAAATTTTTTTAAAACTTTCTAAGAAATGTGACTATTATTTCATTTAGTGTATGTATCTGTTTCATGTGCCTATCTGTCCGTCTGCCCATCCCAGCGTTCATAGATGTTTTCAGAATTTTTAAAATATGGTACATGTTATTCAAGTTCACTATAGAATGTTCCCTATTTAAAAAGACATTAATATGTCCTGTACAACTGGTTTGTGTACAGAACACCAAAAAAATGCGAATGCATTGCGTTTTCGGACAGCCATTTTTATAAATCACATTTAAATAACTTTCTACTGTAAAAATCACAAAGAAATTGGCAATTATTGCTAATATGCTAAAATAATATTTCGTATACAATATGATCTGGTTAACCATCAGATTTGCAGGGTTATACTAAAATATTCAGATACGTTTAGGGCTGCATTTTCTTTTGCGCAAGTCTAGTGGGTATCAACCACACGACTTCAATTACCCACTACTACACGTATTTAACTATTTTTGTTGATAGACCAATTTTATGTGTTCTGATCGTGCTAATAAATCAGACACCTAAATATTTTCTTGTAAAATCAAACTAATACATATATCCTACAAACATGTAAAATAGAATATGCATAGTAAGTTTTAAAAACTAGACACTCGCTCTCTCTCCCTATTTTCTTTTTCTTTTCTTTTTTTTTTTTTTTTTTTTTTTTAATCATCATTCATGCGAAAGATTTTATACAGCAAATTTGAAGAAAATTATTAAAGTCATTTATGATATACCGACATTTGATTTCACTTCCAATTTTCACTAAAATTTGGACAAACATCCTTGTTTACAGGAAACCGACAATTATAAGCGATAAGATTTCTAAAAATGAGTTAATAGGGCGAGTTTGGAGAAAATCCGTTTTAAAAATGTGTTTTTTGAGAAAGGCATATGCGAGATATATCCGTTTTTAAACAATACAATTAATACACACAAAAGGACATCTAACAGAGTGCTTATATATAAAATTTGAAGAAGATCGTTCAAGCTGTTTTTGAAATACGGACCAGCTTCCATTCAAAGTTTTTAATTTATTACTCTTCAATACGTCTTCCGGTGAATTTTTTACTGCTTTTACTTAAAACAGCTATTCTTTCTTCCCAAAAATATTCAAGTATTTATAGGTATTCTCTGATATCATTATTTGACACATTTTATAAACAAGTATTTTCCAATAATAGATAAAAATTCCAAAATAATTTCATTTTCTTAAAAATTATAACACATTTCTTATCAGTACACAAGACATGCATAGTTTAATTAATAATTTAATCTACGTAAAATGTTTCTGTCCATATTTAAGAACATAAAGCCATTTTTAAGAAAAACCTATCATTTATCCTTGTAGTTATGTGTGGAACTTCATTTATTAGGGTAAAACGTTTGTACTATTTGATGAAAAGATTTATTTATCTTAGATAATCATTGCAACGTAGTATCAAACTTCTAACTTTCTTCAGAAAAGACACAAATAGGCTCTAATGTTTCTTTGCATATTTTTACTTTTGTATATATTGCTCTGTATTTGAATGTTTTTATTAACGCGCTTTTATTAACTTGACATGATGCAACTAGTATTAATGCAGGTAAGGGAATCTTGCAATTCAATTTTCGGCGACTTTTGGTCGTCCGATTCAGTTGAAATTTTGCACACGACTTCATAATCAATGACAATGCTATATACAAGTGTTTCTATCTTTCTTTCAGGGGAAGGTTTTGGGGGCAATTCCAAGGGCAAACAGAAAATCTATATATGTATAACGCTATCATACGTAGCACAAGATTTCGCCGTATTTGTGTGAGGTCGAGTAGCAACAATTATCATTATTATTTATTTATTTATTATTTATTTATTATTTATTATTTATTATTTATTTATTATTTTTTTTTCTAATATTTAAAAGTACGTAAATAATTTAGTGTGTTACTCACATGATTTTCTCTTACCTTGTATTTTAATACTATAAATATAAATTTCTGCAGTTATTTGTTTTTAAGTTATGTTGATAACATATATACACATCAATTACTAAAAATTGGACTTTCGTATTCAGAGATATATATTATATGAATAATGATATTATATAAATAAATAAATAAATATATATATATATATATATATATATATATATATAACAGAGGTGAAAATAGAACTTCAAAAAATATTTTATTTATATAGGTATGAAAAACTAATTTTCCTTCTTTCCTGAGCATTGTTCGTCGACATAGTAAAATGTAGCAAATTAACACGCTTTTATTATTAACTTGATAATGTATGTAACTGTTAATTACAATTACTTACAATTCAATTTTCGGTCATTTCTGGTCTTTCAATTGACCTGAAATTTTGTACACGACTTCATAATCAATGACAATACTATATACAAGTATTTTCCGGCGTCTTTCTCATGAGGGACAGTTTCTAGGGGGACAAGTTCATTCGGTTAGAAATTTTATCTTACTAATTTACGAAATTATTAATTAAAAAGGTCGGGTTAGCATAGGTACTCTATTTACCAACTTGCAAAAAGTTTCTGCAAATCGTTATTATTTCAATCTTATGAAGTCATTTTCTACAGGAAAATTAACATGTGGTCAACGCTGAAAAAAAAAAAAAAGAGGTATCAACGTAGGAAATATGTCGTTTGCAAACAAATGATAAGCGTTATGTTCAGTGAAACAATGAGTTTAGAATTGTAATTTACCATCCGCAGATACACTCCGCAACAAAAAGATAGGAACAATTTTTTTTTTTTTTTTTTAATTTTTCATAAAATAACAACATCTAAATTGTGCTGATCGTTTATTATTATCAAAAACATACTAAATATTTATAGAAGATATGATAACAATTTTTATTTCATAAATAAATCTTACGATAAATCTTACCCGTCTTGGGTTTTTCATGAGCGACGAAAAGACAGGAACACAGGAAATTACATTCTAATTAGTCTTAAATTAGAAAAATTAAAAATGAGTGCATTTTCCATTCACCTTGATAACCTCAAAAATTCTATCAGGTAAACTGTCAAATAAATTTTTTATATACTTTTGAGGAATTTCCTCCCATTCTTCTGCAATGACTTGTTTAAGTTCTGTTGTTGTAGAAAACTGCCGACGGTTTTTACAGACTTCTCTTGCGAGGTAGCCCCCAAAGATTTCCGATTATATTTAGGTCAGGAGATCTAGCTGGCTAGTCAAGAATTTTTAGAAAACCATGCTTTTACAGTATTGGCCGTGTGAACAGCGGCGTTGTCCTGTTGAAAGATAAAATTACAGGAAGCTATAATGGGAGCCTTCGGTAATAAATGTCTTTGTAAAAGATCAAGATATGTTTTCGCACTTAATTTGCTCGGAAGAACAATTATATCAGTTTTCCCATTGATATCAATCGCTGTCCAAATCATGACAGAGCCACTAGCCATTTGTCGTCATGAAAGAATACGTTGCTCTTTACGCAAATAGCGATAATAGTAATCCCAGCCATCTGGCCTATCCAAATTACTTAAGTTTTTTTTCCGTCAGAGAAAATAACCCTATTCCACTCGTTAGTCCACGACGTATGTTTTCTTGCAAAATCTAGTCTGGCTTTCTTTTGCAATTCAGTTAAAGGTGGTTTCCTCTTTATTTTCTTATATTTAATGGTTGGACAACTCTTCAAAAGTCTTTGAACATTCCGCACATTCATTTTAACATCGGCTTCTTCAGCTATCCCTCGAGCAGACAATGCAGAATTCGAAGCAACTCTCAAAATGACTGTTTTTGTACGTGCGTTCAATACGGAAGGTCGTCCAGGAGACTTCTTTTTCCCATAATTTGCGGTATCTTTTAAAAGATTACATATAACACTAGTGCTTCGACCTGTTTTTGAAGCAATCTGTCGATAGGTTAAACCTTCGTTACGAAAAACGGAAATTTTTCCTTGTTCAACTGCACTCAAACATTTACCGCGTCTCATTCTTAACATCTGATGTCGGAAAAGAGTGAGACAAACCGGTTTTGAGATTAACAACCATCGAGCTCGATGATAACAACTTCATTTATGCCAAAAACAAGTTACTGAAATAAGAATTCTAACCAATCAAATGCTTTCGTCGGCAGGAAAGTTGTTGTCCCTATCTTTTTGTCGTGCATAATTAATGACATTGCAGGAATAAACTACTGTGAAGCAAGGGAAATACACTAATTTGCTATTTTTATAAATCAGTTTTATCCTTAAAATACATACTAAATATATGGTTTAAATTAAACGTTTATTGTATAAGATTTGTTTGATAATGCACTGTTCCTATCTTTTTGTCGCGGAGTGTATGTTTCTTCCTACTTTTAGAAAAAAAAATCTGGAGTGACTCCACTCGACTTTCCGAACATTGAGTAATTAACAGTTTTGTAGATAAAGTAAAGAAAGAGTAGTTGTTAAACAAACAAAAGAGAGAAAACCATAATAGAGTGTTTGAGTATTTTTCTCCATCTATTACACGATATTTTATTTAACGCTACTGAACTCTGAGCCCATAGATCATAATGATAAAGAAATTTTCGTTGTGTCCCTGTAAAAACCTATAAATGCTAGATTCACCAAAATGCTTATAGTTAGTGCAACAGTGATTTATAATACTCATATAAATTTTCAGCTGAATTCAATAAGGCGTTTAGATGCTATCGTACTTTTTAAAATTTAGTCCCATAGGCCATAATGATAAAGAATTTTTCTTTGTGTCCCTGTAAAAAAACTGTGAGTGCTAGATTCACCAAAATCTATACAGTTAGTTCAACTGTGATCTATAACATGTGTACAAATTTTTTGCTCGGATTAATAAGGAGTTTAGATGCTATCGCACTTTTAAGATTTTGCTCCCATAGGCCATAATGATAAAGAATTTTTCTTTCTGTCCCTGTAAAAAAACTATAAGTGCTAGATTCACCAAAATCTATAGGGTTCGTACTATGGTGACTTACAATATGCGTACCAACTTTCAGGTTAATCGAACAAAGCGTTTAGACGCTAGCGTGTTCACTCACAGACATACACACATACACACACACATACATACATCATCGTAAAAATAGTGAAAACGGACTCAGGGGACCTCAAAACGTATAGAAACATCAAAATCTCGAATTCGGATTTTTGACATGATTACAATACTTTCCTCACTATAGTGTTCGGAAAGTAAAAAAATTGAAAAATTGGTATCTTCGAGATGCTAGAGAGAAGAAAAAAATATTTAGAATAATGAAATCATTAAAAAAAAAAAAAAAAAAAAAAAACGATATTTTTAAAATATTAAGCAAAGATTTAATCTAGATGAAATAAAAATTGGTTTATATTTTTAGTTTAGTGTATATTTGTTTATATTGTTATTAGTTTATAATCTATTATTAGTTTAGTTTATATTATTATTTCACATTATTAATTTTTCTTTTAACAGTGAACTAAAAGGATTTAGTAATGAATTACATGATTATGTTAAACATCTATTGCTATAGAGTTTGAAGTTAAACGCAGAAATTTTTTAAATGAAATTTAAGAGACAACAACTTAAATTCGTTTAGATAAAGATTTTGCTTTTTAACTCAAAGTATTTAAATGGTAAAATCTTTACTATAACAATTTAGTGATTTTTAAAATTTAGAGATGAAGTAGCTCGGATGTTTTCCGCGAAGGAATTCATTCATGCAATCACGACAGCCATTTTAACTCATGTCTTTAATACAGATAAATTATAAAATGGTGTAATAATAATATTAATAATGAAATCCAAAGCCTTTTTTTTTTTTTTTTTTTTTTTTTTTTAGTGATAGATTCACCAAAATCTATAGGGTTCGTACTATGGTGACTTACAATATGCGTACCAACTTTCAGGTTAATCGAACAAAGCGTTTAGACGCTAGCGTGTTCACTCACAGACATACACACATACACACATACACACACACATACATACATCATCGTAAAAATAGTGAAAACGGACTCAGGGGACCTCAAAACGTATAGAAACATCAAAATCTCGAATTCGGATTTTTGACATGATTACAATACTTTCCTCACTATAGTGTTCGGAAAGTAAAAAAATTGAAAAATTGGTATCTTCGAGATGCTAGAGAGAAGAAAAAAATATTTACAATAATGAAATCATTAAAAAAAAAAAAAAAAAAAAAAAAAAAAAAAAAAAAAACGATATTTTTAAAATATTAAGCAAAGATTTAATCTAGATGAAATAAAAATTGGTTTATATTTTTAGTTTAGTGTATATTTGTTTATATTGTTATTAGTTTATAATCTATTATTAGTTTAGTTTATATTATTATTTCACATTATTAATTTTTCTTTTAACAGTGAACTAAAAGGATTTAGTAATTAATAACATGATTATGTTAAACATCTATTGCTATAGAGTTTGAAGTTAAACGCAGAAATTTTTTAAATGAAATTTAAGAGACAACAACTTAAATTCGTTTAGATAAAGATTTTGCTTTTTAACTCAAAGTATTTAAATGGTAAAATCTTTACTATAACAATTTAGTGATTTTTAAAATTTAGAGATGAAGTAGCTCGGATGTTTTCCGCGAAGGAATTCATTCATGCAATCACGACAGCCATTTTAACTCATGTCTTTAATACAGATAAATTATAAAATGGTGTAATAATAATATTAATAATGAAATCCAAAGCCTTTTTTTTTTTTTTTTAAATCTAAGTAATTGATATAAGATTCCGCAGGAAACAAAATTTAATTTAGTACAAAAGTACATTTTTTTTAGCCTATTTTTCCATATAAAGGCATGCAGTAACTGCATTGTGCTCCTCAGAAACAAACTCCATATTCGCTTGAAAAATTTTTTAGTTACAGCTAATATAGGAACCCCCTGACAGATTTTAAAATTTTTATTTGTTTTTACAATGAAATAAATTATCTATTGCAATTCTGCATGTCAAAATTTGGTGAGAAACGTCCGAGCTACTTCGGTGCCAAATTTCAAATTTTGCCAAGAGATCTAAGCTGTTCCACTGCTTTAGCACGATTCTCCTCAACTTTATTTTAAATATTTTTGAATATAATGTGAGAGTGAAAAACGGAAGAACATTTGGTACAACTACAGTATTTCCCCAATACTGGATTTGGCAATTTTTCTTTAGCGTCGTTTTGAACGATAATGATGTTGTTCTGGATTCTTTGCAATATAATATGGCACCCTGCTGGCTGTTTATTTTTTATGGCCATAGCAACCAGCGTTCTGTTGTTTTTTTATTACCATGGCAACCAGCATAGCAATTAATTATAAAGTAGCAATTATTCATTATTCTATTCTATTTCAGCCGGGGAAGTACCATTATATTAAACGGTCGTATATTTATTCTTTAATATTAATTTATTTTGTTTATTTAATTTATTATTATTATATGTTGTTTACGTATGAGTAGTGAATCGGGATCTTTTTGATGGCTTCCCATATGCGCGATTCCCATTTGCGCGATTTTTTTTTTCCCATTTGCGCGAACAAAGTAAAAATACAAGAATAGTACGAGTTACATGCGTTCTCAGATTCATACACAATGAGGTAGGAGTGTCCAGTGATTTTTTTTTCTTTGGTTTTTACGTGCGTGGTAGTGATTGCCGCGGAATCGAGTTACGGGTGTTCTCAGACTCAAGCACAGCAAGGTAGGGTTGTCCAGTGATTTTTTTTTTTTTTTTTTTTTTTTTTTTTTACGTGCGAGGTAGGGATTGCCGCGGAATCGAGTTACGGGCGTTCTCAGATTATCGAGTCAAAAAGGAAGAAATCACCTGCACGCCCGGTCTTGCAATTTCCGGTCGCACAAGTGGTACTAATTCATTTTTTTGAGTGAATTATTTAGAGAGAA
Organism: Salticus scenicus; assembly: GCA_963930645.1. Classification (NCBI taxonomy): domain Eukaryota; kingdom Metazoa; phylum Arthropoda; class Arachnida; order Araneae; family Salticidae; genus Salticus; species Salticus scenicus. The sequence goes on along the minus strand of OZ005649.1, from coordinate 363,750,119 downwards.
GGAATATATATATATATATATATATATATATTTTTTTTTTTTTGAAAGGATGTGAATTAATTAAACGAAGCATGTAATAGCACATATTTATCTACATGTGTCTTACTTATCGGTAAGTTACGTTTTCCTTTCATGCTAAGTAAAGAAGCTTATTTTTAATAAAATCTTTTTGTAAAAAAATAGAACCGACTCCAAAAAGGAACCACTATTCAAACAACTAAAAATGAAAGAAAATTGGCAGAAAATGGAACTGTAAATTGCGCTTAAAAGTATAAAATAATTTCCTTCGCCAAACAACCTATAACACTACAATTAATCATAACTTTCGAAGTCGGCGCAAAATTAAATAAAATTTCATTAGTTTTTAAAGGTTTGTCTTTAGATCGGAAGCAACAAATGCTGTTTTCTCGAATGACCCATTTTCATGTTTCCTTTATTATTTTATCACTGTATACAATTGATCGATTAGTAGCATCTACAAAGAACAGTGAACATTCTTCACAATGCGGTATTTATGTTTCTACGAAGTTAGAGTTTCCTTTGAAAATTCGGTATATCTTTGATAACTATGATCCTTGGTGGCTTTTGGATTTGGCGATCAAAACGTAAGGTAAAAATATACACGCAACACGCAAGATGTATATTTTCATAATATACATTGTACGATGTGTTGTTTCATGTTCTTGCTCTTGTATATTTTCATAATATACATTGTACGATGTGTTGTTTCATGTTCATGCTCTTGATATGCCTTATCAAAATAATCATGATATCCCAAAGAAATTAAATATGTTTGCCAGATAATTTTGCGATTTTTCTTTCACCAAGGACATCAGATACCAGCATCTTCGCCAACTTTTGCTGCTTACGAAATCTTATTTGTTTTCTTGAATCAAAGTAGTTTTCGGCTGCGTTTTGCAGGTAACAATGTGAGATGTGTATTTTGAATAGGATTTGATTTTTGTATTGAATAAAGGTATAAATTTTTATTTAATTTTGCGCCGACTTCAAAAGTTATGATTAATTGTAGTGTTATAGATTGTTTGGCGAAGGAAATTATTTTATACTTTTAGGCGCAATTTACAGTTCCATTTTCTGCCAATTTTCTTTCATTTTTAGTTGTTTGAATAGTGGTTCCTTTTTGGAGTCGGTTCTATTTTTTTACAAAAAGATTTTATTTTTCTCTTTTCAGTGAAAACTTATTTATATAGCACTGCATCAGAAGATGTTCGACGGAAGTTTCACAAATCACAACTTCCAAGAAAAGTGACATTACTCAAAAAATGGTTTATGTCACTGAAAAATACAGGAAATGCACCCAATGTTATTCTAGTCAAGTTATTTTTAAGTTGATTTTTTCTCAAATGCTGCATTTTTAAGTTGTGTCACTTATTCTTGCCTTTATCGGATATGAGCAAAAAACTATCTATTGAACGAACATACGTTAAATTAAAAAGTCTTTAGAAATGTAAAGAACGGATACGCTGTATTCGTAACCGAAAATTCTGTTAGGCATATATATTGAACTTTACAGTGAATATACGTGCCACCCGCTGCGCTGGAAATTGCGCAGCGTAAAGTTCAAACAAAGAGCTAAATATGCATTGCAGCTGACGGACGGAAGTTTCAACATCGATACTTACATACTGCTTTTACCAGTATAGTTGCATGCGTTCAGCAGTTAGAGTGAGAACAGACTTTTGTGAGTATCCTGTAATTTTTTTATATCTTAATGAAATCATAATGAAACCTATTTCAGGCCAAGATCATTACGACAACAACAACAAAAAAAAATATTACAATTAAATCATCTCTTACGAAGTTATAAGCTAACAAATTTCAACAACAACAACGAGAAACATGGTTTGTATTGAGAACCTCTTCCTTTATGAAGTCGGTTTAAAACGTCTATGCGTTAATCGATGTGACCGCTTACAATAACCATACTTTGAATTTTACATAGCATAAATGTCACCCTCTACGTTACAACATATGCAATGTCGTTCAAGTGTGAACAAAATAAGAAATTGTGAACAAACAAATGCATGTTTAAAGCGTTCTGTTTTTAGCATTAATGTCTAAACTATCTATGCGTACTACATCGATGATGCTCTGCAATTTTATAATTTAATTTTTTCTCCTGTCTTGAAACGTTTCCGTGATAGAATCGCTAACTCCACTCTTTCCCACCAGGTGGCGCTTTAGGCGGTTTAATCACGTAGCACATGTCCACTTTACTGTACCTACATACCACTTTTATGACTATAGCTGCACCTGTTCAGCAGTTAAAGGTGTCGGGACTGACTTTTTTGGGCACCCTGTATTTTCGTTTGTTCGTAAAGATCTTACAAATCAGACTATTTCAGACCAAGACCTTTGCAATAAAGCAAAAAGTGTCAAAATCGGATCATCCGTTCAGAAGTTATGAGCTAAGAAACAAAAACAAAAAAACCTACGCTTTGAATTGAGAACGTCCTCTTTTTTGAAGTCGGTTAATTACAGCATCTTTTACGAAGTTATAAGCTTACAAACACCAACAACAACACATAGCTCGAATTAAGAACACCCTCCTTTCTGAAGTTGGTTCAAAACGACTCTGCACTAATCGATGTGATCGCTTACAGTAACAGTACTTTGAACCACAGACTATACGTGTCATCCGCTACGCTGCAAAGTGTGCAACGTAGTTCAAGTGTGCACAGTGTAGGAAATTGCGAACAAACAACTGCACATTTTAAGCGTTCAATAATGTCTAAAAACTGTGTTTTTGTAGTAAATCGATGATGCTCTACAACTTCGTAATTAACTTTTCTCGCATCTTGAACGGTTTTTGAGATAGGAGCGCTAATTGCGCTGTTTTTCACCAGATGGCGCTTTATTTTCTTTAGATTGTAAAGATGTTATAATGGGACCTACTTCAGACGAAGATCGCTACAACAAAACAAAAAATATCAAGTAACCCTATGTTGGACTATATAGCGTATGTCTCACCAGCTACGCTACAACGTGAGCAACGTAGCTCAAGTGTGTATAGTGTAAGAAATTGCGAACAAAAAAATGCACGTTTATAGCCTTGTATTTTTACCATCAATGTCAAAACTATCTTTTCGTACTAAATCGATGATGCTCTGCAATTTTATAATTCACTTTTCCCCCCTGTCTTGAACCGTTTCCGAGATAGGAACGTTAGCATGAATGTCTAAACTATCTTTTTGTACTAAATCGGTGATACTCTTCAGCTTTGTAATTCACTTTTTCTTTAGAACAGTTTTCGAGATAGGAACACTAACTTCGTTTTTTTTCACCAGGTGGCGCTGCAAGCGGTTTAACCTTTTACTGCATGGCCACTTTGCCATACTTACATACCATTTTTATCACTATAGCTGCAGCCGTTTAGCAGTTAAAAGAGTTGGGACTGATTTTTTGGGCACCCTGTATTTTCTTTAGATCGTAAAAATATTACAATGGGACCTATTGCAGACCAAGACCTTTTCAACAAAACAAAAATTATCAAAATCGGAGCATCCGTTCAGAAGTTATGAGCTAACAAACATAAAAAAAAAACATACGGTTTGAATTGAGAACCTTCCTTCTTTTTTGAAGTCGGTTAAAAATATGTTTTAAAAATAATTAAAAGATATCATAAACAGAATACTAATTTATGTAATCATATTTTACCGTTAAGAGTAGAACATTCGAACTGTATAAATGAACGGGAAGCGTATATTTATATATTTATGATATTCATAAGCTTTGGAGTAACGAAATTTAGGAAGATCTTTTACGATGAATGGTGAGGTAAGTCAATTGGTTTAAATATATAAAATGTCTCTAGATAAAATATTATCCGTTTTTCGTTCTGTTTATTATTATAAAGAAAATGGTTAAAGTAGTTTTTCTGGATCAGATTCCAGGTTGGTCCACAACTCTCTGTGCCGACTTTTTTTTGGAAAAGGTTGCCATGGATTCCAAACGTAAGCAAAACAAAAACGCATTTTTAAAAATGGCGTCTGTTTTGTAATCTACACAAATAAATTAAACCTATTTTTTATATTAATAAAACAAATACTGAAAATTAACTTACCTCACTTTGCATGAAAAAATAAGTGCATGAAGTTCTATACTTCAAGGATCATCAATATGCATAAATACATATACAGGGTGATCAAAGAGTATCCTTTGATTTTTTTTATTACCCTTAAATATGACGAATGTGGCAACTATTCTAACACTGAACTATAATTGTTTGAACCTTGTTTAAGTGTGGGAGGCAATTTCCAACACTGTTGGACTTTTACAACTTTATTTGTGAGATAAAACAGAAATGGAGACGCACAATTTTTTTAATCCTATAATAATTTTATTTATGAAAAACAAAATTTAATTAAAATTTTTTACATTATCATTCCTACATTACATTTACATTATCATTTTTACATTATCATTTCACAGGCTTTTCCAGAGTAGTCCTGCAAACATCGATGAATTAAAACAGATCATAACCGAAGAAATCTCGTCAATAACACCAACAATGCTGCGAAGTGTGTCAAAAACCTGGTTCAACGTGTTCATTTTTGCATTCAGAATCGCGTAAAACATTTTCTGTGAGGAATGATAACGTAAAAAATTTAAATTAAATTATGTTTTTCAAAAATTAAATTATTACAGGATAAAAACATTTTGCGTCTCCATTTCTGTTTACGTCTCAAATAAAGTTGTAACAGCCCAACAGTGTTGGAAGTTGTCTCACAAACTTAACCCGTTAGTAGTCGCTATACGCAGCGCCACCTATTACAGATTGCGCATTTTTTATTTAACTCTCACCAATAATTTTAAGAAGTGATGTGATCGACGTTCCTTCGATTTTATTCGCGTTTTATGTATATCAAATGCTACTTCTAAAAATTTTTGGTGGCTATTGAATAAAAAAATCTGTCAACACTGAAGGATGGGCGGCAAATCGACCAACTAGCGACTACTAACGGGTTAAACAAGGTTCAAACAATCATACTTCAATGTTAGAATAGTTGCCACATCCGTCAGATTTAAGGATTATAAGAAAAAACCACGGGTACTCTTTTAAACTGATCACCCTGTATATGCTACCCATACATTTACACAATTTAAATGATCTACAGTTGCCGGGAAAGTACGATTGTAGCGGACGCCATTTCTCAGGATAGATTATCAGATCTTACCGATGGACTACGGGTTAACCTTTTGTTCAGAGTTCAGAGGTATGTCGTTGGATTTCTAACCCAAAGGACCCAGGATCAAATCCAACCGGTCGCCAAATTGGTGATTCCCGGACATGCAAAATAACACGCAACCAACAAAAACAACTTCCATATGGGTCAATAGATGACAGCACCATTCAATCAACAAATACAGCAACGAACAGTACTGAGAAAATAACGCTCATACACGTACTCGCTGGCGAGTGGTGCAGCGGACACCATTTCTCAGGATAGATTATCAGATTTTACCGATGGACAAGGGGTTAACCTTTTGTTTAGAGGTATGCCATTTGATTTCTAATCCAAAAGAACCCAGGATCAAATCCAACCGGTCGCCAAACGATTATATAAACTAGAATTCCTAACCCATATCCCCCCCCCCTTCCTTTCTGAAAATAGGCCTATCTTTCGCAAAATAAAATAGCAAAAATGGAATAGAATTCTATGAATATTTAAATGTCAATCAAGTTATCTACATAAATAATTGGAATGCTGGCTGCCATGGTCATCAAAAGTAAACAGCAAACAGGTTGCTATATCATGTTGCAATGAATACAGAACGACATCTTTGTCTTTCAAAACGGCGCCAAAAGAAAATCGTCAAATAGGGCTGTGGACCAACCTGCAAGTTGTACAATTTTTCCTATAGCACTGACAACTCTATAAATTAAATTAAATTAAATTATCAAGTACCAATATATTTCATACTCTACGCGTACTTTTTATTTTCTAAATTAAATATTAACTAAATCTTTAAAAGAAAAGAAAAAAAAAATGGGGTGTAATACGATAAATGCAACAACACAAAATCGCTATCTGAAATAAATAGTCCTGTTATACTACTTCTAATAATAATTATGAAATGCTTAAAATATTTACAATAATCATATAAGTTATTTATTTTCAATGCGTCTGACTAAATCATATTCTAGAAAAAATGCACTTTAAAATTTTTTATCTTTATTGCTGGAAGCACCATTTTAAACCTAGCTGTACACTGGAAATAAATATAGAGTATTACGTATTGTCTTAAATTAACTGGGAAAAAAGCAATAGTAAACAATATAGGCTTTAGAGAAAATAAGCTCATAATTTCTTTAAACAAGCAATTGTACCCAAAAATTCATCGTCAAATATCGACAAAAATTTAAAAGTCTTCAAGAGGGTCATATACTAAAGCTGTAACGCTAAACAGTTTAGATATTGCGAATTTCTCTCCGTTCTAAAAAAAATTATTGACGTCTTTGTTTATTTTGTGTGTTTAAGCTATGTTTAAACCCGAATTAGTAGCAAATTGTTTTTAAGTTGTCGAACGTTAAAAGAGATTTTTGAAATATTATAAACGAAATATTAAATATTGTGTATTTCAATGTGATATTAAATATGGTGAATTTCTATAATATTGTTCTGTTTTTGTATTGTGTTATGTATTATTAATATTCCTATTCAATGAAAGGCAAAGCTGCGAATAGGTGGGTAGAATCCCGCAAGGGTTAATGAGCAAAGCGAATCGGAGAGGGCAGGAAACATCCCTCGGGGGTTGGTGAGCGGAGCGAGCAAGAGGCAGAGCCCTCTAGTACATAAAAAAAAACTAAAGAACGCTTTTTTTTTTTTTTTTACGTGAACTAAAAAAACACAAAATAATTTATAAGTGCAAAGTTTTTATTGGATAGCGTTAAGATGTCCCACAACTGGATGTAACCTAATCTTTGAACTAAGCTTCGAATAAGAATAAAATATTCTTTAAAATACAGATAAATATAACTTACTTTAATGGGAAAAAAATCATGAGACCCTTGACTTCAGTTGTTGTAAATTTTTTAACGTGATTATTTATAGAGTAATTGTGTGAATGTAAATGGAGAGCACCCCATGCTTTTTCCCCCATTAAGAAAGTTATATTTATGTGCATTTTTATCAACATTGTATTCTTATTCGAAGCTTAGTTAGGGATTAGTTTACATCCAATTGTGGGATATCTTAGCGCAATCCAATAAAAACTTTACATTTATAAATTATTTTAAGCTTTTTAGTTCACATTTCAATAAATGCACGTTTTTTAGGGTTTTTTCTTTCTTTATTTTTTTTTCTTTTTTATTACAATTTTATTATATTAAATTTAATATTTTGGTGATCGATAATGAAGAAAAGATTAAGACTGTAAATCGTTAACAAGAAATTTCTCTCTTTTCGAAATTAATTATATTTTGAAGAAAGAAAAACTAAATAATGCAACTTCTTCAATTATCAATAAAATAAATAATTTCATAGATCTTAAAATGCATGCATTACATTAAAATAAAGTAAAAATATTTTCACCTTGGAATTAGACATCATTAGTGCAATTAAAAACTAAATTTCGATCATTTTTCTTTTTTCTTCTTTTACAATTTGAAAATTTTACGGAGAATATCATCTAGCGTTCAACAGCGCATAATAAAGCGCAATTTCATTATATTTTTAGTATTTTTATCTGGTGTATTTTACATATTGCACATCCCTTTTTCTTTCAATTAAAAACTATATGAAATAAGAACACATTATGTTATGTTTGATAGATATTTACTGATAAAATCCACTATAATGCACATGTTAAGCTTAGCAAAACTAAATGCAAAACTGGTGTACAAACGATAAATAGACAATAAGACTTCTTCACACACAATAAATTTTAATCCAGTAGCATGTGTTTTTTTTTGCACCTGATGAAGGAAGGCTAAGTCCTTTCGAAACCGGTTGTGCTGGATTAAAATTTATGGTGTGTTCTTATTGTCTATTTATGTTAAACTTAGCAAACAATTTTCTTTACTACTTTAGCTAAAATGCTCAAGTAGTATTTTAGCGCTTTCTTTCACGGAAGACTGAGATTATATTATGAAATTTTTTATTTTTAAATACTTTAAAAAAAAACTTTATTACAAAATTATTAATAGTTAATTTTATTTTGATATATTGCACATTTTACACTTAATTTAATATTTGTTGTTTTCATTTTGATAGTAGAGAAAAGAATTGTTTTGATTTTATCAATAGCAGTAATACGTGTGCAAAATGTAAGTGATATGAAAAAGCAGTAGGTGGTGCTACGTAGAGTAGATTGTTGTGCAATACGAACACTGGTGCTGAGAACATTTGTATGAAGCAGTTTACAAATATAAACATTTTTTACATAACTTTCATGTCTAAATTCGTCTTTTAAAAAATCAAAATTAAATACAAATACACTAAACGAATAATAATTTCTAATATTTTCATTGGTTCAGTAATTCTTTTGTAAGCGAATGTTTGAATAAAAATTAGTGTATTTTTTATATATAGAAATTTTATGCAATTTCTGCTTTTTAGCGAAATTCTTCCAGACAATGCTTTCGCAAAAGGCGAAAAAAAAAAAATAATGGCAGTTTAACCCTGTATCTACCAATGGTACTTTAAAGTTCCATTAGATTAAAAATCTTATAAAATCGAATTTGTGGAAGAAATGTCAATGATATTTATAAGAATAGAACGTATGTATTTCACTTTAATCTCACTACAAGACGCTAGACGCTACATGTAGCTAGGGACCCTATATAGAAGTATTTCTATATAGGGTCCCTACATGTAGCCTTTTTCGTTCCGGAAAGGATTTTATAGAGCGCTCTCGCTGTTTTTGCTTAGCAATTTTCACGATCTTCACATGAGTTGTAATTAATTCTTATTTTACTTCAAGAATCTACCACCAATCATAGAAAAATATAAATAACATAAAAAGTTTTTTTTTTTTTTTTTAAACATTGTTTAAAGGTAAAAATATCTTTTTCGACCTCTATATACCAGTGTTACACTAAAGCACCACCTCACAAATTCCTCATTAATTACTATGATGAGGTATATGCATAATTTTTATTGTGTGTAACTTTTAAGAAATACACTTAAGTAACTAAAAATATATGTTCCAAATACATTTTTTGTCTGATTCATAATACGGTAGTTAGAGGATTAAATCCTAATTCGAGCATACTGCATTTTTAATTGATAAAATAATCTGGTGTGCCACTCACACGACTTTTTCTTACCCTGAAATTAAATACTATAAATACAGGTTGGAGATTAAGAGGGAAGATAACGAGTACTGTCATGTAAACCTATGTTAAACAATTCAAATTAGGCTTCGGAAGAGTTTTATATGATAATTAGTTCAGTGTGAGGGGGGCTACTGCCCCTCTCAACCCCCCACTTCATTAATGCACCTACATTTATGTAGACTTTAATTCGGTTATTAAAAAATAATTCTGTTTTTAAAAAATAATTTATTTAAATTACTATTTAAAAAAAAAAAATCTTTTATGATAATGCAGACGATTTCCATTTTAGAGAAGTAGTATAAACACTACATATCCAAAAAAAAAAAAAAAGTTGAATTTATTCTCAATGTTACATGTTTTTTTTTTTTTTTTTTTTTTTTTTTTTAATATGAAAAAAAAAAACGATAACTTTATTTCTTTACTTTAAATTATCGCAGATCGATGGTTCAACCATTCGTTTTAAAGATAATGGCGAGCTCTTTTGATAGATACCCATCATGAAAATTTACTCCCCTCGAGGGGGGGGGGGGCGAGGCTCCTACGTACACAAAAAAATTTTCCCAGTTAACTATCTCTATTACAAAAAATATATATTCGTTTCATTTGGTTTAGTGCAGTCTATAGATGTTAAACTCTACTTACCGGCAATTTCCCCCATAGACGTAATGTATTTGAATACTTTTGGGTGTCCCTGTACGCGAACCATTTGGTTTATCTCAACGAAAAGCTAACTGTAGCATCCCTATATGATACACATTTAGAATACCGAGTTTGGAATTTCTGCTACTATTTGTTCTTGAGATATGCTGATAACAGACACGCAGACAGACACACAGACCATTCGCTAAAAACATGATTTTCGTATTCAGGGGACCTCAGAACATGTAAATATAACAAAAACTCACGTTCGAAAATTTGACCCTAAAACAATACTTTCTCGACCCTATGGGTAAGAGAAAGTAAAAATGCATGACGCTCACAATCGGAAAGTACGTTTTATAGAGGATTTTTTTATGCAAATATAAATGTTATCTCTGTTGTTAAAGTGAACTTTTTGTGTAAATCAGGTTCATTGTACAGATGGTGTTTTGCTCCTCTTACGACACACTCGTGAATATTTTTTTATGAAGAAGCATGCTTATTTATTCCGAAATGAAACAATTAACGCATATTAGTGCATCTTATAGTACTATTTTATATAAAACGTTCTTATTCTTCATCATTCATCACCAGGTTTTTAACATTTACGTAAGCATGCTCATCATGTAACTTTCAAACTTAAAAATGACACATTTTTAATATCAAGCAACATTTAAAAAAATATTGCAATGAAGAGCTGGTAAAACGACATGTTTCTTTAAAATTTAACAAAAGTATTCTGTCATTATTAATCGAAATATAAATTGAAGTATTCTTCGACCACATTTCATGAAACCGTGGACGCCTCTGCGCATGTGCTGACTTAACGACTCCAATGTTAAAATAGAAGCGACAATCATCTGATTCAGAGAAATTCAGCGATAACACAGAATGCTGAATTACTGGATGTTTTCCAAATCCCAACCTCTTGGTCAGGATGTTTTCCATAACCCCACCTGTTGGCTGATTGCTGCGTCTTTTTTTATGTGCAGTTATAAACATATTTTTAATAAAACGACGTACATAGTTATAAATAAAAGCTTCACCATTTATTACCTCACTATTCACGTTATTAGGGAGACTATGGAGACCTTTAATTTGCCGTATTTTAGCTTTTGAAAACCATGTAACCCCTTAATGCTTATGAATGTGCTGTTGAAAATCATTTAGTAAATATGCTCATATTTCATCAGATGTTCAGTATTTTTATATTCTCATCGTAATTCTAATATAGAATAAAAATTGGTCAATTTTCAGTTTTTTAAAGATGCCTTTATATCTCCATGTATACAGTCGGCAGCAAAATTATTGAAGCACTAGCAATAATTCCTGCTTAAAAGATGGGCACTTAATACGGTTTTGTTAAGTAAAATATTTGTCGAGTCATGATTTTAGTCTTATATTGTTTATAAAAGAGTAAGTTGATGATACAAATTAGCGGTCAAACTAAAAATATACATATATGAAAAGTGTGGATCGTGTTTCAATAATTTTTCTGCTGACTGTACGTATGTTATTTAGATACAAATGAATACTGATAATTAAAAAAAAATCCTACAATCATATGCTACATCAGCAACTCATTTCAAGCACTACTTTTTACAGGGTAATCCAAAACATTCGATTTCCGTATTCGATACAAAACATTCACTGAAATATACTAGGAATAAAATGTTTTTTACGCAGCCTAAGTTTTAGATCAATTCTCCAAATATCAGGTTTTCTAAATATCAGGTAAAATGTCTAAAATCAAATGTGTCCCGTAATTTATGAAAAAATTGTGTATATATTGTTTCTATCTTTCATCATTTAACATCAATTTTACGACCCTCATGTCAATATGTTGTAATGGCATAAACATTTAAACTAATGACACAAATGAAACACCATGTGCCGATAATATGTTGAAGCATTAAAAAAAAAAAAAAAAAAAAAAAAACGCGTATGTGAAATTTTGGGAAAACCAATATTACAGTTTTTTTCCCCCTTCAATTTTATATGAAATTCCGTGTTTCCCTTTAACTTATGCTGTATACTACTTTTTAAGTTTGTTTTGCTGTCTCTAAATTGATCTTCTTCCTGTATTTAGTATAAATATAATTGACTGGATTCCGTTTGAAAAAATACAAAAGAATTTAATACCGTGTTAGTCGATTCTAGATTCCCGATGCTTAAAAAAATATCTAATGTTTAATCGAATTATTTATGCTATTTCTTTAGGTTCCTAGATGCTTCTAACTACTATTTTGTAAATTTAAATAAACTAAATATTTTCATTTTCAAAATTAATTCATAAGAAAGCTATTGGATAACATCGTATAAAAATGGTCATGAATTATATGCCTCATTTAATCGCTAATAGAGACACATTTTGCATTTATCATACTTTTTTGGTAATTATGCAAATATATATTTTTATTTGTAAATATAAATACTATTAATAATATTAGTTATTATTAAAATCTATATTTAACTATCAGATAATATGGAATTTACAGAACATAAAACTTATCCAGTTTATTAGAACGCAGAAAATGAACTTTCTTATATTGAACGTTTTGGATGTTTTTTATTTTATTTATGCATTTGTTTATTTAATTTGAAATATTTCCGAATAATAATTCTAGATTAAATTTATTCTTAAGGATTTTCATGAAAGATTAATCCTCCGAAAATGCAGCGATGAAAAAATATAATCATGAAATTTCTAACAATAAATGTCCAATCCAAATGTGCCAAGACATTGGACCAGGGTTTAAACTGCCATTAGTTTTTTTAGCATTTTGCTAAAAGGTATCATATTTTGCTAAAACAAGTCGGTCAGAATTTCGCTAAAAAGCTAAAACTGGATAATTGTATAAAATATCTCCATATAATAAATCAGATTTTTTTTTTTTTTTTTTTTTTTTTTTAAATATTTGCAGGCAAAAACTGCGAAAGGACTGAAATTTTTGGGAATCCTTATTTATATAGTAATTTGGATTTATTTTTAATTTTCAATGTTTGAATTTAAATGCAAAAATATTTAAAAGTATGTTAGAATTCAGAATTTGCTTCATAGAAGCATTTTTAGCACTAGTATTTCACGATTATCTACCACTACACTTTACTTGATTTTTAAATTGCTTTTTCATTTTACACATATGATATGAATACCTCTTTTTCTATTGATAAAATCAAAACATAGTTTCCCTGATTCATATTTTTAAAGTCACAAATATGGATGCTTGGTAAAAATCATCAATGAACAAAAGGAATAGAAAACAAAACTGAGGATAACAAAGCTAAGTAAAAGAAATCATTGGTATCCAAAGAATTAACTTTCGAAAAAGCTAAAATAGTGCTTGCCTATTTTCGCTAAAATGCTAAAGTAATTTTTTTGCCAGGTTAAACCCTGCATTGGACTGAAAAATAAATAATAAAAAAAAGCTTATAATTTTACATTTACAGAAGTTGCTAATTAATTAAAGCGATTGAAGAATTTTTCACATGATATATGTATACAGGCAAAAATTATTATCTTTTCCGCTACATTTATAATTTTAAGTTGGAAATAACTGAACCATTATTCAACTGCAATATAAAAAATACAAATTTTAAAAATACAGAAAAGATAATGTAAACTTATTTCGGAACAATTTGTAAGAAAAGATGGTGTATTATTAATAATTCCATGCAACAATACTGGTAGATTAAATAACATACAATAAACGAAATCTGTAACATTTACATTTTAGCATACATGGTGAATTACCTATAATGCTGACGAAAACCTAAGATTTCTGTACTATATTGGTCTCCTAAACATTCTGATTTATTATTTTTTAAGCACAGCTAATTTGCAATAATGTTAATTTTAACGTTATATAAATGATTCTTTTCTTTTAATCTATAATTCATTTACAAATGAATTTAAAACAAAAACACATAATTGCAATCCATCGATAAAAGGATAGCAGAAGGTTTTAAAAATGAAATACAGTTAAAATCTAAGCACTAAATTAATATATAAATTGTATCGAAATTTCGCTGACAGACTTTTTTTAACTGTATGACTTACTTTTTCATGCCTTATTTGCCATACATACTTTTTTACTTCCATTACCCTACTACCGTAGGTAATGGAAGTATTGTATTCGGTCTGAAAATTCGATGTCGGGTTTTCACCTGATTTACACGTTTTAAGGTCCCCTGAGTCCAAAAAAGTGGTTTTTGGCAATTGGTCAGTGTGTATGTATGTGTGTGTATGTATGTGGAGAATCTTCTGGCTATTATAGCTCAGAAACTAATAAAGATAGAGCTACGAAATTTTAGAATTGAAATATGTCTGGTGTACAGATGAAATTTCCAAATTTTGGTGAAAATTGAAAAACCGGAAGTAGGACATCGGAAACCGGAAGTGGGACCGTAAATCCGTATCTCAAAAACGGCTCTAACGATTTTCTTCAAACTTGCTATATAAACACTCTATTAGATGTCCTTTCGAATGATATAGTTGGTTAGTTCAGGAAAATTGATAGGCGTCCTGTATAAATAGCTCAATTTCAGGCCTCGCAAAGGCGTTCTTTTAAAAACGGTTGTACGGATTTTTTTCAAACTCGCCATTTTAACTCACTTTTAAATATGCTTTTGTATGTAATTATTGTTTTCCTGTCTATAATTGAGTTTAACCGGAAGTGGGACATCGGAAACCGGAAGTGAGACCGTAAGTCCGTATCTCAAAAACGGCTCTAACGATTTTCTTCAAATTTCCTATATAAACACTCTATTAGATGTCCTTTTGAATGATATAGTTGGTTAGTTCTGGAAAATTGATAGGCTTCCTGTATAAGTAGTTCAATTTCAGGTCTTCTAAGCGCGTTCCTTTAAAAACGGCTGTACGGATTTTTTTTTTTTTTTTTTTAACTCGCCCTATTAACTCACTTTTAAATATCCTTTTGTATGTAATTATTGTTTTCTGGTCAATAATTGATTTTTTGTAAAAATTGGTATCTCAAAAACGGCTCTAACGATTTTCTCTTTAAATCACTTTTATGTTTTCTGATCACATTATCTCTCAAAAATGCCTATAATACGTGTAATAGTGGGTAGTGGAAGTCGTGTGGTTGTTTCACACCAGATTTTTTACACTTTCATTGCCGTATATTTTATGTTGTATCGTACGTCGAATCAATTGAATTTTGTTTTGCGGCCATTCACCGTCGCGTTTCACGTTGAATGAGCTGTATTATTCACGGTCACATTTTTCAGTGTATTTCAGGTTTAGAATATAGATAATTATTTTTTATAAATTTTAAAAACTACACAAAATTCCGAAAAATTTATAATTACACATAAATGTGCCTGAAAAAAAAGTTAAATAAGTAAATTGGAAATATAGGTTAACAAAAACGAAATTTAAAGCTTTATAACTGAAGCTCCTGTCAATTGACAGTTATAATAACTTTAATTTTTATACATTCAAATGATAATAGTTAACAATTCAACGAACCTTAAATATAATCTTATATATATTATAAATGTGAATGTCCGTTTATTTGACTGAGTTTCACGCTAAAACTGCTCGATGGATTTCAATAAAATTTGTTATGGAGATAGCTTATACTCTAACTTAGAAAGTTGGCTGCCTTTTATTCCGAAAAAAAACTTTTTTTTGTTATTTTTATGCATAAAATAGCAATTTTGTAAGCTAATAATAGCAAACAATTAGCCATTTAAATTTTAACCATAATTTAATTGTTGCCAAAATTAAATTTAATTATTCATAATTTAATTGTTGTCGAGTTTATTACTTCCATTACCCTACTACCGTAGGTAATGGAAGTTTTGTATATGGTCTGAAAATTCGATATCGGGTTTTCACCTGATTTACACGTTTTAAGGTCCCCTGAGTCCAAAAAAGTGGTTTTTGGCAATTGGTCAGTGTGTATGTGTGTGTGTGTGTGTGTGTGTATGTATGTGGAGAATCTTCTGGCTATTATAGCTCAGAAACTAATAAAGATAGAGCTACGAAATTTTAGAATTGAAATATGTCTGGTGTACAGATGAAATTTCCAAATTTTGGTGAAAATTGAAAAACCGGAAGTGGGACATCAGAAACCGGAAGTGGGACCGCAAAAACGGCTGAAACGATTTTCTTCAAACTTGCTATATAAACACTCTATTAGATGAACTTTCGAATGATATAGTTGGTTAGTTCAGGAAAATTGATAGGCGTCCTGTATAAATAGCTCAATTTCAGGCCTCGCAAAGGCGTTCCTTTAAAAACGGTTGTCCGGATTTTTTTCAAACTCGCCATTTTAACTCACTTTTAAATATGCTTTTGTATGTAATTATTGTTTTCCTGTCTATAATTGAGTTTAACCGGAAGTGGAACATCGGAAACCGGAAGTGGGACCGTAAGTCCGTATCTCAAAAACGGCTCTAACGATTTTCTTCAAATTTGCTATATAAACACTCTATTAGATGTCCTTTCGAATGATATAGTTGGTTAGTTCTGGAAAATTGATAGGCTTCCTGTATAAGTAGTTCAATTTCAGGTCTTTTAAGCGCGTTCCTTTAAAAACGGCTGTACAGATTTTTTTTTTTTTTTAAACTCGCCCTATTAACTCACTTTTAAATATACTTTTGTATGTAATTATTGTTTTCTGGTCAATAATTGATTTTTTGTAAAAATTGGTATCTCAAAAACGGCTCTAACGATTTTTTCTTTAAGTCACTTTTATGTTTTCTGATCACATTATCTCTCAAAAATGCCTATAATACGTGTAATAGTGGGTAATGGAAGTCGTGTGGTTGTTTCACACCAGATTTTTTTTTTTTTTCCAACAGGAAAATAAAAACATTTATCTAAACGTAAACAATAAAAAATAAAAAAAATTAATAAATTATGCATCTCACAAAAATTGACGTCATTTGTAATTTAAAATTTATTTTACAAAGTGCTAATATAGTTTACGATGCTAATGTGTGTTGTACTAAAATCAGTTTTATTTATAGATCCTCCTGGGTGCTTTTTTAAATTGTTGCATTGAAGTACAACGAACATTTTTCGCCAAGAGGTTTAATTTAGCAACAGCGATTTTAATCTAGGTAGTTCAAGAAAAATATAAAAGAGGTTTAATTTAGCAACAGTGATTTTAATCTAGGTAGTTCAAGAAAAATGTAAAATTAATAAAGTTGTGTAGCACGATAATGTTTATTTATTTATTTGTATACCAATCACTACGCTAATTTAACATACAAATAAATGAGCTGCTGTGTGTGACTGCACTTGCACGCTGTCGGGCAGAAATATTTGATTAATTCAAATTAATATTTAAATAACTAAGTAAATATATGTTTAATAGAAAGCATAGTCTTGGAGACAAACTTGGCGAATGGGCGACCAAATTTGGTGAAAAATGATAGTTTAGGGTTCCCGATGTTTCGAAGCTCTCGACACACGGGAACGTAGACTTTGAGCTTACCAAGTTATTCTCGATGGAGTCATCTCCAAGCCCCATCGCCAAAAGTTATAAGTAGGTGTGAGTTGATTTTTGTGAAAGAGTATGAACAGCTTCAACTGTTTCCAGAATATTCGAAGAATTAACACCAGCTATTGGACTATTTTCGAAAATATTTGTTTTAATAATAGTTTTTTTGTACAGATTCGAGAAGTTCAAAAAATGTTTGATATTGCCAAGGAGGTCCCATTCTAAAGCTGTGACGAAAATAGTCGCCAATCAAAATATATTCAGTTACAAAGAAATCATTTAAATATAGTGTCCAGCGAAGCGGGCAAAGCCTGCTAGTAGATATATAAATGCTTATTAGTTATCACAAAGAATAACACTCATTTTGATAATTCATCATTGGTAAGATTACTGTAATGATTATTGATGCAGATGGCAAGTTATTGTGAATTTTAAAAAATATCTTCATTCTTAAAACCTCTGTAAAACGATGAATCTAAAATTTTTTCAGTTTTGCGTAAAGAAATCACGACAATGTTGCTAGAGGATTCCAAACAACTATCTTTTATCAAATAAGCGTTATTGAAAATTTATATTGCATGTAAGTTTATTTCTTTCTCTTTTTATTGTTTAAGCAACACTATTATTTGTTAAATTTCACGATTAACCCCTTCTGCTCCAGGCTAGCTGTAGTGTAAATGTCTGAAATACCAGATTATAATTTTGAAATAGTATCGTATACTTTCTTTGGACGTATGCACGTACGTCCATGGTATTAATGGCCATTAACACTAGGACGTACGCACGTACGTCTCTGGAGTGGAAGGGGTTAATTTACTTTTTACTTTCTCTTACTCACAGGGTCGAGAAAGTATCGTTTTAGGGTTAAATTTTCGAACGCGAGTTTTTGTTATATTTACATGTTCTGAGGTCCCCTGAATACGAAAATCATATTTTTAGCGAATGGTCTGTGTGTCTGTCTGTGTGTATGTCTGTCTGTTTGTGTGTCTATCTGTGTGTCTGGATGTTATCAGCATATCTCAAGAACAAATAGTAGTAGAAATTCCAAATTCAGTATTCTAAATATGTATCATATAGGGATGCTACAGTTAGCTTTTCGTTGAGATGAAGCAAATTGTTCGTGAACAGGGTCACTCAAAAGTATTCAAATACATTACGTCTATGGGGGAAATTGCAGGTAAGTAGAGTTTAACATCTATAGACTGCACTAAACCAAATGAAACGAATATATATTTTTTGAAAAGAGATAGTCAACAGGGAAACAATTTTTTGTGTGCCTCGCCTCTCCCCCCCCCCCCTCCCTGGGTGGAAGTCCCCCATAGAGGGGAATAAATTTTCATGATGGGTATCTTTCAAAAGAGCTCGCCTATAAAACGAATGGTTGAATCATCGATCTGCGATAATTTAAAAGAAAGTTATCGATTTTTATTTTTTATTTATTTATTTATTTATTTATTTATTTTTACTTTTAACAAAAAAAAAAACTTAGACAAAAAAATCTTTTTTTTTTTTTTTTTAAGGAGAATAAAATGGACTTTTTTGGACATTTAGTATTATATCATTTCTCTTATATGGAAATCGTCTGCATTATCATAAAAGATGTATTTTTTAAAATAATAATTTTAATAAATTATTTTTTAAAAACAGAATTATTTTTTTAATAACCGGATTAAATTCTATATAAATGTAGGTGCATTGATGAAACGGGGGGTTGAGGGGGGCTACCGCCCCCCTCACACAGAACTAATTATCATATAAAACTTTTCTGAAGCCAAATTTGAATTGTTTAACGTAGGTTTACATAACAGTACTCGTTATCTTACCTCTTAATCTCCAACCTGTATTTATAATATTAAATTTCAGGGTAAGAGAAAGTCGTGAGAGTGACACACCAGATTATTTATTATATTTCGAATTACGGATATGAAAAAAAAAAAGAGTTGAACATTTGTGAAATAAGACATGCTGAAATAAGCGTATTTAATTAATAATACAATGTCCGATTCTACATATTTCGCTACGAATATTAAAAGTTTTTGCAATAATTATAATTTACGCAAAATTGAAAAAAAAACATTGTATCTATAAAATGAACATTAAAAATACATATGTAATAATTATATAAATCTTGCGTATTACGAAAGATTTGTTTAGTTAGTAAAAATAAAGTATACTGAAAAACAATTATAAAAATGTATATATATATATTCAAGATTAAAATTATATTATTATAACAAAAATGAATGTAAAGATGTACTTTATTTTACTTATTTTATTTTATGTATTTTCTTTTATTTCTTCAAGTTTAGTTGATATAATGTAATATATTTTATTTATATTCATCAAACATTACATCAAAAATATTAATTAAAATTAGAAACATGTTTGATAATAACGCATAAAGAGACATTTTTAAATATATCTAAATCAGCTAAAAGAAAATTATTAAAAATTATTATTATTTACTTTTTTTCTTTTTTTTTCCTTTGCAGGTACTTAGAATTGGCAGCTTTTAATGAAAGTATTTTTAATACATTTCAATAATTTTATTTTATTTTTTATTTTTTCTTATCTATTTTTTTGTTTTCTGCGTCTCAATGCTTTTGTTAACAATGCATCTAACTCAATTAATTGTAATGTACAAAGATCACATAAAAAAAAAAAAAAAAGAATCGTAAAAATACAAATATAAAAATTTTATCTAATGTTATTTATACTTTAAAACAGTTTTTAATAATTTTAATAATGCAATAATTACTATTTACTGCAAAATCATATTTATTAATTATACTTTATAAACAAAATTATTTTACAAAAAAAAAAAAAAAAAAAGAATTGAAAATGCATAGATTTTGCTTTGATGATATTAAAACTTCTCTAAAACATAAATGGTAAATAGAAGATTGCATAAAAATTTATTTCATATTAAATAATAACCAAAACATTACATACGTTTATACATCTTTCCACGAACTTAAATAGCAAAA
This sequence comes from Salticus scenicus, assembly GCA_963930645.1. NCBI lineage: Eukaryota > Metazoa > Arthropoda > Arachnida > Araneae > Salticidae > Salticus > Salticus scenicus. The sequence goes on along the minus strand of OZ005649.1, from coordinate 363,729,717 downwards.
ATTTTTATTTTAAGATAACATTTTACACCCTTAAAATTAGTTATTATATCATAACGGACTCGATAAAATAATACAAAAAAATATTTAAAGTGTACGTACTAACAGATTGAATAAGTGTTTATTTATCTAAAATTATTCATTTCTTTCATAAATAAGTTAATAATTTAAAATATTAGTAGCATTTATTAAAAAAAAAAAAAAAATAGAATGAAATTTTTATTAAAATAAACGAAAATATTAAACGTAAATTAGCATACCCAAAGAGATGAAGAACGAATTATTCTATTCTTCTCTAATTTAGCAGCTCACGCGCTTTTCGGAGCGTCAGAAATTTTCCAGAGCGAAAATAAGCAACACTTGCGCTTTTATAACCTTCGAAATCAGAGGAACTTCTGCGCCCCTCCCATTCAGTTCAATAACTCGTTTGGATTGGCTAAGAGTACCGAGATAAAACTCCAATCGGTGCCTCCAGGATAGTCTTATTTGATTTGATTGTTCTTTTCACTTCAATTCCCAAGGCTTTAGAGCTCATTTTGCCATTTTTTGTAGGAGGAAAAAGTATGAATGTGTGTCAATAGAAATTTTATGCACATTTTAGCTTCATTCATTTTGGCGTGGGTAGTTAAGTAAAGAGATATTAATGTCGCTTCCTGTGAAATAGAATTTTTAGAGGAATGTACGTGGAAATATATTCGTAAAGCAATTTTTTCGTTTCTAAAATAAATTGACATTATGCTTTTCATAAAAGAAATTTTATAAATATGAATTTCAAGATTAATGTAGAATTTAATATTTATTTTTCCGAAGATATAATAGGTAAGGTGTAGGTGTGTATGTGTAGGGTATTAAGGACGATTGACTACACATGGATCCAAAGCCTGGGTCTAATGTCTTTTGTTGGGGTCTTTTGAAGTGTTCCTAGTGGGTATTTACGTTGGTTTCGCAGAAAACCACGGAAAACTCCAAACGGCTATTCCGACGATCGTGACCTGTGATTAAACCCGGCACTTCCCGTCTTCAGCTTCGATGACAGAACTTTTCAGTCTCTTGTAAGGTTACTATCTAAAGAAAGTATTATAATCATAAAAAAAATTCGACTGTGAGATTTTTTTATGAATCTATATGTTTTGAAGTCGCCTGAATTTATTTTTTCTATTTTTATTCTGATGTGTGTATGCATGTGTGTGGCAGAACAAGATAACGTCTAAACCCTTAAATTGTTAGGTATGTTATAGATCCTCTTCACACGACCTATGCAGATTTTGATAAGTGTAGGACTCATTATTAATGGAAATTGCTTGCTAAAAACTTCTACTCTTTAACAAGGACTTATACTCTTTAACAAAGACTTCTACTGTTTAACAAGAACTTACACACCTTAACAAGGTTTCGGATACACTAATGTTTATTATACACAAATTTAAACATCAGGAAAAATATTCGAACATCTTATTATACTTTTCGCTTTTGATTATTTACTAAAGTATTCTATAATTCAAATTTATTTAAATGTCTAATAATTTCTAAATGCTCGGAAAGTCCAGTAGAGGCACTCGATATATATTATGTTAGTTTAGCGAAGGATAATTACTTTAAGTTAGTTCATTTTATTGTAGTTTAACAGACACTGATTCTTTAAAGAGCATTATACATATATATATATATATATATATATATATATATAATTTGAATATTTTATTACCATTGAAACACTAAGCAGACAAAAAATAGATGAAGATACCAACCTAAAATTAAATTTTAATTGAGATTTATTTCGAATAAAAATTGTCACGGTAATAATTTAATTTGAGTACCAATGATTAGTAAAAACATGTTAAAGTACTTACGCAGAAAAGAAATGACACTAACATAACACATAAGCCTAACGATGAGGAAATTTGCAAAAACTACCAATTAATAGTAACAGTCAATATTTTAGAGAAAAGAGAAAGGATAAAATTACCAAAGAGTTCCGTTAAAAGGGAAAAAAAAAAAGAGGAATTCATGAACTGAAAATTGGAATTTTAAATGCTGATAAATAGAAATGTTCACTCATCAGGAAACTTGCATTTCTATCAGCATATGCAAGATTGTGGAAAACTGTATAGCAAATTCATGCAAATATACAGCTCAAGTCTATCTTGCAACAAAACAAAATAAAAAAGGAAATTTTATTAAATATATATATATATATATATATATATGTCGATTTTATTGTAAATATATTAGAATGTGAGAGTATAGTTATCTTTTTGAAATAAATTAATTACCTTCCATCTTAATTCGTTACACACTATAAACCGTAATGACAAATGTTTTTGAACGTGAGGGGTAAAAAACTTCAATACAACATATGTTAAATCTAAGAAAATACAAACTTCTTTTTTTTATTTATTATTATTATTATTTTTTTTTTTTTTTTTTTTGTATGTGCGTGTGTATGTTTACGGGGTATTGGGTTCAAGTTGGGTTGGCTTCATTTTTTGTTGTGGGTCGTGTTCAAATCGCGTTTATTGAAACTCATTTTCTGTGAGTCCTGTTGATAGTTTTTAACGAATCGCATCCAACGGAGCATTATTTAAAAATAGAAATGTAGAATAATAAGCAGAAATTTGACAAATAGAAATATGGTCTAACCTCGTTAATTTGAATCTCAAGGGGAATAAAAGATTTGTTCACGTTATCATTAGCTCAGGCTATCTGTAACTCAGAAAGTAATCTTCATTTTGAGAGGGATTGCGGAAAAAGTTCATGTTAAAATTAATTCACGTTAAGCGTGTTCACGTTAACGAAGGGCCGCGGAGCCCAGTCGGTAGAGCGCCGGCCTCGTAATTGGAAGATTGCGGGCTCGGTACTCGAGCCGGCCAAAGACCGTCGTGTACACTAATGGTGGCTGGTGCACGTAAAATCTGTCGTGGCCGCAAGGTCCTCCATGTTCCCATAAAAAATTATACCTCTGGGGGGTCACCGAAGCGGGAGAGCCATCCCTTCCGTGGAGGATCGAAATTGTGATGGCATGTCTCCGGACCACGTCTAGGGGTGTGTCCCAGACCGTCGCCAATTGCCCATCTGCGCAGCACTAGTGCGACGTAATACCCAACCATCCATCCATCCGTTAACGAAATTTGACTGTATAGCTGCAAAACTGTATAACACACTACTAAATGTACGCATATCCAGATTACTATAGTTAATTAATCTTCTACATCGTGCATCCAGATATCAGAGGTCCCTATTCAACGGACATTTTTCCTCTCAGTACTTTCTGCAATGTATGGAATAAAGTATCAACATTGCATAATATTCATATAATGTGACTAAAATTCCTGTTCAAAAATTATCTCAACTTAAAGAAGGGATCAAATGTATCTTTGTTAATAAGACAGCGCAAAAATCAATAGCTTTTTGAAATTTTATTTATATAAAAGGTATAAAAAATAAGTGTAATAAGATTTTAAATGTTGTGTAAATAAAGTCATTTAAGTACATTATTATGCTTAAGCACAGTGTTCAAGAATTCAAATCATATCACTTTGTATTTTTTCGTTTCTTGCTGGTGATTAAACGGAGCGAATAAGAATTTTTACTCATCATCGTAACTAAAATTATGCTAGTTCTTAGTTTTGAATAAACAAGAATGAAAGATACTACAAAAATTACTAAATACATTGTTGAAAATGAATTCCTACATTTACCCAAAATGTTCGTACCAATTTGTCTAAAACCAATATTTTTAGGAAATTTTGTGCAGTACTTTTCACCATTTTAGTAGTGCTTCCTACTAAAATGACACAAGTTAAATGGTAAAACTTAGTTCACTAATGTAAGTTTTTAAAAACATTGGGTGTAATTAAAATCGAACATTTTGTGTATGTGTGTGTGTGTATTTGTGTGTGTGTGTGTAAAACGTAAGAATTTTTTCAACAATACATATATTGGGTTGGCAACTAAGTTCCCACCGTTGTTTTTTTTTTTTTTTTTTTCTTTTTTCTTCCTTATACAAAGTATAAGGAACTATTGGTAATCCCGATTTGCGAAATAGATTTTGCATTTCGCATAGCTCAAAAACGAAAGATCGTAAAATGTTACAAATTTATATGTAAGATTCTCATGGTGTCAAGTTGTACACCTGCAACTTTGGTTTAACCACGTGCTACCATTTCACAGATATCAGCTACTTTACACGATTTTTCGTGACGTCAGTATGTAAGTATATGCGCGTGTATGTATCTCGCATAAATCAATAACGGTTGGACGTAGAACGTTGCAAATTGGTATATAGGTTTGTTATAACATCTAGTTGTCCACCTCCCTTTTTGGACTTTCTGTGACTTTCTGTTTTGGAGTATTTAGGAAAATTTTATTCCTAATGACCAAAAATACAAAAGTTTTGGCCATTATATATAACATATCATCACAGAGATTTCAGAAAAAGCTAATGATAGAGACCGTTCTGAATGTTGAAGACATTTTTGCGTGTAAAAAGTTATGTTTAAAGACATATGCATGTTCTAGTCGATGAATGCACTTTATTTAATAAATATTCAGCTGGTAGATAGAGCCCGTAATGTTAAAGTTATTGACATTTTTGCGTGTAGAAATTAATTCTTTATGACAGAAGCAGGTTCTAGTCGACGAATGCATTTCATTTAATGAATATTCAGCCCGTAGATAGATAGAGCTTGTAATGATATTGATAAAAAAAAAAAAAAAAAAAAAAAAGTTGTCGGCATGTAAGCGTGTAGAAAGTAAGTAAGTAAGACACAAGCAGGTTCTAATCGGCGAATGCACTTTATTTAATAAATATTCAGTGCTTAGGTAGAGCCTGTGATGATATTGATAAAAAATGTTTAGCGTATAAAAAGTAATTTTTAAAGAAATAAGCAGGTTCTAGCCGACGAATATACTTTATTTAATTAATATTCCGTAAACAGTTCAATAAATCTCTTTTTTGCGCTACAAAAATCAAAAATCAATTAATATTCTTGAAATAATCCAATAGAATGGTCATTTTTACTACAGAAATCATACAAAAATTGTTAAAAGCACTACAGAACACAAATTTCGGTAAATCAGGAAAAACCGAATACTTCGAAGTCTGGATGGAATTTGAATTCATCGAGACTATTGTCAGTGACCTATGTAATTTTCAAGATAGTTCTGCGCGAGTAAACAATGCATTATTACAAATTTTCCAGAACTAGACTCCTATTGAGGTTAGAGTTTCCAAATTTTGTGATTCCCGTACTACCACTTTTCGCCACATTTGAATGCCTAATTTGACACTAAGTCAACGCCCACTCTCGTGAAAATGGAAAAAAAAACTTTCATTTGCTTGCACTTTTATTGTAGTACCGTATAGAAAGTAGCACGTAAAGATATAGGCAAGTTCTAGTCTACAATCACCAACAATCACTCTTCTTTTTTTTTTTTTTTTTTTTTTTTTTAATAGTCTTATGAGTCATTTATAGAACTTTCGAAGAATTTAATTCTGTGCTATAAACCAATGAATTTTTCTGAAAAATTCTACAACTCTGTTCTCATTGAAGTTAGAACGTCCATATTTTCTAAAACCTAAACTGCATATTTTCGACAAATTCGATCGTCAAGTTTTCAAATTCGACGCTGAATCAATTAATTCGATGTCAAGACCAAAAATCTATGGCGGCTACTAACTTGGTGGCTTAGCGCGATTAGAGATCAAATTTTGCGGTAATTTGGTCGCTAAATTTGATCTATTTGGTTGCCATTGTTTCAGAATAGCGAGAAACCCTTTTCCTATTTTAACCGAGTTAATTATTTTGGTGAAATTTATCGTTTCTCGCCGCTAATTGTTTGCCAAAGAAAACAAAACTGTGTCATCTAGACTCGAATGATTTTAAAAGAACTATAAGCTGTGCATTTGTCAATGAGAGGTTCTGTAACAAGCCGTAGAGTACTATTCCTGAAAAAACTACTCTCTTTGTCTCGGCGGTATATATAAACATACTACGGTGACTTTCATGGTTGGAGTAGCAGATTTTTTTTTTTTACTAGGAATGTTCGTGAACTGGAACCTGTCTGTTTATTTACGAATCGATTACCTCACATACAAATGTGTGTGGATATGTCATGTGTGAGATAAAACAATCTACAAATGGATTTTGCGAAACATCCCCTCTTGGGTTTTGGTGAGGGGGGGAAGGGGTGTGATTATATTTGTCTAGCACACAATAAAGGGATTTTGTGAAATTCCACAACGTTCCCCCTTTGGCTTGGGGGAGGGGGCAAAAAAAACCTACACGAACTATTGAAAGGATTTTGTGAAATATTCCACTTTGTCTCTTTGGGGTCACGGGGGGGGGGGCAAAAAATAAGTTTTTAATTGCAACATTTCTCTAAATTATAAGCGATTTCGTGTGCGTTGGTTATTTGTACCCAAAACACACATTATCAAGGAACTTTGCAAAATATCCCTTCTTTCATGGGGGAGGGGGGATTTGAGGTTTTGATCAATTTCAATGATATATGTATATATATATATATATATATATATTTTTTAATAAGATTTCTATATTAGTAAGCTATATGTAATTTTGAGAATTCCTTTAAATATAGTGACTAGTGAAGCAGGCAGCGCCTGATAGTTTAAATATATAAATTCAAATTTCATATTAGAAAATCTTAAAAAGTATATTTTTAATAAGCTCTGAAAATATCAATATAATAATTGTCATTTACTTATGCAATCCACGTATTGAGCCAATTAATTCAAACACTTAAGATCAAAATAATTCAAATCAAAACTGATAATTCAAATTTCGTTTTTGGCATTCTATTAAATAAAAAATTGTATAATTAACGAATGCATTCATAAAGCACTTGTAAACCTTTAAGTATTACAATCTTATGAATTAAAATATGACTTTTTATCTCTACGTTATGAGATTATGAGAGTTCAACTTGCGTAGGATGTCTCTGCCGACTACGCCTGTTAACGAAAATCATTAATAGAAAAGATAGTATTTAAATTCATAAGATAAAATTTTAATTCGCAAATTTTTATTTCAGGAAACTGGCATATTTAGCTTATTATTATAACACTAGCGGGCTTTGCCCATTTAGCTGGTCACTATATTTAAACAAATTCTCAAAATTCTATATCATTATTAATAAAATCTCAAAATAATCAAAAATTAAGGAAAAAAAACAGGAAAGAAACAGTTAAGAAAAAAAAAATTGGATCGCTAAACTTAAAATTCCCGCTGCGTTCGATAGTAGTTTTCCCGCTCGCAACATGAGAAGCTGGGGTCCCCACTGCCTTCGGCACGACTTACCCGCTTTTCACTACCTCCTCTCCCTCCCCCACTCGTAAGTGAGAAGTTTCGTGAAATTCCACTAAAGGGCATATTGCGTACACTTAATCCACACTCACATATCAAAATTCGCCTTTCTAAGATAATTTAAAGCAGATTTAAGCTTGAAACCGTGTTTTTTGCCCCGCCCGTCCCAAGGAGGTGGGTGGATAATTTTACAAAATTCATATATAGTGCGTTTTGAATACACATAACCAACCGACACATTAAAAAATCGCCTTCCTGAGATACACTGGAGCAGAGTTATGTTTGAAAACATGTTTTCGTTCCCCACCCACGCTCTTAAAACGTAAGAAGGGGGAAGGGGGTAATTTCGCAAATTTTCTTTATGCTTCGTGTTGAATGCGTATAACCGACGCGACCCACACATTAAAAATCGTTTTCATAATGGTTATCTCCATTTCCAGTTTCGTACAGTTATACGCCATAGAAGTTCAGATATTATCTTGCCGTTCTCGGAGAATATTGCAGTATAGCAGCGCCACCTATTGGTCGATATGTCTCAAAATTGAATTAGCATAGTGTTTCATAATTACCTTCTAAAATATCAAGTTTTGTTTGATTATACGCAACAGAAGCTGAGATATAGCTTTCCTTTAAACTGTGGAAATCGCTGTGTAGCAGCGCCACTTGTTGAAAAATCAATCCCAAAAGCTAATACACACTTATTCAGGTCAAGAAAAATCAACGTTTAAATTTGTATGCAAATTTATGCAGAGAGATGCCCTGAGGTACAGCCTTCTTAAAATTGTGGAAATCGCTGCATAGAAGCGCCACCTATTGAGCAATTGACACTAAATATTGATAGGCCCTAATTTGGGTTAAGGTGTATCTAGATATAAATTTATATGCAATTCTCTGTAATAGTCACACATACAGATATTTTCTAAAAATGGTCAAATCATGTTCAGGACATCTCAAAACATGTAAATCAATCGAAAACCGGAAGTCGAAAGTTTTACGAATCCAACTCTTTATTCTAATGAATAGAAAATAAAGTAAAATTAAATTAAATAAATAAAATAGGGTGAAGTCGTTGTGAGTGTAATCTTGGCTTATAACTCAACTAATAAGCTGGATTTGGACCTAACAAATCATCATACCTGTTTTTCATTTTAAGTCTTTATTTGTTATATTTAGCCTCAGGAAACCAAATAAAATATGAAACAGTGATGAAACAGAAGTTTGAAAAATTGCTTACATTTCCCACAACAGTAAAATGCTCTTCTCAAAATTCGAAGTTTTGCCACTTCTGTACTTTTGAAGTAAACGCTACAGTTTTCCATAACTAAATTGCAGATTTATAGGTCTTCAACATAACTTCAGATTTATTCCATTTCTTAAGCATTTTTCTTAGTCACCCGTGATTACACTTACCGCAGGAATGGTATGTCAAGTTTGTGTAATTAAGGTACATTCATTTGTCCCAAGGAACTTACCTGAATCACTTACAATTATTTTATTTTCTGCTATATTCAATAGAAGAAAGTATTGGATTCGTAAAAATTTTCGACTTCCGATTTTCGACTTACTTCCGGTTTACATACTTTAAGGGGTCTAGAACACGATTTGACCATTTTTTGAAAATGTCTGTCTGTCTGTGTGTGTGGCGAAAATTTTGTGGCGACTGTATCCTCGAAACTACTGCTCAGAATTATATATGAATTTGTATGTAAATGCACCTTGACCTAAATTAGTTCCTATCAACTTTTGGTGTGAACTTCTCAACAGATGGTGCTGCTATACAGCGATTTCTGCAATTTCAGGGGAAGCTATATCTCAGGTTCTATTGCGTGTAATCAAACAAAACTCGATATGTGAAAAGACAATTATAAGAAATTATATTGATTCAATTTGAATGCTTATCGGCCAACAAGTGGAGCTGCCATACAGCGATTTTCGAAATTTAAGGAAAGGCTATATCTCAAGAACTACAGTACAGAATTGCATATAAATTTGTATGTATATGCATCTTAACATAAATAAGCGCCTATCAATTTTTAGTGTCAACCGCTTAACAGGTGGCGCTGCTGCACAGCGATTTCCGCAATTTAAGGGAAAGTTGTATTTGAAGTTCTATTGCGTATCATCAACCTAAGCTTGATATGTGGGAAGGCCACTATGAGATATGCTGATTCAATATGGATGCTTATCACTAACAGGCGGTACTGCTATACCGTGATTTCTGCAACTTAAGGTAAGGCTATATCTCAGGAACTACTGCACAGAATTGCATATAAATTTATATGTAGATGCACCTTGACCTAAATTAGAGATTGTCAGCTTTTGGTGTTAACTGCTCAACAGGTGGCACTACTACACAGCTATTTTTGCAATTTAAGGGAAGGCTATATCTCAGGTTCTATTGAATAGCATCAAACAAATCTTGATTTGTGAGAAGGCGATTATGAGACATTATGCTGATTCAATCTGGATTGGTATCGGCTAATAGGTGGCGCTGCTATACTGCAAATTTCCTTGATAAAAGGATGGCTATACCTCAACTTCTATGGCATATAACTGTACGAAACTTGATATGTGAGATAACCATTATAAAAACGCATTTTTTAAGATGTTATTATTTTTAGACAATAAAACTGTCTTTATTTGGTTATTTAGTGTTAGTTTTCTCTAAGATGAAAATCATTTACATTCATCATGCTAAATAATTTTAATAAATAATAGTTTTAATAAATTATTTGCAATTATGAAATTTGTATAGGAAAATAGAGAAGAAAGCCTTGTGGTAGCCACAACACACTAGTTTGCTTTAGTATGCCAGCTTTGCTTTTTAATTTTCCATAAAATTCCTGTATTTTTTTTTTTTTTTCTTTATGGAGATTTGGAACATTTAAGATTTGAAGTACTAATTGGAGACGTACGGAAAAGTTCACAACTCTATAATGAGTCGAGATATGTTAAAATTTAAAAAACTCCTATATTGATGAAGATTTTTTGTATCTAAAACCTCGACTCACAAATCTCTTAATATATTATGTTTCGGTATAGTAGGCCGAGGTTATACTTACCCTAAACTATAGTGCAAGTAGACCAATTGCTTTATATCATATTGTTATTTTCCTGTTGTTTTGTTCTAATAAATGTCGTTTTAATTATCAGTCGGAGTTTAAAAAAAAAACCAGCAGTCTATTACACACTTGTAACATCTGATATCGAGATTTGAGCTATAGATTAACCTGTCTAATTTTAGTTATAATCCTAAGTTATAACCCTCGTGTTTCAATGTATTAATTTAAGTGTGGGTTAAATTAAATATCTCAAATGCATGATTGATTATAGGCCGCCTGTACATCGCATAATAGCTTTATATTAATCAAGCGCTGACATTAAATAGAGAAGTATATTTGTGAATATTATCCTATATTATGTCATATTTACCATCGAAATTTCGATATAATAATTTATTGTAACTCCTGTTTTATCTTTTTTTTTTTCAGAGAATAAATGTAATTATAATGATAGATATACTAATGTAAATTTCAAAAAATGTGTCCAACCTTACTTACATATATTATAACAAAATATACAGTTTGTTATGTTAATTCTAATGTTATTCTCTAAACTGAAAAAAGTACATGTAAGCACCTATAGGCAGACACACCCGTACATATTGTTTATTTTATTAAAAGAAAATCTGTTTTTCATTTACTACTAGCGAGCTTCGCCCGCTAGCGGGTCAGTATTTTCAAATGAATCACTAAAATTAATGAATCACTAACAGTAACTTTTAGTTTTAAGAAAAGAAATTTAAAAAAAAATCATTTCTGATTGGGTAAAAAGTCGGCCCGGGTCCCCACTGCCTTCGGCAGCGCTGACCCGTGCGCGCTGCGCGCGCGTATTCCTTCCCTGACCCTTCGTGCCCCCCCCCTCAAAAAAAAAAAATCTGATCGTGTAAAAACTCACACCGGGTCCCCACTGCCTTCGGGAGCGCAGACCCATGCGCGATGCGCACGCACGTGTGAGGGTATACGTGCGCTGCGCGCACATATTCCTTCACAAATCAAATTTTTATTCTTAAGAAAAGAAAATTAAAAAAATCATTTCTCATCGGGTACAAAGTCGGACCGGGTCCTCACTGCCTACGGCAGCGCAGTCCCGTGCGCGCTGCGCGCGTTTAAGTTAAGGAATACACGCGCTGCGCGCGCGTATTCCTTCCCTGACCCTTCGTGCGCCCTAAAAAAAATCATTTCTGATCGTGTAAAAACTCACACCGTGTCCCCACTGCCTTCGGCAGCGCAGACCCATGCGCGCTGCGCGCGCACGTGTGAAGGTATACGCGCACTACGCGCACACATTCCTTCTCAAATCAAATTTTTTTCTTAAGAAAAGAAAACGAAAAAAAAATCATTTCTCATCGGTTAAAAAGTCGGACCGGGTCCCCACTGCCTTCGGCAGCGCGGTCCCGTGCGTGCGGTGCACGCCTATATCTTCCCCACCCTTTCAGCACTTTCTAATTAACCTACATATATCAATTTTGAACGGTCTAACTGAATTAGCTGAGATGCAAAAGAAAACATAATCAGGGTACCTCAAAACGTGCAAATCTGGTTAAAACTTTCGATAATATAAAAGAACTTTAAAATATCTTTCGAATGATGTATTAAAAATAATTTAATCATAATAAAAAATTGAAATATTGAAATTTTAAAATTTTACAGTGCCATCTGGCGGTAGAAATTTCTGTAATCTACTGTTCGATTCCAAATCAACAAAGCTATCTAATGATGTATTACTTATGAAATTATTTTAATTAGTAGCTGAGGTACAAAAGAAAACCGATTCAGGAGACCTCAAAACGTGTAAATGAAGCGAAATCTGGAATCCCACTTTCGATAATATAAGAGTACTTTAAAATATCTTTCAAATGATGTATTAAAAATAATTTAATCATAGTTAGAATTTGAAATACGCGTATTAGAATAAAATTTTATTTGCAATTAAATTGTACATTTTTTATTTATTCTCGAAACCCGATGAAATTTGAACTGCAACTTCGTCTTGTGATGTTAAAAGTGTGTAGCAAGTTTGAAATAATTTCGAAGAAAATTGAAGCATTTTGAAATTTGCAATTTTTATTTCCAGTACAAAATCAGTAAAGCAGGAAGTAAAATCTATTTATTCTTTCGCCCGGCGCCATGGTAACCGAAATTGCGAAATTAATAAAACTCTTGTGATTTGTTGCCACCTTTTTTTCATACTTTAGTTAATTTTAAAAAATCGATAAGCCGTTTAAACCATCGGATTAAGAAAAAAAAGCCCTTTCCAATGGTATCTTATTTGTAACGATACGACTGATATTTCTAATTTATTTTCCACTTTTTCCGTAAAAATGTCACTTTTTAAGCATTTAATCATGAATTCTTGGTCATTTTTCGGTAGACATGGGTCGACGTTTTAATTAATATCTCCGCTAATTAGGGTCGCATCGCTTAGCCAATTATCGCGATGTCGAGATGAAGAAATTTTGCGTCTGTCGACACCGGTTTCGAGGCGATGCGACCATTAGCGCCGGAGCTTTAGTGATGACAAGGCATTTCTCACAGACAGACAGACAGACAGATGCGCACAGATTTTAATAATATAAGGAGTTAATTTCGCTTGCATTTCTTTTTTTTTTTTTAAGCCTTATTTTAGATAACAATAAAACAATGTTACTTCCATGTCTATTTACAGTTTTTTTTTTTCTGTGTGTGTCAGATATTTACATTTTACTGTGCTTTTCTCATGTATTAATAAATATATAAATATATATAGATGTATGTGTAGATATATAATTTATTTTATTTATTTATTTTAGAATGTAACAACAACTCATGATATTTTAACCTTGCAATTACGATTACTCTCTTATTTAAGTGGTATGGAAAAGTTTCATCGATAGAATACAACTTATGAAAAAATGTTAATACCCATAAATTATGCTCAACTGCAGTCGACATTTAGTTACTCGTATATTTAGAGCGCTGACAATTTTAATTTATTATCGCACTATTATTTTTTATTTTGTTTATTTTGTTTCTAGCTTTGATGCTTATAGTTACAACGAGTTTTGCCTCGAATGATGCATGTTAGATATTTACAATAATAATTCCTTTATTTTTGCATGCATATTAGACCACAACAAACGTCTGTGCCTGAACCGTGATTCTTGGAATATTGGAAACCTCTGGACGTCTCCTACCTACGTGGACTAGGCTAAGTTTAACGGATTTTATAGCGTCCAAAGGGGCGAATAACGCCAGATCACCACATTGCGATCAACTACTCTTCGAACGGCAAACATGGGATTAAATAAATACTAGATCGATTTTCAGTAGGAATGTGATCTTTAAGAGAAGATAATTTAATTTTGTTGATGGGTTTGTAAATGACTTTAAAATCGAATGGTGAAAGCATTTTATAACTTTTTAAAGAAAGTGATGAATAAAAAGGTAAACAACCGGTATGAGGCTGTGATTGTTCAATTTGGGAGCAGAACATTTAGTATTCTTAAATTTATATAGAGTTTTATCGATAATAGAGGGATTATAGCCTCGAGAAAGAGCAAGTGATTTAAAATAATTAATTTCTTTCGAAACACTACAAGGATCAGAATAAATATGTAAGGCACGAAAAATATAAGTATGGAAAACAGATGTTTTCTTTTGAGGGGCGTAGATAGAGAGAGCACAAGGCGGAAGAGAGACAGAGAATGGTTTTCTAAAGACAGTGATTGACAACCGATTCTTGCCTTTGGACACAAAAACGTCAAGTAAAACCAAAGAGCAATCCTTTTCAATCTCAAAAGGGAATTGAATGCATGAGTCAATCGAATTGACCAAAGAAAGTAAACAGAAAAAATCGACATCAGAGGGAACAGGAACGAAAGTGTCATAAACATACCTAAATCAGGGAGGAATTTTATATTCACGGAAGAGCTACTTGAGCATACCATAGAAATGAGCTATGTCGAATCCGAGACCTGATGCTTCAGTAAGCTGATCCCTACCAATCAAGCAACCAGATTGTCCTCGCACTATTATCAGAAATTATTAAAAAAGTTAACAAATGTTTTAGGTGCCACTCAAATTCTTTGATGATAAAGATAATAATATTCTCAGTAAAGAAGCTTATAGATACAGGAATAGGAAGACGGCTAATGTTTTACCCAGAAAAAATTCTGTTAGGTCAAGCTCGACCAACGATTAAAAAGACAAATTTTCCAAAAGACAAATTTTCCAAATGTATAATAATACAGACATACTATTAATAATAACTATTTATACTTTTAAAATAATGTAATAATGGTTGAATTGTTTTGCCAAGTAAACTTGTGTTTCTCGGTGTTTAGGTGTATTCGAAAAGCAGATATTTTACTTTAAAATTTTAAAAGTGTTTTTAAAATTTTTATAAATTTTTTAAAAACCTTGTAAATTGTGATTTCGCTGTTCCCTATTTGTCTGATTGTTAGAAATTTCACATTCAGTCCACATTTTCTTAATTTTTCTACTGCTTACACAGCTAATATTCCTAATTTCCTATTGGCCACACTCCCCACCTTTCCCGTAATCCTATTGGTTGAACTAAATTCGGTCCCTCTCCTATATATACAAGCACTTCTCCAGTTTCAGAATTCTTTTTGCACTGAAGACGGTACGCTTAAGACTACCGAAACAACTGTATGCATCTCAAATATTTTTCTTTGACGTTTCTGACGTAGTAGTTTATTCGGGTTTTAATATTCCAACGACAAGTCTCCTGTTATTATGAGTAGATTTATTACTTTAAAATTAGAAAAATGTACTTCTAAGAAAAGAATAACTTAAAAATATAGTGGTAGGCCATGCATAAACCTATATAAGCTCTAAAACAATCACCTCAGCTGTTCACGTTTGTTATATAATAATACATTTACATTACTGTAGCCCAGAACTGACTTGATAAATGTCCAAAATAAGCTAAGGGATAAAAGAGAATGCCTTAAGCAAGTTGTTTATAACATTCTGAAATAATTCTAAATAAAAAAAAATTGAAAATAAAAAAAAAAATCTACCAGTTTCCCCATATAGGGTAATTTGGAGGCACAATTTTCAGCCCCCACCCCAACCTCCAATGTACCCTTTACATAAAAAAGTACTTGCATATAGATAATTATAGCTTAGGCTATCTTTTTTCTTGTAATAATATATTTCGTCCTTTTTTTTTTTTTTTTTTTTTTTTTTTTCCCAAAATCTGTACGGTCAACAACATGATTTGTTTTGTGAAAACGAACAGAATTTAAAGTTCGTTATAATAATAATAATAATACATAATATTAATATTAATAATAAAAACGGATACAAATTTTTCATTTTTTCTATTTTTGTAAATGACAGGTATTCGAACAAAAATATTTTTTTATTATTAAGAAATGTATAAGAAACATTTTGGCATTAACAAAATTTATTTAATAAATTACAAAAAGGGTTAAACATTTTTTTTTTAAATTTACCTCCAATTTAACACACCACCGATTTACCCCTTCCTGCCCTATTCATTTCATTTGGTGCAGTATAGATGTTAAATTCTACTTACCAGAAATTCCCCCATAAACGTAATGTATTTCAATTCTTTTGGGTGCACCTGTACACAAACTATTGGTTTGATCTCAAAGAAACGTTTAGTGTAGCATGCCTATATGATATAGAATTTGGGTACCGAGTTTGAACTTCCTGCTGTTATTTGTTCTTAAGATACGCAGTAAAAAATATTGCTTCTCCTTTAACATATATATTTTCCCCTCTTTTCTTTTATGTGCATGCTTATAATTAGTGGAACTCGTTTTATTAAGTATTTTGATGTAATAACTCAATATAATTTTTATATTTTGTTTCTATAGCCATTTTTAATAAAAATATGTGCTGCATTTATATTTAAAAAAATAGGATTTATTTTATTTTTTCTAAATACAGGTAACTAATTTATACATCCCTCTTCTTGTTTTGCTTTTTTTCTCTTTTCCGATTTTCTTGTGATAATACTATTCGCAATTTTTTTCAAAATCTGTGCAGGCAACAACATGTTTTGTTTTGTGAAAACGAACAGAACTTAAAATTCGTTATAATAATAATAATAATAATAATAACGGATACAAACTTTTCATTTTTTTTTTTTTTTTTTTTTTTGTATGTCATAAATATTGGAAAAAAGTATATTTTTATTTTTTTTTTCTTTTATTAGGATATGTATAAGCAACATTTTGGCATTAATAATTAGCGCATGTTTATAGTTAGTGGAACTCGTTTCATTACGTATTTTATGTAACAACTCGATATAATTTTTATATTTTGTTTCAATAGCACTTTTTAAAATAAATATTCTGGTGTGTCACTCACACGACTTTCTCTTCCCTGAAATTTAATACTATAAATACAGGTTACAGATTAAGAGGTAAGATAACGAGTACTGTTATGTAAACCTGTGTTAAATAATTCAAATTAGGCTTCGGAAGAGTTTTATATGATAATTAGTTCTGTGTGAGGGGGGTTACCACCCCCCTCAACCCCCCGTTTCATTTATGCACCTACATTTATATAGAATTTAATTCGGTTATTAAAAAATAATTTATTAAAATTATTATTTAAAAAAATTATCTTTTATGATAATGCACACGATTTCCATATTACAGAAGTAGTATAACACTAAATATATATATAAAATTAAAAAAAACTAGTATGTTGTGGCCACCACAAGACTTTCTTCTATATTTTCCTATATACATATTCAATCAGTAACAATATTTAAAAAAAAAAAAAAATAATAACGATTTTTTTCTAATTTTTTTTTTTTTTTTTTTTTTTTGTTAAAAGTAATACATATTCAACCAGTAACAATATTTAAAAAAAAAAAAAAAAATTTTTTTTTTTTTTTTTTGTTAAAAGTAAAAAAAAAAATCGATAACTTTGTTTCAAATTGTCACAGATTTATAGTTCAACCATTCGTTTTAAAGGTATTGGCGAGATCTTTCGAAAGATACCC
This sequence comes from Salticus scenicus, assembly GCA_963930645.1. Taxonomy (NCBI): domain Eukaryota; kingdom Metazoa; phylum Arthropoda; class Arachnida; order Araneae; family Salticidae; genus Salticus; species Salticus scenicus. The sequence continues at coordinate 363,712,345 of OZ005649.1, read as the reverse complement.
ATCTTGAAAATTTACTCCCCCCGGGGAGGTTCCCCCCACATGCACAAAATTTTTTTCGTAGTTAACTACTACTATTATCAATAATTGATATTAATTTTACAATCACAAGTTTAAAATAACGCTCATTATGTACATTTATACGAAATTTTGTCCTATATTGCCATGTTAAAAATTTAGAAAAAATGCGATCACAGCGCCACCTGTTGAGCTATTGATCCCTAAATGTAATCAGGACCAGTTTATGTCGGGGACCAACTAAATACCAAGTTTGGTTAAGTTTCGTTAAAAAAAAAAAAAAAAAAAAAAAAAAAAAACGATTTTTTTTCCCGTTTTTTTTTTGTTCAAAGTAAAAAAATCGATAACTTTGTTTCAAATTGTCACAGATTTATAGTTCAACCATTCGTTTTAAAGGTATTGACGAGATCTTTCGAAAGATACCCATCTTGAAAATTTACCCCCCCCGGGGGGTACTTCCCCCCCAGGGGGGGGAACCGGTGCCCCCACATGCACAAATTTTTTTTCGTAGTTAACTACTACTATTATCAATAATTCATATTAATTTTACAATCACAAGTTTAAAATAACGCTCATTATGTACATTTATACGAAATTTTGTCCTATGCTGCCATGTTAAAAGTTTACATAAAATGCGATCACAGCGCCATCTGCCGTGCGATTGATCCCAAAATCTAATCAGACCCTTTCCATGTCAGGGTCTAACAATACACCAAGTTTGGTTCAATTTCATTCATCGGTTCGTGAGATACGGTGTGACATACAAAATTTTGCGATCACAGCGCCACCTGCTAGACGATTGATCCCCAAATCTAATCAGCACCATGCCCCGTCAGGTTCCAACTATATACCAAGTTTGGTTGAATTTCATTCATTAGTTCGGGAGATACGGTGAAAAATACGAAAATTTGTCCTATACTGCCATGTTAAAAATTTACATAAAATGCGATCACAGCGCCACCTGATGGGCTATTGATCCCAAAATCTAATCAGCACAATGCCCCGCCAGGGTCCAACTATATACCAAGTTTAGTTGAATTTCATTCATTGGTTCGTGAGATACGGTGAAAACACTAAACCACAGACAGACAGACATTTTCTAAAAACTATCAATTCGTGTTCAGGACACCTCAAAACGTGTAGATCCGTCAAAAAACGGAGGTCGAAAATTTTCGTGAATCCAATACTTTCTCTATATTACATATAGAAGAAAGTAAAAAAGTTGAATTTATTCTCAATATTACATTATTTTTTTTTTTTTTTAACGAAAATAATCTGGTGTGTCACTCACACGACTTTCTCTTACCCTGAAATTTAAATATATACAGGTTGTTATTTATAAATACAGGTTGGATAATAATAGGTAAGATAACGATGTTATGAAAAACTATGTTAAACAATTCAAATTAGGCTTCGGAAGAGTTTTATATGATAATTAATCACCTCAATCACCCGTTTCATTAATGCACCTAGATTTATATAAAAACTTAATTCGGTTATTAAAAAATAATTCTGTTTTTAAAAAATAATTTATTAAAATTATTATTTTTAAAAAATATCTTTTATGATAATGCAGACGATTTCCATATTAGAGAAGTAGTATAACACTAAATATAAAAAAAAAAGTCCATTTTATTCTCAATGTTAAAAAAAAAAAAAAATCTAAAAGTTTTTTTTTTTTTTTTTTTTTTTTTTTTGTTAAAAGTAAAAACAATCAATAACTTTGTTTTAAATTATCGCAGATGGATGGTTCAACCATTCGTTTTAAAGGTACTGGCGAGCTCTTTTGAAGATACCCATCATGAAAATTTACTCCCCTCAAGGGGGGCTTTCCCCCTCCCCCCAGGGGGGAGGCGAGGCTACTACATACACAAAAAAAATTCCCAGCTGACTATCTCTATTACAAAAAATATATATTCGTTTCATTTGGTTTTGTGCAGTCTATAGACGTTAAACTCTACTTACCTGCAATTTCCCCCATAGACGTAATGTATTAGAATTCTCTTGATTGTCCCTGTACACGAACGATTTGCTTGATCTTCACGAAAAGCATACTGTAGCATCCCTATATGATACACATATAGAATACCAAGTTTGGAATGTCTGCTACTATTTGTTCTTGAGATATGCTGATAACAGACAGACAGACAGACACACAGACATACACACAAACCAACCGCTAAAAACATGATTTTCGTATTCAGGAGACCTCAAAACGTGTAAATGTAACAAAATCTCACTTTCGAAAATTTAACCCCAAAACAATACTTTCTCTACCTTATGGGTAAGAGAAAGTAAAAATCGATAACTTTGCTTTAAATTATCACAGATCGATGGTTCAACCATTCGTTTTAAAGGTATTGGCGAGCTCTTTTGAAGATACCTATCATGAAAATTTACTCATCTCGAGGGGAACTTCCTCCCCCCCAGGGGGTGAGGCTGGGCTCCTACATACACAAAAAAAAATTTCCCAGTTGACTATTTCTATTACAAAAAATATATATTCGTTTCATTTGGTTTAGTGCAGTCTATAGATGTTAAACTCTACTTACCTGCAATTTCCCCCATAGACGTAATGTATTTGAATACTAATGAGTGTCCCTGTACACGAACCATTTACTTCATCTCAACGAAAAGCTTATTGTAGCATCCCTATATGATACACATTTAGAATACCGAGGTTGGAATTTCTGCTACTATTTGTTCTTCAGATATGCTAATAACAGACACACAGACATCCATCCACACAGACAGACACACAGACCATTCTTAAAAAACATGATTTTCGTATTCAGGGAACTTCAAAACGTGTAAATATAACAAAATCTCGCGTTCGAAAATTTGACCCTAGAACAATACTTTCTCGACCCTATGGGTAAGAGAAAGTAAATATATGTTGCATTTATATTTAAATAAATATGAACGTGTCTGTATATATATTTTTTTCTAAATATAGCTAACTAATTTATATCTGCCTCTCCTGGTTTTACTTATTTTTCTCTTTTCCTTTTTCATGTGATAATTTATTTCGCCAATTTTTTCAAAATCTATGCAGTCAACAACATGTTTTGTTTTGTGAAAACGAACAGAATTTAAAGTTCGTTATAATAATAATAATAATTAATTTTAATTAATTTTTTTTTTATTAAATTTTTAATAAAAAAATATGCTGCATTTATATTTAAATAAATAAGAACGCGTCTGCTTATTTATTTTATTTTTTCTAAATACAGCTAAATAATTTATATCTCCCTCTCCTTGTTTTGCTTTTTTTCTCTTTTCCTATTTTCTTATTTTATATGAAAATTTTCTGGAATTTATTTTAAACCATTTAATTTGATGGCTAGCAGACTTACAAATTCTTAAGTACATCAAAATTCTAGCGCACTCTGAAAAACATATGCGCATATTGAATATGAAACGATTTGCAAATTAGATTAATATTCGTGTTATCTTCAAGCTTGAACAGATATTTGAATACAAATTCTTTCCAAGAGAATTTTATATGGCGGGAATTTCTATTTTAACTGAATTTCTCTCGGAAAGCAGTGTACTCTGTTAGCATGAGTTGCAGTAAATGCACTATATATGAATTTAGCTTCTATTCGCCATAACTTTCTAATGTTTTCTAAAGTAAAATATGAAAATAGATAGATAATTGAGAAGAAAACATTCAAACCGTGTTTTATCCAAAAATAAAAAATAACAAGTTAGTGATATTTCTGGGTGCTTAACATTATGCCTACATATCTTCCTAGATATGTCTACATATTTTCCTAGTACCTAGTAATACATCTAAACAAACAATAATGAGGTTTTAAGTTTATTTATTTTTTAAATCATTAGTTTTTTTTGTTGACTGAAAAATTGTACCGAAGGAGAAAACACGGTTTGAATGCTTGCTCTTCAATTGCAAAATATTTTTTCATTTAGATTTTTCTTTCAGACATATTACTATTTTCTATGCATCAACTTATTTTCTCGTACATTTAAAAGTTCGAATAATTTTAGCCCTTTCCAAGGAAGTCGAAGCTATCCAAAAATTACAACTCCCTCGTATTTCGTCTACTAAATGAGTCTCTTCTAATATCAGTATTGTTTTACCCTATTTTCCTAAATCCAGTCAAACCATAGATAAAATTCTCAAACAATATGATTTTAAAATAATATTTTCGCCTTCCAACAAACTCACCTTTTCTCAGTTAAAAGATCCCATTGATATTCATAATTCTTGGGCCATTTATAGTATTTCCTGTCAGTGTGGTTTATCATATATTGACCAAACTAAACGCCGTCTTAAATTTCGTCTAAAAGAACATATGTATTACGTACGCAAACAAGAAACCAATAAATCGGCTATTTCTAAACATTGCTGGGAGGAAAATCATAATTTTAAATTTAATTCAGCTAAAATAATTTGCAGATCTAAATCCATTCATGAACTCGATTTCTTTGAAGCTTTTCATATTTATAAAATTTTTAAAAACCTTGTAAATTGTGGTTTCGCTGTTCCCTTTTGTCTGATTGTTGGAAATTTTACATTCAGTCCACATTTTCTTAATTCTTCTACTGTTTACACAGCTAACATTCCTAAATTCCTGTTGGCCACACTCTCCACCTTCTCTGTAATCCTATTGGTTGAACTAAATTCGGCCCCTCTCCTATATATACGAACACTTCTCCAGATTCAGAATTCTTTTTGCACTGAAGACGGTACGTTTAAAGCTACCGAAACAGCTGTATGCATCTCAAATATTTTTCTTTGGCGTTTCTGACGTAGTAGTTTATTCGGGTTTTAATATTCCAACGCCAAGCTACTGTTATTATATGTCGAAGAGAGCTTAAAAATTGGGTTCGTCTACATGTCCATATTCTAATTTCCGTAGATAAATTACGAATTCGTTGAAACGTACGTATACTAATCTGGTTCACAATAGCATGTTCGGTTTTGAAAATAAAACAAAAGTAAAGTTAGCTAAAAATAAAAACTTGAATTTAACTAAAAATTATTTTACTTTAACATCTGTAATTTTCAGTTTTAAGAATGCTGCAGTCGGCAGCAAAATTATTGAAGCACTAGCGATAATTCCTACTTAAAAGGTGGGTACTTAATACTGTTTTGTTAAATAAATATTTCTCGAATCATTATCTTAGTCTTATATACTGTTTATAAAAGAGTAAATTGGTGATAAAAATTAGCGATCAAATAAAAAAGTATGTACTACATGAAAAGTGTGGATGCATGCTTCAATAATTTTGCTGCCGACTGCAGTTCGCAAATTATAAAGTGTCAACGTAGGACAGCCCTGTTTTGTTTTGTTTTTACGATTTTAATTTTCCACCGAATCTAGTGATTTTTTGACTGTGAACTCATAATCATTATTTTTTGCCAATTTTTAATGTTTTTTCAAAAAAAAAAAAAAAAAAAAAAAAAAAAAAAATCGATTAAAAATTTGTAGTTGAAAAAAAGTATTTCACTTCCTAATCAATAACAATAATAATAAGGATTATCGTCTAAAAGGAATTGAAAGTTGAAGGACAAACAGCTCGCAAATTTTGAAATATCAATGCAAAGTGGCCTGATAAAAAAAAAAAAAATGACATTTTATATAATTTAAAGAAAGTCTAAAAAATCTCTAATTCTCAACTGAACTTAGAGATATTTGGACTGTCAACTAATAACCCCTATTTATAGACAATTTTTACCTTTTGTCAAATTAAGTTTAAGATTCATAATTTAAAATAATAATAACAATAATAAATAAATATTTTTATGCTCCAATCTAGAAAAGCTACGCGACCTAAAACCTAATGTGATTTCAAAGTTGGAAGATAACCAGCTCACAGATTTCATCTATGATGATTTGGAAATAAGAAAATTGATAGCTGGCAAATTTTAAAATCCCCATATGCAAAGTGTCATTAAAAACATACATTTTAATTAATTAAAAAAATCTATTACAGATTTTCATCAAACATAGCTAATAACTATCTAGATTAAATCAGCGTTTTAATAAAATGAAGCGCATTGAATTCAGCCTATTCGGTTGGAAACTACAACACAGACAGACATAAGCTTTAAACTTATAACATCCTTCTTTTTTGGTCGAAGGGTTATTAGATAGAATTATTGATTTGTGTACAGGTACAAACAAAAGAATTCAGATACGTTATATTAGATGAGATGTATTTCTTTAGAGCTTATTTTAATACAGCAGAAGGGAAAATTTCTACGTATGTAGCAACAATAATAGTAATAATTAATTATTGTTATTAAAATGCACGCAGATGTTTAATACTTAACAATAATTAATTATTGTTAAGTAAAAATGCACGCAGCAGTTTCAATAGCATAGAACATATCCTATCATTGCATAACAATTAAATAAGTTATGGGCTCCCATATTTGTGAACTGTGTTCTAGGAACGCATTAGCAGCCAGTAGGATTGATGAGTTTATGAGGTTTTAGCCAATAGGAAATTGTGAAAAGGGTGCTCTATAAACGGTGGATAAAAATTAAGAAAATGTGGATTGTATATAAAACTTTCAGCTATCAAAGAAGGAGAATTGGACATTGTGAAGTCACAATTGACAGTATTTTTTAGAATCTCATTGTAAACACTTGAAATAAATTAAGATCACGTATATATACTCCAGAGATGCCAACTTCTAATGACAAAAAAGCAGGAAATTTTTTAACAGAAATCAGGAGACTTTTTCCAACAAGAAAGATTGTAAGAAACATGAGTAAAATAATGCAAATTTAATTTTAAGTAAATCTTTATAAGCTTAGGAGGTATTTACAAAGCATCAGTATTAAAATTAAATGAATAATGTATGTTTCTTGCAGTAAAACAAACTATCAAAAAAAAAAAAAAAAAAAAAAAAAAATCTCAGACATACAGTTGTTTAAAATTTAAGTAAAAATAGACAGACTTGATCATTCTGCTCTTAATATAAAACAATAAGAATCTTAATTATCTTTGTAAAAGAAAAGGTAATAAAGAAATGAAAATATCAGCTATATTCTAATGAAATTTTAATTCTTTAAGTTTTCAATAGTTATAGTACTTGAAAGGGAAAAAAAACCCTTTTAATAATAAGACATTTTTCATTATGCAAAAATGAAAGTTAAAAATTTATTCTTAGCAAAAATTAGTTTCAAAGCATTGTATAGTAATTCACATTCCAACTGAACTTGATAAATTACAGAGCAAGATAAATTTCAATTTTCTTTCAATTTTTTTTATCCAATCGCACAAATTTTAAGCATAAATTATGCTAAGAGGGATAGATAAAAATTACATCAGAAAAGCAGGAGAAATGAGTGGAAAATCAGGAGCATGGAAAAACAAGGAAAAATCAGGCGACTCCTGCCGAAAGCAGGAGACTTGGCATGTCTGATACTCTATAACAAAAAAAATGACGCACGAAGAAGGAATAATGCAAACTGGACACAAATTGACATACATACAGGTTTTGATGGAATCAAGCACCAATTCATCATTATCGTCGATACTACGTGCAACTGGTAGTTCAGTGACTTCAAATACCCTTAATAGGCGGCTTCGTGGGGTTGAGCTCAGTCCCCGGATCTTTCTTCCACTGAGGACGTTTGGAGCATCATAAAAAGGGTCCTACAATCATCTCGGGATTTTACCAATGTAACGCAACATTGGACAGAATTTGGCACGATACTTCACAGGAGCACATCTGCCAACTCTATCAATTAATACCAAGCCGAATAACTGCGTACATAAGGGCCAGAAGTGGACCAACGCGTTACTGACTTGTTTACTTTGTGAGGCCCTTTCTCTTGATTAAATCATTCAAATTTTCTGAAACTGTAATCAATTGTTTTTCTCCACATGTACATCACATCTACCAATTTTCCTCCCATTTGGACCACCCATTCCACCCCATCTCCCAATTTTTGTCCCCACTTCTTCTTGGTGCGTGTTTTTTTTTTTTTTTTTTTTTTTTTTTTTTTAATCTTATAGAGTGTATTTAAGTTTGCAGGTTGTTTTAGCAAAATCGAAGTTCATATGCTGATTAATTGAAATGACCGATTTGTTGATTTCTAATATATAAATAATAAGTTCTTTTTAACTTTCGTTTAAAAGAGCCTATAAATTAAATTACTTTGGTAATTTCTAATAGTAATCCAGAATATGCCTGTTTATTCTTTGGGATTCACAAAGTATCATACAAAATAAAGGATAATAAAAAAGGCAAATTATTTTTTAGGTTGCGTCATTAAATAATTCACATTTTTCTTTAATGTTACTTTGTTCTATTTTGAGTTTATTTTTTTATTTTTTTTACCTACTCAATTTTCGATTTTCAATTAACAAAATTCCTTTTCCTGCAGTTTTTTATATGATGAAATAAAATGTGTAATAAAATTACATGATTTCTGCATAATTTCAAAAATGAGGTTCAAATATAATATACAGATGGTCTCTTGAGACGCTATATGAAACTGTTCTTATGACAGTCACAGTTGTTACTTGTTTTACTTTTTATTTCTAATTTAAAAAATAATAATAACAAAAAAAAAGATTTATTTAATTTTATTTAGTCCTACATGCTATTCTTTATATTACAAACATATTTCATAACAAGTGAAGAATAATATTAAAATATTTGATTAAAAATAAATAAATATTCTATAGTCGAGTATTTTTTTTTTTTTTTTTTTTTTTTTCAAATTTGGTCTTTATTCATGTGCAGCACTATAAATATTTTTTTATTTAGAATAAAAATTGAGTATTTTATAAAAGAAATTCTGTTTTCATTTTAAAATTTGACCACGATGCATTTTATTAACAGGGAGTTTTTTTTTTTTTTTTTTTAAATCGCCTTTTACTTATTTATTTATTTATTTCAATTTTTTTTTTTTTTTTAAGTCTTGTAGAAAAGAAAAAATACGCTGAAAAGCAAAATAGAAAATTCTGCTTAATTATTTCTTTACCAAGAGAAAAAAAAAAATATTTTTCTTTAATTTTTCCCTTATAAAAGACTGTTGTAAGGAGCACATGTTACTTATTTTTTCATCATAAGTTCTTGCTTCACTTTAAGATGAATGAATAAACGAACCCAGTTCTTTTAATAATGATATCTCAAAAAAAAAAAAAAAAATTATTTATCTATACATAAATGTATACGACACATCATTAAAGAATCATACCTTTATTTTCTTCAAACATGATTATTTTCTATGTAAAAGAAAGCAATAAGTTGCATCGTTTCAAAAATATTTTTTGAACTATTTTTTTTTTTTTTTTTTTTTTTTTTTATTGATTGGTAAAATTTTAAAATTAAATTGGAAGTTACTTTCTTTCAAAATACCTCAATATGTGATTTTGTATGCTATTAATTTTGTATTTCAGTGAATAATTTTTCCGGTTCTTATTCAGAAACGGAACATCTAAGAAACAGTATGTAAATTTAACCCTTTAGAAAAATAAAATAAACACTACCTTCTAAAATTTTATTTTATCTCAAAAAATTAAATTATTTCACTTTTCAAAAATCCATTATTATTATTAATTTATATTTGTAAAACTTTTAAACTCCAAAAGCGTAATAAGAATTTATAATAATACTGTTTCGAATTTATACGTTCTGTCAAATATCTAGAAGATATTTTAAGGAACTATTTTAAAACTTTAGCAGTACAAAGGGCATGTTTACCTCATATATTTAGCAACAGTTTTGTCCCGAAGAGAAAAAGCAGACCAATAAAAATTTAATCAATAATCAAAATATTTTGAATCACCCTGTAAAAAGTAATACTTGAAATGCGTTTTGGATGTTGTGTGTGATTATGAAGTTATTATTATTATTATTATTATTATTATTATTATTATTATCTGTATTTTTTTTTTTTTATGAGGCTACCACATATAGCCATAGAGATGTAACGATTTCTTTTAAAAAATCGCAAAAAAAAAAAAAAAAAAAGAATATATATATATATGATAAGTAGGGTATTAGACCCAGTGCGAAGCTATTTTCGGGAATCTTCGCTTACTACATTAGACACAGCATACTGATGAATATTCAGAGCGTAAAGAATAGAAATGATATTTCGAGATTGAGAATTTTTTTTTACTTCCGCTGAAACGGAAATTAGAAATTTAGAAAGTTTGGTATTAATCCCAATCATATGCCAATTTATTGACCTCAATTTTGTTAAAAGCAATCCCTCAAGAATTAACATTAGAATTTAGTAGAAAAATAAAGAAAATAACTGGGATTTTAAAACCGTGTTAGATTTTCTCCAAGAAGAAATATCAGCTAGAGAACGTTCGAAGACTGTGATTACACAATTCAGTAAACAGATGAAATAACACATTGTAGACAGAAAGTCACCATATTCCCTTTCGAAATACCCCGCCCATCAAATAATGATTAATGTAAAAGGGTGTATATTTTGTAAAAAGATAGCCTTAAGCGTACCGTCTTCAGTGCATAAAGAATTCTGACAGCTGTATGGTTCCCAAATATTTTTCTTTGGCGTTACTGACGTTGTAGTTTTTACTGGTTTTAAAAATCCAGTGCGAAGTCTCCTTTTAATATTAGCATTTAACTCCGTAAAAAATGTAAACTCAGATTCCGTGATTAATTTTCATTATGTTTGGAATGTTGTATCTTAAATTTTTGAACAAAGACAAATCTTACATTTTTGTGTTTCAGAAGATTATATTTGAACGTTATATATATTTGATATAAGAAATGAATACATTGTTTCATACATATTTGATATAAGAATGAAACAATACATATTCAATATAAGAACTAAAAACTGTGTGAAATAATTGCAATATCTAAACAAATGAAGCTGAAATAACAAGAAAGAAAGAGACTGAAAACGGGTGACTGAAAACGGGACTGAAAACCATGACTGAAAACGGGTGAAGCGGGTTAAATAAGTTTCACGGTCGCTGAACTTTCCCCAAAAATTCTGCAAAAGGAAGAAAAATTCTGCATGGTAAGGAAGAAAAAGTAAAAAGTAAAATTTTTATATTGTTAAATGAAAAAAAATGCTATTCTGTAATTACTGATATTTTTAAATCAATTTTATATGAACTAAATCAATCATACAGGGCGGTTATAATTAAAGTTACGATTTTAAAACTAATTGTCAAAATGACTTGATATTTTACCAGAACAATCGTGAGGCAATGGAATTTCGTTTGGCGAAGGAAAAAAGTATGTATAAAATGTCTCTATAGATGGCGCTGTCATGTAATCTGAAAAGAAATGCCTAAATAGATTCATTATACACAGGAATGTTGTTAGCAATGGAATAGAGTAGCAGGAAACAATAGACTTTAAGAGTTTACGACAACAGAATAAAAGACAAGAATACGTGTTTAGAGCGGAAACAGTGATAGTGACAAGAGAAAAAGAGGGGCTTCATGAAACAAGCATCTTACGAATGATGAACGATACATTTTGGAACTTCTTTTTCTTCCTTTGCCAAACAAAATTCTATTGCCTAACCAATGGCAAAATGGTCTCCGTAATCATTCAACTCCCCACCCACCCTCCACCATTTTAATTCATATTTTATTTAATTTTAACCTCAGTCGTAAAATATTATCGTTCCGGTAAAATATCAAGTAATTCTCAACAGAAGTTTTAAAATTATAGTGTTTTGAAATCATAACTTTAATTATAATCACCTTGTATATTATGATTTAAAATAATTATTCGTATTTAAAATTCAAATTTGTTTAAACTAAATCAAACATTTATGTTGCATTTTAAAATATTATTCTCTTTGTACAGTTATACTTAATTATGACAGGTCATAATCGTAAAATACTACAAAGATATTTCAAATAAGTATAAAATCAGTCGTAACCAAGCAGCATGAGAATAGGTTGAAACGAAAATAAAAGAAAACTAATGATACATACAGCAAATTCAGTTTTCCTTCTACTTTTTTTTTATATAGTTTCAGCAACCCAACTAAACAACCAAGACAAACAAAGCCACCCAATCTCCGTAATTATTCAACTCCCCACCCACCCTCCACCATTTTAATTCATTTTTTATTTAATTTTAATTTTTTTATTCAAATTTCTATACATGCACATATGCGCAAAAAATTTATTTATTTTTAATATATGTTAATGTGAACATACCATAGAAAATTAAGTATAGATTAAAGAATAAACAAAATGATTTGGGAAAACCACTATTAGTCGTATTCTAAACAAGTTTATTAATATTTTTGTTTGTGAATTTTACTGAACACAAAATATTAATTCTAAAAAGAAAGTTGGAGATAATGTTTCGAAATACTTAAATGTGTAAACATGATTTGAAGTGAATAAATATGTTAACTTTAAAGTAAAAATCACTTCATTTATCATAAACATCAATAAGTATTTTAGTATTGTGTAGTTTAATTTTTAAACCAGTCAAGTTAATATAATTATTAAGAAGACAGTTTTTGGTAAGATTTAAATTAGTTGGATAGCTAAAATTAAAGTGATCAAGATTACCATTACCATATGAAGTAATTATAATATCATTAATTTATGTAAAACATTGGAGATTTTGAATTTAAAATTCTGTTTATAAAAATGCTGATATAGATTAGCAAGCATAATGGAACTAGATTCGCCTTGAGGGACGCCAACTCTTTGATGATAAATTTAGTTATTTTGTATTACTGAATTATTATTAATCATAAAATTAGTCAGAGTTTTAAATTTGAATCAATAGAAATCTGTAATTCATCTTATATTTCTGTACTGATAAGTATAAAGGATTTAAGTCCAAAAATGTTGATTTTGAGTTAAGTACATAGTCAGACTCAGAAAAAAATTCTCAATCGAATGGTTTAAAGGATTTAAGTCTATGTCATGTAGTCTTTGAGAACATCCATTGGTAAAAAAAGGTTCAAGTCAGAAATTTACCATTCATGTATGGTATAAAATATTTAATTCAAATTTTTCCCGTTATTAAATGAAAGTTGACAATCACTAAATGGTATAAAGGGTATAAGTCAACGAAATCCCTTTTTCCTAATCGATTCTTCTGATTCGTTTTTAGTTAGTTTAACTTTATTCTTCGTCTCCTGAAAAATCAAGAATATGGACTTAAATCCTTTATACTTATCAGTACAGATTTATTGAATAAGAATTAATTATATGATAAAGGTCAGACAGTTTAATAAAATTAAGTAAGTCCCGAAAACCAAAAATAGGAATATTATTTACATGTTTAATAATTTTTTAGATGATCAGTTAAATGGTAGCTGTTTTTTAAACGATGAATGTCATCAGTTTTAATGGTAAGTGCATAAATTTGTTTAAAAACATTTAGAAGTATTTTGTTCACTTGGTTATTAGAAGTATTACACACACACACATACACACACACATGTATATAACTATGAATTTAAATTCTGATAAGTGAAGATATGAAAGTTGAATGTGAAAACATACACAATATTTGAAAAACATAAACAGTATTTGAAATATATTCTGGAGTATGCTAGCTTAACATATCTTCAGAAACCTGCTAGTACTACATAGTTCTTTTAATAGCTGTGTTCCCACCTGCTGACGAAGAAAACACAGCATAAATTGAAAGTTTTAGCTTGAATAGTGTTTAAATTAACTTATTTTCTTGTTTATTAACATTGTTAAAATTATTATTGTTGTTTTTACATTCCACATTCATATCTTCACTTATTATAATTTCAATTCATAGTTTTATTTTTGAATATAAATTTAGTGCTGCTTTAGCGCCTATTTTATGCAAATTAATAATTTTTATCATTTATTTTGAAATTAATATAGATAGATATATATATATATATCAATATTTCATATTGATAAAATGATGCAAATATATTAGAATATTGAAAATGGGTTAATTTGTCCCATGTACTGATAATGCTAATACTATTATACTTTATTAAACATGAATTTAAGCTAACAACGAAATGATGCTACTTTTTAAGAAACAAATATAGGTCTATTGTAATATAAAAGCCTCTACAGGTCATAAAAGCTTTCAAATCCGTATTCAATCCGCTCCTTAGGAAAACATTAATGTTATTCTGATTTAAAAGTTTAGCTCAGTCCGGAACGCATATTTACTACCTTTACTTGAGTTCAAACGGGGATGCAGTTCGATGTGGTTGATTGGGTTTTGTTTTGCGTGTGATAGCTGACGTCACGCTTTCCGCCAAAGTTTAATGGAAAATTCTATCCTATAAAGTTTTAATGGTAATATTTTATTGTATTTCGACTTTATTTGTAAAATGTCTGTATTTTCGGGGTCAAAATTTCCTCCATGACTTGTTCATGAAATTGAATCAATTTCTGATAATATAATTACAATTCACAGCAATATAAAAAATTTAGAAGAGTGTGAAAATTAGATACAAGAGTTTGGCGAATTGACAAACACCAAGTGGAAATCAAGATCATTTAATTCCTCAGCTCAAAGATTTGCTTGAACTTAAGTATTAATAAAAGGGCTTTTTTTTTTTTTTTCCCTTCTTTTCGCTCCATTTTAATTTTATATGTATCGTATTTATCGTAGCTATCGTACAGTAATTTTTAAGAAAAAGCCGTAATGTAAATAATAATAATTAATAGATAGATAAAATAATACATTTCTATTCTGTTTTCAATTTTACTTTCAATTATTTTTTTTTTTATTTATTTATTTATTTATTTTTTTAATCTTTTTGTCTCTGCAATACGCAAACATTTTTTAAATATTTTTAAAATATGTTTAAATGTGGCGCCATCTGTATAATCGGATTTTAGTTAATGTACTTAAAATATTATTATTTATTTATTTTAATTTATTTTATCTAAGTATTTTATATTAATAGATTTTGCAAGATATTTTAATTATAATTTATAAGGATACAAATGAAATTTATATGCAGCTGTACTATACGTTACTTTCCTTTTATATAATAAGCATTTATTATTTATTTATTTATTTTTGAATCTTATAAATGTCAAATAATATTTTCTTAAATCGAGTAACTTTTAACAGAAGCAATGATTTTCAATAACATAAATATTTTACATTTTATAACTGGGATCTTACTTAGAATATCTAAAAAATTTGTGCATGAATGTTTTTATAGTATTTTACTATACATAAAAAGAGATTTTTTTTTATTTAGCTTTACAAAAGAGTTATATTTCATATCTTATACTATTAAGTGAGCAATATTTGTTTATATATTTCACTGTTCTTGAAAACGGTAGCTCGGACAGTCACGAGATTTAACACAAAGGTGCCCCCCGAAGGATCATTGTGCACATCGAAGTCAGAATTTCGAATTTCTATTTAGTTTTCTTTTAATTAATAAAAATATGAAAATAATAAGCTAATAATAGCAAAAAATTAGCCATTTAAATTTATTCCGTAATTTAATTGTTGCCAAAAAAAAAAAAAAAAAAAAAAAAAATACGAGTTTATTGTTTTTTCCAACAGGAAAATAAATACATTTATCTAAACACGAACAATACTACACACTACTGATCGCAGAGCTTCCAAATTTGGCATATAGGTATCTGGGACCCTGCAGGTGTGCACTTCATCGAGATTTTTTCAAATTTCGAATCTGAATTTTTTTAATTAATGTTTTTTCGATTTTAAACATTGGCTTTTATGTTTCATTTTTCATGAATTTATTCTTCGATTGTAATCGTCTGCGTATCTTAGCAACGGCTATATTATGCAATTTATTTTTTATTTAATACATTTATTTGTGGGTGAATCTTTTTTCTCTTTTTAATTTATTATATTTATTGAAAATAAGATGGTAATGCAGTAGAAAAAATTAAATATATTAAATTTAAAATTTAAAAACGTATTTATAACAGTTATGTTGATGTATAATTTTGTAGTATAACAACAATTATTTGTCATTTGTTAATTTAATTTCTTTAAAAGTTTTTTTTTTTTTTTTTTTTTTTTCTAATTTATAGTATTTGTCAGAAAATAATGGTAGTATATAGTAGAAAAGATTAAACTGATTGGAATTTATTTGTTTTTTATGTATTTAATTCCTTCTAAAAGAAAATCTACTTTTTATTTTATTTCATTACATTGATCGGAATCAAATTGTAATACAGTGTAAATAGCATGAGCAATAAAATACTTGGTTCAAAAACTAAAATATTTAATAGACGCTGAGATACAGTTATCTTTAAAATCGTAGTTCTTAAATAATGGCAGACCCACCTATCGTCAATAAATACCCATATTGAAATACATTGGAAAGAGATTTCTGCAGGCAGTGGGAACCTGCTCCCGATACAGTGCGGGCAGAGAAAGAGCTGCCGTAGTCAGCGAGTACCCGATGCGAGGTCTAGCTAGAGAGATTCCAATGTAATTATTTTAGTTTTTATTTATAATGTGATGTGAAAAATAAATAATGATCCAATTCTTTTGGAGATTCATTTAAATATAGTGGCCAGCGAAGCGGGCGTAGCCTGCTAGTATTTATTTAATTTTCAGCATTTTGTTTTAATTCTTTCGCTACAAACATTTGAAAAATAAAATAAAAATTATAACAATAAATAAATTTAAAAATGAAATTAAACTGTCTAGCGCTGCTATATATTAGTGTTACTTTAAAATATCAGTGCTTTTGGTAAGAAAATAACTAAAAATGCAGACAAACTTTTGAAACTAGTTTTAAAACATCTTAAAAAAAAAAAAAAAAAATCTAAAAAGCATGTCTTTGATCACGGACATCAGTAGTGAAAATAAATAAATGATGAGAATAACAACAGAAAAATTATTTTTCATGAAATTTTTGAAGTAAAATTTGCCATCTATATATTTCAATATTTCAGTATTTCTTAATAATACATAATATACTTTTTTTTCTACTACATGGGTAAGAAAAAGTTGTAACGTGAAGTATAAAAAACTATTTTTATCATAAAATGAATAAATAATGCAAGATAGAGAGAGAAAAAAAAATCATATTAATTTTCTTTAAAAAAAAAAGAAAGAAAAAAAAATAAAGAAAAAGACTCACATTATATATTTTCAAGCACACAAGAATTTGAAATATATTACAATGACTTTAATGGATAGGTCATATTCCTTAAATGATAATAAATTGTTTATTTATTTTTCCAAACGTACAATAAATTAATAAGGCATTTAGTACTACGCGTAATAATTTATTTTTCAAATCAGATTTCCAGAAAGTGTTTTTCTTTTTTCTTTATTTAATATTTTTAAATTTGTTAT
Organism: Salticus scenicus; assembly: GCA_963930645.1. Taxonomy (NCBI): domain Eukaryota; kingdom Metazoa; phylum Arthropoda; class Arachnida; order Araneae; family Salticidae; genus Salticus; species Salticus scenicus. The sequence continues at coordinate 363,695,061 of OZ005649.1, read as the reverse complement.
TTCGATGTTTATAATTTTATTTTCCCTGAGGTTAAATAATAATAATAATAATAATAATAAGCAGAAAGATTTTTAAATATAACTTCCTAAAAATTCTGTCCTAAAACGTAATGCATTGGCACTTTTTTTTGTTGTTGTTGTTGTTGTCCCTGTAAACAAACTAGTTCTACAGAACAGATTAGTGTCATTTTAAATGAGGAACATTCTATAGGGAAAATATTTTAAAAAATAACACTCATAGAACACAATGCTTTAGAATGCTTTTGTGTGTCCCTGTACACAAACCAGAAGAGATATTCACTCCATTTTCAATATGGAACATTCGATAGTGAACGTCAATAAAATATATCAGTTTCGAGAAATTCCATAAATATTTACAGGAGTTAGAGCGCGGGCAGACAGACAGACCGACAGATGGACAGATACAAAAACTGAAATCATATTCACACTTAAAAATATTAGAAAGTGTTAAAAACGCTTAATATAAACGAAAGTACAGTTCTAGAATTTTTTTAGAATTAGCTCTTAATATAAATGGATATTTTTGTGTCATCCTGTAAATCTAATGCTAATCATGCTATATTCTATGCAAAGCATTTTTTTGCGCATATAAATAACATATTTCAATTTCCTAAAACTTTGTGGAAAGTAAAGTTATTAAAATTTGATTTATAGAACTATCTCTCATAGAACGCAATGCTTTGGAATACTTTTAAGTGTCCCTGTACATAAATAGGTGGTGATATTCTCCTGCATTTTATACAGAAAACATCCAATAGTGAACTTGAATAACATGTTTCAATTTTATTAAGATATGTCTACAGTAAAGGTATGAAAATATGGTTTATAGAAATACCTCTCATAGACCACAATGCTTTGAAATACTTTCGGGTGTTCCTGTACACAAACCATTAGAGTATAAACTCCATTTTCAATAGGGAACATCCGATAGTAAAATTGAATAAGATATATCAGTTTCAAAAAATTCCATAAACATTTACGGGAGTTAGAGCTCGGACAGGCAGACAGACAGACGGACAGGCAGATACACAAAACTGAAATCATATTCACACTTAAAAAAAGTTAGAAAGTGTTAAAAACGCTTAACGTAAACGAAAGTACAATTCTAGCCATTTTTTATTAATAGCTCTTAATATAACTGGATATTTTTGTGCCACCCTGTAAATTTAATGCTAAACATGCTATATTCTATGCAAAGCATTCTTTTGTGCATATAAATAACATATTTCAATTTCCTAAAACTTTATGGAAAGTAATGTTATTAAAATTTGATTTATAGAAATACCTCTCATAGAACGCACGCAATGCTTTATAATACTTTTGAGTGTCCCTGTATATAAACCGATGGTGGTATTTCCTCCATTTTATACGGAAATCATCCAATAGTGAACTTAAATAACATATTTCAATTTCATTCAGATATGTCTACAGTAAAGGTATGAAAATATGGTTTATAGAAATACCTCTCATAGAACACAATGCTTTGAAATACTTTCGGGTGTCGCTGTATACAGTAGAGGTATGGACTCCATTTTCAATAGGGAACGTCCGATAGTGAACTTGAATAACATATCAGTTTCAAGAAATTCCATAAATATTTACGGGAGTTAGAGCGCGGACAGACAGACGGACAGACAGACAGACAGACGGACAGACAGACAGGCAGACAGACAAACCGAAGTCATAAACACTTTTCAACCTTGTTGGAAAGTGTTAAAAAATAAGAGGAATTAAAAAATAAAATAAAATGAAAATATTACATAATAATTAAAAATTAATGAAAAATACAGATGGTGCCACTATTTTTCTTTTTCAGAATTATTTTATTAGAGTAATTTTATCTGCCACAAATTTAACTGGTAAAATTTAAATTACTCAGGAAAAAACTTTGATTTTCAAATATAGTTAGAAAACTCTTTCAAATATTCACATTCATTTATTCGCATAAAACGAGAGGAATATTGTAGATTATTACTGATTTAAGCTAAGTATTATAATCAGTGGAGAATCATTGCGTCATAAAAGGTAGCAACCAATCAACAACGTTAAACTGCATCCCCGTTTGAACTCGAGTAAAGGTAGTAAATATGCGTCCGGAACCCCAGTGAAAGTGTTAGGTTCAGGTCATACTTCTCTATCGTTTCCCAGTACATGAAAATATTAACTGTTATTAATCATTATGATAGGTATTATAATTATTGTGATATTAATATAACACATATCTGAATATGATTTAAAAAAAAAAAAAAAAAAAAAAAACAGTTATCCCTTTTTCAGATGATTTATTAGTTAAATGTTATATTAATTAACATGTATTTGCATTTATCATCTGCTTACTTAACTGTAAAGAATTTTTGTAACAATCAGTAAATGTATTTCGACTTTCATGCTTATGAATAATATATATATATATATATATATATATATTTGACAATAAGGTTCAAGAGTAAATTGAACAAAACGAATTACATAAAATCTCTATGGACATATATCGATAAAAGCTATTCAAAATTTTCGATAAACGTCAATCGTTTTCTTTTGAAGTTTACTTGAGAAATTTACATGTAAGGTACACTACACAAGATGCGCGCTTTAAAATATTGGAAAATGCATTTCAGCTTGAATTTTTGATGGGATATTCGAATACTAGAAATTTTTATTCATGGGCCTATTTAATATCATATATTTTATTCAAAATCATGGTAAGTGGTTTTAGACTCTAATGATGTTGTGCATTTTTCAATCATGTATGCTAAATAATATATGACATTATCAATAGAGCATTTTCAAGAACTATGGTATAGATCAGCAGCATCTTTTCACTTTCTCTTGTTCTTACTCATGCATAGTAGAGAATGTATTGTTTTTGGGTTCAAATTTGTGTTTTTAATACATTTACACGTTTTGAGATATCCTGAACCCGAAAAATATATTTTTAGCTGTTGATTTGTGTATCCCTGTATCTGTTATAAGCATACATGAAACGAACAGCAGTGAGAAGTCCAATCTAAGAAGTATTTTAAATCTGTATCATATAGGTATGCTACACTATACATTCCGTTGAGATCAAGCAAATGCTTCGTGTACAACGCATCCCAGTGTATTCAAATATATTATGTCTGTAGGCAAAATTTCGGGTAGGTACAGTTCAACATCTATAGGCTGCATTAAACAATATGAAATGAGCATATATCCTTTATGTGCATTACTTGTGTAGAATGTGGTATGGAAATAATTAACCATTCATGTACAGGACTATTCCACAAGATTTTGAATACACTGGTGCTCAAAATGAAAACAACAACCTGTTTTCTCTTTTTCTTCTTTTGCGCATAACTTTTAAACAAATCAACATATGAGCATAAAATCTGGAAGGCATGTTTGCTACCATACCATTAATAGAATTTTATATAAATTTAGCATAAGTAATAATTTTTAAACTAATAATTATTCTATTTTTCTCAAAAGTAAGCTTTGCTAAAAATGTAAAATTTCAAAAATTTTAGAAAAGAAAACTTGATGGAAAAAGGTTTTAAGGATGTATTACAGTTAGGTGATGACGGACATGCCTTCAAATGTTAAACAAAATCCCGATTTATCTTTCTGAATTCGCTTTTCTTTTACTTTTATAACAGATTTTTAAAAAATATATAATTACTAATTTGAAAACTATGCTCAACATAATAATAATAATAATAATAACAATGTCTATAAGTAATTTTATAATGAACGTCTTATCCAATTTTCATGTTTGTATGTATATTTTTTAAAAAGTTATTCCCATGCGAGAAAAAGAAGATAAATAATATTATAGTTTTAAAAAATTAAAGAACACGCTTTTATAGAAATGTGAACTAAAAAGCACAAAATATCTATCTTAGTATTAAAATTCAGGGTAAGAGAAAATCGTGTGAGTGACACACCGTAATATTTACATACATTTAAATCTTTAATTAAAATAACTTAGAATTAAACAAAAACCATTTTTAAAAAAAATGTCCCCTCACGGGGATCGAACGCTAGACCTTCAGGTTCGTAGCGCGGCGCCTTACATCTACGCCATTTCGCTCACAGAGGGAAAGTATTTTTTTACAATATAAATTTTTTGTTTGCTCCCAGAGAAGTTACAAACAAACATACATACATACATACATACAGGTGAAGCTAATAAAAGCGTGTTAAAAAAGAAACAGAAAAGTGATTACAGGAAGAGAAATCCAGTTTTAATCTAACGCGTGAATGCATGTACATCTTCACCTATCTGTAATGCTTCCTTATAACCATTTTTCGTTAAGTTTTCTTTTTTAAAATTGTCAAAATTTTTCATATTTTCCAAAGCTTTTACTTTTGAAAAAAAAAAAAAAATAATAATAATAATAATAATAATAATTAGTTTGAACAGTATTACGTTTGCTAAAGTTATGAAAAATTCGATTAATGATATGATAGCAAACATGCCTTTGAAAATTTTATGTTCATATGCTTAATTGTTTAAACGTTATGCGTAAAAGAAGAAAACGAAAAAATAGGCTGTTGCTGTAATTTTGAAAACCAGTGTACTTAGAAATTGCTGAAAATACATTTCAGGTTCTGTTTTTGTTTTTCATATATTAGTAAATTTGAGTACACAATCTGGTATATACATAACTTATAGACAATATACAGGGTTACTCAAAATTAAGAGAAAGCATTCTTTTCCATTGAATGTAATTGATGAAATGGCTGTACAACATTTTGCTCTATGTCGACGAAAATTTCTGTTGAATGCAAACTGATTTCACATACCCATACAGCGGACAAAGTATTTTTGAAGTTTAATTTTTAAGCTCTGTTTTTTTATATAATTCGCGTTTTGGGGCCTCTTATATACGAAAGTCAAGTTTTTAGAAGATCATCTGTATGCATCTGCATTATCAGTATAATTTACAAACAAATAATTTCAGGAAATTTTCATTTGCATTTGGAAGATCATATGAGGTTTTCGTTTGAACAGTTTGGTCGAGATTGATAAATATAAACAATTGTTGCTAGTGAATTGTTCAAATAATTCTGAATAAACTTTAAAATTTAATAAAAAAATTAATTAATTAATTATGAACCTTTTGATACTTGCCTCATATTTTGGCCGTAAATTTTTCAGTTGGGCGCCCAACTCTCCTTGGCGGCTTCATCTGTCGTGAAGTACTTGAAATGATGTTCCTTGGTGGTTTTTCCCATAAGGTCGCGCCACACTCCATGGGAAAAACCACCAAGGAACATCATTTCAAGAACGACAGATGAAGCCACCGAGGAGAGTTGGGCGCCCAACTGAAATATTTACGGCCAAAATATGAGGCAAGTGTCAAAAGGTCTATAATTAATTAATAGTGTAAAATGTCTCATTTATTTTCTATAATTTTAAATGTTTAATAAAAACGTTGAATAATTCATAAATGTTGGTACTATATTTTAACGAGTGATTTGAGAGAGACGGTATTTTCCTTCACACAGAATTATTTTGCCAAATAAAACTGGTCCTGAACCTATTTTAAATTATTTTTAAATTAAGTTCATATACAGTACATGTTACCTTGCCCCTTAAACTACAAACTGTTTTTATAGTATTGAAATACAGGGTGAGAGAAAGACGTTTAAGTTAGAGACGAAAATTATTTCAAATAGTTTTATACTACATTTTTCTTTTTATGTCATTCAATATTAATACTAAGAAATTCCTGCAGAAAAGTAATAAACAAAAATCATGCAGTTCACATAAATTATTAACGCATTCCAACAATACGCACTCATTTATAGTTTAACTTTCAATGTACTTTGCCTACGTGGTAACACAACAGACAGACGGACACAAAGATACACAGGTGGAATTCATTGAATTCAAAATCACTTTTAAAACATTGTTGGAAAGTGTTAAAAATTCTTAATACAAACCGGAATGTAAGTCTATCAATTTCCAAATGTAGCTCTTAATGTACCTGATTATTTTAATGCGGCCCTGTAAATCTTAACGCCATACATGCCCTATTCTATAGAAAACATTTTTACTTTCTTCTACATTCAATAGAAGAAAGTACTGGATTCGTAAAAATTTTCGCCTTCCATTTTTCGACGGATTTACACGTTTTGAGAGGGCTTGAACCCGATTTTACCATTTTTAGAAAATGTCTGTCTGTCTGTGTGTGTGTGACAAACATTTTGTTTCCACTATATCTCCGGAACTGCTGCTCAGAATTGTATATAAATTTATATGTAGATGCATCTTGACCTTAATTAGTGCCTATCAACTTTGGGTATCAACTGCTCAAGAGGTGACGCTTCTATACAGCGATTTCTGCAATTTAAAGGGATGCTATATCTCATGTTCTATTGCGTATAATCAAACAAAACTTGATATGAGAGAAGACCATCATGAGATATTATGCTGGTTCAATTTGAATGCTTACTGACCAACAGGTAGCGATGTTATAGAAGGCTATATCTCAAGAACTACTGCGCAGAATTGCAACTGTTAAAAATGGTTTCTTAAAAATGAGCCAAATTGTCTCAAAATAGCTCCGACACAATATATACTTAAATTTGAAAACCCATGTACTTACTTTTGAGTATATTGATATGCTCAAAAATGGAGTTGACCAATAAAAGTCCTAATATCCCCATGTTCGGCATGTCAATATACTCGAAATTGAGTACATGGGTTTTCAAATTTAAGTATATATTATTTCGGAGCTATTTTGAGACAATTTAGCTCATTTTTAAGAAACCATTTTAACAGTGTACATATAAATTTATATGTAGATGCATTTTGACATAAATTAGTGCCTATAAACTTTTGGTGTCAACTGCTCAACAGGTGGCGCTGCCATACATCAAATTCCACAGTTTAAGGGAAGGCTATAGCTCAGGTTCTTTTGCGTATCATCAAACGAAACTTCATATGTGAGATGGTCATTATGAAGCAATGGTCATTATGATTCAATTTGGTTTCTTATGGGCCAGTAGGTGGCAAATATCCTGCAAATATCCTGGATTGCAAATATCCTCGATAACGGGAAGGCTATAATTCAACTTCAATGGCATATAACTGTACCAAATTTGAATGTGAGATAACCATTATAAAAACGATTTTTTAAAAAGTTATTTGTAGACAACAAAAATGCTTTTGATTTGATATTTAGTGTTAATTTTCTCTAAGATAAAAACCATTTGCATTCATCATGTTAGATGATTTTAATAAATAATAGTTTTAATATATATTTTGTTTCACTTAGTGAATTTGTATAGGAAAATATAGAAGAAAGTCTTGTGGTGGCCACAACGTGCTAGTTTTTAATCGTATAAATAACAAATGTTAATTTCATTATGTTGTGTGTAGTACAAAATTATTGCAGTATGAATTTTAAAAATGCCTATCATAGAGGGCAATGCATTGGATTCATTTGTGTGTCCCGTTAAAGCCAGTTGCGTTCTTTATACCATTTTAAATAGGGAACATGTCATTTCAAACATGAATAACACATAGCAGTTTGAAGAAGTTCGGAAAATATTTACAGATAATAGAGCGCAACAGACGATAGATGGATTAATTGAAATCATAATCATTGTTAAATATTAATAGAAAATTTTTAAATGCTTAATAAGAATGAAAATGCACTTCATCAATGTCTAACCTTTAATGTATGACCTGTAAATCTTAATGGTAACCAGCTATAAAAATACCTCTCATACAACGGAATGCTTCGAATTTCTTTTGGGTGTCACTGTACACGAACCAGTGGTAGTATTTATTCTAGTATTTTCAAGAGGAAACGTCCTATAAAGAATTAAAATAACATACATCACTCCAAGGAATGTTATGAATATTCTCGAGAGTTAGAGCGTGGGTAGACAGACAGACAAATCGAACTCATAAATGCTTTTCATCTTTGCGGGAAAGGGAAAGAAAAAAAAATTAAGGATAAATTTAACGCATTTTTAACATTTTCCAACAAAGTTGAAAGTGTTTCTGACTTTCATGTCTGTGTATCTGTTCATTTTTTCGCTCTCTAACTATCATAAGTTTTCATAGAAACTGATAAGTCATTCAAATGTGCTATTGGCTGTTCCCTATTGAAAATGGAGTAAATACCACCACTGGTACACAGGGACACCCGAAAGAATAACAAAGCATTGTATTTTCTATTAGAGTTATTTCTATAAACCATATTTTAATAACTTCATTTTGCACAAATCACAATGATATTAACATTTACTATTCATATGCATGAAAAATGTTGTAGAGGGAATATAGTACGATTAGCACTTAGATTTACAGGGCCACACACAATTTTTCAGATTATTAAGCGCTATAATATGAAATTGTTGCAATTGGATTTCCGGTTTTATTAAGTAATTTTAACACTTCATAATAATGTTTAAGAGATCAGGATTTGTATGTTTCTACCATTCTGTCTTTCTGTCCGTCTGTCTATCTGTAATAAGTAAAAATATTCCTCAGGCAATCTAGAATTGTCAAATGATCATCCCTACCAATATTATTCATCTTTTTTGCTTATGACTTTATATAAAGAATACAGAACAAATTTAACCAAACTTTAAATAAAGTAATGTTTAATAAAAGATACCATAATATTCATACTAGAAAATAGATAACGCAACTATTAAATTCATTACTGGTATTGTTTTTAAATGTATTGAAATGGGAAATTATTGTTTCAGTTTTTATAATCTTTATTAAGCAAATATTTGTCTACGTATATTAAACAAATATTTACAAATGGTAAAGTAATTTAACAGTAGTGTAACGTAAATTCTTTCGTATTTTTCTTCTTTGAGTAACTGGAAAATGGCACATTTGCTTGTTAAAAATGTTTGTAAGTCTTTTTCAATGCAAAACTGAAAATTTCATTATTATTTTAAAATTTGCAAAAATATCTTTTTAAAACTTCACTTTTCTTTATTGACTTTCGGGCTCTCATATACTGTGATTTCAGTATAACCTCAAAAAAAAAAAAAAAAAAAAAAAAAAAAAAAACAGTTTTTCTCTAAATATTATATTTTATTTTTCGAAAAGATAATAATAATAATAATAATAATAATAATAATAATAATGATGATGATGATTTAAATTCAAATTATTTTTCATTAAGAAATTTTCTTTTGAAGTGTTTTTTTAAGGCTTTACGTATATGCATATTCTAAGTTTATTCAGTTATTTTTTTCGTACACTCTTAACACATGAAAAATATATGTTGTAACAAAATATGAAAATTCTTTATTTTCAGGAAAATATGTTACAGAATAACGAAAGTATAATGACAGTTGATATCAGCATCGAGGAAATGACAAGTTGGCAACAGACATAGCGCTTTTCTTAAATAAATAAATCTGATGGAGAAATTTCACCTGAAAATTGCAATAAATCAACCTCGTATCTTGAATAGGAAGTGAGATGTTCAAATCTGAAGATTATTTTAGGAAAAATCTCTCTTTAATCTGAACTGAGGCGAACGCAAATTTGAATGAGTAATTCAGTGAGTATCCAAGTTATAAGATATGACAGCATGATGTGATATCTGCATTTCTGTGATATTATAACAAGACTATTTCTTTATACTTTAGTGTTTGTAAATTTAAAGAATGAGTGGATAATTGCCGAAACGTTAGTGGAAACTTCCCTGTTGAAACTCAGACAGTTTTTGGGTTCTGCCTGTGGGTCTGTGTACCGCGATAACAGCCTCAAAAATCACCCGATCGACTTGCAAATTGGTAAACATGTTCACGAAACACAAAGAATCAGATGTATGTTTTTGAGTGTACATTCTGTTTAAGATTCGTGTATAGGGACACGCCAAAGTTTTCTTTATCATTACGGCCTATAGACAGAATTTGTATGTATCGCGATAGCGATATGTACTTTTGCAATATACAGTGTATATACCGCAAGAATGACACGATTGACTTGCAGATTGCTACACATGTCCATGAGGTTCGAATCCTGGTCACAGCAAATATCTTTCTATTCCTAGCTTTCACCCAGGCAGCCTGAGTTCAATTCTCGGCATGGGAAAGTTTAGCATCATAATAGACAGGTGGCAGTTTGAGTGGGACTACGGGGGCACGGGCAGACTGACACACAATTACTTTCCTTCGGTGAATACAAAAGCATTAATTAGCTGCAAGCTCTTAACACAAATCTACACTGACCATGGCGCCTTCCCTGCATATCTTCATCGGTTCAATAAGAAAAAAAAACCAGAATGCGCCTGTAGCACGCTAGGTAGAACAACTCACTATCTCATAGCCTGTCCACTTACAGAACAATACCATCTGACACAAATCTCACAGAACAATGAAAACCTATGGTACAAACACCTTACAAACAACAAACACGTGCAGAACAAAGCTAAACAAACAGTCAGATGGCTAATGAAGAACATTGATGACATCACAAAATAACACGGGGGCGGCTATAGCAGACCTCACATGAGAAGAACTCAATCACAACAGCTCATCCAGCAAGAAAGTTCTCAAGAGGAACCACTTCATCCCATAATCCAATCTTCTCAAATGACTGCAACTTAGGGAGTTAACGGATAAGCGAAAAATAAAAATATAAAATATAAAAAAGGACTTTCCCAGTGTGGTAAGCAAAAAAAAAATTATTTTTTTAACTAATCTTAAAAAAAAAAAAAAAAAAAAAGAACTCTCACACAGTGTGGTTAGCCTACCAAAAAAATTATTTAAAAAAAATGGTCTCCAGGTCCATGCTATGTCTGGTGTTCGCCAAAAAAAATTATAAAAAGAAAACAAAAAAATAGAAAAACCAACTACAAAAATCTTCGTTCACCAGTCGATAGAATACTGATAAATCCACTTATCAAGGTTCGACTCCACCTAGTTAATCTGCTTGATTGACAAATTTAAAATCTAACGTTATGCACCTAAAATGTTTCTTCCGTTCCCATGCAGTTCTCCAGAGTTTTTTTTTTTTTTTTTTTTTTTTTTTTTTGGGGGGGGGGGGCTTATTGTGTCTTCGTTCAGCAACTTTTGCTCAGGTGTCGTCTTCCCCTTTCCCCTCCTCCATTTCGACTGTAAATTCGTGTGCACAACTACCACTTGCGGAACCCCTGGCCTACTCCCCACTCCCCCACTCAATTTTTATTATTATTATTATTCCTGCTAGCTGTGCACTTAGTTCAAAATTACCATTCGGGTGCGTGTCTGTGCACTCCAATTGTGCTATCTTGGAGGTGCGGTGTGCCAGTCGAGCTATATATACACATTTATACAGATAGATACAGACAGATAAAAACAACGGGGATTTAAAGAGGACGCCAGACCTCTTCAGAAATATATCCTGTTTTGTAGCGAGTTAATCAAATCATACAATTGTATGTATGTTTTATATGTGTATATATAATATTATTATTAATAATTTTAAATAGTATCGAATAAATAAAAACGCTCAGTATAGGAGGAGTAAAGCAAATTGGACATTGAGGCTCCTGATCTGCAAAAACAATACTATATATATATTAGAATGAATTAGGCTAAAGCATTCATTTCAAGTTAACAAAAAATGTTGACTTAAAGTTTAACTCTCAGCTTACTAAAAGAGAAACAAAGCCAGAATAATGTGAAATGTTTTAATTAATCTTCAAAATTTTAATCGTCGAAGGGTCAATCCATTAGAAATCACCCAGGCCATGTTGCTCAACATTTTTTATTTTTCTTATTTTTTTACTAGTTTATCCCCGTTATTAGGTGAGTTCAAAACTGTCGAAATTTTTTTTTTTAGGCTCATACTTTTTTTTTAACGGCCATTTTGAATTTGCATCGTAACTGTTTTTAGGACAAAAACAAGGTTTTTATAAAAGTATCTAACTCAGTTAATTTTATAGATATCAAGACAAAATAAAAAACAAAATTATCAGAATGACCTTCTAGATGTTTTGTACATGCATAATATTTCCTACGTCATGAGGAAAGTGAAGAAAAAAATTCACAACTACAGATGGAAAATTAACTTAAAACGGTAATTTTAGTGCTGCAAAACTACTTAAAAAATGAAAGACTCATCAATATTTTTTTTTTCCTGCGTAGATTTGTTACAGGACTAGTTATTGTAGAAGTTTCCAGCTTGAGAGTTTTATCCTTTTTTTTATATAATTTTTCAAAAATGCCCAAAATTGCATTTTGGCAATATTTAAAGTTGAATATCTCAAAAGGGACTGAGTGAAAAATTATGAAATTAATACAGATAATATCTCTTTATGACATAAACATATGATAAAAATTTGATGGCTGAGACTCAACTGGTTCCAAAGTTATAGTGCATCAAAATTGCATTTTAGGCATACAGAATTTTGACGAAAATTTATGGTAAAAATCAACATTGTAACTTAAAATACAAAATTTTATTCAAACTGTTGATGTACATTTTATCATTTAGCATAATAATTTTATAATTTCTTCAAAGTATTGAAGAGTTTTGAAATTCCGTTGCATAGCTTTTTAGATATGTTATGTGTTCGGCTCGAAACCGTTGTTAGTTCGATAGGGATAATTTTCCTCACAACCTTGTTTACTAGAACACACATCATGTCATTTATAGATATTTGGAAGGCAGTCTTTGGGCCATATGGATGGAAAATAGATCTAATAGATCAATATTTTGATCGGTCTTGTCTTTGACTATGCCTATCTACCAATGATATTCGTAAATGTATGCAACATAGTCCATATTTGTAAGCGAAGATGTGTTAACACTATCAAAGTTTTGTGCTCATCAAATTTCTTATTTATTGATGTAGTGTAACATCTGATTTGATTATTACTTATAGGAACAAATCTATGATATTCTTTTATTCATGTCACAGGCAAGCAAAATTCAAATATTTTTGTTAGTTTAGCTTCAGTTTGTTTAATTTCATTGGCAGAGACAAAAATGTATTCTATTCTGGTTATTTTTTCGTTTCAGTATTTGAACATGTCTTGTGGAGTAAGAATTTAGTTATTGCAAAGTCTTTGCATGCTGGCTCTAGTTACTTCCCTTTTAGTGGTACCTTCCTCCCCCCCCCCCCTATACCATCACACAAGTTTTTCCCATGAGATGTAGCTAAAAAATTCCATTCAGCTATCAAGCTAAAGTCATTCTCATGTTGGCGCAGATTAATAAAGTTTTTCGTATTTTTGTATTGGCTGCTGGCACCATCGCTGAAGTAAATCATCATCTTCGCTTCGGGTAAAAATTCTTCATTTCATTGGTGAGATTCTTTTGAAATTCATCAGCTGTAAAGGTATCCTGAATAAGATAATCATTTATCATACAAATGCTTTTACAGCAAATTTCATTTAAAATAATAATAATAATAAATGGATGTAATGTAACTCGGCTGTTGGACCAGTGGTAGTTCTGAATTTCATCCTGAATGCAAAATTAAAGTTTTCTGAAAAATCACCAATGACTAAATATTCACTGTTTTTGAGATTATTTTTAAGTTCTTTGAAATGATTAGACTGAACTGTTGAAATGAAATGGTGAGATTTTAGTTTTACTCTATCTTCCACAAGAAGATTTAGAAATTCATCATTTGGTAGTAATCGGGCGATAAATTCTGCTCTGTCAGTTTGCACCCACTGCTTAAAAGCTACTTCCTCTGGTAAATTGCCAATTTCTTTCATTGGAACTTCCAGAAGACCTTCGGATCCTGGACATTCTGAACATTTGTCCAGCATGCAACTTTCATTCTCAATGTTACACACAAGTAATTCTATCAGTTCCCTGTAATTTATTTTGAGCCTTGCTCCTTCAATCAAGAGCTTTACGTTCTGGTGGTATTTGCAGACACATACACTATGTGTGCCAGATGATCCTGGGTGGACACAGCACTTCGGTCACATAGCACAGAACACTGACCGTCTAATTTTGTAGTTAGAGTATTTCTGTTTGAAAAAGTTAAATAGCTCATTTTAAGTTATTAGAGTTTATATATATATATATATATATACACACACACACATATATATATATATATGTGTGTGTATAGCAATTATAATATGCAGGAAAATGTATTTTTAAAATAAATTTTCGTGAAATACTGTGTGCGTAAAATGCAATTTGGGGCCAATTTTGATGTACTATAACTCTGGAACCAGTTGAGTCTCAGTCACCAAATTTTTATCGTATGTTTATATCATAAATAGATGATATCTGTATTAATTTCATAATTTTTCACTCAGTCCCTTTTGAGATATTCAACTTTAAATATTGCCAAAATGCAATTTTGGGCATTTTTGAAAAATTATATAAAAAAAAGGATAAAACTCTCAAGCTGGAAACTTCTACAGTAACTAGTCCTGTAACAAATCTACGCAGAAAAAAAAATTATTGATGAGTCTTTCATTTTTTAAGTAGTTTTGCAGCACTAAAATTACCGTTTTAAGTTAATTTTCCATCTATAGTTGTGAATTTTTTTCTTCACTTTCCTCATGACGTAAGAAATATTATGCATGTAAAAAACATCTAGGAGGTCATTCTGATAATTTTGGTTTTTATTTTGTCTTGATATCTATAAAATTAACTGAGTTAGATACTTTTATGCAAACCTTGTTTTTGTTCTAAAAACAGTTACGATGCAAATTCAAAATGGCCGTAAAAAAAAAGTATGAGCCTAAAAAAATTTTTTTCGACAGTTTTGAACTCACCTAATAACGGGGAAAAACTGGTAAAAAAATAAGAAAAAAAAAAATGTTGAGCAACAAATTTTTTTCTTTTTGGGTGATTTCAAATGGATTGACCCCGAAATGTCTTTTTCTTTCATAGATAGCACTTAAAAAAACTTTTACCAAAAGACATAGAGCATTGTTACTTTACTCTTTGATACACCGCCAAATTTTATTTATTCCACTGCTGTTGCTTCACTCATTGTTACCTCAATGTTACGTCATCAGTTGAATTTCTGATTATCTGAAGAAGATTTCACCAGAATTTTTTTTAAACACTCCAAGAATAATAAAATCATAATAATAATTAAATTTATTTATTTACCTATTTTATTTTTAAACTGTCAGTTTTAATGGATAAATTCAAAATATTTAAATCTGCCTCCATTATAAATTTTCTTTGAGTACAGGAATGCAAAATATATGTTTTAAAAGAAAAAATTAAATGATTGTAATGTGATTATTCCGCAGAATATACCGTCGTCTACTTATTGAACTTAAATAATATTACAATTATTCAGAGTTTTACGTTTTATTTCCCCCTAACCCCCCCCCCCCTTCATGTATATATTCAGGAAAAGATAGTTTAATTATAATTTTTGGCCGTATTACTATTAACTATATTCTTTAATTTAAAAAAAAATTGTAATTATTTTAATCCTAGCTACTTCAGTGTATTTTTATAATCGGGAAATTTTTGTTTCTTTCGAATTACCTCTTCAATTTATATAAATAGAATATGTTGAATCAGTGAAATTTTTCGATTTCCAGTTTTTGGTGGATTTATACATTTTCAGATGTTCTTTACATAGTTTGACCTTTTTTTAGAAAATGTATGTCTGTGTTCTACCAAAATTTTATAGGTTCTAAATTTCACAAGGAAATGAATGGAATTCTATAGAACTTTATATTTAATTGAACTTTGACATTAACCCGTTAGCGCCCAGTGTCCTCATTTGAGGAAAGCTAATAAAATGGCACGTATATTTTTTGTGGTTTCTTGGAATGATTTCTGCTTTTTAGTGACAGTTTATAGCGTCACTCTAAATGATCCCTGAAAGTTTTATGTGCCTATTATTAATTATTATTTCATAATTTGAATAGTCATTTTATGATTTTTCATTCGTCGCACATATATTTGCTTTTTGCGCAGGTATACTAATTTAAATCACGTTGAATAATAATATATATTACAATACTTTACTTTCGAGATCTTTGTCAACATATAATAAGAAATTAATCTGTTATCTCAAAGTTTTTCTATCTCGAAGTTTTCTCGATATAACACTAAACGTCGATAAATGAGGACAGGCTTTAAATTTAAAACTGTCAGAAGAATTGTTTAAGTTAATATATTTACTGTCAGTTGTCTATATTAATTTAGAAGTGAAATAATCAGCTAATAATATTTTGCAAAATTAATTCGGGCGTTAACGGGTTAATTGGAGCTAAATTAAGCTTTGACCTATATCATCCTCCCGGTGTGCTGATATGCTGCAATTTTTCCCATTTACAGGTTGGATATGTTTCTGGTTATATAAAGTATAAATGCACAAAAATGAAATATAAGAGGACCATTATGAAAACTTTTCTTCGCTTATGATAAGGCTATATGTCAGCTTTTATAAGTGAACAAAACTCGATATCCGTGACTGCTGTTATAAAAAATTAAGCTGATTGAACGAGGTTGTATATCGATCTACAGATGACATTGCTATGCTATAGTTTTCTCAGTTCTCGGAAACACTATATCACTTCTACTACAATATGAAATACTACAATGTACCAAACTTGATATATGACATGGATATTAAGAAAAATAACACTAATTAAATTTCGGTGTATGCCAAGGAACAAATGGCGCTGCAGTTACTCATTTTCTTAGATTCCTCATGCGACTATATTAAAACATCTACTGGTTAAAAATCTATTGGTTAAGCATGCAATATCTGCATGCGTAAAAACTTTATTCTGAGAAGATATGTTGATTAGATTTCTCTACATGTCATTCAGTAAGTTGCGTTGTTTCATAAAAAATATATTGAAAAAAAATTTCTACAACGTTTGGCTTAAACATATTGGTTTTATTTAGGATTAGTATTGAATGTCTAAATATATTTTGCTTTGTTCCTGATAGCACAATTTTTTTTCTGCCAACTGTTATTTGAAAATTATTAAGTACTAGCAAACCCATGCGAAATATTCGCCTTTTATTTCTTTTCTTATTTACCTTTAAAATTTGAAACTCATAAATGTAATACCAATTTTACCACCTAATTAAAATTTTAATTTACCAGAAGCCAAATTATTAATAAAACCAAATTAATATTGTACAATAGTGAAATCAAAATCATTCAAAGAAAGATTTCCAAATAAAATTCATGATTCACGACCCAATTTTCATACTTTCACAGGCAGTACAATTTTAATATAGGACTCTCACTACGCCTTTTTAATTTTTGTCGTCATGTTGGCGATGACTTTTTATTAATTTTGGTACTTTTTTTTTCTTTTTTTTTAAATAAATAAATAAAATAAAATAAAATAAAATAAAATAATTCCTATTTTGATTATATTTTTTATGATCGTGTTTTTTAGCCAATTTATGACACAAAATTTCATATTCTGTATAGATCTTTAAAATATTTCTAGGTTTAAAATGACGCTTGCAAAGATTCTGAAGAAACAACTGTTAAAAATACATTTTTTTCGTAAAATAATCTCATCAGACAATGTCGTCATTTTTTCTTATTAGTCCATTGAGCTAAGTCCGCGTGCTTAAACATTGTTCATGTATAAATACTATTTTTTTTTTATCCTCGCGTATCGTATCGTTACGGCAAAAAATAATTGAAACTGGTCCACGTTATAGAAATATTACATAGATTCTCGAAATAAATAAATTTCATTTTTTAGACATTACAATTTCCAGTCTTTGATAAATATGATATGATTTCAATTTATAAGAATTCTTTCCTATAACATATCTAATAGATATTAAGTTCAATTTTCATTATTAAAAGTAAATGATAGCATATCATTTCGTTTAAATAAAAACAAATATTAGATTCGTTTAAATTCTGCGCAGTTAATAAAAAATGTTTGCTGATTAATGTAGCGCATGTTTCTTTTTTGAGTATTTTATAGAGTAAAGAAAGACGCTGCAATCACTTCTGAAAACTGGGACAGATCTATTAACTTTTTTTAGTTTACTGAAATCGTACTAGAAAAATTCCTTTTTAAGCTCCTTATTCTTTTTAAATTCTCATAAATTTGTTGATAAAAAGAAGGCAAGTCACGTTATAAAAATAAATTGAGTCGTAAATCTATTTAGAGAAAATTAAAGTGCATTTTTTATTTCAGTTTAAAAATCTTTAATAATTTTTAAAGAAATCTTTTGATTTTTTTTTTTTTTTTTTTTTTTTTTTTTTTTGTTAAAAGGTTTTTTATAACCAAATATTTTCGAAGATATTCTCACCTTAATAAGTACAAAACTTTGAATAAGCACCATAAAAAGCAAGAACTCGCAACAATTGTTTCTGGTTGAAAGAAAACACGAACGTTCGTGTTTTCTTTCGCAACGCAGTAGTGCGTTGCCGCTTTGTTTGCATTGCAGCACTCTTGCCTACTTTGTTCACTTGACGAAGGATCGTGTTTTCTGTCGACCCGAAGCAACTGTTGCGAGTTCTTGCATTTTATAGTGTTTATTCAAAATTTTGCACTTATTACTTTTAAACGCGAGCTGTGTGGTGCTTTCTTATAATATTCTTGCATTATTTAAATATTTGTATCAAATAATTTTATTATATTACAGCAATTTAGTTCATTTCCAGTAATTTTTTTTTCTCAATTCCTACTATTAGTTCACACTCTCCCCATATATATCTTGTGGAAATCTTGCAATCGATTTTTAACTAACTTCCCGACTAGCTAGAAATTTGAAACTTTCAGGATTGCTCAGAACACGGTGACAACACATACTTCGAAGACCGATTTTCGAATTTTTTATTAGTTTTCTTATAATTAATTAAAATATGAAAACAATAACATCCTAATAGCGTTAAAATAGCCATTAAAATATTAGATATAATTTAATTGTTGCCCCCCAAAAAAAATTTACGAGTTCATTATTTACCGACATAAAAATAAATACATTTAATTGAACGTGAACATTAAAAAATTATAAAAAGTTAAATTATGCATCTCACAAAAAATGACGCCATTATCTCTTTAAAAATTTTATGCACATTGATAAGAGCTCTATGATTCATCAGAAAATTTAAAACATTGTATATAAAAAGTTTTATATATATATATATATATATATATATATATATCTTATTTTTATTTTTATTTCATTTTGCACGCCCGCTTCTTATTTCCTAATTCAAAATTGTTAAAAAAAACTTTTTCGATAGTTGTTTGTAAGTAGGAATTGACTTCAAAAAATTTTCTTTTATATTACTTGTTTTTCTTTTACTACTTTTGAAAGTGTATTTAAGACCTAAAATCTGTCTTTATCCTCTCGTATTCTAATTTTAGAACCATAAATGCATCGTTATGTATCAAAAGTGGTATATGTTAAAAATTAAAAAATTATTAATAAATCACATGAAGAAATCTTAATAAATTACATTCCACAGGTGATAAGTTTTTAGTGCGCATTTTATTCCTATTAAACTAATGCTAGCAAAGTTAAACTGATTTATCTCATGAACTTTATTGTTGTGCATTTTTCACCAATTCAAATGCATCTCTAGAATATAAATTGTTTTAAATCAAAAGAAACAATTTTATATATTTTTTGTCTATTATTAATTGCGCATATAAAGACTCTAAAAAAGAATTAATATTTTTGGAAGTAAGATAATGTATGAATACTTATGAACACATACAACTATGGTACAATTTTAATTATTTTTAATGCTTGAACTAATAGATTTTTTATGTATTCCAAAAAATTTCCCCATTTTTCCATACACACAAATAAATAGATAAATAAATAAATAAATAAATAAAAATAAATCTCTAAGCTTATAAATGTGTTTTAAAAATCCATTCTGTGTATAATAAAATTCTAAGCTATCCAAAATTTTTGACGATTTTTTATAAATATATCTATATAATTCTCAGAAAACTACATTATTTTCGTTACACGGAAAAATATATTTAAATGTATGCGTTGTAAATGGACTGTCAACTTTTTAACTCATTCCGTAGTATTCTTGGTACTCGCCTTCTTTTCACACCACTTTTTTTGAAGAGCAATTTTCTGCTTATTTAACCCTAATTACATATTGCAGAAAATTACTGCCCAAAGAAATTGGTGTGGAAAAAAGACGAGTACTAATAATGCTGCAGAATAAATTATGAAGTCAGAAACTGTAGTATTATATTTATTTCTATCTTTATTTGTTTTCTGTATCATAGTGAAAAATTTACTAAGTTCTTAGTTGTTGTAATTATTTCCTTTAATTTCCCTATTGCTATCAGTACTGAATTCGTTTCTATTCTCACATAATATTTTTCAACCTATATTTCACCCTTTCTATATTAAGAAAATTTTTCGATATCTTTATTTAAAACACATTGTATAATCAGTTTTGACTCTTAATTTAAGGATGCTTAGAAATCGATCTTATGATCGAGATACCGAACTAAAAGATGTAAATTAAATTAAGGACCTTATATTCAAAAGAAACGATTATTTAATTTAATGGAGAAGAATCGAGATCCTACGAGATATCTTAAGTCGAACAATCATTAATCGATTTTCTTTACAAACTAACTACAAATAGCAACAATTTACCCCACATTGTTTAAAATGACGTTAACGAATATTTTCAAAATATAGATATCACGTATAACAATATTTATGGAGTGTTCTGAGACACTTTACAAGATTATTTGAAAAGTTATGAATCTGATTCATATTTAGTTATAAAAATAATTATAAGATAAAAAAAAAAACTTTTTATATACTATGTTTTTAAATTTTCTGATGAACCATTAATAAAATACGCGAGGATAAAAAAATAATATGTAAGCAATATTTAAGCACTCGGACGCAGTTCAGTGAAATAATAATAATATTGGAAAAAAAAAAGTTGGTTTTAAAAATAAAATATTACTCCTTTTAGAACAACGTATATTAGTATCGTGAACTACATTAGCACTTATCAATGCGTATAATATTTTTAAAGTGATAATGACGTCAATTTTTGTGATATGCATAATTTAACTTTTATAATGTTTTAAAGTTTACGCTGAATTAAATGTATTTATTTATTTATTTATTTTGTCAGAAAAAAATGAACTTGTATTTTTTTTTTTTTTTTTTTTTTTTTTCTTTTCGGCAACAATTAAATTATAGCTAATATTTTAATGGCTATTTTAACGCTATTAGGATGTTATTATTTTCATATTTTAATTAATTAATTAAAAGACAATTATTCGAAAATTCGAAAATGGGGCTTCGAAGTACTGTGTTGTCATCGGGTTCTGAGCTACTGTGAAAGTTTCAAATGTCTAACTAGTAGGGAAGTTAGTTAAAAATAGATTTCAAGATTTGTACCGGACAAACAAACAAACAAGAATCGAAGTTAATAAAAACATGGTAATAACATATCCGATATTTTTACATTTTACCTTAGTACATTTTTTTTTTTTTTTTTTTTTCAAATAAATTACATATAATTTAGAGCTTATTCAATAATAATCATAAATATCTGAAGCCTGTGTACTGATAATTGATACTGAACAAAATTCATTATTTCTATGAAAGTCAAAATGGTTGTTTCTATGAACTAATGAATAATGACCGATCAAACGTAAAAATTGAAATTATAATAAATTACTGCCTATTAAAAAGAAGACTCTCTCTCTCTCTCCACCATGTATTACATCATTAAAATTCTCAAGTTACTATGGAAAACCAAAAGCTGCTTTATCGATTAAAAACTCTTGCAAGTGAAATATGAAAATCTGATCTTCCATAGCAAGAAATTACATACTGATAAACCGCAGAAGAAAGATCCCTGGCGTTATCTGCGCATGGATGAAAAGGGCTGGTCCATTTATAAAATAGAAATGTCCGAAGTATCAATGATTCTACACATAGCAAACGAAACAAGAGTAATAAAAAAAATGTCCCTTCTCTCTTCCTTTGTTATCTTCCCTAACGCGTGAGTAGAATCGTCCTGGCACTTTGCCAACCGGAGATCAATCTAACGCAGTGTAACTGGAGATTGTAGTTTTATTTTAAACGGTCAGTACTGTCGAATTTTAAATATGTATGTAATATTTATTTTGTAATCTTAGCTCAGTTTGGCATTTGAAATCACTTGGTTTTGTGCTCTGTGATTTATTATTATTATTATTATTATTGTGTATATTAAGCAGTCAGAATCACAGAGTGTTTTGGATTCTAATTCTGGTACAAATGCATCTGAGAGCGAGTCGGAAAAAAGTGATATAGTATATGAAAGTTCAGATAGTGAATCTGATAACATTGTATTATACGTATAGTGTTGTATTATACGTCAAATTCTTTTCATAAAATTCTGTTTTAGTGTTAAAAACACATACCTTTTATTTTTGCTACTTACTGCAAAACCCCCATTCTATCGTAATAATCATGATTATTGGTCTTCTGTAAAGTTAAATTTTCTTGATTTCAAGCTAAAAATTTTTTTAAAAATTAAAAGTGAATAGGGGAGAGTCGGAGAGATGGGACGTTGGGAGGGATGGGACACCTAAAATTATTCTTAAAATAAACATTGTTTTTAATTTCTGACACTTCCACCAGGTGAAGTAACTACAGCCCCATATTTGTTGCTATGTATCATTTTAGTTAGAGAATTCTGTAAATTTATGTAACAAAAAAAAAACTATTTTATAACACCAAAAGTGAACAATTGCTTAATTTTCAAGGCAAGTTTTCAACGTCACTCACTGATGTTAGAGTAATTACTTTTCATATTTGAAGAGCTTGTTTCCAAATGGCGTTAAGTGAAAATTTTCAAAAATTGATTTTTCGATGCAAACGATTCCAGCACATGCCTAACAATGTATTTTCAATAAGTAGAAGTTCCAAACGGAGTTTCGTCGTATTGTAAACAGAGGGTGAAATCCGTGTTTTTTTCCAAAAAGAATTAAGTCACATGTAAGTTTTGTACCAAAAGGGATTAATTCAAGTTTAACCAATTGTAGCGTGCCTTGAGATCACGTGGTTTGTCTGGACTTCAGTGAAAAATCAAAAGTAAGGAGAAGAATGTTGTAGATTGTCACATTGAGACAGTTTTTTTTTTTTTTTTTTTTTTTTTTTTTCCGTAGAACTATACAAAAAGGAATGTACTTATAACCTTTATTATAATGTGTTTGCAAAAGATTTTAATCTTGATTTTGGAACCCCGAAAAAAAACATTTGTTCCTTCAGTATTAGGAAAAAAATACAAATTAATTCAGAAGAATGTGCAGAAAAAAGAAAAGACCCTGTTAACCGAACTTTTGATTCATAAACACCAGATTAAAATATTTATTCACTTTTAGGGAAAAGCTTATAGGAAAAGATGAAATTACAATATGTTTTGACCTGATGCAAAATCAGGGATTAAAAAACTATACCATGTAGGAAATAAAAATTATACCATGTTAGGAATGCTTTCAGCAGTGGCTGCTCAAAAAGACCTCGCCTTCACATACTATTTACCAGTGCGTGGTCACTCGTACTTATCTGCAGATAGAACATTCAGCCGAGTGGAGACTAGTTTAAAGAAAGTGAATAAAATTTTACTCTCTAATGAATATTTTGAACATTTCTCTAAGGTTGGAAATCTTTTCGAGAATAAGAGGCAGTGGAATATTTTAGATTGGAAAAATTTTGTCGTCAGAAAAGCAAACAAGGTTTCTTGATTTCAGAGGCAAAGACACTGGAAATTACGAAGCGAGATATGGGAATCAAGAAAACCTACTGTGGTTCGTTTTGCCGTCAAAAGATCCTGAAACGAGGGAAATAAATTCTCCCATGCGCCCCTTCTGAAATAAAAACAAAAAAGAATATGAAACAAGCAAAGAAAAACTGTTGTTTTAAAATTACTTAACGTTTTGGGAATTAACAAACTGCACGAATGTTTTTATTTTTATGAATAATCTTGCAACGATACTGCTAACGCTATCATAAGTGAAAATAATGATAAAGATGGAGAAATAGAATCTGTAAAAGAAGATTTGTAGTAACTAAATACCTTCCAAAATTGTATAGCTAAAATTTATGCTGTATTTACATTAAAAAAAAAAGAATGAAAAAATACTTGGATTACTTTCAAATGGAAGTAAGTCATTTCATTTCGTTATTTGTTTGTGCCGAAAGGGCGTAAGTCATAGTTTTGTTCCAAAAAGAGTTAAGTCATTTTTTTCTTTTTTTATTTATAAATAACTATAGTGTTAGGATTTTTTTAAACATGTAATTTAGTGTTATTATCATCCATAGATTACTGGGGAAAATTATCTTAATTCAATAATAAATCTTACATAACAAAATCGTGTTTTTTCAAGAACTGAAAAGAATTACTTAACGCCATTTGGAAACAAGCTCTTCATTTGAAGAGCTTATTTCCAAATGGCGTTAAGTCAATTTTTTCCATTCTTGAAAAAACGCGATTTTGTTATGTAAGATTTATTATTGAATTTAAAGAAAAGATAATTTTTCCCATTAATCTATCGATGATAACAACATTAAATTATATGGTTAAAAAAAATCCTGACAGTATAGTTATTTAGAAATAAAAAAAGAAAAAAGTGACTTAACCCCTTTTGGAACAAAACTATGACTTACGCCCTTTTGGCACAAACAAATAACGAAATGAAATGACTTACTTCCATTTGAAATTAATCCAAGTAATTATTTATTTATTTATTTATTTATTTATTTATTTATTTGGTCATGTAAATACAGCAGAAATTTTAGATACATAATTTTGGAAGGTAGTTACCGCAAATCTTCGTTTAAAAATTCTATTTCTTCATCGCTTTCATTATTTTCACTTATATTAGCGTTAGGTGTACCGTTGCAAGATTGTTCATAAAAATAAAAACATTCAAGCAATTTGTTAATTCCCAAAGCTTCAAGTAATTTCAAACCATCTAATTTTTTCGCTTGTTTCATATCGTTTTTAGGTTTTATTTCAGAAGGAGCGCACGGGAGAATTTTTTTCCACGTCTCAGGATCTTGTGACGGCAAAATGAACCACAGTACGTTGTCTTGATTCCAACATCTCGCTTCGTAATTTACATTACTTTTACCTCTGAAATCAAGAAATCTTGTTGGTTTTTCAGACGACTATGCGCAAAATTTTTCCGATCTAAAATATTCCACTGCTTCTTATAATTGAAAAGATTTCCAACCTTAGAGAAATGTTCAAAATATTCATTAGGGAGTAAAATTGTATCCACTTTCTTTAAACTAGTCTCTACTCGGCCGATTGCTCTATATGATGGTAAGTATGAGTGACTACGCACTGGGAAGTAGTTTGCGAAGGTAAGGTAATTTTTGAGCAGCCAATGTTGAAAGCATTCGTAACATGGCATGATTTTTATTTTGTCCTCCACACGAGTCACTGAACGATTGAACAATTTTCACTTCTGGAGGTATACGCTTCATCGAAAAATCATATAATGCACTCGCAATTTCATTGGGAGCATGTACTGCCTCGTGTTCACCCCATGTGTAAAAAAAGATATATCCTCCTTTGCTTGCCTACTGCTTTTACCCCGATGGATAATTACACCAAAAGAGTATTGCCATTGCTGACGTGAATAATAGGCTTCGGATATAGGTGTGCGTGGTAATTTCTGATTTTGCATCAGGTCAAAACACATTGCAATTTCATCTTCTCGTATAAGCTTTTCTTCCAAAAGTGAATTTTTATTTATTTTTATTTTTTTTTTTTTTTTTTTTTTTTTTGCTTTGGTGCTTATGAATCAATATTAAATCAATATTGCCTTCAATATTAAATCTGATGCGTTTTCCCTCTACATTCCAGTCTCCCACTTTTATTCTTGAAGAAATAATTTGCAATGTTTCCAACTCTTTTTGCTCCCTCACAGAAAATGGTTCTAAATGTGATAGCACATACGGTAACATCTGTATCATTATTAGGAATAAAGAACTTTATACTTATCTGTCTTATTTTTAATTCATTTTTCCGTGGATGATATGCTATCTTAGGTGTAATTTTCATATAAGAACACAAAAAATTATCTTTTCTCGCTGCTTTACAGTAACGCTGTTTACTTGGTATTAAATGCTCCTTCGATAACATTGATTGTGAGGATATTTGCTTTACAAAACACACTGTCAATATAACTGCAGGAGACTATTCCATGCCTACCGGACGAGGACTGAATTATATTTTTTTTAATATTTTTCTTTCCATAGACTTGAATCACGTTTACGCTTTCTTGGGTGCGCAGATAATACCACAGCTTCATTCGAATCACTCATTACATTCTTTCCAACTTAACCTTATTAGAAAAACAAAATCTATCTAAATGTGACAACCTACAATATTCTCTTCCGTATTTTTGACTTTTCACCGAAGGCCAGACAAACCACGTGATCTCAAGGCATGCTGCAATTGGTTAAACTTGACTTAATCCCTTTTGGCACGAAACTTACTTGTGACTTAATTCTTTATGGAAAAAAACACGAATTTCACCCTCTGTTTTCAATACGACCAAACACTGTTTGGAACTTCTACTTATTGAAAATACATTGTTAGGCATGTGCTGGAATCGTTTGCATCGAAAAGTCAATTTTTGAAAATTTTGACTTAACGCCTTTTGGAAACAAGCTTTTCATTTTATATACCTAATAATATAACTTTTATGAATTAATAGCTAAATTAAGCTTAAAAATAGCATGTGTCTAATAATAAGTTTTTTTTTTTTTTTTTTTTTTTTTTTTTTTTATAATGAAAAGAAAGGGATAGGACAGAGCAGTTCAGAGAAGGATGGGACATGTAAGAAAAGGAAGAAGAATGAGGATTCTGATACTCCTTAAACAGAGAATATCAAGAGGCAAATGAATGAACTGATGGAAGAGAAAATGCACGAAACAAATTCAAAATCATGGAAATAATTAGTGTGGCACTCACACAAGTTTTGTTTATCCTTTTAACTTTTATGAATACTTTATTTACCATATATGAATGAGGAATTAATTTTCATTCCTGAGCAGTTTTCCTGGACATGGTAAAATATACAAAAGAATTTACATTCACCAACTTCATTTAGGATTTCTAGGTAATTTTTGTTCTTGAGATATGCTGATAACACTCACAGACTAGCCACTAAAAACCTTATTAATATTCAGGAAACCACAAAACATGTAAATATAACAAAAGCTTGATTTTGAATATTTGAACTAAAAAAAAATACTTTCTCTGCTAGAAGTTTAAAAAAAAAAGTGATGAACTAATCGAGCATTTGAAAATTTTTATTTAAGTGGTACATTATATTCTAACGTTGGGTAAAATAGGTGTTATTAGTAATTACACACTTTTTTTGACATTTTTCACAGTATGTCTGTATATTATGTACTTATTTTAACTTTATAAATATGTCCCATGCCTCCCTCATATAAGGGAGAGATGGAACATTTTTATGACTATGTTAATTGGCTTATAAAATTAATATTTTAACAATTACCATTAAATTTATATTTTTAAAATATGTTAAAATGTTTCAATTTGTTTCTCTGAAACTTACAGTTTTGTACCAGTAAACGTAAATTTGTAAAAAATATTTTTGTCAAAATTGTCCCCTCCCTCCTTACTCTCGCCTACATATATTGCTCCATACACTCTATTTTATACAATTTTCTTGAATAAAAAAATAGGCACTTTTTTCACCGCTTTCTTGAAAATTTCGAGATCGTTAAGGGGCAGATAATTCACATTGCAGCGAAATTCGTTATAGTGAATTCCTGATAACTATTTGCTTTTATATTTCTTTAGCTTCGTTATAAACAGTTTCTATATCACATTATGCTTTATACATTTCTCTAAATTATGAGCTGGAAAAAAGAATTTTCATAGCATACAGCGTTAGCAGAAACTTATTGTAAAATTTTCTGCCACAAATGGTGAAGTGTTCCTGAAAATGTTCAGAAATTAATGTTCAACGACTCATCACGTGTCATTCTGAAGTTATTATGCAATAAAAAATTTAGACCTTAATAAATCTCGGAGAAAAAGTGTCGGAAAAATTAAAGTGGAATGAGGAGAATTAAAACTAGTGTCCAGTGGAACAAGTGAACCATTTTTTTTTTTTTTTTTTTTAACCTATCTGTATGGTAAATACTCAATATTTGTTTGAGTCAGTCTTTGTGTTTGAGACGCTCAATCTTTGTAATCCTCTCAATTAATAGATTGAGAAGAAAACCTTATTTGCGATTTCATTTTCATTTAAAATCCAGTTGACTAGACTTTTTTTCAGTTTCAGCCAACGAACTTTTATGTAGCAACTTTTCAAAAGAAGAGCCAGAAAGAAAAAGTTTGATAATTAAAAATGTCTGCATACATTAATTATTTTATATAAAAATATATCAGAGTTAAGTCATTCATATTTACAATAAATTATATTAATTTAAAGGCTTGGAGCAAACAAAAATTATTCGATCGTGTTTCAACAAAATAATTTTTTTTTTCTTTTTTCAGTTTTATTCGAGTTTCAGAAAGATTTCAAATGAAATTTCCGATTTTAGACCACATATAACACGACTCTTGCCGGTCTCAAAAACTCTTTTGAAAAAATTGTCTATTACAGACAGTATCATGCTCTCGTAAACTGTTGTCAGAAAATGTTTAAACGCTTATTATTTACATTACATTATATTCTTCTACTTTGTCATGTTTTCTTAGTCTAATATTTATCGCAAGTCAAAAAACATTTCACATTTCTTGAGGGTCAATTTTTAAATCCTTTTTTTAATTTATCTTTAAAATAATAAACAGTGTAACACCAATGAACTTAAAAGTTAGCTTGTTATATGGCTTGAAAGTTGAATGTGATCCTTTTAAATAATTTGAATAATTTTAAAAGTATTGTTATCCTTACATGGGAACCAAAACATCAGCGTAGTATTAAGCGCTTTTAGTTAATATTCTGGTTTATTTATGAAAAAATTACTAATAATATTTTTCTTATAACAAATCAACTAACTTTTTTTTTTCATTATAATGATAATTAAGACGTAATTTTAAAATACCAAAATGACATAAAATATTTTACACTGTCTAATGACTAAAAATTGCATATTATCAACTAATTTCTTTTCTTTTCTTTTTTTCTTTTTTTTTTTTTTTTTTTTTAATCTAAAATATTATTTCTGTGTGCTTAGTTATACATAAAAAATAGGAACCCTAAAGTTTTATCTTTTTCAGTTATAATGAAATAACAGCTACATTTTTAATTATATTGATTATCTAAAAAAACGTTTTATGAATCAGTAACAAGAAATTCTCTGAGTAAGTACTTTTAACAATATATGACTTCACAGTTTAAATAGTCGCTATTGATTAATAGCATTATACACATAGCTTTTTTTTTCCCCCCTTTTACGTTTTTATATGACAAAGCTTCATTTTTCCATTGTGGCTTGAATAGTATGAATAAAAATGTATTTAAAGTTTCTTCAATGAATTAACGAAAAGTATGAAAGGTATCAGAAAGAAAAAAAAAAATAAGTATATTGGAATATCAATGAAGTATAAAATATAAAATGTTCAAAAACTCTTGAAAAGTTTATGAAAAAAAAAAAATGATTATCTGCTTTGTCATCGACATTTAATAAAAACTTATTTAAATATAAATGGAATTAAACTTAATGGTTTTTTCAAATACTTATTGCACCATACGTTTTAGTGCACAGGGTAAGATTAAAAAGAAAATTTCGTGCAAGACAAAGGCTGATTTATAACTTTAAAAGAACGCCATGTATATGTACAAAACATTTAATAAGAGAAATATAATTGAATAATTCTAAGTACATTAAAGGCCACACATTCAAAATATTTGCATTTCATTGATAATCGTTTCATTTAATTTTTAAATTTCTTTTATTTATACATAGGGGAGAGTAGGGAGGGATGGGATATTGGGAGGGATGGGACGCCTAAAATTTCTCTTAAAATAGACATTGTTTTTAATTTCTGACTCTTCCACCAGGTGAAGTAACGATAGCCCCATATTTGTTGCTATGTATCATTTTAGTTGGAGAATTCTATGAGTTTATGTAACAAAAATCTATTTTATAACAGCAAAAGTAAATAATTACTTAATTTTCAAGGCAAGTTTTCAATGTCACTCACTGATGTTAGTATAATTACTTTTCCTGTTTATATACCTAATAATATAATTTTTATGAATTAGTAGCTAAATTAAGCCTAAAAGTAGCATGTGTCTAATAATAAGATATTTTTTGAAAAATTATGAAAAGGGAGGGATGGGACAAAGCAGCTCAGGGAGGGATGGGGCATGTAAGAAAAGGAAGAAGAATGAGGATTCTGTACTCCTTAAACAAAGAATATCAAGAGGCAAATGAATGAATAGATGGAAGAAGAAATGCACGAAACAAATTCAAAATCATGGAAAATAACGTGTGTCACTCACACGACTTTTAATTACCCTTTTAACTTTTTAAAATACTTTTTTTACCATATATGTATGAGGAATTAATTTTCATTCCTGAGCAGTTTTCCTGGACATGGTAAAATATACAAAAGAAATTACATTCATTAATTACAGTTCGGATTTCTTGGTAATATTTGTTCTTGGGGTGTGCGGATAACACACACAGACTAGCCACTAAAAACCTTATTAATATTTAGGGAACCACAAAACATGTCAATATAACAAAAACTTAATTTTGAATATTTGAACTAAAAGTAATGTTGGATAAAATAGATGTTATTAGTAATTAATTAACATTACATACATAAGTGGTCCACTGTTTTTGTCTTTCTTCATAATATTTCTGTATATTATGTATTTATTTTAACTTTAAAGACATGTCCCATCCGTCCCTCATATTATGGAGGGATTGGACATTTTTATAACTATGTTAATTGCCTTATAAAACTAATATTTTAATAATTACCATCAAATTTATATTTTTGAAAGATGTTAAAATGTTTCAATTTGTTTCTCTGAAACTTACGGTGCTGTACCAGTAAAAGTAAATTTGTAAGAAATACTTTTGTAAAAACTGTCCCATTCCTCCCTACTCTCCCATATATATAGGCATTTGATCATTTGTTTGTCTCGCATTCTACAAAAATGTTACATTACATGTATGAGTTTTTTAATTTTAATATGGTTACAAAGAAAATCTAATGTTAATTTTATTTGCATAGTTTGTTGAATATTTAAAAATTCGTGTTCTCACCTAAATCTCTTGGCTCACACATAAAAAAGAATAATAAATAAACAAATAAATAAACTTTTAAAGTGCTACTGAAAATTTGTAGTTCACGTATGTTTCAGTTGTTATTAAATAAATAAACTCAAAATTTCATATTTTAAAATTTTATTTCTTAAACTTACGTGCACCTCTAAGCGTTTTATCGAATTGCACCCTGTCTGCAAGTAATCACACATTCTCTTCCGTTATTTTAGTTACAGATGATGATTTTGTTTTTCGTTATTTAAAATAATAAAATTAACATGTGTACTCAGTTTCAGAAATACATTATTAATGGATTTGATCATACTCTATCGTTTATTTTGGTAATTTTCTATAAATTTTAGTATATACAGTGAAACTTGAGTAATTCAAACTTGTTTAATTCGAAATTCTGGATAATTCGAATTTTTTATTCGGTCCCTTGACTTTTATATTAAAGTAATGTTAAAAAATCGTGGATAATTCGAATTCTATTTTGGATAATTCGAAATTTTCATACGATTACCTTTAAAATATTACAGTAAAATTTGTTCCCGAGATTTTTCTCAGCTAAAGTGCATTAAATATTTTAACAGTCTTTCAAAAGAAGGATAAGGAAATACAAGAGAAGCCCCTAGCTAGTGCATCAGAAGATATGGTGAATATACATGAACTTCGAGGATCGATATTTTTTTTAATTGAAAGTCATGTGTAATGTAGAAGATTCTATTTTTGTATCAAATCATATGCTGTGACAAAAAGATTGTACTTAAGGAAGAAATCAAATATATCTGACTATTTTTTAAAAAGTGTTGAATAATTAAGCTCGTAAAAAATATTGATTTAATGGGGGGGGGCATGTAGCAATGTACTTAGATATAAAGTTTATGTGATAAATCTTTGATCGTAGAGTTTTATTTTTTTAATTTATCTCTTTTTTTTTTTTTTTTTTTTTTTTTTTTTTTTTTACAAAATAGCATATGTAATTCGAATTTTTGGCTATTTCGAATTTTTCTCTGGTCCCTTCAACTTCGAATTACCCAAGTTCTACTGTATATTAATATCAACAAAATGAAACATTTCTTTAATGTGTTCAGTGGTACATTTCAAATCTCGTCAAAAATCAAACATTGTTATCCTACAGAAATCCTACCATTTTGAATTTTTTGAAAATGTTTAACCTCTGTTATTTACATTGCCAATATAAATAAGACATCTTACCAAGAAAACAACTTTAAGAAATTAAAAGATATAGTACAACATGCTAGCTTTTCAATAATAATATAAAAATAAGGAAAAGGAAAATGACTGTCTACATTATTAGATTGGATTTTTTTTTTTTTTTTTTTTTTTAGAAATTGACCTATTGTAGTAATTTTGTTATCTATATATGAGGAGTTAACGTTCAAACCGTGTTTTCTTCTTTGGATACAGTTTATCAGAAAACACAAAAAACTAATAAATTAAAAAATATCTACATTTAAACTCTAATTACTGTTTGTTTAGATGTATTACTGGTTACTAGAAAATATGTAGACATACTTTACCTAATGAACTTAAAATTAATTAGAAAATGATTTTGAATGATTCCAATGTGGATAAAACACTTTTTGAATGAAAAAGAATAAACCAACATAGCATGAACAAAATAAACAATCATAAAACTGGTACGTGTGCGGGTTACATGACCATTAAGAACAGCTCTAATTGCCTGGCTGGAGGAATCGCCATTTGATTGGAGACGGGCTCTGGAGGAAGCACTTTTTGATTGAAACCTCAATTTTTGAAGTAGGTTTATAAAATGGGATAAGATTAGTTTTAATTAAAATGGAATAAAATTAGTTTTAATTAAAAATAATAGTATATTTTTGTACTATTTTATGTTGAGATCAAAGAAAAATCACAATTTTTACTAACTCGATTTTTTTTTTTTTTTTTTTTTTTTTTTTTTTTGGAGAAAACACGGTTTAAATATCTGCTCCTCATATAAGGGAAATTTTGTTATTATACTTCTAAAGCTGTTTGTTACAACTTTAACCAAAGTTGAACAATGGATTTATCTTATAAATATATTGGATGAGTTCGTTGGCCAACTTGATTTGCCACTTTGTTCCAAAGTTGCATGCATTTGAAAATTTCAAAAACGCATAGAAAACATAATGGACGGATTTGCTTGGAACTCGGTGTATAGAGAGTCCTCATCAAGGTCTCCACTATATCATTGATCAATTTCAGTCGTCCTTTTCAAAAACAGTTGTCAGCCACTTAAAATGTTCAAACTCGGGTAAAATACCTATTTATGACTTTTGATTGAAGCTGTTTAAGTTGCATAGTTCATATTAAGGTCTTAACTATATTCGTATTTTGATCCATCATCTTGTTTCAAAATGGTAGCCACGTAAAAATTTCAAGCTCACATTAAAAAAAACATGTTTATGAACAGATTTGCACGAAATTCGGTATGTATATAGCCCATATCAGAGTCTCAAACAAGTTCATTAATGAGATCGATATGTCATCTTGTTTCAAAATCGCGGCCTCTTGAAATGGATAAAGAAATTAATCATTTCTTATTTTTTTTTTTTTTTTTAGGTAGATTCCTTATAGGAGATCTACCTATTGCAATGGTTCTCATGACACGACTTCTGGAAAATTTCTTCATATCTTCACCGATCATGACCCCTAGAACCCAAAACCACCCTCCGTTCAAAAGTATATATATATATATATATATATATATGTATGTATAACGCTTTTTCCCATGTTAAGTTGTGAACACGATAACTGGAGTAATTTTTATTTAAATTTAACCAGATGGGGATATGTTGTCAGGACAGTAAAAATCTCGGTCGAGTTCGTAGATGGGGTGTCCAGCTCAAAGGAGGTGGAAATGGTGGGGGTGGAAATTTTTATTTGCCCATAATTTCTTTAATATTGAAAATAGGAAAATACTTCAAATCAGACGAATTACCGCCTTACCCTAAAGAACAACTTTTGTATTTAAACTTTTTCGATAACTTCAATTGCTTAACAGTTACGAGTTAAAAAGTGATTTTTCGTCAGTTGTGATAAAGCCGATTTTTTCTATAGCTTTGATTGCTTAAATTTATAACCTAATGCTTACTTCACGTACAAACGATAATAAAAAAAGATCGCTGAAAATACAAAAACCATGGTAACAGCTTTAATTAATCATTTAAAAATGTAAAATTAAAATAATACGTTAGTCTTGGTAAAAATACCGTTTGTGGTAAAAATATCGTTTGTGGTGAATAGTTTAGAACGCCGGTTTACGCAAGAATTTAAAATTTACGATTGAAATTGAGAGTAATACGTTACAGCTTCCTTTGATTTTTTATCTTGTGGAAACAAGACTTTGGTCTGTAAAGAGATATGAGATTTTTGCATGGGAAGAAAATTTAATGACGTCCAAGATGACATTTTTCATCGCCAAACTCGCCAAATTTTGTCATCAAATGACGAATTTCGTCGCCAAGTCAAAAATTTCGTCGTCAACTATCAAATTTTGCCGCCAAATCACAAATTTCATTGCTAAGTCGCAAGTTTAGTCACCAAATTGTATATCTTTATGGCTTCTATTTGTTGAATGATTATGAGCTGGATTTAAAAAAAAAAAAAAATGAAACATTTACTGACCAATAAATCTAGCATAAAATTTTAAGTAGAATGAATAGTAGTAGTTGATAATGAAATTTCTTAAAAACAGAAAGCGACGTAAATAATGCAATGTGAAGGAACAAAGCCATTGGCTAAGTATGTGTTAATGCATATGTAATATTTCTTTACTTTTGTAACATTAACGTAAAGGAATCTACCTTTGCCTTTAAGCTTTCCGAAAAGGTATTTTTTTAATTTGTACTTGTATTTTGCACTTTTGAGAAAAGAGTTTTCCAGTAACTATTAAAAATCATTAAAAATGCTGAGTAAATTATTTCCAAAAGAATTTTTTTCTAAACTAAGAAAATAAATAAAAAATTGTCATCACCCGAAAAAATATTGGCTGAAAAGTCAAACAATGTTGCTAAATAATTGAAAGGAACGAAACAAAAATTGTAAGTTTTTATATCTATAATTTTTTTTTCCAAGAAAAAGAACTTATTTTCGCCATGGCATTATTATAAGCCATCTTTCAAAACTAAAATGGCTTTAAAAAGAAATATATATATAATAATAACAACAATAATATAATAACAACAATAATAAAGTATATATATCATTCAACATTTGCAACCATTGTAAACGAAGAACGCCATGTATATGTACAAAACATTTAATAAGAGAAATATAATTGAATCACTTTAAGTACATTAAAGACCACACATTCAAAATATTAACATTTCATTGATAATTGTTTCATTAAATTTTTTAATTTATTTTATTTATACATATATATAGGCATTTAATCATTTGTTTGTCTTGCATTCTACAAAAATGTTACATTACATATATGAATTTTTTAATTGTGTTTACAAAGGAAATCTAATGTTAATTTTGTTAAATATTTAAAAATATGTGTTCTCACTTAAATCTCTTGGCCAACACATAAAAAAGAATAATAAAAAAACTAATAAGTAAACCTTTAAAGTGTTACTGAAAAATTGTAGTTCACATATGCATCAGTTATTATTAAATAAATAAACTCAAAATTTCATTTTTTAATTCATTAAAACTAAAATTTCATTTTTAATTTCATATTTTGTCTTTTATCTAAAATTCTTCAAAAATCAGTCAGCAGATGTATAACATCGCTATAAATTAGTGAGAGCCATTATCCAATATTAATTGGCCCGCTGATTCTTATGTTAAATAATAGTGAGATGAAAAGACACATAGAAAATCTCATATAAATATATATCGCGAAAAATGCCGTAACACCTAAATGTGATTACACTATTTTTGCATAAACTTCCACATGCAAAGTACAACGTATATAAAAATAAATTTATTTTATTTTTTTCTCTTAGAACCTTAACAGAAGGTTATAAAAATGATTAATACATATGAACTTAATGAATATTATCTCTTGATACCGTGGGAAATATATAATTTAATTACTTTCGATTCAAACTCTGATTGCATGTTTAAATCATCTGTCTGCTTTTCCTTGGGGTATTTCTTCTCTATAAATGTATCTTAATTTTTTCATTAAAAAAAGCTTTTTATTTTAATACTACAACTGAATCTTTGTTCGAAAATTAAAAGAAGAAACAATCGACCCTTGTCTAAAACTGGGCAATTCTCTTATTAGCAAATGTGATTCCAATTTCCTTTTGTAACTTCAAATAAGATAAGAGCCAATATACTTAAAACGAAATTTATTCAGTACTTTTAGTATGTAAATTTTGTTTACATTATCGATAAAAGAAATGTGATAGTCGTGATCGATTTTTTCTCATTTGTCAAACATAAAATCCTCTGAGAAACAAAAGCAGTTTAGACTGAATTTATTTAAAGGGAAAACAAGGGGAAAATGTGTTAAAGCATTGATTTATTTGTTTGAATAAATCTGGATATAGTGGAAGTAATTTATCGTGTAAAAATAATAAAGTAATGTTTTTAATTATCTCATATAAGGAAATTTAGAAAAAATAGCTTAAAATTAAATAAAACTCATCAGTACATTCTTTTCTTGCTTAAAAGAAGTTTTTGTTTAAAATTTGTTACTTTTTGGATACATTAACGAAATCATTTTCAATCATTGACATATAAAAAATACAGATGTGTCTTTTATTTTTCTCTTATGGAGAACTTTCAAAAAATGCTATTTGAAATTTTCCATTTTCTGAACACATTTATGAAATCCTTATAATCCCCAAATCATAAACTTAGTGGATATATTTGCTGGCATATAAAGAATACAGCAGTATTTTTAATTTTCTCTTATGAAGATATTTTTAAAAATGCTATTTAAAATTTACTGGTTTTTGAAAACATTTACAAAATCTTTCTAATTCCCAAATCGTAAAATTTTTAGATATATTTATTAGCATTTAAAAATACAGCAGATTTTCCAATTTTTCTCACATAAAGATCTTTCAAAAAATGCTATTTAAAATTTGCTTTTTTTTTTTTTTTTTTTTGAACACATGTACGATGCCATTCTAATTCTCAAATCATAAAATTTTTAGCTATATGTATTGACATATAAAAAATACAGCAGCGTCTCCTTTTTTTCTCTTGTGAAGATTTTTCAAAAACTGCTATCAGAATTCGAATTCTCAGTCATTTCTCGGACATAACATTTGGCTTTCAATTTTTCTACAGGAAGTGCCAAGCTTACAGAAACAAAAATACAGATTGATTTGAAAAATCATCAGTAGCAAGGGAGTCAGTTTAATATGTTTATAGAAAAAAATAACTTCTTGAATAAGCCTGCGATTTTGAATAAATTTAAAACATTAGAAGAAAGATGCTTAAACTTATTAACTTAGAGAGAAGAGGGACGTAGAATTATCTTTAAATTATTCATTATATTCTTTAAATTCTTTATTATATATTTATTCATTATACATTCATTCATATTCACTATCTACCAATAAGTATTTGGAGACTTTCGAACTTAGACGTTTCGTCAAATATCTAGAAAAATTCTGCAGGAATTATCTTGAAACTTTGGGAGTGTAAAGAGCATGTTATATCTTATATATTTGAGCAAAGGTTTTGTCCTGAAGAGGAAAAAGGGACAAGTTAAAAACTAAACAAAACTCAAAATATTTTGAATCACACTGTAAAAAGTAATGCTAGAAGTACGTTTTTGCTGTAGCATGTGATTATGAGAATTTTTTTCTAATTATACGTATATTTTTTTATGAGGCTACCACATATATTCACGGAGATATAACGGTTTCTTTGAAGAATTGAAAAAAGAAATACACTTTTTTAATTATAACACGTAGGATATTAGACCCAGAGCAAAGCCATTTTTAGAAAACTTGGTGTACTACATTAAACACACACAGCATCCTGCAATCAGAATGCAAAATGTTAAATACCTTACGAAATATGAGCATTTTTACTTAATATTTTTTAACTACGCACGCATAAGTTTTCAAACATTTTTATTTGCAAAAATTTCATAGCCTATTGAGCTACTTATATGAAAACCCCAAACTAATATCGTGCAAAATCAAAAAGTTATGCGAGATTGAATGCATAGAGTTTCAGTTCCTCTCAAAATAAAAGCTAAAGACTCACACAAAGTGGAAGTTTTACTCACATTTTGATTTTAATTGAATAAATGCCCACTGGTAATACAATGCTCGCTGATTATAAATAAATATTGATAAAACCCCTAACATTTTTTTACTTCTATTACCCTACTACCGTACGTAATGGAAGTATTGTATTCGGTCCAAAAATTCGATATCGAGATTTCACCTGATTTACATGTTTTGAGGTCCCCTGAGTCCAAAAAAGTGGTTTTTGGCAATTGGTCAGTGTGTGTGTGTATATATGTGTGTATGTATAGAACATTCTGGCTATTATATCTCCGAAACTAATAAAGATAGAACTACAAAACTTCAGAATTGAGACAGATCTGGTGTATAGATGAATTTTCGAAATTTTGAAGAAAATTGAAAAAACAGAAGAGGGACATCGGAAACGGGAAGTGGGACCGTAAGTCCGTATCTCAAAAACGGCTCTAACGATTTTCTTCAACTTTGCTATATAAACACTCTATTAGATGTCCTTTCGAATGATATAGTTGATTAGTTCAGGAAAATTGATAGGCGTCCCGTATAAATAGCTCAATTTCAGGTCTCGCAAGCGTGTTCCTTTAAAAACGGCAGTACGGATTTTTTTCAAACTCGCCATATTAACTCACTTTTAGATATCCTTTTGTATGTGATTATTGTTTTCTGGTCAATAGTTGAGTTTTGGTAAAATTTAGTATCTCAAAAACGGCTCTAACCATTTTCTTGAAAATTGTTATATAAATCCATTCCTTTCTCATGTATTATGTGGTTATTAGAGGAAAATTAACAGTCATCCTGCTTAGGTAGGTCAGTTTTAGATCTCGGAAATTGGTGTTTCAAAAAATAACTCTACTTTTTTTTTTTAAACCTTGATATATGTAATCTTCGTTTTATATGTCTTCACATGTGTATAAAGTTTCTCTTACCGGAAAAAATTTAGGTTTCTACTTCTTTAGGTCCCTTTTATGGCTTCTGATACATTATCACCAAAAAATGCATATAATACGTGTAATAGTGAGTAATGGAAGACGTGTGGTTGTTTCACACCAGGTTTTTTTTTCTTTTGGGGAGAGAGAGATAGAATGAGAGAAAAACTGAAATTCTATTCATTTTATAACTCATAACTTTCTGAATTCACGCGATATTGGTTTGGGGTTTTCATATAAATAGCTCAATGGTTTTGGCTATTAAATTATGCAAATGAAAATGTTTAAAAGATTGGGCGTGCGTAGTTAAACATTATTGAATAAAAATGCTCATATATCGCAAACTATTTAACTTTTTTTTCATTCTTTTTGCAGAACTTCGTGTCTAATGTAGTCACAAAGTTTTCTAATAATAGCTTTGCTCTGGATCTAATACCCTACGCGTTATATATATATATATATATATATATATATATATATATATATATATATATATGTATCACTTTTTAAGGAAATCGTTATATCTCAATGAATATACGTGGTAGCTTCATAAAAAATTATACAGGTAATTAGTAGAATCCTCCTTATCACATGATGTAGCAAAAACACATTTCAAGCATTACTTTTCACAGGGTGATCCAGAAGATTTTGATTTTTGTTTAATTTTTTACTGGTTCCCTTTTCTTCTTCAGGAAAAAATGTTTGCTGAAATATATGTATAAGGTATAACATGTTCTTTATACTCTGAAAGTTTCAAGACTTTTTTTATCTATTTGACAAAACATCTAAAAAAAATGTGTCGAAATACATATTGGATAGTATATAATGTAGAAAAGAGATTTTAAATGTGAGACCGATTAAAAAAATAAAAAATAAATATAAAGTAAAATACAAACGAGCTTATATGAAAATAATGAAGTAGTATTTCTTCTTTCGTTTTTAAAAAATTTTGATTACTGTTTTTTTTTTCAAGAAATATTTTTTTTTCTAATATTTCATTTTAAAGCTCTAAATTTCGGAAAATTAACTAATGGCATGCCTTGCTGTGTTTAGAGCTTCAAAATGAAATATTAAAAAATATAAATAAATTTTCGGAAAACGTGAATTAGTTTAATGGCTGTAAATTTTCTAAATGTGAAAACGTAAATTAAGTAATACAAATTTTTAAAATACATTTTTCCATAAAATAACCTGGAGTTTTGTTCCGGTCCACATTTTGTGAAGTGTCCTCTTAAACGCATATGTTAATTGAGATTCAAAACACCATATTTCTTAATTGGTATAAATAGGTCTACTGTTTAGCTTACAGGGATTCCCACAAGAATTTTGATGCATTACGATATATGAACATTATTTATTTAAACCATATTTTAATATATATATATACTGCGGAAAACGTAATTAAATTAACGTATATTATTCAGACCTATGTAAGAATGTTCATGTAGAATATAGTATAATGAGCATTATTCAATGGTTGACAAAAGCACATGGGAATTTTCAGTTGTTAGTTTTAAGTATTTCCCAACATAAAAGTTGAACTATTATTGAAAATTATCATAAAAATTTAAACATAATGCCTTTTGAAAAGTGTATATTTCTTCGTCAAATGCATAAGAAAGTATACTCTGCCACATAAAAAAAGAAAGCACACTGAAAGAAAAATTAGCAGAAAGAGAAATGGGGGAAAACACATATGAGGAGAAGAAAGACAGCCAATCAGAAGAGAAAAAC
Source organism: Salticus scenicus (assembly GCA_963930645.1). Lineage (NCBI taxonomy): Eukaryota > Metazoa > Arthropoda > Arachnida > Araneae > Salticidae > Salticus > Salticus scenicus. The sequence continues at coordinate 363,653,998 of OZ005649.1, read as the reverse complement.
GGCAACAAACAGAAAAGTGCAATAATTACTTTAAATTAACTTTAATTAATTAATTGATCGAGATAATGAGAAATCTAATTCTACTTTACCTTTTCTGTTAGGAAAAAAAATTTTAGCTTTACTTTTTTTTTTTTTTTTACCTTGTATTATTTTTTATTTTAATTATTTTATTTCCTTTGTTATTTTTTCTTCCAAATTTTATCATTATTTGTTTATAAATACAATTATTTATACTTTAAGTTTCTGTTTGATACAGAATTTTTTTTTCTTTTGATTTCCATTATTCGCATGAATTTATTTCCCAGTGTTGTATCACTTTGTACTTTACTATTTCTTGCCCTTTCAATCTTAATATTGTTTATTTTTATTTTTATTTTTGCTTTCTTTATTTCTTTCTTCATTTTTAGTATTTTCAAGAGCTCTTTAAAAACTGCTTGAAAAACTGTAATCAAAATGATGTAATGGATAACTGCAGTTGGAAAATGTTCTAAAACCTATGCTCTCTCTCTTTCTTTTCTTTTCTTTTTTTTTTTTTTTTTTTTTTTTTTTTCAAATTTAGAAAAATTACTTTTAAAAGCATTTTTTTCCCCTAAACAAATTTTAAACGCATATTCATTATCTTATTAATGAATAGAGTTTAGAAAATAGTGAAAATATTTTTGCATTTTAAAATTACCCATGTATCTCTAAAAACAAAAATTCTTCCACTCTGAAATTCAATCAGCCTCTCTAATCTATGACACGAAATTCAAATATTTTAATGCACCATTTTTTAGAAATTACTTACTTCAGCTTATGTTTTTGCCATACCAATATTTCACTTACGAAATATATTCATGAGTAAAGGTAGTCTTAGAGATTAAATTTTAAATACTGTTCTGTACAAAATAAATTTTCATTTTCTCACGAAACATATTTTTTATCTTCTGCTACTATTTAAGCATGGCATATAATCTTGATACTCAGTTAAAAGTACCTAGCAATTTTTTTTAGAGAGAGAGAGGGTAGATAAATTTTTCATTGAAAAAAGTATGAAGGGAAACTTCATAAAAACATATACTGCTTTAATTGAACATATGTAATTATTTTATTCTAGAAAGCAACACGTTCTTAATGTTTATGATTTTTTATCTTCTTATTAATAAAAGCGAAATAATTCTGTCTGTCAGCTGTCTACAGAAAAATCTACCGCACTTATAGACATGACATTTGGCACACATATAATTTATAATATTTCCGTGTGCAGTTCGAAGTCGGATTTTCAAATTTTGAATTAGGAAGAAAGTTATTTGTTAAAATTTATTAATGAATTTAACTCTATTAAATTTCTCGACATTTTTCTTTGCATTGTAATTTCAGCTTGTTGCCAAAAATAAAACGTTTAAAACTTTTTATTCCATTTATTTTTTCTAACATTAAAGAAAAAAAATTTTCTCTACACGCGAAAGATGATAATAATAATAGTAATAATAATAATAATAATATAGAAGCTAGGCACATCAGTATTTAATGTTTTTTGAGACGACAATTCATCCTAAATTATTAACGTTCACTAAAAAGTTTACTTTCACGTTGAATCCTTCTCCGTTTATGTAAACTATAGAAGAAACTTGTTTTTCTTGGAAATAGATTGAACGTTTTTGAGGAAATCTTAGCTTTGAGGGTTTTATGAGATGAATATGTATTAATACGAGTTAATATTTATTACAAACAGTTTTTTATGTATTAAAGTTACACTGATATTATATAATATTAAAGCATTTCACTTTTTTTTTTCTTTTAAAGGACTCAGGACTATTAGTCTCAATCTGGGATTTTTGCGGTGTCATTTTTCGATAGTTGGACATTTATCGAAATCTAAAATTTATCGAAAATATAATTGAATAATTTGAAAGCGATGTTATAATTTGGAAAATAAATACATAAATAAAAAAAAAATAACAATTTTAACAGATAATATGTACTGCGTTAATTTGTATAGGAAAATATAGAAGAAAGTTTTGTGATGGCCATAGCACACTTGTTTTAGTGTTGCCTTTTCAAGGCTGCCACAGGCGACTTATTATTATTTTCATACCTTTATTTCCATAATATAAAATGTATAATAAATTTATGCAGGCAAAATCCAGATTTACCTGCGTCAATATATGGTTAATTTTATTTTTTGAAAATAGTGGTACGAAAAAGTAAAAAAAAAAAAAAAAAAAGAAAGAAAGAAAGAAAAAGAAAATCTCGTTTTTAAAAATCGTATTTGCTTTTTTATTCATAATGACGGAATTTAATGCTGAATAATAGCAAAAGTCCTTTCTTTTTTCTCCATATTACAGTGATTTTTAAAACGTTACTTTTATTCTAAAAGATAATATTACTCATTAAACTAATTTCTTTTTGCTGATTGTTGTAAAAAAAAATCAATTGAGGTAGTGAATCAACGAATGCTTTGCCAGCTTGGCTGGTCACAATATTTAAAGGGGACTAATGTGCAAGTTGTACCTGACGGGACTAAAGTGAAAGTTATACGTCAAGGGACTAATGTAAAAGTTGTACCTCACGGGACTGATGTGCAAGTTGCACCGAACGAACAAACTATTTCTTTCAACGAAAATGCCTACTAACCCTGGACGATAGGTCTAATATATCGTATCATATTATATATCGTATTTATCGTAATATAATTCAATACTTATTTCGCTTCATTCTACGACTCGTTTTAATACGCAATTTTTATATGCATGAGCAGCCTCCGAAAAACAAAAACATTAAATCATTAAATTAATTTTTTTACTTATTTTTATTTCATATTATTTCACGCGCACTTTTTATTTCCTAATTCAAAATTATTTTTAAAAAAACTTTTTCGATATCGCTTGTAACGGTACTGATTATTATTAATTTTCTTTTCTTTTTCTTTCAATAATAATAATAATAATAATAATAAAAAGATGTTGATGAAATTCTGGCAAAAGCAGAATTTAGTTTAGGACGGAGGACTATTAGTTTTTTTTTCTTCCCAATTATAACATCGCTTTCAAATTATTCAATTATATTTTCAATAAATTTTAGATTTCGATAAATGTCCAACTATCGAAAAATGATTTCGACAAATGTCCAACTATCGAAAACGACAACGTAAAAATCCCAGATTGAGACTAATAGGCCCTCAGTCCTAATAATAATGGAAAATTAAACCTGTATTATCAAAATTTTCTGATAAAACTGACGTTATAACATTTTAAAAATATTTATTTATTTATATTTAAAATACTAATTTCATTAATTAAATTGCCTTCTATCTTTTTTTCCTTAATTTTATCCTTCACAAAGTAATGTGGTTACAGTTTTAGTACAGGAACCTCTAGGTGTCTTTTAATATTTTTTGTCATTTTGGTGATGAAAATAAATAAATAACTATTACAATTGTATAAGCAAAGACGTTGGCGAGAAACGTCCGAGCTATTGTTTAAATTTCAAAGTTCGCCAACCAGGTTTTATAGTATAGCTGTTCTCTAATGTGAATGCATATTTAGTTTATTTTAATAACTTTTTAATAAAACCGAAAGAAATAGCTTCTGTCTTTGCCTCTGTCAAATGTTTCCAGAAAAATCGACCGCACTTACAAATATGAATTTTGGCACACACACATAGCCTGCAATGTCTCTGTGTGCACTGGAAACACAATTTTTAATTAGGAAGCAATTTATTACTTAAAAAGTAATTAACCATTGAGGTTTTCGGGAGACCTTTCCTTTCACACTTCGAGGTGAAAAACCATGATTCTGCACGAGACGCCCCCCTATCACCCTCCGACGGGAAAAACCAAAGATTCTGCTGTTTCTTCACTGAATTCGCTATAAAGCATTATAAAATACCCCTTTTTACTTCCATTACACGACTACCGTAGGTAATGGAAGTATTGTGTTCGGTCCAAAAATTCGATATCGAGATTTCACCTGATTTACATGTTTTAAGGTATCTTGAGTCCAAAAAAATGATTTTTGGCAATTGTTCTGTGTGTGTGTATGTATATATGTATGTATGTATGTGTGTATGTATGGAACTTTCTTTCTATCATTTCTCCGAAACTAATAACGATAGAACTACAAAACTTCAGAATTGAGACAGATCTGGTGTACAGAGGAATTTTCCAAATTTTGGTGAAAATTGGAAAACCGGAAGTGGTACCGGAAGTCTGTATCTCAAAAACTGCTCTAACTTGTTATATAAACACTCTATTAGATTTCCTTTCGAATGCTATAGTTGGTTTGTTCAGGAAAATTGATAGGCGTACTGTATAAATAGCTCAATTTCAGGCCTCGTAGGTGCGTTCCTTTAAAAACGGCTGCACAGATTTTTTTCAAACTTGTCATATTAATTGCTTTTTAAATATCTCTTTGTAGGTAATTATTGTTTTCCGGTCAATAACTGAGTATGTCAAGTTTTGACAAAAGTTGGTATCTCAAAAGCGGCTCTAATGATTTTCTTGAAAATTGTTACATAAATCCATTTTAGATGTCCTTTCTTATGCATTAATTGGTTATTAAAGGAAAATTAACAGTCATCCTGATTAGGTAGATCAGTTTTAGATATCGGAAATTAATGTTTCGAAAAATGGCTAAACCGATTTTTTTCTTCTTACTATTTTTAAATTCGCTATGTAAATCTATTGTTTATATCTTTACTTACGTGTGTATAACCAGATTTTTAAATTCCAATAGGGCGTTTGCTAACGGATTTTATTTTATATTATTTTTATTTTTATTTATTTATTATTTATTTATTTATTTATTTTTATTTTATTTTATTTTATTTTATTTATTTATTTATTTATTTAGGGGGGGGGGACATCATATTGAACTTTATAACATATAATAGTGCTATAATTGGGGTGGAATTGCTATCATTTTATACGGGTGATTATAATTAAGGTTACTACTTCAAAACGCTATACTTTTAAAACAACCCATCAGAGCGATTTGATATTTTACCAGAGCAATCGTGAGACAATGAAACTTTGTTTGGGGGAGGAAAAAAGTAGTTCCAACACGTTCCTATAGATGGCGCTGTCAAGATAATGTCAGGGGAAACACCTAAATATTAGCAACACAATGGAATAGCAGAAAACAATAGACTTCAAGGGTTTACTATATCTTTTTTTTTTTTAGTAAAAAGACAAGAATACGTGTTTACAGCGGAAACAGTCATAGTGAAAAGAGAAAAAGAGGAGCTTCATGAAAAAAAATAATTTACGAATAATTAACGGCACATTTTGGAACTTTTTTTTTTGGTGGGGGGGGAGGCCTAACAAAATTTCATTGGCTCACGATTTCTCTGGTAAAATATGAAATCGCTCTGATGGGTAGTCTTAAAATTATAGCGTTTTGAAATCGTAACTTTAATTATAATCACCCTGTTGGATTTCAATGCATGTTTCCTCATATCATCTGTTAACTAGCTCACACCTGTCATGACGTCAGATGTGATGTAACTGTATTACGTAATCAACGGCGCATCTTCGCCTCTCTGAGAGAGAGAGGTTTATAAGAGTCTGTACGAGAAAGCTTTGCTAAGCGTGCGGCAAGAAATGCCAGCATTTATGTTATTCTTCTTTTCTATATTATTAAATGTTGTGATTGTGTAAAAGACTCTGCTTTTCACTCTGTGGACCCATTTAAACCAACACACCCCGTAGTCGACCGGGTAAATTAAATACAATATAAGAAATTACTTGATAGTAAATGCTATATGCATAGTCTGTATAGTATTGTTCAATGTAATCACGATTTAAATATGAAAAAAATACTTCGATTTATATATATATATATATATATATATTGTCCGTTTTGAAACAGTCGTCTGATAAACATCCAAATTAAATAGGGTCTTAGGCAATAGTGACAAGGACTCGAAAAATTGTGGGCGAATAAGACGCAGCCGAAGTCAGCATGCATCCGGAGCAAATATTTGAGCGATTTCTATAGATTTTTCTTTTTTTAGGTTTTTTATTTATAAAGTGAAATAGTGATTCTTTTTTATTATTATTACTTATTTAAATATAGTGTCTGGCGAAGCGGGCAAATCCTGCCAGTTCCTTTTAATTTTTTATTTTTTGTATGTGTGTGTGTGTTATTTGTTTCTATTACATGTATGTCTAATTTTTGTTCCATATTTAAATTAAGTAGTATTTTTTATCAGATGTTTTATACTCTTTACTCTTTAATTTTACGTATGTTTACGATGTTTACTCTTTAATTTTACGTATAATTAAAATCCATTCTTCTTGAAAGAACCATTCAAATAAAAATTTATCTTTTTTTTTCCCAGTTTTATAAACATTGTCTTACAGTATAAGAATGGAAACAAATGCAGGAAAAGCCTTCGACGCATAGAAATGCCCACGACAATAAAGAAATTGCAGGAATTTGTTTCGGTAGCATTTAGCGTATCGTCTTCAGTGCATAACAAAACGAAAGTGCTTCTATATATAAGAAAGGGATCAATTTCTACGACTGTTTTTCAACAATTAGAATTAGACAGAACAACTGTCTTAGAATTCTATTCCTTTCTTATATGTAAAAGCATTTTCCTTTCGTTTCGTTATGCACTGAAGACAGCGCGCTAAATGCTACCGAAACAGCTGTTTGAAATTACTTTATTCCCTTAGCGTTTCTATATACAGAAGACTTTTCCTGTATTTCTTTATCTAGGGCCATGTCTCCTTTAAACATTCCACACAAATACAAGCCACATAATAAATTTCTGATTATCAGACAGGGCCTCTCTACAGGACCACCTTCTAGACATTTGCTTATCTATCAAATCACAACATACAACAGTCCTATTCCACGTTACTGAACTTATTAAATAAAGAAAGTTTCCACAGAAGTTTAAAATGGTAAATGAATATAATAAAATTTAATTCGTGCCTAAAATTTAAAATTTAATGACGATGCTGGCACAATACTTTATTAAAAAAAAAGAAAAAAGAAAGAAAGAAAGGAAAAGAAAAAGAAAAAAATCTGGTGTGTAACAACCACACGACTTCCAATACCCAATATTGCATCTATTATGTACACTTTTTGGAGTTAATGTGGTCAGAAAATATAAAAACGACCTTACGAATTAGGCACCTAAGAATTTTCCTCTAAGAGAAAACAAATACATGTGGAACGACATATAATACATAATTTACATAGCAAGTTTAAGAAAAAAAAAAATGTAGAGCCGTTTTTTGAAACAGCAATTTCCGAGATCTAAAACTGACCTACCTAATTAGGATGACTGTTTATTTTCCTGTGATAACCAAGTAATAAATGAGAAAGGATATCTAAAAAGGGTTTATGTAGCAATTTTTGACAAAATCGTTATAGTCATTTCTGAGATACCGACTTCCATTAAAACTTGGTATATTCAACTGTTGACCGGAAAACAACAATTTTATACGAAATGATACCTGAAATGGAGCTAATATTGCGAGTTTGAAAAAAAATATGTACAGCAGTTTTTAAAGAAACGAATTTGCGAGACCTGAAATTGAGCTACTTATACAGGATGCCTATCAATTTTCCTGAACTAGCCAACTAATTCATACGAAAGAACATATAATAAAGCGTTCATGTAGCAACTTTGAAGAAAATCGTTAGAGCTGTTTTTGAGATACGGACTTACGGACCCATTTCCGCTTTTGGATGTCCCTTTTCTGGTTTGTCAATTTTCACCAAAATTTGTAAGAATGATCTTTACATTATATATGTCTCAATTCACCGTTCTATCTTTATTAGTTTCAGAGAAATCAGAAATGATAGTCAGAAGATTCCCCAGATATATACACGCATACACACGTACACAAACTGACCAATTGATGGAGAACACATTTTTTGGATCCAGAAAAACCTTAAAACACGCAAATCAGGTGTAAACTCTATATCGAATTTTTTTATACAATATTCCCATTACCTACTGCAGTTGGGTAATGAAAGTAAAATGTGCCTTAAAATAGAAAAGTCCCGAATTTAAATGCATTACTAGAGAAAACAACATCACGAAAAATAAATTCATGGACAATGACGTTGCTTATTTTTACACATATCTTAAAATAAGACTCTCATCGTAAATTAAATTTTGTTTAGAAAAGAATTTGAATTATTTTATACACATATTTTGCTTCTAATATTCACACTACTTTTGAAAAACATTTTTTTATGAGCCTGGTACGGAAGCCATTACCTTAATAATAATAATAATAATAAAATACTACATACGATAAATATGTAATAAATAATTAAGATACTGATGCGTAATAATGATTATAAGTGTAACAAACATTATATACAGGGTCTCCCCTAACTCTGTAGACATTTTAAAAAATCATAACTATTGAGTTAATTGATAGAATTGAACGCGGTTTGCGAAAAAAATCACTCTCGTGAAGGGGGATTTTTTTTTTTTTTTTTTGGCCAAAATATATTGTTGCGCACTTGGGGGTTCGTGAGTTGTCCGAGAATGAAAGGCGAAACTTACAAAAATTCAATAATTTATTCACAGAAAGTTCCAGAAAAATACAGGTCTATAAACCAAGTATCAGCTTCAATTCAACCAGTAAACACAGCTTAAACAACAGCTGTCAATAGCAAATCCACAGTACACACTGTATAGCAATAACACATAAAGCAAGTCTCTTTCAAAGAGGCTCAACGCAATGCAAGCATTAGCGAAGCTGGTCTCAGACTGAACTGAACTAACTGCCTTGGCTAAAAAAACAGCCCTTATATACCTCTGTAGAAAAGTGTGGAACGTTCCAGAAATCTCCATATCTCATCAGCCAATGGGATTAGAGCTTCCATATTTGGTATATCCCTAATAAGGATTTTCTCGCAAAGTCGCCAAAAAAAATCGCCAATATGGGAAAAAGTCGCCAAATTTGGCGCCAAATCCCTTACCTGCCTTATTGGGGCTTTTTAATGCGTTTTTTAGGGAAAATAAGGCTATTTCAACGCTAAAACGACTAGAAATGCACCAAAATTAGCACTTTATCAACTTACTACGCCTCTTTGAAAGAATTTATACAAAAATAAACACAATTATTTACAATTTTGTAACACTGCCCCCCTCCCAAGGACTGCACGTCCCGGGCAGTGCAACCCTTGATCAAGAGGCGAAACTAAACAAATTTACACAATCTAAAATACAAAAACTAAGTTGCATAAAATAGAAACAAAAATCAAGTGAGAAATAATTACAAAATTCACAAATATGTACAAGTATTTATATACAAATATTTACATTACGCATGCGCAAATTTTACCAGTATTTGCATCTTACATTTTAATATTACCGTAAATTGTGGTACTTGGCTAGCCTGTTATAGTGCACCACCTTCGGTTTTGATGAAGGTGTTTTAGTGATCCGCACCACTACATCATTCAGCCTTTTTAAGACTGTGTACGGTCAGTCCCAGTTGCACTGTAACTTGGGAGAGAGTCCTTTGCGTCGGAGAGGATTCCACAACCAAACCTTGTCTCCTTCCTGGAACTGATGTTGTGTAGCCTTTAGATCGTACCTCGTCTTCATTTTCTCTGTTGCCATGTGAATCCGCTCCCGTGCAAAGTTGTGTACGTCTTCAAATCGTGCCTGGAGATCTTGGATGTACTCCTCGGGCGATGAAGGCGCATCTGATGGACAACCAAATAGGAGATCACATGGGAGACGAAGTTCGCGTCCAAACAGCATCTGAGCTGGAGTATAGCCGGTGGTCTCATGGACAGCACTTCGATAAGCCAGCAGGAATAATGGCAACTTCAAGTCCCAATCTTGCTGGTTCCTTGATACTAGAAGAGAGAGGTTATTCAGGATGGTACGGTTGAACCTCTCGACCATGCCGTCCGACTGGGGATGTAAGGGTGTTGGCTGGGTTTTGTCTATGCCGAGTAGTTGACACAGTCCTTTGAAAATAGCAGAGGTAAAGTTCCTACCTTGGTCGGTATGAAGTTGTAGGGGCGTGCCGTACCTTGACACCCATTGCTGCACTAGGACCTCTGCGACTGTGCATGCCTCTTGATCGGGGATGGGATATGCCTCAGGCCACTTGGTGAAATAGTCCATCACGACGAGGATGTATTTATTTCCACTGGAGATCCGTGGCAAAGGACCCAAGATGTCGAGTGCAATCCGTTCAAATGGTGCTCCCACGTTATACCGTTGCAGTCTTCCTCGACTTCGTTTCTGCGGGCCTTTACGTGTCGCACAAGCATCACAGAATTTACACCATTTCTCCACGTGGCCTGAGGCATATCCCATCCTCGATCAAGAGGCATGCACAGTCGCAGAAGTCCTAGGACAGCAATGGGTGTCAAGGTACGGCACGTCCCTACAACTTCATACCGACCAAGGTAGGAACTTTACCTCTGCTGTTTTCAAAGGACTGTGTCTTCATTTCTGACACCAAGAAATGTTGTGTACTTGGGGGTTCGTGAGTTGTCCGATAATGAAAGGCGAAACTTACAAAAATTCAATAATTTATTCACAGAAAGTTCCAGAAAAATACAGGTCTATAAACCAAGTATCAGCTTCAATTCAACCAGTAAACACAGCTTAAACAACAGCTGTCAATAGCAAATCCACAATACACATTGTATAGCAATAACACATAAAGCAAGTCTCTTTTAAAGAGGCTCAAAGCAATCCAACATTGGCAGAAGGTGGTCTCAGACTGAACTGAACTAACGTCCTTGGCGAAAAAAACAGCCATTATATACCTCTGTAGAAAAATGTGGAACGTTCCAGATATCTCCATATCTCATCAGCCAATGGGACTAGAGCTTCCATATTTGGTATATCCCTAATAAGGATTTTCTCGCCAAGGTGGGAAAAAGTTGCCAAATTTGGCGCCAAATCCATTACCTGCCTTATTGGGGCTTTTTAATGCGTTTTTAAGGGAAAATAAGGCTATTTCAACGCTAAAACGACTAGAAATGCACCAAAATTAGCACTTTATCAACTTACTACGCCTCTTTGAAAGAATTTATACAAAAATAAACACAATTATTTGCAATTTTGTAACAATATATATACATATATAGTTAAATTTTTTGTCGACGATAGTCAGACAAATAGTTAAATTTTTCGCACGGATGTGAAAGAAAAATATGCAAATGAAAGTCCTATAAATTGCACAAATTTGCGATTAGAACAGTTTATTTCTTATTTTGCCTCTTACTTGTACATACATGAAGTTTTAATTGCAATGCTGACACTTGGTGAATAAAGCGTTATTGGTGAAGATGTTTTCCCTCACCTAAGAACCGCCGGCTGAAGCTGCAGTTAGCAGTGTTATAACTCGTTTGAAAACTGTAATTTGTGGTGACGATGGACACATACAATAGGATTTGTATGCCTGTAAACATTGGCATGCAAATAAATACAGTTTTTCATGAAAATGTGTGATCTGGTCATGCACAGAGCCCTCTATCGACAAACGGTTTAATTATTATTTTTTCTTTTCAAAAAAAAAAAAAAACCTTCACGCGAATTATTTTTTCACAAATCGCGTTCAATTCTATCAATTCCTTCAATAGTTATGAATTTTTAAAATGTCTACACACTTATGGGACATTCTGTATATATATATTATGCTAATATTCCGCAGTTTGTTAATGTATATCTAGCATAAAATAACATAAAAAGAGCAGCATTACGGTATAAGGTATAAACACTTTTTAGATTTTCTTTTGTTAATTTCATTAACTGAACAGTTGTCTTTGCTGTCCAATACGTTTTAGACAATGTATATTTATGTAGTCATGTATGAACGTGCAATTATAATTAATTTATATACATGATTGATTTCAAAAGAAATATTGTCTATTCATATTTGATTTTCTTCTGAAAAGGCTTTCAGATAGTTATCCAATCGTAAATTTTATGAAAATTCGAAACAAGCTTCTTGTCTGTCTTGCTGTTTGTTTGATTCTAGCTTTCATTAAAATCGAATGAAAATCAAATACATTATTAATGTACATAATATATAGCATTATATGTTACAGAAATAGAAGTTATATCAATATAATATTTTTGCAGAGATATACAAAAAAGTTTTTATACATTAACTTCTATACATTGTTTCCATAAAATGTTTAGATCATTATAAAAAGTTGGATATGTTATAATAGTAAATTGTACTGTTCTAAGAACAAAATAATTAATTATTTTTCACATCATGAAATATAATATATGTACATTAAAATAATTTTGATTTTAAGGGTTTGGTTATTAAACAAATGGAATATTTCAAATATATTTTACTCTTCTAATTATTTTGTATTAAAAGAAATAAATCTAAAATACATATAAATGTTCAAGTATCTTATTAACTTTTTTTTCTGAAGTCTGATTTGTTAATTCATCAATTATTAAAGAGTTTCGAAAGAAATATATAAAGATTTTTTCCGATTATTCGCTGAAAATATACTCGTGACATAGCAAAAAATTCAGATTGGTAAATTAAATTTTGCAACGATTTTAATAAATCTTGTTTTTAAGCTACCCTCAGGTACCTTTCGTTTTTTATCGGATACGATTGAAAGTGAAAACGTATTTAAGATTTTTATCGCTCTTAAACTTTTCTTATGAAAGAAAAAATATATATATTTTTAAACTATTTCTTAAAAGAAAAATTGCAACAAAGATTAATTTATTTTGCGATTTTTATTTGGTAATTTGATAAAAGTTTTTTATTTCAAAATATTTTTAAACTATTCGGTTATCTTATCAAAATTTTACATTTTTTTTTTTTTTTCTTTGCTTAGTTATAAGTTTTTAAATATTATTTGTTCTTTGTAAACTTGTTTAAATTGCATGGAATAGTGAGTTTTGTTATTTTTTTTTCTCTATGTTTTTCATTATTTTCAGTTTATTGTTATTTAAAAATGCAACTTCAAAGGTAGAATTTTAAAATCTGCTTACCAATCTTTTTTTTTTTTTTTTTTTAACCCTGACAAAAATAATTAAAAGGAAGGACAAGTAGCCTACTCATGGTACTAACTGCTGAATGAAATTATTTATTTATAGTCCTGTACAGTTAAATAAAAAATTACCATTTATTATAAATTAATAAAAGGTATTTTGCATGACCCTGTACAGTCGGTAACAAAAGTCTCCGATCACTAGCAAAAATTCCTATGTAAAAAAAGTACACTTAATACAGTTTTGTTAAATAAATCCTTGTCGAATCCTGTTCTTAGACTGACTAAGAACACGATTCGACAAGGATTTATTTAACAAATCAGTATTAAGTGTACTTTTTTTATATAGGAATTTTTGCTAGTGTTCAGAGACTTTTGTTACCGACTGTACAATTAAATAAAAAAATTACCATTTCATCTACGTGTGAATGGAAAAGATAAAACAACCACAATGTATAACTGAAACAAGAAAAATCAAAAATTACTTATTACTGAAATATTATAAGTACATTGCTTTGTATTACGTTGATCACGTTACGTTAGCCAGGTAAATTTTTATAATTATTTTCATCTAGTTTCAACCTGGGATGTAATTAGTGCATGTGGCATATTAAAAATCAATTCACACATTCTTAAGTTTGAAAATGGATAAATAGAAGAAAGTAGGGATGTAGATTTCAGAAAAGTAATTTTGACAAGTAAATTACTATTATGTAAGATTAAAAAAAAAAAAAAATGATGAAACATTAGTTTAAAATGTTTGTTTTGGAAAAAACAATCAGAAATTAATTTAGAATTTAACATTAAAGATAGTTTTTCTGATTGCTGAACATATTATTATGTTATATGACAGAAAAGAAGTTTCAATATGCAGCTTTAAATGCAATTATAAGTAAAATAATTGACTTCGCTTCTTATATATGTTACGTTCGTCCCCACAGAATGACCCTATAGTTACACCTTTATTTAATTTATTTTATTTCTATAAAGAACTTTTAATGGCTGCCTATTACAATTTTTTATTAGTTTTCCATAATACTATAAGTATGGGAAACTTAGGTGAAATTTTTTAACTTCGAATTTTTGACGATTACATAAGTTTTGAGGTCTGAGGAAATCAAAAATCACGAAACTGTGATGATGTCTGTCTGTAGATCGGTCAGTTTGTTAGTCTGCTAGTTTGTTAAGTTATTACATGGTTAGTGTGCTAGTTAGTTAGCGTGTGTACACATAATCTCAAGAAAAAATAATCGTAAAATGTAACTATGCGTTCATGAAAATATATAGAAGGCGTGCGACGATGATTTATAACATACCTACCAATTTTCAGCTCATTCGATCAAAGATTTAAAGCGTTATCATGTTCACTCACATACATACACACACATACATTCATCCCAGTAAAAATAAAAAAAATTGAATTCAGGGAAGCTTAAAACGTATAGATACACAATCTCATAGTCGAATTTTTTCAGGATTACAATACTTTCCTTATATAACGTATATTTGTAATGTAAACATTGTACATTCTGTCTTTTGGCGCTTTTTATTGTAATTTAACAAAGCAATAAAAATTTGTTTATCTCTTTATTTGTAGCAATTTTCATGTACCATTTGCTTTTGTATGACTAAAATTGGAAAATTTATTTAGTGTGCAAAACTTTTAATTTTGTATTAATATATAATATTTTCATGGGTGTGCAATAATATTACCATAAAATGTCATCATAATCAGTAGTGATCAGTCCTGTCAACTGCTGGCTCATTTGATTTTTGAAACGAAAAGCAAAAAGGTGCATATTAAAATGAGATTTTTGCCTAATATAATACATTTCAAGAACCAATTGGGGTTCACTTTACCTCCAAGTGGTTTGCATTAATAATTTCAAATTAATATTAAATTAATCAAAACTGTTAAAATACAATATATTATACATATATGTATGTATATATATATATATATATATATATATATATATATATATATATATATATATATGTATGTATGTATAATTTACATATTTACGAGAGAGTATTCTATCACATTCGTTCGAAAACTTAAATTCAATTCTACAACCCGTTGACGAAATACAGCAACTTAATTTTTGATTAATTCGAATGCGCTTCCAGCGTCACGGTGCGGATGATATATTTCATCAACTTTTAAGGTTAGATCCAGTAATTAACACAACTCGGTATTGTTCCCAATTCGGAATGTACAATATTAATGTCACTCAACATTTTATCGTAAAGCTTCAATATACTCACAAAAGGTTAGTTTCTTCCACATTTTTCGAAAATTTGTGTTTTCGTTTTCTTTCTTTTTTTTTTTTTATGGTAAGCAGAATTTACGTAAATTTCTGAGAGAGAGACTTGCTAGTCTTCGTAAGATTATCACAAGGGAGTGGGGGAGATAAAAATGTCTTTTACAAATTAAGAATTATTTTAAATAAAACAACCTGTCCTTACACTGCAAATTACACTGTCTTAAATTCAGGCATATAAGTGTCTAAAATGTGTGTCCTTATTTTCAGACACTGTCTTAAATTTTTAGACACGTAAGATGTGTTAAGTTAAGACATGAATGTGACTGGATTTAAGATATTGGAAGTGACTTAAAGCAGTCTTTTTTAACGCTCATTTTTAATAAATGAATAATAAAAATAAATAAATACATAAGACTGCGTGTAGTTTAGTTGTCAGTTAAAAAAATGGATACAGAATTTCTTGGAGGATATATGAAATGCTTTTGCGAAAATCTGCACACATAGCAAACCTCTCCTACAGGCCGTACTCGAACTGAGGAACTGTGGATTCGCAAACCGGTGACCAACCGACTGAGCTACAATCATCCGCATGACGCCCTCTTTGGTTGGTAGCATAGATATGTAGTATTCGTCAAATAAATCGTAAATTTATCTTTAATTTTTTTTTAAATAAAATTGTCTACAAAATACCTAAAGCTCAATATACATTCCTATTTTAAATTTTATGTGTAGATTTTTAGTACTTTCTTTTTGTAAAATGTATGACAAATGTTCGAAAAGTGTATCCTATGATATTTTGAAAAGGGTTTCATTTTTCTTCCTTCTTTTTTTTTTTTTTTTTTTTTTTTTTCTTATAATTAAAAGAAAACAAACTATGAACATGAAAGCCAGAACATTGATTATTTTACATTGATATGCAGGAAATCATGCGTTTTTTTTTTTTTACCAAATTAAAAAATTAAGTAGCAGCCTCGTACAAATCGTTCAAGATTGTTCGTTTACAAATTCGATTTCTTTTTCTTTGAAAATTCAGTTTCATAAAGCTAAAAAGATCTAAATAGATTAAGCACTTTTTATATAAAATATTATTAAATGAAGCAGATGTAAAAAGAAACTTAAAGACCATATATAAATATTATAGAATCCGTGTATAAAATTTGATAAGTTAAGACAAGTGTTTGAAATTTTAAGTGTCTGAACTGTAACATGTCTGAATTGTAAAATGACTTAATTTACAAGTGTCAAAACTGTAATGTGTCTAAATTTCAGACATATCAATATTATTTAGACACTTACCTTACACTGTAAAGAATATGTCCTATTTGCTGCCAGAAATTCTCTGTAACTTGAGTAAATACGCGTAATTTACGAAAAAATTACGCTGTCAGAACGTATTTTCTCAAATTACAGAGAATTTCTAGCAGCAAATAGGACATATTTTTTACATTAGGCTATTTTTATAAAGACATTTATGTGTCTTAAATTCAGGCGTATGTGGTGCCTGAAAATTTGAATCCTTACTTGTTTCAGACATTTTTGTGTCTAAATTGGTGTTTCAGACATATTTCTGTCTGAATTTAAGACACTTCTATTTCCAGAGTAGAAATTTTTAATTTTTCAGAGATAATTTGTTTTCAATGTAATTTAAATTCTTAATGAATTAAGGAAATAGAAAATAAATTATATTATTATTAGTTAGTTAAATATTTAATAAGTTTGTTAAATATTAATTTTCAATCGGTTCGCATTTTATTTTGCCTCTTCTGAAAAAATACAAAGCTAATTGCTGGAACAGGAAAAGCGTTCACTACTGGGTTTTGAAGTGTCCACTAGTGGCGCATTTTAAATTTTCTTGAATATTAATTTTTTTAATAAAAATGTTTTAATTAATATTTTTTTTTCTTAGTACATTCATGTACTGAAATATTTAATTGAGGTTAACACTGCTTATAGTTACTGTCTGTAATATTTTGAACACGACAAAAAAAATAATCAAAAAATTCCTTTAAAGTGTCCACTACCGGTGTAATTACCTTAATTTTCATATAAGATGTTTAAAGAGTTCCGAAAGCCATCTTCTTTTGGTTCTATTAGTTTTCTCAAAAATAGATATTTTTCGAAAAAGTCGAAATTAAATTTTGTCAGAAATATCAAAATCACTATAAAATACGGTTCAAAAGTTCAAACATTTGTTTTATCCTTCAAATATTCAACTTTGTAATTACATGTGTCTTTTTATCTCCTACTTTTATACAAGCAATGTATTTTGCTTTTTTCTTTTGCTGACTGTAATTTGCTTCTTCTGCGCTTCCTTTATATATATATATATATATATTTTTTTTTTTTTTGTCTGTAAATTTTAATGTATTCCATAAATCATTTTCTGCATCTTTAAATTCCCCTGATGTATCACATATCACTTTCTTAAATATATGCTTTTCTCTCTCTCTCCCTTACTGGTAAGACATTCTCTTTAACCCTTTAACTTTCACTACTTAATTTAATTTAAAAATTACTAAATTAGTTTTCAAAATGACTTTTACACACATAGCTGATCATAAATATTTAAAAAAAAAAAAAAAAAAATAGCATTGTCCTTTTTCGAAAAATTATTGGTTTGAAACATCTATAAGTTAACCTTATTAAATTCAAATAATATTTAATTTAATAAATAAAACACTTATCGAGTACAAAAACTCGTAAATATTGCTTCAGGTGAAAATAATAATTCAGCTTTTCATTAAAGAAAAAAACTAGACATGAATGCATCATCAAACCAGCATTTCGCAATCGCGCCCACTAAAAAATTTCAAGTGACTTATGCATTTAGCTTCCTTAGAAAGTATTATTTGTTAAATTGTGGCATTGTACCGCTATCTACCGAACATAAAAGGAAAAAGTTTAAAAACTGATTAAAACAAGGAAGAAATGCTAAAAATACTGCAGCATAAAAATTGTTAAATGATGTCAAATTTTTGTTTTCGCTGCGAAACCAATGAACGTTAAAGGGCTAAATCGGTTCCATATTCATACCGCTTTAAATAAAATATGATAAAATACATCTAGATACAATTTCAATCATTAATAATTTTTAAATTAAATTTTCCGCAAAAGACTCTATACGTTATAAAAGTTAAAAGTTAATTGACAAATACTAATATTGTATTGGAAAAAAAAAATACGAAAATTCTATGTTTCATTTACCCAAATTATAAGATTTATTTTTCTTTAAAAGATTACTTTAAATACTTTTAAAAAAATAATATATATAAAGCATTTTAATAAAGAAAAATAATAATAAGCATTCATATACCTAATAAAAATTTCGGAAGTCTGATTTTAAATAAATATGCAAATGTTCGGGAAATGAATACAAATAAATATTTAAAAACAATAATGATGACAAATTTTCATTTGTTATATTCGTATTTAAATTCATTTCCCATTGATTTTCGGAAGAAATAAATAAACCTTTGTTTCATAATTTAATTACAGTTAAAAAAATCAAGTTATTGTCGTTTGGTGAGTGGCCGGAAATTTTCTTCCTGTTTAGAAGCATATAAATATAACGAAATGGAACACAAAAATCTCTTCTTCTGCATTTTATTTTTCAAAATGTATGCAATGGTAAGCCATCCAATATATCAATGAAACTTTAACATATCATAAGATTTCTTTATATATATATATATATGTATATGACAATGTTCTTTCTATGACGTAGGCATACACTAAGAAGCGATTTTACAAAATTCGCCCCCCAAGGGGGGGAGGGGGGGACAAAACATGATTTCACAAAATCCTTCATATCTCAAACAAAAAAACAGATATCCGTAAAATTTTTTCTTTAAAATATAGCTGATACAAATGTCTAAAAACCGATTTCTGGAATTTTCAAAATTCGGTCCCCAAGGGGGGTAGGGGGGCAAAACGTGATTTCACATGCGTAAAACGTGATTTCGCATAATCCTATATATCTGAAACAAAAAAATAGATATACGTGAAATTTTTTCTCTAAAATATAGCTAATGCAAATATCTAAAAACCAATTTCTGGAATTTTAGAAATTCAGCCTCCAGGTGGGGCAGCAGAGGGGGGGGGGGGGGGGGGGGGCGAGGGGCTATGGGGCAAAAACAAATAGAAATACAGTTAGGGCGTTCAAAATTGATAAAGATAGGTTTTAGAGGCCTGCAAGTCAAATGAGGATATTTTCGATTGTGTAAAGTTATTAGGAGAGGAAGGAAGGGGGGTAGGGGAGAGGGGGGGGGCAAAAAATAAAAATAGAGTTAGATCGTTCAAAATTGGTATATAGAGGTTTTCGATACGTACAAATCGATTGCGGATATTTTCGAAGTTGTAAAATTATTAGGTGGGGCGGTAAGGGGGTGGAGCGGTAAATGGGGCTATGGACAAAAACAAATAGAAATACAGTTAGGCCGTTCAAAATTGGTACAGATAGGTTTTAGAGGCCTGCAAGTCAAATGGGGATATTTTCGAAAGTGTAAAGTTATTAGGAGGGCCGGGAAGGTGCACCTTCCCATGGGAGGGCGGAGGGGCAAAAAAAGTAAAGTAGAGTTAGATGATTCAAAATTGGTACATAGATGTTTTCGATACCTACAAATCGGTTGCGGATATTTTCGAATTTTTTAAATTATTGGGAGGGGCGGGAAGGGGGGGGACGGAGGGGCCAAAAAATAAAAATAGAGATAGATAGTTCAAAACTGGTGCATGGTGGTTTTTGATACCTACAAATCGATTGCGGATATTTTCGAATTTGTAAAATTATTAGGATAGACGGGAGGGGGGGGGGGGCGAAGGGGGAAAATAATAGAAATAAGAGTTAGAGCATTTTGGGAATTTTTTCCGAAGGCAGTGAGAACCCGGTGCGACATTTTTCCTAATCAGATTTTGTTTCTCTTTTCTTTTCACGTGATAAAAATGAATGCAATTTTGAGAATTCAGTAATTAGAGTGATTCATTTAAAAATAGAGACCAGCGAAGCGGGCGTTGCCTGCTAATATATATATATACGCTTAGAATTAAAACTGATTCGGTGTTTTTAAAATTAATTTGATTTATGTTATTTTCCTCTATTTTTATAGAAGAAAATTTTGGATTCGTAAATATTTCCGACCTCCAGTTTTCGACAGATTTGCGCGTTCTGAGATGTGCGGAACGTGATCTGACTATTTTAAATAAATATCTGTCTGTCTGCGAACACATTTTGACAGCCCTAGTGCACAAAATTGTATGAAATATTGATATTTAGTTACACCCTGTCATACATTGGCGTTTATTAACTTACAATATTCAACTATTAACTTACAATTAAAATTACAATATTCTACCGAGACAACGTCTCGGTACAATATTTTATTTAAAATATAATACCAGTATTTGGTTCAACGTAAAATTACCAAATCATTGTACAAGGTTAAACTATCGGGTGGCTACACCTACTTCAATACCAAGTTTTGGTTCAAACTACAGACCTATTATAAGAGTTGATGGGACAATGGCAACCTTTTTTAGTGGCAAAGATAACTCATAAAAAGGTCATGTGAATGTTGATCTACAGAAAGCCAAACTGGCCAATATTGAAATTTACTCACCATACTCTAAATTCTGTTTTTTCTTAAGCAGACGATATTTTCCCTGTTTCTTCGAAAGTTCTTTCTAAATTTTTAATATTTCACTTTAAAAGTTAGATTGTCTTGAATTTAAAAAGAATTTTATAGTAAGAAATAGTAATTCGATGTACTTTAAAAGCCCTAGAAGTTACGTAAAATAAGGATTTTATTTTACAGGTAAGATTCTTTTTAATATTTTATTATTAAAAGTAATTATTTTTATAAAATGCTTATAATTGCTATACTTATTTCTCTAAACTGAATTAGTTTAACTATATTATATTTTATATTATTTCAAAAATGTCCATAATTATTTATGAGAGTTAAAACGAGTATAGACAAACCAAAGTTATAAAAACTTTTGAACTTTGTTAGATGTTAATAACAAGGTGAAAATAAATTTCAGCAGCTGTAATATTTTACACTAGTTTTGCTTGTTGTATCTTTTAATAATAATAATAATATATGTATTCAAAACAAAAAATTGTCAATAACGCGATAAATGCCAAAAAAGGTAACCTTTTTCAATTCAACATTCACATGGTTTCATCTTTGCCCCTTTTCTGATATTCCCTTAATAATGGAATGCTCCGTCCACTCTTATAATAGGTCTATGGTTCAAACTAACACAAAACTTTTAACAGTATATAATTAACTCTTATTGAAAATGTTTTAAAATTTCTTTATTTTTTTTGTTTCTTAATTTTTAGATGTTATGTTTATGTGCTGCAGCAACTGCATCCTTAATTGCAGTAGAAGCCGATCCTTTGCCCTCATACTGCAGCCAAAATGCGACTGGAACTGAAGTTTGTGGCTATAAATACAATCACTGGTATAAACCAGAAGTAGCTGTAACTGATGCAACAAATGTGCCTTAATGCTTCCGGGAGTTTGCCCAGATTGCTATAATGGCTAATAACATATTAATATGACTAGTGTTGCTTATGTGGCTATTTCTGCATCAACTGTATATACGTTACAAAGAAACTGGTAATGAAACATAAAATATTAAATTCGATTTTGTTAGAAGAAAATTCAGTTTTTATACGAATACGATTTATTTTAATCTGATTGATCATATAGGTATCAAAATACATTTTTAAGTACATTTGTTAATACTATATACAATGTACAAAAATCGCATCGTTCCTACATTTTTTTTTTTTTTTTTTTTTTTTTTATGGGCGTTTAATTAATTTGTTACCGCTATTTTCAGGCAGTATTTTTTTTACTTAATATTATAGCATTAAAAACTTTAAAAATAACTTTATTTTAAAATAATTTTTAAATATATAGAACCCACTCATGAAATGTAGGAACGATGTGGCTACCGAATGTATATTTCAGAAAAATGTTTTCAATAATAGCATTTATATGTTTTGGAGAAATGGAAATCTTAATATTTCATAAAATAATAAATACTATTCAAAAGTGTAAATATTAGTCAAATGAAATTTATCGATTTTAAACTATTTATTTGCTTAATATTTGTAAAAAAGACATTTTAAAACACGTATATATAAAAACATCGTTAATTAAAAGACATATTTATAGTTAAAATACATTTTCAAAGCAATGCCTACGAAACAATGCCTACGAAATGAGGGAACTTTGTCTTATGATGTCACATGATGTCCTCTTAGGTTAATTCACATGATTCTGAAAAAGCTGCCCAGACCTTATGGGAAAAACCTCCCTATCCTTTTCTTAACCATTAACATTCATACAAGTGAGTCCTTTGTCTCCGTTATTGTTCTTTTTTATGCTTTCAGCAATTCTTTATTTCGTGGTAAGTACATTATATTATAAACATTAAAATTTATACAGAACTAGGTTATAACGAGTAATATAGAAATGACACAATTTGCTCATTAAATATGAGTCAGGTCTATCGAAAAAATATCAAAAATTTTCTGTTTGAAGATGAATAGAAATAATTTTAAGTAAAAAACTTCATTATTTTACGTATTTTAGACAAAAGAAAAATTGTTGGGGAGTTCCATTTTGAATTCGTTCCGTTTTTCTTCAACTGTCTGGCATACAAAAGGGAGAGGTTATTTCACTTTTAATCGCTTTGTTAAACTTCTGGATGCATGAATTCTGAATGAATCCTATGCATATGAATCGCTGTTTAAGAAAAAGTGTATACATATATATATATATATATATATATATATATATATATATATATTATTACTATTATTATTATTATTATTATTACTATTATTATTATTATTATTTGCCTTATTGAACCGTATTGTGTAGTATATTTGGCTGTTGCTATTATGAATAACACCATTTTATATGCATTAGTAATTTAAAATGTAATTAAATTTATTTTTAATGTTATATTGATATCTGTTGAAGGTCAAAGACCTAAAGGTAAATACTTATGATTAACTAGCAGGCTACGCCCGCTTCGTCACTATTTTTAAATGAATCACTATAGTTAATGAATTCCCAAAATTGCAATAATTTTTATCATGCGAAAGAGAAAGAAAAATTTTCATTGGAAAAAATGTCGCACCGGGTCCCCACTGACTTCGGCAGTGAAGACCATTGTGCGCTGCACGCGCGCAATTGTGTTCGACACTCTTTATGAATCACTATATTATCATAAGAGAATACAAAAAAAAAAAAAAAAAAAAAAAAAAATTTCTCCCATTGATGGAATAATCGGTCCGGGCCCCCACTGCTTGCAGCAGAGTATACAGGCACGCATGTTCCTTCACCTGCCGTTCCCTCTCCTCCTAATTATTTTAGACTTTAAAAAATACTCACAATCGTTCTCTCAGGCTTTTAAACCTAATAATACTAATTTCTAACATTCTATCTGAATTTCTTTATTTTTACCCCTGCGCCCGCCCCCTTCCCGTCCTCGTAATATTTCTGTACTTTCGAAACTATCCGCAGTCGACTTATCGGGCCTCAAATCCTAACAACATTAATTTTCAGCGCTCTAACTCTTATTTATATATTTTTGCTCCATTACTCCCCCACTTCCCATCTATCCTAAGAATTTTGCAAATTCGAAAATATTCGCAATCGATTTTTAGGTATCAAAAACCTCCATGTACCAATTTTGAGCGTCCTAACTCTACTTTTATTTTTTGCCCCTCCAGCCCCTCCTTCCCACCCCTCCTAACAACTTTACAAATTCGAAAATATCCGCAATCGATTTCTAAGTATCATAAACCTCTATGTACTAATTTTGAACAACCTAACTCTATTTTTATTTTTTGCCCCTCCGCCTCCCTTCCCGCCAATAATTTTTCAATTTCAAAAATATCCGCAATCGATTTGTCGGTATCAAAAACGTCTATGTACCAATTTTGAATGGTCTAACTCTATTTTTATTTTATTGTCCCTACGCCTCCCCCCCCTTTTCTGACCCTCCTAATAAGTTTACACTTTCGAAAATATCCCCATTCGACTTGCAGGCCTCTAAAACCCATCTGTACCAATTTTGAAGGGTCTAACTGTACTTCTATTTTCTTGTCCATAGACCACCTTTCCCGCTCCACCTGGAGCGGGAAATTTTAGAGCAAAAATCTCAAATATATCTTTTTTTCTGTTTGCGATATAAAGGGTTATTTCAAATAATTTTGCCCCCTCTCCCCCCTCTTGAGGACTGAATTTCTAAAATTCCACAAATTGGTTTTTAGGTATTTGTATTAACTATATATTAGAACAAAAATGTCACGTATATCTTTTTTTTTTTTTTTTTTTTTTAAGATATATAGGAGTATGTGAAACCACGTTTTGCACATGTGAAATCACGTTTTGCTCCCTTTTCCCCCTTGGGGACCGAATTTCCAAAATTCCAGAAATTGTTTTTTAGATATTTGTGTTAGCTATATTTTAAAGCAAAAATTTTACGGATATCTGTTTTTTTTTCTTTGAGACATTAAGGTTTTTGTGAAATCACATTTCGCCCCCTACTTCCTCTTGGCGGCGAATTTCGCAAAATCGCTTCTTAGGGGGTGCTTACACTATACGTTCTATAATCTGACCCAGTTTCGAGTCAGTGGCTCCAGTAGATTTTGCTGTGCGTTGATGAGTCAATGAGTGAGTGTGTGGAAGTACTCTTTTATATGTATAGATAAATTGAATTTTTTAATACGCATAGTATATAAAATTATATTGGTATGTAAATAAAAATAATAATAATAATAATATATTTTTTTTCTGCAATTTATTTTTAGACACCTTGACAAAAACGTAAAAATACAAATCTTTTCGCTAGTAAACACCAGCATTATCAAGTATACTTGACGATGCTGGTGTTTACTAGCGAAAAACTTTTTATAATTTTTAATATATAAGGCTACACAAAAGTAATCTGCTTCATACTTTATCTTTAAAAATGAATCTTTAAAGATATCTTTTGTAAGCTTTGTTTTTCTGTCATTCAAACGAAATACATTTTAAAGCCTCATCACGGATGTAAAATGTATTGGAAGTTAAGCGATTTGACGGATAAGCACAGTTGAAAGTGCTTTGTAACCGATTCAGACCGAATGATTTTTCTTTCTTTCTTATTTTGTTATGAACTTGTATAAATATTTAAACTTCTCAAGACATTTCCCACTTTTAATCGATCACAAAATAAGTTAGAATTTCTTGGGAGTTAACATAGCACCTATCGGTAATTCTCTCCTTACCGTTGTATATTATTAATTTCTCTTCAATAATCTCATTGAAAGCACCAATATGACAACCGCTAGATCATATACTCACGCAACACCGAGTGAGGATCTTCACCTAAGTTCTGTTAATTGGTTCTTCTATGCAGCGGAATAATTGCTATTGTGGGAAACATGCGGAATAAATTGATTTAGATACTTCATTGAGATGACAGTTCGATTATTATTACATCTCATTTACAATCCCTTGAAACCTATTTCCCTGCTACACATTTTGGCCATTAGAACGGAAATGCGACATCAAAGGTGAATATATATTTATAGTGCTATAGAAATAGCGTAATAAATTCCTAAAAATCGTACTAAATTTGTGCGAAGATTATATATTTAGCTAATAATTTGATTTTATTTGAGCATTGCTCCTAGCATAAATAAGTTGAAATAGACCATTTTGAAAAATTTAGTTTGTCAGATAGTTTGTAATATTACTTGATATAAAACAAAGTGCACTGTACAAATAAAAGGTAGTTTTTTTAAAACAGAATGTGCTGGCAAAAATAGGCGCCAGCACATTCTGTTGTTTAAATAAAATTGTACTTTTAAAAAATTAAAGAACACGCTTTTACTGAAATGTGAACTGAAAAGCACAAAATATCTGTCTTTATAGAATTAAAATGCAGAGTAAGAAAAAATCGTGCGAGTGACACACCCAGGGATGGAACACGGGCGCAGAATTCATACCGGAATCTGTTTAAGAAATTTCTCCGCCTATAATATCGTTGATTCAAGAGGTAGAAAATTTTCTTATATTGATATTGGTATGAATTCTGCGCCCGTGTTCCATCCCTGCACCATAATATTTACATCTTTAATAAAAAAAAATTAATTGAAATTGTTGGCACTTAACTTTATACAAATACGGCCAAATTCTGTGCCACATACGATAGAGTTTTATATATATAGATTTTTTTTTTTTTTTTTTTTTTTTTTTGCCCCTAGCACCTGCCTCTGATGGGATAAGAGCCTGGAAACACTTGCCTGTAGTATTGTCATCGACTATGAAGTCGTGTGCAAAAATTCAGGTCATTCAAATGAGATTCAGGTCAATCACAAAAAGAATTTTGTGACTGATGTCAACGATGTGAATTTTAACCATCATATTTTATGCATATTTCTTCTATATCATCATGGAAACTGACAAATATGTGTATTTATTTTTAAATATATAGAATTTTTCATTATTATTATTACAGTAAATTATTAGTATTATTATATATTAGTATTATTATATATTATTATATATTATTATATATTATTATAGTACGTCCTTCAAAGGACATGTAAAAAGACGTGTAAACGATTAACGTAAATCGTGTAAAACGTATTATTATTATATTAGTATTATTATAGTACGTCCTTCAAGGGACATGTAAAAAGACGTGTAAACGAAAAGACGTTTAATCGAAATTTTAATAATAACACTTTGATTACTACAAATTTAATGACATTTAAGTAAATTTATTTGAAAATACTAATTAATAAAGTTTCTTAAATTAGTAATTGTATATTGTACTTTTTTAAGACAATAATTAATTTTTAAAAAAAGTCTAGAAATTACGTAATATTAACTGAATAAACAACATAATGTAGGAATAAGAACTAAATAATATAGAATTAAACAAAAACCATTTTTAAAAAATCTCCCCTGACTAGGCTCGAACGTTAGACCTTTAGGTTCGTAGCCCGGAGCTTTACCTCACAACCACAGCGTTCACGTAGGAAAAGTCTTTTTTTACAATATACATTTTTTTGTTTGCTTCCAGAGCGGTTACAAATATACATACAAGTGAAGCTAATAAAAGCGTGTTAAAAAGGAAAAAATATATGTATTCATTTGTACAATAGTCTCCCTTTACAGATATTTCCAGCACATTCTGCTCTAAAAACTACCCATTTTTTTTTACAGCGTGTTTGCGAATATTTCCAAAATAGGGCGAAAAGTTATATGACAGAAATAGACGAATTGTGTGTGTCTTTAAACTTAAAATTTATTTATTTAATTGAAATAAAGATGTCTTGTCCTGATTTAAACTGGAGTTTATGTGAGAAAGAAGTCGTACACTGTTGAAACACACTTCTCAAAATTAACCCTTTAACGGCTGTGGTAAATATTTCAGATTTCACCACAAAGTCATCAATTTTAAAATGTGGAAGGCGTGGTATGCTAATTTTACTGCGCCTACCGTTTTTACTCTGCTAAAATACATGAAGGAACAAAATAAAAGAACAAAGGTCCCACTCTGTGTTTATTCCTCTTTTTTTTTTTTTTTTTTTCTGAAATCCTGTTTATACAGCTGTAGTAATTTTATCAGAAAAATAGGTCCTTAGAATAAACAGTAGGCGTGGAAAGGTAGCTTACCACGCCTTTCTCATTTAAAATTAATTTATTGGGCGGTAATTATACTTCTCATGGCCTTATAAAACATAAAATATAAAATTAATTTTACCTAACAAGCTAAATGGAATTCTTTTGCTATTATCACTCCCAATACCAAAAATATTTTAATATAGCATTACTACAAACAGACGGCCCTTTAAAAGGTTAAGCAGAATCTTCTCATTTTTGAGAAGTTTCATTTCTTATAATAGCTCTGAGTAGAAACCTCACAAATTTGAAATTCTTTTTCTCATTTAACTACTTATTTCAGATTTTACATCACTTTATATATATACAATTGACAAATTCTCTAGAACAGAATATTCTAGAATTCGAAAAGTCTAAAAATTGCATAACATTAACTGAATAACTAACATAAACATAATTAACATAATGAATAAATGAAAAATAAGCAATTTAAACGAAAAACATTTTTAACGGCCCTCTTCACTTACCGTCGCCGGAAGCCCGACCCAATGTTATTCTATGGGGAAATTTTCTAAACAAATAACTTATTAACAATACATATTTTTAAATTCTGTTTTCCCATTCAGAATTGACGGACCTTTTTCAAAAACGTAATTTTTTTTTTTTGTTTTTTTTTTTTTTTTAATTTTTAATATTTTATTTTGAAATTGCAAAATGAAAAAATTGCACATATTGAAACTTCGTATTAAGTTATTTGTAAAGAAAAATTTCCCATAGAATAACATTAGTTTTGGCTTCCGGCGGCGGTGAGTGAAGCGGTCCTTAAACAATTCCCCTTGCCGGGTATCGAGCCAATAATTTCTGGTTTTGTAGCCCGATGCTTTACCTTGGATCCAACTTTCTTTACGGTATTGCAAGAGTAACTATGAAATGAACAGTTAAATGAGAAAAAATATATTCTTAAAAATAAAGAAATTCCTACTCGAAGCTATTATAAGAAATGAAACTTCTAAAAAATTAGAAGATCCTGCTTATTTTTAAGAAATGTGTTTTAACAGCGTACATTATTCAAGAGATTTACAAAACAAATTAAAAGCATTTACAGTAACACCTTTCATTGAATTAAATTATTAGTAATTATACTTATTAGGACTGAAGACTATTAGTCTCAGTCTGGGATTTTTGCTGTGTTATTTTTCGATAGTTGGACATTTATCGAAATCTAAAATTTATCGAAAATCTAATTGAATAGTTTGAAAGCGATGTTATAATTTGAAAAAGAAAAAAAAAAAAAAAAAACTAACAGTCCTCCGTCCTAAACTAAATTCTGCTCTTGCCAAAATTTCATGAAAATCATTTTTTTTTTTTTTTTTTTGGGGGGGGGGGAGGAAAGGAAAAGAAAAGAAAATCAATAATAATCAGTATCGAAACCAACACTATCGAAATAGCTTTCTTTAATAATTTTGAATTAGGAAATAAAAAGTGCGCGTGCAAAATGAAATAAAAATAAGTAAAAAAATGAATTTAATGATTTAATTTTTATATAAAACATGATCGCTTGCTATCTTAAAAAGTAGATGTAAATTTTAAAGTTTATGTGGTGCATGTAGCGTCTATAAAAATTGTTTTAAGAAATAGAATAGAATAAAGAAAGCAACGATGTTGGTTGCATTTTGTTATCTAGTTTGAATTTTTGAATTTTATAGAAGTAACATCTACCGTAGGAATAATTTCTTAAGTTAAAACAATAGGGAATTGTTATGCGAGCACAAGCGATGCTACTTTATTATTATTATTATTATTATTATTTTTTTTTTAATCATGCTTATACTTTCAACATTTTTCTCATTATAAAAAATGGCTGCAGCAGAAGAGTTCTTTAATGTATCACGTTAAGCTGGTTTAATAAATTAAAAAAAGCAGGGGCGGACTGGCCCACCCGGCTAACCGGGTGGGCCAACTGCCAAATTATGTAGGCTGTGGGCCAGATGAACAGGAAAGAAAAATGCATTATTGGTGCTAGATTTTAATTATTCAGGAAAAAATGGTGACAAAGTATAGTGCGACCACGTTTCCTACGACTAGCAGTGAGGTCGAGTCCAAAAGTTTGGAGGGATGCAAAATTGGCCGAGAGATAGTTATTTGGCAAACATCCAGTTATTCAGTGTTCCCTTATCGTTTGTTTTCTCTCAGTCACCCCTATTTTAACGCTGGACTCGTTCAATCCGCACTTGCTTAGAGGCTTCCATGGTCGCAAGAAATGTGGCTAAAGAATACATAATTTGAAAATGAGCATACTACATCTAAACAAATGATAGAATAGTACAAATATTTATACGGTACAGACATTGGCCCAGAAAAATCTCGAAATATTGCTTAACTTTTGGCCCATAATTTTTTGGTTCAATGGAGGCTACACTTCCGAACTGCTGAAGCATAGTTCGCGAGTTTGCACCTAGTTGAACATCGCAGTTTTCACGTCGGGTGCTTGCATTTGAAATCTGTGGGCTGTCAACTTTTCCCGGCTAGTGATTTGCCATAAATACGCGAAAAGTTCTACATTAAAGATGCTTACATTCGGCAGCAAAATTATTCGAACGGTAGCAAACATTCCTTTGTAAAAAAAGTACACTTAGTACTGTTTTGATAAATAAATACTTGTCGAATGATGTTGTTAGTCAGTCTATAAAAACGTGATTCAACAAGAATTTATTTATTTAATAGTATTAAAGTAAACTTTTTTTTATATAGAAATTTTTGTTAGCGCTCGAATAATTTTGCTGCCGATTGTATATCAGAACGTTTTATTTTTTCAATTCTTCGAAGAATTTTTTTTTTTTCAAGTAATTAAAAATAATCTTTGTAATAGTGGAACTAGAATAGGGCACGGTGCATGTTTGTGAAAGTCAGGCATAGTCTGATAACAGATGGAAGTAAACAGCGAAACGTTTATTAATATCCCCTCTTTTTCTTAAGAGTTGGGTTGGGTTGTGCGGATTAAGGTCGATTGACCGCACTTGGATTCCAGGCCCGAGGGGGAGTGCCCTCTGTGGGGATCTTTTTAACGTGTACTAGCCCGTATTTATGACAGTTTCGGAGAAAACTGTTGTGTATAAACTGTAACCATGAACTTCTGGAATAACGCGGTTGCCATATTGTTAACGGCAACCGCCAACTAAACAAAAGAGACTGTTTTGGTTTCGAAATGCAGCTACTACGCAGCTAGTGATGATGGCTTTTAATTACTTGTTTAATCTCTTAATTTGTGTATAATTATTGTAAATAATGTGTGTTACTGTAATAAGTGTGTACCGTAGTTAGTAAAGATAAAGGAATGCCAAAATATAGTACTTCTTCCAGTATGCATCACACACAAAGTAATGACAGCTGGCGACGATACTAATAATGGATTAGGGCGTAGGCTAAGCCGAAGTCATCTCAAGGTAAAAAAGATTATTATTTTTCTTTGATCGGAAGTAATGGAGGAGCAAATTAAAGCGTTGCTTGAACAAAATCAAGAACTATTAAAGGCACTGCAGAAGAAAGATTCTTCGGTGCAACAGAAAGTAGCGGTACAGTTTGAGAAATTTAATGATGAAACGGAAAATTTCGATTGCTTCCTGGAACGCTTCGAGACATATCTTGATGTACAACAGGTTCCAGAAGAATTAAGAGCTAAAGTTTTTATTTCATCTTTAAGCCCAAAATTATACCAGTTATTGAAAAATCTGTTAGCTCCTGACATTCCTTCCGACCAGACCTTGAATAAGTTGAAAGATGTTTTAAAAACGCATCTAAATCCGAAACCCTTAATAATTCCTTCACGCCATAAGTTTCTTAACCGTAAACAACATGAGGGGGGAAACTATAAATAATTATATGGCTGAATTAAGAGCCCTTGCCTTGCATTGTGATTATGATACTAATATGTTAAATATTATGCTGAGAGACGTTTTTGTGAGTGGATTGCGGGATAAAACTATTCTCGATAGATTGTTCGAAGAGGATAATATAGATCTCGACAAAACATTACAGATAGCGTTAGCGATGGAGAAGGCTTGTAAAGGGACAAATGATATTATGGGCAGGGGAATAAATGCTTTGTATGCTGGGAAGAAGGGTAAACAGAAGTATCAGAAACAAACTTTTGCGGAAAGGCAGAAAAAATCGGAATGTACGAGATGCTCTGGCACGGACCATAATAGCAATAATTGTAAATTTATTGCAAGTAAATGCAATTATTGTTCTAAAATCGGCCATATCCAAAGAGCGTGTTTTGCTGCAAAGAAAGCGGCTGCTAAACCGGTCAAACAAAAACAGGTAAATTTGAATAATGTTATTGAGAACAAAAATCAAGTACCTTTATTTGAACTACAGGCTGAGGGATATACATTACGGGAGGAGGAGCCAAGGCAACCCCCGATAATGGTAAATCTAAAAATTGAGAATAAAAACTGCCAAATGGAATTGGATACTGGTGGGGCCGTGAGTGTTATGAGCATTAGGAATTTTAGGAAAATCTCTAATAAGGAAATTCGGCCTACTAATATTGTCTTCAAGACGTATAAGGGGGACTCTTTAATGCCAATGGGGTATGTCACCGTGAAGGTTGAATATAAATATCAATGTTTGCTGTTAAATTTATACATAGTGAAAGAGAATTTGGATACGATCCTTGGCCGTGAATGGATCCATAAAATAAAACTAGATTGGAACGCTATAAAAACTGTCAGAGCAGTAAGTAACATAAATTTAAACAAACTTTTAACACAATATAAGGAATTATTTGATGACAAATTAGGAGAGATCATCAATTATGAGGTTAAGCTGGAACTGAAGCAGGGGGTTAAACCAATATTTCGCAGATTCAGAACGGTACCGTTTGCTCTAAAAGAAAGAGTTGAAAAAGAAATTGATAGGTTGGAGAAGGAAGTAATCATTGAGAGGGTGGAGAGTTCAGAGTGGGCTACGCCCGTGGTTCCGGTAGTTAAATCAGACGGCAATATTAGATTATGTGCTGATTTTTCTGTAACGCTTAACCCTAATTTGGTCGTTCCGCAGCACTCCTTACCGAAACTGGAAGAAATTTTTTCAAGCTTAAACGGGGGTAAACAGTTTTCAAAACTTGATTTCAAACATGCATACTTACAAATGAAGGTACACCCCGAAAGCCAAAATCTTTTAACCATTAACACGCATAAGGGGCTGTATATTTGCAAAAGACTAATGTACGGCTTAAACGGAGCACCTGCAATTTGGCAACGCTATGTAGACGGGCTCTTCCAGGGAATGGAAGGTGTTAAGGTGTTTATGGATGATGCACGGATTACGGGGTCTGACGAAATGTCACACTTAAG
This sequence comes from Salticus scenicus, assembly GCA_963930645.1. Classification (NCBI taxonomy): domain Eukaryota; kingdom Metazoa; phylum Arthropoda; class Arachnida; order Araneae; family Salticidae; genus Salticus; species Salticus scenicus. Next base: position 363,620,777 of record OZ005649.1, on the reverse strand, counting down.
GGCCTTGGAGGAATTTTTCAAAAAATGTAAAGAACATGGTTTGAAATTGAATTTAAATAAAAGTCAATTTTTTCAAAAAGAGATAAATTTTTTGGGACACGCAATAGATGCAAATGGGTTGCACAAAACTGATGATAAGATTTCAGCAATTTTAAATGCCCCTGTTCCGAAAGATGTACAGGAGGTAAAGAGTGTTTTGGGGCTGGTAAATTTCTACGGGAAATTTTGTAAAAACTTAGCCACCATGTCAAATCCCCTTAATGACCTTACAAAAAAAGATGTAAAATTTAAATGGTCGAGGAATTGTCAGGAAGCTTTCGAGAAAATCAAAAAGGAGATTTGCTCTCCCAGAGTTTTAGTGCATTATGATCCACACCTACCGATAACTTTAGCTACTGATGCTTCACCAGTTGGTGTAGGTAGTGTATTGTCTCATCTGTACCCTGACGGAACTGAACGACCCATAGCATTCGCTTCAAGAACTTTGTCACGAACTGAACAAAAATACTCCCAAATAGATAAAGAGGCCCTAGCCATCGTATGGGCCGTACAGAAATTTTATCTATATTTAAAATGTCGCAGATTCACTTTGATTACAGACCACAAACCTCTAGTAGCTATCTTTGGTTCTAAACGGGGATTACCTGTTTTAGCAGCTACTAGGCTTTTGCATTATGCCCTAATTTTGCAATCTTTTGAATTTGACATCAAGTTTAGGGATACTAAAAATCATGGAAATGCAGACTGTCTTTCGCGCTTACCGAAGAAGTCTGAAGAATTGGATGTCAAAGATGATATTTACATTAATCAGATGGGGCAAATAGAAACCTTACCTATAACATCCAGAGAATTACGACAAGCTACGTCGAAAGACCAAGAGCTGGGGCCGCTTCTAAATGCTCTTAGAGAGGGCAAGGATTTGCAGGGTAGGGAAGCAAAATACACAATTGAAGATGGGTGTATTATGTATGGTCAAAGGGTATGCATCCCAAAGGTATATCAAAAACAAGTGTTAGCAGAACTACACGAGGGGCACCTTGGTATTGTAAAGATGAAGGCTATCGCCAGATCATTCGTATACTGGAAGAATATTGATAAAGATATCGAGGATGCTGCGAATAATTGTACAGAGTGTGCCAAATATAAAGCTGATCCATCTAGGGTAAAAGTCCATCACTGGGAGTACCCTAGTTCGCCATGGGAAAGGGTTCATATAGATTTCGCTGGGCCTATCTTTGAACACATGTTCCTTCTTATTGTCGATGCACATTCTAAGTGGTTAGAAGTTTATCCAATGAAAACAACTACCGCCCATAAGACCATAGATTGCCTTCGAGATTGTTTCAGCCGATTTGGCTTACCTGTAGTACTTGTAAGCGATAACGGACCTCAGTTCACTTCACACGAATTTGAAATGTTCATGTTAAACAATGGCATTAAGCACAAAACATCTGCACCATTTAAGCCATCGAGCAATGGTCAAGCTGAGCGTTACGTATACACTTTGAAACAATCATTACGTGCAATGCAACACTATGCTGGAAGCATAAGTCAAAAATTAAGCACGTTCTTGCTTCATGATCGAAAGGCACCTAACGTCACCACAATGCATAGTCCAGCCATGCTATTCCTGAAACGGGACATAAGAACCCGAATTAATTTGTTGTTGCCTGATTTGAAATCCAGAGTGCAAGAAAATATTAGAAAAGGTGTTTATGAGTTCAGGGACAGAAAATTTAATGTGGGTGACAAAGTGGCTGTTCGAGATTATAGAGCAGCAAATTCCAAATGGAAATTTGGTCAAGTAATCAGCCAAGATGGTGCGCTACATTATACTATTGATGTTCAAGGGACATTAGTACGAAGACATGTAGATCAAATCCGTCCAGTTGGTGATCAGGTACAAAACGTTGATTATTCAGTGCGTAGTCATCATTGGACTCCATCTCAGAGTTTCCCGGTTGCTGAGGATTCTACTACGACGATTCTAAATGATGAATCCAATATTCAAGAAACACCTATGGAAACTTCAACCAGATCATCTGCACCCACTGAAAATGTTCCGGCTGGAGACTCATCAGTTGAAACACCAGCAGTAAAAGACAGTGAGCTTACTACGACGAGTGTGAGTTCACCAAAAGTGCCACAAAATCCAGGAGTCACGCTACGGCGTTCTGGAAGGATTCGTAGACCCCCCCAAAAGATTTGATCTCTAAGGGGTGAGGAGGTGTTGTGTATAAACTGTAACCATGAACTTCTGGAATAACGCGGTTGCCATATTGTTAACGGCAACCGCCAACTAAACAAAAGAGACTGTTTTGGTTTCGAAATGCAGCTACTACGCAGCTAGTGATGATGGCTTTTAATTACTTGTTTAATCTCTTAATTTGTGTATAATTATTGTAAATAATGTGTGTTACTGTAATAAGTGTGTACCGTAGTTAGTAAAGATAAAGGAATGCCAAAATATAGTACTTCTTCCAGTATGCATCACACACAAAGTAATGACAAAAACAGCGGAAAACTCCGGACAGCTAGGCCGATGAGCGCGACCTGAGATCGAACCTGGCAATTCACGCCTATGAGCTTTGAGCGCAGAATCGCTCGGCGCTGGTGGGCCCATTTTTCTTAAGGGAAAATATCTTAAAGTTTTAAAATATTGTAATTTTTTCTTTCTTTCTTTTGCTTTTTATTTTTTTTTTCTCTTACCCATGTATGGACGAGAAAGTATTATTTTCTGATCGAATTTTTGAAACGGTATTTTTAATATACTATTTGCACGTTTTGAGGTCACCTGAATTTGAAAATCTGGTTTATAATGGTTGTTCTGTGGGCGTCTATGTGTGTTATCAGCTTATTTGAAGAACAAAGCTAAAAGAAAATGTGCAACATGTATGAGGTACGCTTTAGAGTTACTGCCCGAACTTAACTCTCATGGACCAATGTCTATCTCATTATATATAGCTTACAAGCATGTATAAATCCTTTCGTGTACGCAAGTGTCTTGTGAAAGAATTTTTTCAGTTATGAAAATAATTAATAGTCAGTTGCGTTCTTATTTTAGATAAGAACATTTAAAATATTTTATGTATTTATTTATTTTTGTTCGTTGGAAGGTTTTTAAGTTTTAATTATTATAAAATAATGGACAACCTAGCTTCCTCTTCTAAATATTTAAGTCAGCGTAAAAAAAAAAAAAAAAAGAAAAAGTAAAATAGTTTGCAAATTATTAAAGTAATTATTAAATTGATTGCCAATTTTTCCTTGTGCACGCAATTAAGTTGACATATCTCAGTTATAGCTGCCAATTTAATATGGAACTTAAATAATTTACATACCATTATTTAAAAATAATAATCTTCATCTTATTTAATTTCGTATAAATATTACAAAAGAGTACTGTTAAAAAGTAATGACATAAAGAATGGACAATCCGTAATAAATTGACGCCTGCAATCTTTGTTGTATCTAAACCGTTTCCTTTATTGATATATAATTTATAATTAACTTACAAACATTATTTATTCAAGAGAAATTTCCTGTGGACCCATATAAAATTATTGAAATTTATGATTTATAAAAGTGTGTCTAAAAAGTTTAAATTGTATTTATCTTTTAAATTTTCTTTAAATGCCTTTTTTTTTCTTCTTTTCTCTCTCGCTCTTTCTTTTGTTTCTTTTGTTTCTTTCTTTAAGGCTTGTGTTCAAAATTATAAAAGCTTTTATTGTTTCAAATTATTCATAAATCTCATCCATGTGTGTTATTTTTATACTTATGACATTAAAAGGCTTCCAAATCGACGCGCTAAAAATTACGCTTTTTGAGTTAATTCAGTAAAAAAAATAGTAATAAAGTTGACAACTAGAGATTTATGAATGCCATCATAAGCTTAACTATATTGCTTCTGCACTTCAATTTAGAGTTTGTAGACCACCTTTGTATACATTGTGATTATATCTCTATAGATAAATTATAGTCCGGTTCAAAATTTTACTTTCTCTCACCCATATATATGGCATAGATGACAGTATTTTAATTTATTCCAAAGTATTTTTAGCCCCGCCTTTATTTCGCATCGTTTTATTTATATAGAAAATTTTTCTCCAGTATATAAATAACTTCGATAAAATAAGAAAAATTTATCCCTAAAAATTCGTGGTTCGAAAAAAAAGGAGGAACTAAAAATACTCGGAATAAATTAAAATGTTGGCATCTATGTATATAGTAAAGAAAGTACTCTTTTTGAGTCAAATTTTCGAAAATATGTTTTTGTTATATTTAGGATTTTTGGGGTCCCTGGAATCCAAAAATCATGTTTTAAGCGATTGGTCTGTGTGTGTATCTGTGTATATGTTCTTTATTAGTATATCTCAAGAACAAATAGTAGCAGGAATTCGAAACTCGCTATCTTAAATCTGTATTGCATAGGGGCACTAAACTTTTCGTTGAGATTAAGTAAATGGTTCATGTACCGAGACATCCGAAAAACTTCTAGCACATTACGATTAGGAGCAAAAATTTTGGTGCGTATACAGATTGACATCTGTAGGCTCCAAGCTGCACTTGCATTTCTTATACGCATGGATACATGTTTTGTGTGGAATCAGCTATAGAAATCATTCATCAGTTGTTTACAGGGCCACCCAAAAGATTTAGAATATTGTGGGACTATGTTAGGAAATTACTGTAAATGCATTTCATACTGTGCTGTGTGCGATTAAAGGAAGACTATATTTAAGTGCACAATGTGGTGTGTACATAATTTATAGATGACATACAGTCATTACGCAAATAATTACCAATAATTAAGCAAAAGCTTTATTTTCTATTGAATGTAATTGGAGGAAGTGCATTTATTGCTACATTTTACTGTGTATTTGTAAATGTATTTAGTGCTACATTTTACCATGTCCAGAAAACTGCTTAGGAATGAAAATTAATTTACCATACCCACACGATAAGTAAAATATTTTTTTAAGTTAATTTTTCAGTGTTTGCTTTTGTATAATTATGCTTTTTAAGCAAGCCCGGACTGGCCAGGTCGGCTGGTCGGCGATTTCCGAGGGCCCCAGGAGCAAGGGGGCCCCAGAAACCCCCTCAAAATGTACTACTTTAATATTAGTTACATCAGAGTAATCTCACTATTTATTTTCCAATAATCTTACGCAATTACAATCAATTTTGACTCATTATGTGTTGTGTAGTGCTCATAATTTCAGACAAGTTCGCGACCAAACATCATAAATGCAAACAAGTATTGAAGCTTTGCGATTGTCTTTCGAAAACATTGTCTTTCTTCATTGTTTTCATTTAGAAATCGCACGCAAGTCAAGTCGAGAATGTTTCATTCTTGGAGTACGCTTCTTCATGCTTCATCCAGTGGCGGAAATACAATTCTAGAGGCACAGGGTGAAAGTCTAACTGATACCCCCTAATTGGAGGCCCCTTGTATGTCTTCACTTAATTTTTTAACTATAAAAAGGCATTAAAGTCAGTTTTAAAAATGATTCGAAAGTCCAAACCAACGTGGGGGCCAAGGGCATTAGAGCCTTGCATGAAAGGTTCTTTTAGTTTTGTATTGTCGCTCGTCGGTCACTTTTTCTGCATTAGAGCTTTTTATATCGGAGCTCTAATCTGATTTATAGTGGTGACCGCGCTCCTTCAGTCTAACAAACTTAAAGGAGAATTGCAACGAATGATTCAGGTCAAAACAACGGCGCAGTAACTTCAACAGATACATATACTCATCGGAGCTCTAATCTGATTTATAGTGGTGAGCGCGCTCCTTCAGTCTAACAAACTTAAAGGAGAATTGCAACGAATGATTCAGGTCAAAACAACGGCGCAGTAACTTCAACAGATACATATACTCATCGGAGCTCTAATCTGATTTATAGTGGTGAGCGCGCTCCTTCAGTCTAACAAACTTAAAGGAGAATTGCAACGAATGATTCAGGTCAAAACAACGGCGCAGTAACTTCAACAGATACATATACTCTGGCTACTTTGAAACTTTCATTGTTATTTCGGCGATAAATTAAAAAGGTTGTCGCTATTGCATAAGTAAAGATCTTGGAAGAATGGATGGATAGTTGGTTTTACGTCGCACTAGTGCTGCGCAGATGCGCAATTGGCGACGGTCTGGGACTCACCCCTAGAGATGGTCTGGAGAAATGCCATCGCAATTTTGATCCTCTACAGAAGAGATGGCTCTCCCGCTTCGGTGACTCTCAGAGGTATAATTTTTTATGGGAACATGCAGGACATTGCGGCCACGGCAGATTTTACGTGCACCAGACACCATTAGTGTACACAACGGTCTTTGGCCGGCTCGAGTGCCGAAACCGCAATCTTCCAATAACGAGGCCGGCACTCGACCGGGGTACCACGGCCCCCAGTAAAGATCTTGGCGAGTCTTACTTAGTTCATTAGTCCGGGCCTGTTTTTAAGATTCATTGAATATTAATATCAAGTTTTATAATGTTTGATCCTGTATGTCTGTTATTAGCGTACCTTAAAATAACTTAACTGTCTTAACTACTATATAAATATATTTACTATTTTCAAACGTAAGGTTAAGGGGAGGCGGCAGCTCCTTTCACGCAGATTGATGGTTGTGTACAGTTCTTGTTATTTTACCCCTTAATCTGCAATGTATCTTTAAAATATTGAAATGCAGGGTAAGAGTAAGTTGTGTGTGCGCCACATCAGATTATTAACGTTATTCAAGAATTATTAAATTTTTAACATCAGACTGTAATTTTATAGAACTTTATTATATAAAAGAGTTCAATATCAATAGTAAAATCCCATTCATCATTTGTCGTAATTTTATTTTATTTTTAGCACATACAATTCGTATTTATCAAATAAACGAGTACGTTGTGACCACCACAAGACTTTTTTCTATATTTTTCCTGTACAAATTCACGCATTACGAATTGTTTATTAAAATTATTTTTCATGATAAATGCAGACGATTTTATCACAGAAGAGTACATACACTAAACGCACAAAGAAAATCAATTTTATGCAATTCAAAAAATATCTCAGAATTTTTTTTTTTTTTTTTTTTTTTACCACGGCCCCCAGTAAAGATCTTGGCGAGTCTTACTTAGTTCATTAGTCCGGGCCTGTTTTTAAGATTCATTGAATATTAATATCAAGTTTTATAATGTTTGATCCTGTATGTCTGTTATTAGCGTACCTTAAAATAACTTAACTGTCTTAACTACTATATAAATATATTTACTATTTTCAAACGTAAGGTTAAGGGGAGGCGGCAGCTCCTTTCACGCAGATTGATGGTTGTGTACAGTTCTTGTTATTTTACCCCTTAATCTGCAATGTATCTTTAAAATATTGAAATGCAGGGTAAGAGTAAGTTGTGTGTGCGCCACATCAGATTATTAACGTTATTCAAGAATTATTAAATTTTTAACATCAGGCTGTAATTTTATAGAACTTTATTATATAAAAGAGTTCAATATCAATAGTAAAATCCCATTCATCATTTGTCGTAATTTTATTTTATTTTTAGCACATACAATTCGTATTTATCAAATAAACGAGTACGTTGTGACCACCACAAGACTTTTTTCTATATTTTTCCTGTACAAATTCACGCATTACGAATTGTTTATTAAAATTATTTTTCATGATAAATGCAGACGATTTTATCACAGAAGAGTACATACACTAAACGCACAAAGAAAATCAATTTTATGCAATTCAAAAAATATCTCAGAATTTTTTTTTTTTTTTTTTTTTTTTTTTTTACCCTCCAAGTCTTTTTTTGTATTAAAAATAGAAAAAACTGTAACTTTGTTTAAATCTATCATAGACATATGATTCAATCATTCGTTTTAAAGATATTAAGGAGTTCTTTTGAATGCTACATATACTGAAAAATTACACGAGGAAGCGATGCTCCTACATGCGCAAAACCTTTTTACGAGCTTACCACTACAATTATCAAAAGTTCATACTAATTTCAAAATCATTAGTTAAAAATATCTCTCATTATATACATTTATGCGAAATTTTGTCCTGTACTGTCATGTTAAAATTCTTGAAAATGATATTGATGGCAGTGCTAACCAAGTTTGGTTAAATTTCGTTCACTGGTTTGGGAGTTACAGCGTCCACAAAATGTATTATACTCACGCACTAACCCATATACAGTCAGACAGATTGACAGATAGTTTTCAAAAATGGTCAAACCTTGCTTTGGACGTCTCTCAAAACGTGTAAAACAATCGAAAATCGGAGATCGAAAATTTTCACAAATCCAAAACTTCATTCTTATATATATAAAAGGAAGTGAAAATTAACACAAAATTTATTTGGCTTTTTACTTTTACATTTGTATTTTATTTTATATATCTTTAGAGATTACAATGTAAAAATTTCCAAAGTATAGTTTCCGATAAAATGTACAAGATGCCATAAAGATCGCCATCATCCGAAGGTATAGGTGTATGTGCATTCGAATCAAAGACAGTGATTGACCTCCGTGGGAGGACTTTCCCGGGACCCTATCCCGCATTTATGTAAATTTTGAATTTAAAAAAAAAAAAAAAAAAAAAAAAAAAACAGAAAACTCCAAAGGCTGTCTGGGATTGAATCCAACACCTCATGTCTACCAACTTTGAGAGCAGAACCTCTCAGCCACTGGTGGGGCCCACAATCAGCCGAAAAAACTCATTAATATAAAATTATTGTAATAAAAGTAAATAAGAAGTATATTACTTTACATTTTAACATAATTATAGTCTTTGATGCTATATTTTATAACTTAACGTGTTCTGATAATTTTAATTTAGAGCTCAATATTTACCTACAAAGCATGGTTATGTCACCACATTGCTAATCGCCTACGAGCGTAGGAGAGCAGGTTCGATTTCCGCGCTGGCCCTGGGTGTTTTTCCATTTTTTCGTATTGTAATTCTGTCATGTGCTATCTGTAATTATCTGACGAAGATTTACAAGCGGACTACGAGTCAAGCATACAAATCTGATATATATGCTATCAATTGAAGCAAATTAAATTTGTTTAACATTACCATTTTCATCAATTTATCTAAAAAAAAAATTTAACGTACCATTTAAAATGGTTATTGTCCACTTCCCTGCAATAACTTCAGGGAACTGCTCACATAATTTTAAAAAGGAAAAAATTATTTAAAAATGGCCTAGTTGAATTTTTTGTCATTGAACATCATTTAGATAGCAGTATAATTTTAATACTGTTGTGCCCAAAACTTTGTACTGAAAATATATTTCCTGGAGATTCAGAAATGTATCCAATTAACGTTCTAGCGTTAGTGTTCTGGGATATACTGTATTATGCTCTATTAGGGGCTGATCCAAGGGAGAGAAGAATTCGATCACAATTTCAAACTTTTATTAAAAATATGTTTCTGTTTATAAAACTTATATTAATGTGGAAGGTTATGTAAAATGCTGTAAAATTATGACTTATTAAAAGATGCCTGAGTTTCTGTGACTTTACTTTGTGCCCCGATGGGAAAGGCTTCCTTATACCTCATTATGGAGTGAGTGGGCCAAAATATCTCATAGCCGGGTGGACCAAATTGAGCCAGTCCGCTCCTGAAAAAAAGTTTTGCACCAATAAAAATTTAAATAAAAGTTACCTCAATTTACCTCACGTGGATTAATATAGAAATATTGCTGTAAACTCTATTGACTCTATTAAATTCATATTAAAAATGTCAGGTAAAGTAGTGCTCAAACAGTTAAAATCTTTACAGAAAACATGCTATCATTAAAAAAAAAAATTAATTTAAGGCTTCCAAAAATGCCGTTAAAAATAAAAATTGCCAGTTCTGACCATTTTTGTTTTGTGCAGTCCTTCTCATCAAAGATAAAATAAATAATTGATACTGCTATAAGTTACTAACTAGTTGAACTGGATTAAGAAAAACAACCCCAACCCACCCCCTCCCTTTTTTATTCTTTTTTAACTTTTACAGAATTTTTATTATAAATGTATAAAGTTTGACAAAAATTGATGTTTTTGGACATGAACAAACTAAATTTATTGCTTTAACCCTTTAATGGGCCGTCTATTTGTAGTAATGCTATATTACAATATTTTTGGTATTGAGAGTGATAATAGCAAAAGAATTCCATTTAGCTTATTAGATAAAATTAATTCGATATTTTATATTTTATAAATTATAAATTATAAGGCCATGAGAAGTATAATTACCACAAAATAAATTAATTTTAAATGAGAAAGGCGTGGTAAGCTACCTTTCCACGCCTACTGTTTATTCTAAGCACCTATTTTTCTGATAAAATTACTACGGCTTTATAAACAGGATTTCAGAAAAAAAAAGAGGAATAAACACAGAGTGGAAACTTTGTTCTTTTGTTTTGTTCCTTCATGTATTTTAGCAGAGTAAAAACGGTAGGCGTAGTAAAATTAGTATACCACGCTTTCCTCATGTTAAAATTGATGACTTTGTGGTGAAATATTTACCACAGCCCTTTAAAGGGTTAAAATTAGGAAATGTACTTATATGAAAAGAATAACTTAATACAATGATAGACCATGTTTTAAACTAATGTAAGCTCTAAAACAAACATCAAAGCTGTTCACGTTTGTTGTATAATAATACCCTTACATTACTGTAGCCTGCTTCAGTAAGACCGATGTGCCTAGAACTGATTTGATAAATGTCCAAATTAAGCTAAGGGATGAAATGGAATACCTTAAGCAACTCGTTTGTAACATTTGAAATAATTCTAAAAATAAATAAATTGAAAATCAAAAAATTAAAAGTTCCAATTTCCCCACGTTGGAGTGATTTGAAGGTAAAAGTTTCACTCCCCTACCCCCCCCCCCCATGTACCCTTTAACAAAATAATAATAATAGCATATAGATAATTGTAGCTTAGGATATCCTTTTTGTTGTGTTAACATATTCCATCATTTATTTTTACTAATATTCCCATTTTGGAGAAAGAAACGCTTCCCCTGTTTTTGAGAAAGCTGTTCTCAAAAAGATATGAGAATGCTCATCTTCTCATTTTAAAATGGTTTATTTTTAACTACATCAATAATGATGATCCTATAAAAAATATTTTAACAGACTAATATTGCTTTGTGAAAAGTGTGCTAACACAACGTAACGTATTGAAAGTGACAACCAGCTTACAATCACCGTATGCTCATGCAATGGCCGATTTCAGGGTTATGGCAAAACGCATCTCTAAATTCAGGCAAATTTCTATAATTAGTCAAATTCCTAATTTGTTGCTGTAATTTTGGGACACCCTGTAAAGGGAGTCTTAACAGAGACACTAGTTTCTGGTTGTATCTACCGATTCCATCCATTTGCAGCTGAAATTAGCCGAAATAAAAGTTCAAGTTTCCTTGTTAGTTTCTAATTTTCTAGTGCTAAAAGAATCCCATTATTTTAATTGTTGTTATTCTCACAAGTTTTCCGTTCTTACATATGTTAAAACATTGATTCAAAATAATGCAAAATGTTCTGGAATAAAGATAATGACGTGAACTTATATCAGTTTTTTCCTTGCTAGTTTGCAAGATGAATGAACAATTAAAATTTTACGAAAAATAATTACGTTTTACACCACACATATTATTAAGACTTTTAATTTATTTACGTTTTTTTAATTCTGTTGCACAAATGTTTTGTTGAAAGGTTCTTTATGGAGCGGATGAACGCTAAATCAGCAGATCTCCGCAATTATCAAGTGGGTGTGTTATGGCCATTTCACATGGGGGACATGGGAGCATGAATACTCTTCGCAACATTATAGTAAATATGTGCACTCATCAGTGTTGCTAGATGAAAATTTAAATTATCCCTACTTTCTGGTGAAAAAATCCCTGCATTCCCTACGTCAAAATATTTTTTACCCTACAAAATGCCCTACCATTCAAAACTATTAATAGAAATTATATAAAATCATATTATTATTATTATTTTAATATTTTCCACCATTAAAACAAAAAAATATGATCCATTATTATTAAAATACACATAAGTTGATTGTTGAAACAAGCGGACAAATAAAAATGGGTACCTAATATATGTATACAAATGTATATTTGTGAAAACACAGTAAATAAAATTAACTATAATTTGTTTAAATTTAATACTGTCAGCTCTTTATTTTACTAAATTATTAAATCAAACAGCTAGTCTTATTTGACATCTTTTCACATCCAACTTACCCAATAATTTTAATTTAGTAATGAATAATCAATGTTAAGCCAGCAAATATCGATTTGATAGGTACCTTACTCCGACTCCTTAGGGGGTGTGGCTAAACGAAATGGGTGGTGTGATCACATCAAAGAGAAATAAAAAGACTAATTTACAGAAAGGAAAACGAAAGTCAATGCATTTTGACGTAAAACAAAATAAAATACACTTTTAGATCTGTATAATATATTTACGATTAAGATTTTGTACTGCAAAATATATTTTATTTGAGGGGTGGGTGTATAAAAATTACAAATAACTTGACAATTGACATTTCGAGGAAATTTAATTTGAACATGTACATGACTTGTTGTCGAATTTATTTTAAAACTTTGATGTTAATTATATGAAAATATTAAATAAATGTTACATTTTTAATCAAAATTGTATAATAAATTTACCATTTCGGAGCAATAGTAAAAATAATAAAAGGGAGGTTATTTAAAAAATATGCAAATTTTCCAACAATTATAATTTATGCCGGGGCAATTATAGTAATGCCCTTTTTTCTTCTTTACTAATTTTCTTGAGTAATTTTCCCCAGTATGTAACTAAGATTAAATAGGAAGAAAACAACTCTAATAAAATGTAGTAAAAGCACGAGAAGTAGTGGGCGGTACTAATAATACACTGGAATAAATTATAGATGTTGGCAATTCTGAGTTATGAGATGTTTCACTTCGCATCAATCTGTAATAAAATAATGTATCAGAAACAATGTATTGTAAGCAACTTTTTTACAAATAAGTTTAAAACTTTTTGCGTTTTTAAAAAGAATTTTAAAATTTTTATCAGATAATAGAAAAATCCCTACAAAACAGAATTTAAAAAAAATCCCCCCTACGCCAAAATCAGAGCTAAAAAACCCTACTGTAGGGAAAAATCCCTACATCTGGCAACACTGGCACTCATCGTTGTTCGAAGTTGGGGAAGATGAACGAAAGAGAAAACCGATCAGCTGTTCGTACTGTTACTCCCAGAGCTTCAATACAGGCTGGCTCATCAGGCATTTTGTTTCTCACTCAGCGATTTTTGCCCACGCGGTCCGAATTTTAAGTGTTATTAAATTACATAAAATGGGGATTGTGCAGCGGAAAACTACTCACAGCACAACAGAACTGGATTTAGAATGATTAGATTCCCAACAGAAAAAAATGGGCTATTAATTGTCTAAGAGAAAATTATACGCCTAGTTTTCAATCACAAATATGCAGTGTAATTATGATATGTTTTCTTTCAATTTTTGTATCAATTATTTGTTTTTATTGCTGTTTGATTATCTAAATATTGTATTTTACAACACACACTACTTTTTAACGTGTATAAATATTTAAAATTAATTAAATTAACAGAAGCAGTGACGTCTTATTTTTATTAGGGTTATAAGAAAATTTCGCCAAATATTACCGCCAAATTTATCAAGTGCAAACAATAATTTGATCTCTTGTTCAAGTAAACTTCCAGACCGCACAGAGAATTTGCATTATGCTATCATCAACCTTGACTATTCAAGTCAAGAAACTTGCATCGAGCTTGATATTTGAAGCCTGTAAGTTTAATGCAAGTCAAGATCAAGAATCCTAGTTTACACTTGTCCCACTTGCTTCAGACTTGATGATTCAAACATGAATCAAGTAATGTGTTTCAAGTATGCACTATGTTTATAATAGCTCACACGAATCAAGTAATACACATCTGTATATATATATAAATTACGTGTCACGATGTTTGTCCGGGGTAAACTCCTAAACTAAGGAACCGATTTTAATGAAATTTTGCACACTGTGTGCAGTTTGGTCCAACTTGAGAGATAGGATAGTTTTTATCTCAATTTATTGTCACAATATTGTTTTATTGCAATTATTTGTTAATTATAGACCTTTATTAAAGTTGCTCCAAAATATCTGTGAGTTCCATAAGTTTAATTGTTGCCAAAAAGAAAAAAATATGAGTTCATTTTCTTTCGACATAAAAGTAAATACATTTAATCAAACGTAAACGTTAAAAAATTATAAAAAGTTAAATTATGCATCTCACGAAAATTGACGTCATAATCAATTTAAAGATTTTATACACATTGATAAAGTGCTAATGTAGTTTTATCATAGATGTAGTAATATATATATAGATCTCTCATCCCCATGTTATCGTACAAAGATTTTTGATGCCGAAAAAAAAAAATAATAAAAGCTTTGGAAACAGCCATTAAGTGGTATTGGAAAAAAAAAAAAGAAAAGAAAGAAAGAAATATGAATTTGAAACTGTATCTGGAGTCTTCCATTCCCCTTTAGCAAATAAATTATTCATAAATTTTATTTGCTAAAATATTAGTATGTATTCCCGTGTGTATTCACTCGGGGAAAGACGGCCATATTTTGGTAAAAACGTCGTCTTTTCCCAAATGAAAAGGAATAACTTTTTTCTCCCCAATGATCGCTCTATTCTATATATGCTATACTATATCTATGAGTTCTATACGCAAGCGAAGTGTGACTCACTGACCGTCTGTGCAGCCAAGAAAAAGATTTCCTATGTTAATTGCCCACTGGATTTTTTGTAAGAAATTATTAAAAATCGAGGAAATTTATTTCCCGATTTTAATCCTTATATTTGGGTATAGATATGTATTAGTTATCGCGGGTGTTAGGTTGAATTATTTTGCCGTCAAATTGACAAAATTTTAATTTTAAATTTCAAAACTCTGTCGCCCTTGGCTTTTATTATTATTATTATTATTATTTGGCGATCAAAAGCGTAACACGAAAATATACATGCCAGGTGTATGCATTGTACGAAATGTAATATGTATTATTCATTGTACGTATGTATGACATGTAATATGTATTGTACGAAATATTGTTTCATATTATTCATTACTCTTTTAATATAAGTTGTTAAAATAACCATGATTTTTGAAAGGAATTAAATATTTTCGCCAGATAATTTGGCGATATTCTTTTTTTTTTCGCCAAGGATGACAGAAATGAAATCTATTCCGCTACAAAATATTAGTATCTTACATCAGATATTTTATTTAGACATTTGAAAACAAATTTGACTTCAAACTATGATAGAATATTTATCATTTTCCTTTTAATTAGTATATTATTAGTATATTAAAATTTAAAAGCATGGTGTATAAAAAGTTTTTTTTTTTTTTTTAAATCTTATAATTATTCTTATCTTAATCCTCAATGTTTCCCATCTTTAGTAACTTGAATTTACTATTAAAATTTTAACATACTTAAAAACTTCTCATCACTTCGTTAAAATACACTAAACTTTTCCAAAATCTTTTTCTATTTAAAATGATACATGTATTTACTTTAAATGTCCAATATTTCATAAGATTTTCAATTTTAAAGTTTTAAAATATTTATCAAATTTACTTATTTTTCTGGTTTAGCCTTATTGTTTTTCTTTTTATAACTACAGCTGTTGCCCTCTTTAAAATATTTAAAATGATGAGGTCATTTTATAGTAAAATTATCCATTATAGCATATATTATATTTCACTCCTCCATAAAAAATTATTTTAAAATCGTCTGTTTCTTTTATACTTTTATTTTAATAGAATTTTAATAGAATTTAATTTATATATTAGTCATTTTAGCAATTTTATCCAAAGTAGCATTAGAAATAATATATATCACTTCTCCATTAAAATTTATAGGACCCTACAATAAAATTAATTTGTGCTTAATATCAACACTACGAAAATTTTTATCAATCGCTTCCAAATTTTTACCTAAGTTTCAAATCTCAACCCTGTGGGTTTTTACATCGGCTACAACGTTTTCGTCTTTGTTCGTAAATAATAATTTGACTGTACTAAATAGTTTACAGCCGTATAATTCAACGTATAACTTAGTCACAGCAACGCGTGGCCGGGTCTGCTAGTCAAGTATAAATTATTATTATACTTGCTGCACCAAATATGAATTATACTTGATGCAGCAAACGTGAATCAAATTTTACTTGCCAAGCATGATTTTAACATGATACAGTCGGCAGCAAAAGTACCCGAGCATTTACAAAAATTCCTATACAAAGAAGTACACTTAATACCAGGGTGGCTAGCAGTCAGGGAAAATCAAAGAATCAGGGAAAAGTCAGGGAATTTCGAAAATCTGGAATAGTCAGGGAATTTTAACAAGTTTTGTGAAAATAAGCTATATTAATCATTAAATTATTAATGATATTTTAAATCACTAAATTTTTTGCTAGTGTCGTGAAATGTTCATCGAAAATAAACGTGAGAGTCAGGGAAAAATGGAGGAAAATCTGGAAAAATAGTCAGGGGAAAGTCAGGGAATTTGAAAAGGTTTAAATGCTAGCCACACTTAATACTGTTTTGTTAAATAAATCCTTGTAGAATCATGTTCTTAAACTCACTAAGAACAGAACTCGACAAGAATTTATTTAACAAAACTGTACTAGGTGTTTGTTTGTTTTTTTATTCATGAATTTTTGCTAGTGCTCGGATACTTTTGCTGCCGACTGTACATCAAACACAAAGGAAGCCAGCTGCTGAGAAAGAATACTCTTCTCTATTCCACCTAATCTCGCCGACATCCAAAGCCTATGTATTCTATTGTAAAATTTCTTTCCAGAATAATATATTACCGGTTTTTACTTTCTTCTATATGTAATACAGAAAAAGTATTGAATTCCTGAAAATTTTCGAACTCCAGTTTTCGATGGATTTACACAGTTTGGGATGTCCTGAACACGATTTGATAGTTTTTAGAAAATGTCTGTCTGTGTGTATCACGAATTTTGTGGACGCTGTATCTCACGAACCAATGAACGAAATTGAACCAAACTTGGTATTTTGTTGGACTCTGACATAAACTGGTGCTGATTAGAATTGGTTATCAATCGCTCAACAGGTGGCGCTGTAATCGCATTTTTTCTAAATTTTTAACACTGCAGTATAGGACAAAATTTCGTATAAATGTACATAATGAGAGTTATTTTTAACTTGTGACTGTAAAATTAATATGAATTTTTGATAATAGTAGTAGTTAACTAGGAAAAAAAAATTGTGCGTGTGGGGGCATCGCTTCCCCAGACGTTGAAAGGTTGTTTCAAGAGAGATTTTTTTTTTTTCTTTTTTTATCCAGATATCTTATGAAAACAGCTTGACGGAATTCACTGACACCTGCCAGAGGATTAGGCCTGTACCCATTTAAAATTATATCTATCCAATATTTCAAAGTTTTAGATAGATTTAGAGATAAATGCAAAAAACTCTCGCACATGCACATTAAAGCTGTTTTCAATAAAACTCGTAGAATTATAAATTATTTGCGAAATCTTTACACTTCAGACATCAAGAAAGTCAAAAAAAATTCTAAGTATTTTCTCTGTGTGTGTGAAGGGCAGGGGTGGGGGAGGGGGGCTGGGGGGTCTCTAGAAATTTTTTATTTGTCCGAATATCAAGTAAAAATGGCTGGACGGAAATCAGTAACATTTGACAGAGGTTTAGGCATGTATCACATTTCAAATCAAACATTTTTAATCAATCGAAGATTTAAAAATTTAATTAGATTTAGAGATAGACGCAAAAAACGCTTGCGCATGTGCAGAAAATTTTTTTTCAATGAAACGCATTAAGTTTCCAAGCAGTGTTCCCAGATGAAAATTTAAATTGTCCCTACAAAATGGAGAAAAATATTTCTACATTCCCTACACCAAAATATTTCGCTTCTACATAATTCCCTACGCAACAAAATTATTAATAGAAGGTATATTAATAGATCGTATTATTATTTAAATTTCTTAGACTTAAACAAGAAATTGATTAATACTTATTAGTATACGCGTATGTTGATTGCTGGAAAAAAAAAGACGAACAAGCAAAGACAGTGGCCGATAAATTGATGGATGTGAATCTTTATGGGGTTGGGACTACACGAGATGGCAGAATGGCGATATACACGCCTTTTTTTCACTAATTTTTACATCACTATATTTTTTATAATCAATTTTTACTTAATCGTGTAAACTTAGTACTAAAAATTCCTAAAGAAAAATACTAGTGTAAGGATCAGGGGGGAAATTTGGCCTGTCACTATCCTGCGAGCTTATCTCATAGCTATTAACATTTTAATTTATTTCGAGTATTTTTTAGACCCACCTTTATTTCATGCCACTTGTTTTTTAAGAGTAATTTTTTCTTATTTTATGGAAGTTATATGTTGCAGAAAATTCTTCTATAAATTAAGTGGTTTGAAATAAAGACGGGGCTAAAAATAATCCGAAATAAATTAAAATGCTGTCAGCTATGATATCCAAGAGAACAAAAAATATTAATTTACAGAAAAGAAAAGACAAGAAAGAAAATCTATTCTGACACACTACACAATAAAATGTACATTTATATTGATATATTACATTTATGAATAGATTTTTTTCAATACAGCACAATGTATTTGATTTGATGGGTAGGAGTATACAAAAAAGTTAAAAATCTCTAATGTAAACAATCAAAACTTCGTGGAAACTTCATATTAACATGACTGATTGTCCAATTTATCTTAAAATTTGAAATTTAATTATATCAAAAGATAAAATAAAGATTTTATCCATCGTTAAAATTATATATTACCTAATTTTATCATTTCGAAATAAAATTATAAAAGGGGATATTTTAAAAACAACTTTTCAAAGAAATGTTCTTTTAATACCTTATTTAACAGATTGTCTTTTACAACTTTTTACTTTAAAAAGAAGGTGTTTTCCTCATCTAGATACAACATGAATATTTCAATTGACGTGCTTTTTTCTGTTCTTGAAATTGGTTTAGACGTAAGAATAAACAGAAGAAAAAATTAAGAAGACTTAAAGATTTCTGTAATCATTGTTTTCATTAATGTTGCAGTATCATTAAAATAAGATATACCAATGTTTGTATTTAAAAAAAAAAAAAAAAAAAAAAAAAAAAACTCTTCAGAAAGACGTATTTAAAAGGGGATTTTTAAAGACTTATTTTAGGGGATACTTACACTATACGTTCTACAATCTGACCCAGTTTCGAGTCAGTGGCTCCAGTAGATTTTGCTATGCGTTGATGAGTCAATGAGTGAGTGAGTGGAAGTACTCTTTTATATGTATAGATAAATTGAATTTTTTAATACGCATAGTATATAATATTACACTGGTAAGTAAATTTAAAAAAAAATAATTATATATATATACATATTATTATTATTATTATTATTATTATTTTCAATTTACTTTTAGACACCCTGATAAAAAAGTAAAATTGTAAAGGAAAAAAAAACTGATACATCAGATTTATACTTTTCTTCTTTAATATTGACTGTTAAAATAAACTTTTCAAAGCTCCAAGTATTGCGCAATACTATTTGTGAATTCCCCCCTCCCCTTCTCATCGAACGATGTCACGTGATTCACTCAAAAAAGAGAACTATGATTAACTTTTGTTTTAGTTAGAATTGTAGGCATTGTATTGTGAAAAGATGTAGCAGTGGCTCTCTAGTCGATTATTCAAAAATGTTGAAATTAATCCGTATCATTTCTTTTGTAAATATTTTACTTATTTTGTGTGTGGTGTTTCATCTTAATGTGCCGTCTTGAAAATTAAAATTGTGTTTTAAGTGTGATAATGAGACAAGTCATCTTCTTTATAAATTTTAAGAACATTCTATTCCACAAAAGGTTGTGAAAGTGGCGTCCCAACGTTTGGGCTTGGATTACCGACGTGATGTCGGCGGCTAAAGAATGGAAAATAATTACAGATAAGTAAATTTTAATATTTATTTGGTGGTTGTTTGAACAGGAACTAAAGGACTTTGGGCATTGCACAGATTGTGTTAATAAGTTAACACTTGAAAATAATGATTATCCTAATCAATGGAGACATATTTCTTAGAATCTTAAGTCTATATGTTTAACAGATTTATTTCTGATAAATGAACATAGAATAAATATTATTTTCTCTTGAACACATTTACGAATTATAAAATAAAAAGCATCTAATAATACATAATAATAATAATAAAGGAATGAATAAACGATTTTTTGTTGTTGTTGAATAAAACGAATTTTACATAGATTTGTTTATAATAAAGATATATTAAATAGACATCTTGTTTGCTTTGTTTAATTTTCGATTTTTAATATCGAGTTGATAATTATATTCTTATCATTTGCATTAACAATAAATTTTTGTGGAATTTTTACATCAATTTGAAATATATTGTATTTTCAATTTCTTTGGAATGTTTCAGGAATAGTATTTATTATTTGCTTACAAATAATTATTTGAAAATAGGGGTTAAACGAGTTATTATTTCATTTATATGTCCTCTATTACTTTAGTTCGTGAATTTGTTTATTGAATAAATTGGTTAATTTAAGTTGTTTAACATATAACAATCATATATATATGTATAAGTGATCTCTGTGATTTATATAAAATATTTTGGGCTCTATACGTTTGCGTACTGCACATTTTTAGATATATTTTTAATTTATTAAAATTCAGTTTTAATCATGTCTTATATGGCTAGAGGGAAAAAACAAGATCTAATTGAATTAGACATAAAAATAGATGAAAATTTAAAACTTTTAGACATTAGAAATGCCATAGTGGAAAGTTCAGATTATGATGCAGAATTCACAAAAGAATGTTTGAATCGTATCATACGGGATAGGAAAGAAAAAGAAGATTTTGCGCTGAAAGATAAAGAATATGAAAGGTTATTTGAACTAGAGAAAACCAAATTACAGGCACAAGCTAATGCTGCTCCTGATGCAGTATTACCTACCATGGCTCTTTCTTCCGTAGACACAAGCATGCCAAAATTAGAAATAAGCAAATTAACCCCAAATTTCGATCCGAAAACCGCTGATATGACCTTATATTTAGATTTATTTGAAAAACAATTAACATTTTTGAAGGTACCAAAACCCAAGTAGGTCGTATATCTTGTAGGCATTTTGTCAACTGATGTCGCCAAACTAATTGCAAAAGAATCAGTTGATGATGCTCAGAATTATGATAATGTTAAGGAAATTCTCTTAAAACGTTTTAAATTAAGTGCTGAGAAGTTTTGACAAATTTTTGCCCAACACCGTAAATGTCCAGAAAGTACATGGCGAGATTTTTATCGTTGCTTCCACTACGTTATTCATTAATTTCTTAACCGCGAGTCGCGTGCCATTGCAGAGTTTTGGTTGATTAATATTCCGCAACATGATAATTGACACACCTATTTTCAATTTTAATATGTGTGGTGGCATCCCTGGCAGATCAAATGAGTTCAAAAATTCCGTAGGATAATTAACTTTTTCATCTGCTTCCACAGATCCAAACACTTCATGTTTCACAATGAAATCCATCAGCAACTTCTGTTTTTGTCTGAAAACTCGTGCTGTGTTGTCATGCCTATCCATGGATGATTGCCCAGGAAGTAACAGCTGCTGTATCTTGTCCCAAGCTGAATTGCCTGTGAAGGTGACAAATAAATCTTGTAAGCCCGTAATAGCAAACATATGCCACTGCATCTTGAGCATATTCCTGCATGTGACGTGGACTGCCTCACAAAGAAACATTCAAAAGGTGTCGTCTTCAAAAAAATATTGAAAAAAAACATATGTGATTGTACTGTTCATAAAACACCAGAAAGTGAAAATATTATCGGCTGAAATGAATTACAGCGACCACAAAAAATTATCAAAATTAAGCATATTTTGCGATTTTACACTGTTAGGCGATTGATTTTGAGTACAGAAGCAAAACACGCTGTTCGTACACGACAATCTCGGTGCTAATGATCTTATCGCATAACAGCGCTAAATCGCCAAATATGCTTAATTTTCATAATTTTTGTGGTCGCTGTAATACCTTTCAGCCGATAATTTTTTCACTTTCTAATGTTTCATGAAAAGTAGAATCACACATATATATATATATATATATATATATATATATTATTTTTTCTTTCAATATTTTTTTAAGACGACACCTTTTGAATTTTTCTTGTCAGTATGAAGAAGGCAAAATAGTTAGCTTTCCAACGTTGGTTGTATTACCTTCATTCACGACTACATCTCACAAATAAATGTATTCTTCGGAGTGGAGTTTGGTCTGATTCAAACGAAGAAGTAGCGAACGTTCTGTTTAAATTTTGCATACATATCCACAACGTAATGGTGAAACAAGTGACGGCATTTCAAAATATAATTGTCCTCATTGCTCCGAATCATTAAACGGTATGCTTAAAAGTTCATTGCGCTGCACTTTTTACTGATTTTTGCACTATTTACTGGATTTATCATCTTCACACTAAAATGATGTCCATCGGCACCATCCCAGAAGATAACTGGATACTGCAAAGCATCCTAACAACAGTGAGTTTCTCCGACGTTTATCGAGTGATTGTTTCTTCGATGGAGAACAATATCTCTAGGTTGGAACTGATCTCTGACTATGACAATTGCTACTTCGGCTCTAATTGGAGTATTATGTCTCCGGGCATGTTCTCCAGCGGGCGTTTTGTCTGCGTGAATGTCAATCTTGTGGGTATCTGATGGCATCATATCAATTGCTGCTTTGAACAAACGCACCAAATTGTTCCTTTCGTGAAGGAGCTCCTGTTGTTGCGAAATGATTGATCTTCTTGCGACTTATGTATTCCACAACATGCATCGACTTCATCTCTATCATCACCAATGAAGTACATTTGAAGGAATTTATGGTCACTATCTTCGAACGGGACCCAAGTAGAACCGAAACGTTCTCAGAACGTTTAAAAATAGTTCATCAAACACGTGCTACGAACGTTAAGCTTGTACGTGTTATAGACGTCTATCTGTCCATCTTGAAGACGTCGAATAGTATGGTACAGAACACGATTTATACACGTTTAACTTTTACCATTAGTTCTAGAGAAACGTTCTGAAAACGTTCTATACACATGTTCTCACAACGTTATGTAAACAATTTTAGAACGTTCTTTGAACGTGCTAAAAATGTATTTCATATATAACAAAATTGAAGAACTCGCAACAATTGTTTCGGGTCGAAAGAAGACACGACCCTTCGTCAGACGAACATAGTAGGCACGAGTGCTGCAAATACAAGAGGTTGCAGGTTTGTTTGCAGAACTCGTGCCTACTTTGTGGGTTGATGAAGGGTTGTGTCTCCTTTCGACCCGAAACAATTGTTTCGAGTTCTTGAATTTTATAGTGTCTATTCAAAGTTTTGCACTTGTTATTTTATTTACTTATTTTAGTTTATTTTTTTTATTTTTCATTTATTTATTTATTTATTTATTTTTTCCTTTTTGTGTAGTTTTTATTTTACTTTTTTTTTCCATAAATAATTGTCGTAGTATTATAAAATTTTACGTGCATGCATTGAAATATGGTATAGCAAAAGATCAAGTATTTTGAACTATCTGGATAAATATTTGAATTCCAAAACAAATAAATAAATAAAATTCAAGATTTGGAATATTTTAAAAATTTTTAAGATATATGACCCCTGCTAACTAATTATTATTTTCCCCCTTGATTTTGCATCATTATAATTTAACAATAGAATATAATCATATTTGGATATCAATTTTAATAAGTTAAGCAAAAAAATTTAACAAATGTAGGCGGTACAAAAGTAAAGCTACAAGCTTTGAGTGGATATAGACAACAACTTGAAAGAATGAAAAATACATAACAACCATGACCACAAATGTCGTATTAACCCTTTTATCAGCGCATACATTTTGGTGTTTCTTAACACTTAACGAAAATTATGAGTATTATCGATTGTTCATGAGTAGTCTAATTTTTTTATTTGTTATAACTACGCCTTCCTTGTAAATTTACTTAACAAACTTTACTCGTAAAACACTTAAAGAAATGTTTGAGTATTTATTATCGACTGCTCATGAGTAGTCTGATTTCTTTATTAGTTGTAACTACGCCTTCCTTGTAAATTTTAAATCTTGTACGATACAACATTTATCAAATCATGTCTAACTTTCGTATAACCCTTTCCCTGCCTCTGACGAGTTATCTCGTCGATCGTCTTCTTGCTATAACTCGCCACTGACGAGATAACTCGTTTCCAGTGCTTGCTCCGTTCTCAATCATGGCAACTACCAAGGGAAGTATGAATTAGTAAAATTTCTATTGAAACCAAACCACGCTTAAATTAAAGAGCATGGTCAAAAACATTGGGTGCCGTACAAATTTGCTGCAACAACTCCCATGGGGGTGAGATATGCCCTCTATTAGTTTTAATTATTTCTATAAAAGCCAACAAAACACACATCGTTGTGTGAGCCGATGGTGCAGTGCTATCGTACTTGATTTCGGATACGGAGGTCCTGGGATCGAGTCCCGCAAGAGCGTTTTGTAATTTTTTCATTTTTTTTCTCTACACGTTTTTAATTAAATTAAATTATTAATTTAAGAGAAAATATTTATTACATCAAGAAGATTTTTTTTTTTTCAGTATTCCAATTAATAAAGTATTGGGAATGAATTTAAGAAATGCATTTTTTTTATTTATAAAAAAGAAAACCATGTTTAAAGCTACGAACATAGTTTCTAATTTATAAAAATTATGATTAAAAGTAGAAAAATCATGAAACCATAAGTATTTTTTACAATTAGAACAAGAAATATAAAAAGATTGATCACAGTTTCAATTTTGTTCACCGTCAATTATTGTTCCTCACGAACATTCTGTCAAATATTTGGCTTTACGTCGAGATTACTTGATTTGTAAAATTCATATTTACCTAGATTTTCAATTTTTTTAGATGTAAATTAATTATAAATTAGTAAAATCATTTTGAGAAAATTTGTCATTGTCTTCAATATTATTGTCAGTTCTTCCGACACCACGAAATTTGACAGTTGTTTAATTAAATATTTAAAATAAAAGTTAAATGAGACGTCGAATAGTTAAGCAACAGCTGTTCATCATTCAGGATTTTTCATGCAAAAAATTGCCTGAATAAATAATACAATTGAGAGCAGACGATTAACTCTTGCTATTAATGTCGTCGTTAAAAATAGTAATTAATAATTTATATAAAACTATCATTAACAAAATTTTATCTGAATGTAATCATTAACAAAATCTTACCTAAATATAATACAAAAGTATTTCCCGTTAAATTATTAATTTCTTTAAATTTAATAAATAAATAAATAAATTGGTTTTAAAAAAAATATTAAACTATCCGCACTAAAACAAAAAAAAACAAAAAAAAAAAAAACTTGTTTTAATACAATTAATATTTTCTCTTAAAATAATGATTTAATTTAATTAAAAATGTCAACAATAAATATTTTATTTGAAAAAAAAAAAAATACAAAACGCCCACGAGGGGCTCGATCCCACCACCTCCGTATCTGAAGTCAAGCACGCTAATGTGCAATGTTCACACACACAACGCTGCGTGTTTTGTTGGCTTTTTTAGAAATAACTAAAACTAATAGAGGGCATATTTCACCCCCATGGGAGTTGTTGCAGCAAATTTGTATGGCACCCAATGTTTTCGACCATGCTCTTTAATTTAAGCGTGGTTTGGTTTCAATAGCAATTTTACTAATTTATACTTCCCTTGTAAGCCACACCCTTAACTAGGGATTAGTTATAAAAACGGGCAATATTGAGGGGGGCAGTGAAAGGGTTAATATAATCAGTGCTGTAAATACATAGATTAGAAACACCATATTGCTATGTATATGTTTTTATGTAATCATTTGCACGAAAGAGAGATGTTTGTTAAAAATTCAAATTTTAAAACCACGCCCACATATGTTAAAAAATATCTCAATACACCCGGTTCTTAAAGGGTTAACATTTCATTTGTATGCATGGATTCCTATCCAATTCTGAATCTTTATGATGTACTCTATCTCCTCTTAAAATTTGTCGCTGTAATTTTCGAACACCTTGTAAAGGGAGTCTTAACAGAGACACTAGTTTATGGTTGTATCTACCGACTCCACCCATTTGCAGCTGAAATTAGCCGAAATAAAAGTTCAAGTTTCCTTGTTAGTCTCTAATTTTCTAGTGTGAAAAGAATCCCATTATTTTAAATCCAGTTATTCTCACAAGCTTTCCGTTCTCACGTATGTTAAAACATTGATTCAAAAAAATGTAAAATGTTCTGCAAGAAAGATAATGACGTGAACTTATATTTGTTTTTTTTAATGCTAGTTCGCAAGATGAATAAAGAATTAAAATTTTAAGGAAATAAAATAACTACGTTTTACACCACACACGTTATTAATATTTTTAATTTATTTTCGTTTTTTTAGATTGCTGTGTGTACGAATGTTCTTTGGTAATTATTTTATTGTGCGGATGAACGCTACATCAGCAGATCTCCGCAATTATCAAGTGGTTGTGTTGTGTATAGATCTATCATCCCCATGATAACGTGCAAAGATTTTTTTGGCATCAGCCATGAGAGAGTATAAAACTCGAAAACAATAATAGAATAGAATGTTGAAGTATATTGAAAATGCCTAAATACTGTGAAGCTTTTAATTGTACAAATACATTTATGAAAGGAAATAGAACAAGCTTTCATAAGTAAGTAAAATTTAACTAATTTATGAAAAATATGATTTTTTATAATCAGTTGCTTTGTCATTATTAATTATGGTTTAAATACTGTTTTGGTTTTTAATGGAATACTTTTTTTAAAATTTTAATATTTTTTAAGTTTTTAAATTAGTAAGTAATATCGAATTTTCAAAATTCTTTTAAATGTAGTTAGCAGCCGCAGAGGTAAAGCCCGCTTGTTTTAATATATTATAACTAGTATTACCACAAGACTTTCTTCCATATATAATCTTATACAAATTTACGCAATACAAATTATTTATTAAGTTATAATTTATAAAAGATATTTTCCCTGATGAATGAAGACAATTTTTTTCTTAAAGTAGTACAATAATAAATGCTGAAAAAAATCATTTTTGTGCAGACATAAAACGATATACAGTCGAACCTCATTAACGTGAATCTCAAGGGGGATCAAAAATATGTTGATGTTATCAGTAGTTCATGCAATCAGTAACTGATCGTCATATAACTTAAGTAATCTTCATTTTGACGGGGATTGTGCTAACAGTTCATGTTAAAAGTAAGTCACATTAACAATGTTCATGTTAACGAGGTTCGACTGTATATATATATATATATATATATATATGTCTATATATATCTATATATATTTAACATTAAAAATAAAAGAAATCGGTAGCTTCGTTTTAAATTAATACAGATCTATGGTTCAACCATTCATTTTAGAAATATTGACGAGTTCTTTCTAAAATATCCTCATTGAAAATTTACACAGGCCCCAAAGGAAGTGCACTTCCCTCCCAGGAGGAAAGCAATGCTCCTATATGCACACATTTTGTTTTTCAAGTTTATTACTAATATTATCAATAATTCATATAAATTTTACATTCATGCATTAAAAATAACTCACATTATGTACATTTATATGAAATTTTTCCTATACTTGTTGCAAACATCTAATCTCAGAACAATTTTTATTAACTTTTGATTTCATGTTCCGAAACTTTTTATTCCCGCCAACTGATTGTTTTCGTGCACCTGCCTCATCACGTGACGATAAGACGCGTCACTCTACTACTACTGTCTCTTTTTTTTTTTCTTTTGTAATCATGTAACTTTTCTTGTATGTAACAAACGTTCCATTTTTTAATTCTACTTAATCGTATTTTATGTCTAAGATGAATAAATTTAAAAAGTAAACATCTAGGCATTCTTCAATTACGTAGTCAATATCTGAATTATTGTGAATAGTAATTAATCTACATATTGTGTAAGATTATAAATATTAATCTACATTTTATTACAGAAAAACAAGTAGTTTTATTTTAAAACAGAAGTTCGTCTAAAAACTAACATATATATTCTTCATCAATAAATCTCAAGTGATGGAGTACCTGTGCTAACCCAGGTAAGACAAACTTTTTAATTATTTGACTGTTGTGTTAACTATTAAATAAAAAATTATTGTTATAAAAGTATATTACGAAATAACTAATTCAGGAAAATCCGAACTTACGCCTAATATTTTTATCAGATTCTGATTCTGATTTTTTGAATTGAAATTTTAGATTTATTTTTGACAAAAGTTTTTCTCTTTGCATATTTGAAGAAATTGCTACATTTAAAATAATAATAAAAAAAAAAAATGTAAGCGAAAGTAAATATTTTTTTTGTTTCTTCAAAACGAAAGTAAATATTTTTTGTTCTTCAAAACGGAAGTGAAAAACAAAACAAGTGAAAATTAATATAAGAATGTTTAAAATAAACATATTAATGTTTAAAAATAAAATTTCAGTTATTATATTCTAAAAAAAAAAAAAAAAAAAAATAATTGAAATATTAATATGAGTATCACCATGGACACAATTATCGAGAAACTTAATTCACAGAATTATGACGTATGGAAGTTTAAATTTGAGATGTTTCTCCAAAAAGAAGATTTATATTCAGCGGTTATTAACGATGCTCCCGATCCGATTACTGACACATGGAATTCTAAAAATAGAAAGGCTCGCGCCATAATAAACCTCTTAATAGAGGACAATCAGATCATCCACATGAAAAATCTACAAACCGCTAAAGAATGTTGGAACTCTTTAAAAGCTGTACATGAATGCTCAACCCTCAGCAGTAATTTATTTTTATTACGAAAGCTTTACTCTACAAAATTAACTGAGGGTGGAGACATGATTCAACATTTGACCAATATTTGTCAGTTAAGAGATAAACTTGTGTCAATCGGTGAAGAAATTAACGACAGGCACCTTTCAGCACTAATGCTCTGTTCCTTGCCTCCAATCTATGATGTACTTATCACTGCCTTAGAATCTCGAGATGAAAAAGATTTAACACCAGAGTTTATACGCTCAAAATTAATTGATGAATTTTCCAAAAGAAAAGAAAACAAATCTGAAAATAATTCAGTATTAAAGGTTAAATTTAAACCAAAACAAGAAAATTCAAAGTTCTGTCGGTATTATAAAAAGAAATCGCATACAATTGAAGAATGCTGGCATCTTAAAAGTAAAGAAAGGAATTAGAAACAAACAAAAACCAGCAATGCCAGATCAACTTTCAAATCCGGTATGTACTCTCAAGACAGACATAACACGGATAGGGCTCTTATTACTGAGAGTGAAAATAAAAAACCCAATGACGAAATATTCACTCTATTTATCAGTGAGAAGTCTAACAATTGGTATATAGACTCGGATTGTTCAACACATGTTTGCAATGATAAGAGTAATTTTCAGGAATTTAATTATAGTAATTCACGCGTAACAATCGCGAATGGACAGGAGATAGAATCCCTGGGTCATGGGTCTGTGAAATTAAACACCATAAATTCAAATAACACACATAATATAATTGAATAACACACATAATAATATTGAAAAATGTTTTATATGTACCAGAAATAGAGACAAACCTCATATCTGTAAAAGGGGCTACTGAAAATGGTTGTGTAGCAATATTTGAAAACAAATCATGCAAAATAATGCATGAAGGAGAAACATGCATTGAAGGTTATATTAATAACAATTTATACGAATGCAAAGTTAACTATGATACAACACACACTATAAACATGGTAAAAACGTGAGAAAGTAAAAATTGTACAGATAAATGGCACATTAAATTAGGCCATAGAAACATTAGTCATATAAAGGATTTAGTTAACAAGGACATGGCTGTGGGTATTAAATTAAATGATTGCTAACACAACAATGAATGTAAAACATGCATAATGTCAAAATTAACTGATTCACCTTACCCCAAAGCTGCACAATTTAGAGCCTCCGTACCACTCGAACTAGTCCACACAGACTTATGTGGCCGTATGAAAACCCCCACTGTAGGTGGAAAATATTACTTTCTTACATTTATCGATGATTTTAGTCGTTATACTATAATATATTTGCTAAGAAATAAGTTTGAGGTATTTCCTAAGTTAAAGGAATATGTGGCTATGACCGCAAACAAATTTGGTCGAAAAGTGCAAGCAATTCGCTCGGATAACGGGGTTGAATACACTGGTATGGAAGTAAATGAATTTTTGAATAAAGAAGGAATTGAACACCAGTTTACCGTTCCTTACTCTAGTGCTCAGAACGGCGTGGCAGAACGTAAAAATCGTACGCTGACCGAAATGGCGCGCTGTCTGCTTAAAGACAGTAATTTACCAAATTCCTTTTGGGGGGAAGCCGTAAATACTGCGAATTACATACAAAACAGGCTCCCAATCTCCTCGTGCGACTCAACTCCTTACGAAAAATGGATCGGCCGTAAACCCGATTTATCAAATATAAAAACATTCGGATGTCGCGCATACGCATATGTACATAAGATACATAGGGGAAAACTGGATAGCACCGCTCAAGAAGGAATTTTTGTGGGATATGATAATCGTAGCAAAGGCTACAGAATTTGCACAAATAATAAAATTGTAATTATAAGCAGAACTGTAAAATTCTTGGAAGATGAAAATACAGAATCCCACAATAGTGAGACATCACAAATAAATAATGAAAATTCAAATGATGAAATTCCGGTGTCCGGATTACAAATATTAGATTCCGATGAAGACATAACGGGTGATAACGATAGTCCCAATGACACGCAAACTCTGCCACGACGATCCCAACGATTAAATAAAGGGGTTCCGCCCGACAGATTTGCATTTGCAGTAAACGACAAAATTGATGAGCCTAAGTGTTTTGACGATATACTAAAAATTCAAAACCCAGCAGAAAAGGAAAATTGGCTGAACGCCACACTCGACGAAATGAATTCACTCAGACAAAACAGTACTTGGGAACTTGTTGACGCTCAACCAGGGACCAAAGTAGTAGGGTGTAAGTGGGCGTTCAAGGCCAAATACAATAGCCAAGGACAAGTCGAGAAATATAAAGCCAGGCTAGTTGCCAAAAGTTTTTCTCAAAAATACGGGGTGGACTATGACGAAAGTTTTGCACCAGTTGCATCGCATACCACTCTAAGAAGTTTCTTGACCATGTCGCTGTATAAAAATTTGAATCTAAGGCATGTAGATATCAAAACTGCTTTCCTACATGGAAATTTGCAAGAAGATGTATACATGCAACAACCCGACGGTTATGTTGTCCAAGGCGAAGAAAATAAAATATGTAAGTTAAAGAAAGCGATATATGGCTTGAAACAAGCCGCTACGGCGTGGAATTTGAAAATTAATGAATAATTGTGTAAATTAGGATTTAAACAAAGTCAGCATGACAAATGTTTATATATCCATAACAAAGATAACACAGAAACTTACATTCTTGTGTACGTCGATGACTTACTTATAGCTGGTAAAAATCACAATATTGACATATTAGTTGATCAACTAAGGGAAGAATATTCACTAACTGACCTTGGGGAAGCCAAATATTACCTCGGCATAAATATAGAAAGACCTTGTAAAGGGGTAATTACGCTTGATCAAAGTAACAAAATACAAGACATTGTAGAAAAATTCGGGCTAGATGATGCACGGCCCTCTGACACACCAATGGAACCAGGTTATATAAAATTAACTGATAACGATAATCTCTTACCAAACAATACAATGTACAGACAGGCTATAGGCGCGTTACTTTACATTTCTACAGTATCGCGACCTGATATAAGTGTTGCCGTTGGCATCTTAAGCCGTAGAAATGAAAATCCCAGAGCGAAAGACTGGGAAGCAGTTAAAAGGGTAATTAGGTACTTGAAAGATACCAAAGATATTAAATTAAGACTTTGTAACTCTGGCGAACCTGTCCTAAAAGCATATTCGGATTCGGATTGGGCAAACGATCCAAGTGATCGAAAATCCATCTCTGGAAATTTATTTGTGTTAGGTAAGAATCCAATTTTTTGGACTTCGAAAAAACAGTCCTGTGTGTCCATGTCTTCAGCAGAGGCTGAGTACGTCGCAGCTGCGAGTGCTACACTTGAAATACAATGGCTCAAGAAACTTTTCGATGATTTGAACTTGCCACAACAATGTCCTATTGTGTTATATCAAGACAACCAGTCTACGATAAAGATTGCTGAAAGTGACAAATTTCTTTCAAAGACAAAGCATTTACAGTTGAGATTTCATCTTCTGAGAAGTTTGATCCAGGAAGGCCTCATCAAGCTTCAATATAAACCTACCGAAGAAATGACTGCCAACACCCTCACAAAGGCTCTACCTAAAAGTGCGTTTAATAAACATAGACATTGTCTTATGAACAATCGAAAAACTTCTGAGCTTAAGAGGGGGTGTTGTAAATATCTAACCTCAAAACAATTTTATTAACTTTTGTTTTCATGTTCCGAAACTATTCCTTCCCGGCAACTGATTGTTTGATGCACCTGCCTCATCACGTGACGACATGTCGCGTCTCTCTACGACTACTGTAATTCTTTTTTTAATCATGTAACATTTCTTGTATGGGACAGACGTTCCATTTTTTAATTCTACTTAATCGTATTTAATGTCTAAGATAAATAAATTAAAAAAGAAAACATCTAGGCATTCTTCAATTACGCAGTCAATATCTAAATTATTGTGAATAGTAATTAATCTACATATTGTGTAAGATTATAAATATTAATCTACATTTTATTACAAAAAAACGATTAGTTTTATTTTAAAACAGAAGTTCGTCTAAAAACTAACACATATATTCTTCATCAATAAATCTCAAATGATGGAGTACCTGTGCTAACCCAGGTAAGACAAACTTTTTAATTATTTGACTGTTAACTATTAAATAAAGAATTATTGTTATAAAAGTATATTACGAAATACCTAATTCAGGAAAATCCGAAATTACGCCTAATATTTTTATCAGTGTATGTATGTGAATGAATACGCTAGCGTCTAAACGCTTTGTTCGAATAAGCTGAAAAATGGTACCTGTATTGTAAGTCACCATAGTACGAAGCCTATTGATTTTGGTGAATCTAGCACTTATAGTTTTTTTACAGGGACAGAAAGAAAAATTCTTTATCATTATGGCCTATGGGGCCAAATTTTTAAAAGTGCGACAGCATCTAAACGCCTTATGCAACAGTGCTGAAAATTTATATGAATATTATAAATCACTGTTGCACTAACTATAAGCATTTTGGTGAATCTAGCATTTATAGGTTTTTACAGGGACACAACGAAAAATTCTTTATTATTATGATCTATGGGCTCAAAGCTCAGTACCGTCAAATAAAACATCGTGTAATGTATGGAGAAAAATACTCAAACACTCTATTATGCTTTTCTCTCTTTTGTTTGTTTAACAACTCCTCTTTCTTTACTTTATCTACAAAACTGTTAATTACTCAATGTTCGGAAAGTCAAAGGGAATCACTCCAGATTTTTTTTTTTTTTTTTTTTTTCGTGTTTCGTACTTTTGAATGAATATGATTGAAAAAATGACACCTAATAAATAAATTAATTAATTAATAAAGAAATAAGCAATTATAATTTTACAACATAAAATTTTAACAATTTAGATACTAGTGATTTTAATTATAAATATACAAATTTTTGAAAAAATAACTATACGAGAATCGAACCAGTAACGCCCGTGTCGCAAAAACGAGCATTTTACTATCGCATCATTCATTAGTGAATACTAAGCAAGTCACTAATTAGTAAAATTGTATGACAACTAATTTCTTAAAAATTAAAATTAAAAATTAAAAAAAAAAAAAAAAAAACTTACATATGTTAATTTCATAAAGAATGGTTGATTGGTTGCATGGCTTAAGACTGATTGACTACACTAGGGTGCTAGGCCATAGGAGAAATGTCGTGCATGGGGGTCTTTCTAAGTGAATCTAGCCCGTATTTAATCGAGTTTTTGAGAAATCCACGAAAAGATCCGAACGGCTAGATCGATGAGCGCGTTCTTTGATCGAAGCCGGCTCTTCCCGTTTACCAACTGTGATCGCAGAACTGTTTGGCCACCATCGAGGAATTTACTTCTATTAATGTTTTGATTTCTTCAGAAAAAATAAAATAGATAAACAAATAAAATAATTTTATTTTATTTATTTATTTTATTTTTAATTAATAAAGAAAAGAAAATTAAACATTTTAATATTTTTAACCTTATTCTTTTTTCTCCTCGTATTTCGTATTTTTGAATGAATATAAGAAAAATACAAGGCACCCATTGAGTTTAAGCTTTATGCATTAAATAAATATACTAATCGTTATTTATATACTCCTAAAGAAACAAAAGGCTTCTTATTTATTAGTTATGTATTTTTAACACTAAAATTTCCCAAAATATTCTTTACTCCATCAATTGTATTTATATCTAAATGTTTGTTATATTAATATCAAAATAATTTTTAATAAGGTCAGGTAAAACAAAAATAAATAAATATAATAATAATAAGTGTATATTAGTTAATAATGTAATTTACATAATTTGTAATCAAAATTGTTGAAAACAGTAAAAAAAACGAACGCCGCACGTTAAAAGTGCGATTTTTTTTCGAAAGAGGTTGGCGGTGTAATTATTGAAATCATCGCCAAATCTAACATTGGAAAATAATGAAGAAAAAAAAATTAAAATTGGAAATATTACAATACTTTTTAGTCAAATGATGAAAGATAAACATAGATATAACTCACAGAAATAAAAATTGTTCAGTTTTTTAATTATATCTTGTACTATTAAGTGAGCAATATTTGTATCTATAATATTAAAACACAAAGCATTTTCCTTAAGACCAAAATCGTACTATCTGAGCATGCGCTAGAAAATTTTGAACCAATTCGGAACGCGAATATCCCTTTCTCTTTATGCAGTGCAATACGAATACCGATGATAGAGATCAAGTAGACGAGATTAATATTTCATATACCTATGGCAGACGCCTAATTAAAGCTCAATCATAAAAATAATTCACACGATTAATTCATTGATTCATACTTCACCAAGGCAGTTTATTAAAATAAACCAACTCGCGAATTCTTATCGGATACCGTCATGTGCATTTTCGCCGAAAATTTACTTACACAGGAAGGTATTTCAGGATTTTATAATGTGGCGCCATCTGATATCATATGAAACATATATATTCCTAAAATTATTGTTTTAATAATTAGTATTTAAAAGATTTGCGCTTAATATCGTTTTATTAAATAAATATTTTTCGAGTCATGATCTTTGTCTTATGCTGTTTGTAGAAAAGTATGTTGACGATAAAAATTAGCGATCAAATTAAAAATGTATGTATGAAAAGTATTGATGTGTGCTTTCTTTCTCCATTCTTACCATAATTTATAAATTCTTTCTTTTAATTACTCCTCACATTTTTTTGGTCATATTTAGAGTAAAATTAGGAAAAATCTTGGGATTTTATTTTATTATATGGAGTACGCTTAAATTTTGTATATTGAAATTTCATGAAATTTATTCCCCTTCCACTCCACCCAAAAAATAATTGATTACAGCAGGGGGGGGGGGGGGTTAAACTGGTTAAGAGCAATGCGAAATATTAAAACATGAATGTTTAAAACTTTATGCCTGAAAAGATTTAAGTTGCACATGATCTGTCAAATTTTGACGGGTATTAACTGTATATGTACATTTCACTGCTCTCGAAAACGGTAGCTCGGACAGTCACGAGATTTAACACAA
The DNA here is from genome assembly GCA_963930645.1 of Salticus scenicus. Lineage (NCBI taxonomy): Eukaryota > Metazoa > Arthropoda > Arachnida > Araneae > Salticidae > Salticus > Salticus scenicus. The sequence goes on along the minus strand of OZ005649.1, from coordinate 363,584,781 downwards.
AGGTACCCCCCGAAAGATCATTGTGCACATCGAAGTCAGAATTTCGAATTTTTGTTTAGTTTTCTTTTAATTAATAAAAATATGAAAATAATAAGCTAATAATAGCAAAAAATTACCCATTTAAATTTTATCCATAATTTAATTGTTGAAAAAAAAAATATATATATATATATATATATACGAGTTTACTTTTTTTCCCAACAGGGAAATAAATATATTTATCTAAACATGAACAATAAAAAATCAAAATAATAATAATAATAATAAATAAATAAATAAATTATGCATCTCACAAAAATTGACGTCATTTTTAATTTAAAATTTCTTTTACACATTGATAAAGTGCTAATATAGTTTACGATGCTAATATATGTTGTGCTAAAATCAGTTTTATTTATAGATCCTCCTGGGTGATTTTTAGGTTGATTTCTTTAGAAATCGACCTATTGCAATCACTTTGTTTATCTATCAATAATGAAAATTTTGTCATCGCGATAACTCCCGAAATAATAATCCAAATCAAACCAAATTTGGACAGCGAGCTTATCTTATAAATATCTTGGATGAGTTCGTTAACCAAGTTGCTCTGATTTTTTGTTTTCAAGTGGGGGCCACTTGAAAATTTCAAATCCACATTGTAAAAAAGGGTATTTAACCGCGGATTTTCTTGAATTTTGATGTAAATATATACCACATAAGGGTCTCAATGAAGTTTATTAATGAACTTTATCTGCCATTTTTAACAAATTGGCGGAAACTTCAAGTTAAGCGGGGACACTTGAAATCAGGCTACCACTTGAAAATTTAAAATCATTATAACTTCCGAAATAATACTCAAAATCGAACCAAATTTGTACAGTGAACTTATTTTATAAATATCTTGAATGAGGTTGTTAACCAAGTTGCTCCGCCATTTTGTTTTCAAGTGGAAACCACTTGAAAATTTCAAATTTAGATTGTAGCGTATTCCAAATTTCTTTGAAATTTGATGTACACATAGACCATATAAGTGTCTCAATCAAGTTTATTAATGAACTTTATCGCCATATTTAACAAAGTGGCGTATATCTTAAGTTAAGCAAGGCCACTTGAAATCAGGCTACCACTTGAAAATTTAAAATCACGATAACTTCCGAAATAATACTCCAAATCGAACCAAATTTGGACAATGAACTTATAAATATTTTGGATGAGTTTGCCACTCACGTTGCCTTGCCATTTTGTTTTCAAGTGGAGACCACTTGAAAATTTCAAATTCACATTGTAAAAAGCGTACTCCTAATTTGTTTGAATTTTGATGTATACATAGACCATATAAGGGTCTCAACCAAGTTTATTAATGAACTTTAACCGCCATTTTTTGGAAAGTACCGAATATCTTTTACTAAGCGGGCAACTTGAAATCAGGCCCCCCACTTGAAAATTTAAAAACACAATAACTTCTGAAATAATACTCCAAATCGAACCAAATTTGGACAGTGATATTATCATATAATTATCTTGAACGTGCTCACTGGGCAACTTGTCCCGACATCTTGTTTCTAAGTTGCAGCCTCTCGAAATCACACTGCCACTTGAAAATATGCCATCATGATAACTTTTAAAATACTAAACTAATTCAAATAAAAGTTGGATAATGAACTTATGGTTCAAATATCTAAGATAAGTTTACTTGGTGACTTGATCTACAATTTTATTTCCAAGTGACGGTCACTTGCAAATTTGTCATTATAGTAACTTTAGTAATACTGAATTAATTCGCATCAAATTTGGATAGTGGATTTATCATTCAAATATCTCAGATAAGTTCGCTGGGCATCTCACTCCGCTTTTTTTTCCAAGTGGTACCACCTGAAAATTTCTTATGGCGATAATTTTTGAAATACTGATTTAATTTAAACTAGAACTGGACAATGAATTTATCATTCAAATATACTGGATGATTTCGCTGGGCAAGTTGTTTCGCCGTTTTGTTTCCAAGTCGCAGCCACTTAGACTGCCATTTGAAAATTTGTCATAATAATAACTTTTGAAACACGGCACTGATTTGAACCACAGTTGGACAGTGAACCTTTGCTTCAAATATCTTGGTTGTGTTTCGTGGGCAGTTTGTTCCTCTGTATTGTTTCCAAGTTGCGGCCACTTGAAAATTTGTTATCACGATAACTTTTGAAATACTTAATCAATTCAAATCAAAGTTGAAAAATGGATTTATCATTCAAACAACAAAAATATAGAAATTTCACGTAACTCGTGAACCAATCACGTTATTGCGTCTATCTTTGGTATATCGATAACGTGTATTTTCTCGCCAAAAGTCGCCACGGGGGAAAAGTCGCCAAATTTGGCGCCAAACCCATTACCTGCCTTATTGAATATTTTTAATGGGGTTTTAAGGAGAAATTAAGCTATTTTAATGCTAAAACAAACTAGAAATGCAGAAAACTAATATTTTATCCACTTACTAAGCATCTTTGAAAGAATTTCTGAAAAAAAAAAAAAGTTTCAAATTTACAACGATATCTTAGATAAGCAACTTTCTCTCTGGCATTTTGATCCAAGTGTCAGCCACTTAATTTTTCAACACGATGACTTTTGAAATTTTTAATTTATTCGAACTATATGCATTTGATATATTTGTGAACTTAACCCACCATTTTGTTTCGAAGAGCCGGCCACTTGAAAATTTTAAATTCATATAAAGAGGTATTTATGAACTGATTTGCTTAAAACTCCATATATGCATAGCCTACATCAATATTTCTACCAAGTCCATTAATAATTTGTAGCCGCCATTTTGAAACAAAATGACGGCTACTTGATAAGAAAAAAGAAATCAGCCTACCCTTCCGAATAAGCCGGAAGGGCTTGTTTAAATTGTTTCGTTAAAGTACACCGAACATTTTTCGCCAAGAGGTTTAATTTAGCAACAGCAATTTTAATCTAGGTAGCGCAACAAAAATATAAAAGTTATAAAATATTACAAAACGAAAAAAATAAAAAAATAAACTGAAACAGCAGTCACATAAATGATCTATTTTTATCTGAGTAGATAATTTTATAGAAAAAAAAGTGCAGTTTTAAAAATAGAAATTTATTTTAGCAAGCACTATTTTAAACCTAAAAACCATTAAAAAAATAAAAAGAATATGAAGGGTTCTTATATATTAACGAAAAGGTGTCCGATAAAACGCTTTCTATTTTTATGCAAGAAATTATACAAAAAAAAAAAAAAAAAAAAAAAAAAAAAAAAAAATCGCTAATATGACGACAAAAATTCAAAAGCCGCTAAGGAAGAGATATAATAAAGTTGTGTAGCACGATAATGTTTATTTATTTATTTATTTATTTATATACCAGTCACTACGCTAATTTAACATACAAATAAATCAGCTGCTGCGTGTGACTGCACTTGCACACTGTCGGGCAGAAATAGTTGATTAATTCAAATTAATACTTAAATAACTAAATAAAGATATGTTAAATGGGAATCATAGTCTTGGCGACAAACTTGGCGTGTGGGCGACCAAATTTGGTGAAAAATGGTAGTTTAGAGTTCCCGAAGTTTCGAAGCTTTCCAACACACGGGAACCGTCACCTTGAGCTTACCAAGGGAATCTCGATGAAGTCATCTCCAAGCCCCATCGCCAAAAGTTATAAATAGGCGTAAGTTGATTTTTGCGAAAGAGTATGTAGTCACTGCGATTCAGAGTTATTCAGAGACCTATTCTGAGTGATCGCACTTTAGGGATTGAGCTCTAAGCGACTGGACATTTTTCGGGAGTGAGCGAAAATTTTTGCTCTAGTAGTTGATGTTATTTGCTTTACTCCTGTCGAACAAGTGACTATTTTTTGGACTGTCCCATAACATTCATCGAATAATGACTTATACTGTACGAGTAACAGCTTCAACTGTTTCCAGAATATTCGAAGAATTAACACCTGCTATTGGACTGTTTCAAAAATATTTGTTTTAATAATACTTTTGTTGTACAGATTCGAGAAGTTCAAAAAATGTTTCATATTGCCAAGAAGGTCCCGTACTAAAGCTGTGGCGAAAATAGTCGCCAATCGAAATCTATTCAGTTACAAAGAAATCATTTAAATATAGTGCCCAGCGAAGCGAGCAAAGCCTGCTAGTATATTAAAAAATAATGAGATAAAATAATAATATTGCTTCTGTTGAATGGTCGAAAACAAAACTGTTTTTAGAAAAGTACTTATTTAGAAAAGAATTGACGAAAATCAATGAAAATTTTTATTTCTATTAATAGAATAAACATTTAGGAACATGAAAATTTGCTACAAAAATCTTAAATTACATTTAATTAATATGAATTATGTGCATTTTTGAAAGTCCCAATTTCTCACTGCGTTAAGTCTACGGTAGCGTTGCGCGAATTCGCCTCGAGCGGTCAAAGAGAGCTTTCCACCAATGAAGAAGTATGAACACCTTCTCATATCTCTCAGTCAAGGGTCGTTACAATGATGACCTAGGGACCCTATATATAGAGAGACTGGACATTGACCGAAAGTCGGCCATCTTAGTGCCAATTCGGAGTGATCCCCGTAGAACGTAATGCTTTTTTCTTCGCGATTGACGCTTTACTATACAACATAAATGAAAGGAAATTGTGCTAAATTTGTGCAGAAAGTAATGCAGAATATAAATATGTAACTTTTTTCGTCTTAGAGAAAAAGAATTTGAAGAAAAACAAATTTTGTTTCTTCGACATGGTTACTTTTTCAATTCCTATCGGAAAACAGAGGAATTTTTTGTTGTATATTTCTATATTAAGCAAAATACGTTGATTGTGAAAGCAATTCTACCTTAGTGAAAATAATTCTACCTTATTTTTTTCTGAGGACATACATTCTATATATAAAAAGTTCGAAAAATTTTAACAAAAATATGGCAATCTTAGTTTTTATCAAGTAATTCATGAATAAATGTAAAACTAAGGCAGAAGAACAGAAATTATTTTTTATTTTTTTATAAAAATATTTACGTAATATTTTTACAAGGTAAAAATACATATTTTATTTATTTCAGTTACGCATTATTAATAATAATGACTTAGTTAAATATTAAAAATATATATATATTGATAATAATTTGTAAAAATATTAACTAATATCTTTAGAAATTAAAAAATGTTTTTATTTATTTTATTTACATTTGCTTATTTTATAGATTTTTTTTTTTTTTTTTTAAATATTATGTAAATAAAAATAATTACTTATTTAAATATTATTTATAAAATTTATTATGGCAATTATTATTTAAAAGAAATTTATATTTCATATATTAGCAAATAATATACACCTTATTTTCTTTATTTTTATTAATTTATTATAAGAAATCTGATACATTTTGCGTACTAGCAAAAAATCAAAAAATATATTTTTATATAGTTATTTTAAATATGTATTTTAAAATATATCAGAAAAATACAATGAGATCTAACATATTAAATGTATTGCACAACAGAACTTAAAAACTAATAGCTAGCAAATAAATAATGTAATTATCTCATATGTTAGGAAATAAATACGTAAAACAGCATGCAATAAGATAATTAAAGTATTTAAAGCATGATATAAAATAAATAATTATGCAATTTTATCTTTTAAAAGTATTCCAAAATTAAAGCAATTTATCTCCCAACAAAGTAAAAATGTATTAAATAAGTTCTTTTTCGATTATGACGTAAAATAATCAAAATTTCTTCTCATCGTAATGGTAAGCAATGGAGCAACTGGCACTAAAATGGAGAATTTCGTCAAAAAGCCGGCGCGCCAATGTCCAGTCTCTCTCTATCGAGGGTCCCTATGATGACCCGGCTTGCAGCGCCATCTGTAACTCTGGGATGTAGACAAGATAAAGTAAGCGAATAGGAAGTCTGATATACAGGTTGTTCCAAAATTACAGCAACAAACTTTAACAGAAGGTAGTACACATAATAAGGATTCAGTATTGCATAGGAACTCATGTCCGAAAATGTCATCTTAACCCTTTAAGAACCAGGTATTTTGAGGTTTCTTTTAACAGATGTAGGCGGTACAAAAGTAAAGCTACAAACTTCGAGTGGATATAGATAACAGCTTGAAAGAATGAAAAATACATAACAATCATGACCACAAATGTCGTATCAACCCTTTAATCTGCGGATACATTTTGGTGTTTCTTAACACTTAACGAAATTTATGAGTAGTCTAATTTAGGGTGCCTCGATAAGATAAGAGTGGCGACAGATGTGTGACAGATTCTCATTGGACAAAACTGACCATCTCTTAGTAATATAGGCACCCTAGTCTAATTTTTTTATTAGTTATAACTACGCCTTCCTTGTAAATTTACTTAACGAACTTTACTCGTAAAATACTTAACGAAATTTATGAGTATTTATTATCGACTGCTCATGAGTAGTCTGATTTCTTTATTTGTTGTAACTACGCCTTTCTTGTAAATTTTAAATCTTGCACGATACAACATTTTATAAAATCATGTCCAACTTTCGTATTAACCATTTCCCTGCCACTGACGAGTTATCTCGTCAGTCATCTTCTTGCTATAACTCGCCGATGACGAGATAACTCGTTTCCAGTGTTTGCTCAGTTCTCACTCATGATGTCATCAGCTGTGATGTCACCAGCTGCGTGGCAACTAAGCCACGTCATTAGCTAGAGATTAGTTATAACAACGGTCATCAGATGGCGGGCAATATTGGGGGGGGGGAGGCGGGGGGGGCAGTGAAAAGGTTAATATAATCATTGTTTTAAATACATCGATTAGAAACACCATTATTTTTATGTATATATTTTTATGTAATTATTTGCACGAAAGAAAGATGTTTGTTAAAAATTCATATTTTAAAACCACGCCCACATCTGTTAAGAAATATCTCAAACCACCTGGTTTTTAAGGGTTAACATTTCATTTGTATACTTGGATTCCTATGCTATTCTGAATCCTTATGATGCACTCTATCTCCTCTTAAAGTTTGTCGCTGTAATTTTGGGACACCCTGTAATGGGTGTCTTAACTTCTGGTTGTATCTACCGACTCCACCCATTTGCAGCTGTAATTAGCCGAAATAAAAGTTCAAGTTTCCTTGTTAGTCTGTTATTTTCTAGTGCTAAAAGAATCCCATTATTTTTATTCCAGTTATTCTCACAAGCAGAGCCTGATTAAGGGGAAGAACACATTACCTCCGCTCTCATTGGAATATTTTTACAATAATTTTTTACTTCAGGTCATAGATATTCCACGCTTTGACGAGGAAATATTTTTTATAGAAAATGAACGGTGTAAAACAATCCAATTTACTCACCGTTATTAGACACCAGAATTCTTTTAAAATAATTTTTAATCAGAATTTTCTGTTTATTATAGCAGGAAAGTATTTGTTAAAAAATAACGGTGTAAGTATAAATAATGTGTGCTTCCCCCTTAATTAGGCTCTGCTCACAAGCTTCCCGTTCTTACGTATGTCAAAACATTGATTCAAAATAATGCAAAATGTTCTGGAATAAAGATAATGACGTGAACTTATATCAGTTTTTTCTTTGCTAGTTTGCAAGATGAATGAACAATTAAAATTTTAAGAAAATAAATCAATTACGTTTTACACCACACATATTATAAAGATTTTTAATATATTCATATTTTTTTATACTGTTGCGCTAATATGTTTTTCAAGGGTTATTTTATCATGTGGATGAACGCTGAATCAACTTCAACGCAGCAGATCTCCGCAATCAAAGCTTTAAAAAATTAAGCTCGTTCACATAATGTTAACAAATGTCGCAAAGTAAACTCGACGTTAGCGCTTCTCCTCGTGCAGTGGCTGCGGTACCCAAATAAAAGCTGTGAAAAATCCACCCCTATTGTGCTTTCTTTAAAAATGTTATCTCTTATGGTTTTAATATAAACAAGAATTAATTCTAGCCCTAAATGAACATTATAGATGTGATTATTTACTTGAAGTTATTAGAGTACATTTGACTTTAAATACAAAATATGTTAGATGTTAGCTAATAAACAATCACATTATTATTATTAGTTAACATCTAACATATTTTGTATTTAAAGTCAAATGTACGCTAATAACTTCAAGTAAATAATCACATCTGTGTTCACTTAGAGCTAGAATTAACTAGTGTAAAATATAATTTTTTAAATCGATCTTCTAATGTTGTAACTTGTATTGTAAATACGAAAAAATTCATGTATTAGTAATTTAAGAAGAAATGTTAGCGTGTGCAATTTTCAAAATTAAAATTTTGGTAAAAAAAATTTAAATTTTAGAAAAGAAATCGCTTATAATGACTTTATCATTATCTCTTTTACTAAAAAAAGCAATATGTCATGTTCCATAAAATCAATCAGACGCAGACGAAACCATTCGCAAAAATTTTATCTTCTAAACAAAATATATTTGTAATCGCTTTATAACCAAATCTATAACTAAAATAACATTTAGGAATGATAAAATAACATTTAGGAATGAATAAATATAATCAAAACTAACTTCTTCTAACCTCATAACAAATAAAACAACCGAATTCAAAATTCCATAGATATCTCTTGATCCGTAAAGAATGTTAATTCAAGAGATTAAGATTTCAATAATTTTGTAAATTGCAAGAAGTATTAAAAAATTAATTTTTAAGAATTGATTTAAAATATATTACTTATCTTAAAATACGGGAAAACATGCGAAATATGAATATTCTAAAAATACATGAATTTTTTCGTTTAGATGTGCATTCGTTCAAACACAGTTCCATTTAAATTTTAAATATGGAGCATCACGCAAGTGAACAAATTCTATTCGAGCATGCGCAGTTTCAGCCTGAGTAGTTCAGTCACCTCCAACACGAGAGGGCTTTGTCATCGATCTATGACGTAACCATGACGCAACCATGACATAGTACGCTACCCATTGCTCCATTGTAATGAATACGCTTACTCTGTAAAGCTTTGTCCGCAATTATCAAGTGGTTGTGTTACGGTTATGTAACATGGGTACATGAATACTCCTCGGAACATTATAGTAAATATGTACACTCGTCGTTGTTCGAAGTTGGGGAAGCTGAACGAAAGAGAAAACCGATCAGCTGTTAGTACTGTTACTCCCAGAGCTTCAATACAGGCTGGCTCATCAGGCATTTTGTTTCTCACTCAGCGATTTTTGCGCACGCGGTCCGAATTTCAAGTGTTATTAAATTACATAAAATGGGGATTGTGCAGTCGAAAACTGCTCACAGCACAACAGAACTGATTTTAGAGTGTTTCGATTCCCAACAGAAGAAAAAAGGCGAAGGAAATGGGCTATTAATTGTCTAAGAGAAAATTATACGCCTAGCTTTCAATCATAAATATGCAGTGTAATTATGATATGTTTTCTTTCATTTTTTGCATCAATTATTTGTTTTTATTGCTGCTTGATCATCTAAATATTTTGTTTTACAACACACACTACTTTTTAACGTGTATAAATATTTAAAATTAATTAAATTAACAGTAGCAGTGATGTCTACTTTTTATTAGGGTTATAAGAAAATTTCGCCAAATATTACCGCCAAATTTATCAAGTGCAAACAATAATTTGATCTCTTGTTCAAGTAAACTCCCAGACCGCACAGAGAACTTGCATTATGCTATCATCAACCTTGACTACTCAAGTCAAGAAACTTGCATCGAGCTTGATATTTCAAGCCTGTAAGTTTAATGTAAGTCAAGATCAAGAATCCTAGTTTACACTTGTCCCACTTGCTTTAGACTTGCTGATTCAAACATGAATCAAGTAAAGTGTATCATGTATGCACTATGTTTGTCATAGCTCACACGAATCAAGTAATACACATCAAGTATAAATTATTATTATACTTGCTGCACCAAGTATGAATTATACTTGATGCAGCAAGCGTGAATCAAATTTTACTTGCCAAGCATGTTTTTAACATGATACAGTCGGCAGCAAAAGTATCCGAGCAATTACAAAAATTCCTATACAAAGAAGTACACTTAATACTGTTTTGTTAAATAAATCCTAGTCGAATCATGTTCTTCACTAAGAACAGATCTCGACAAGAATTTATTGAACAAAACTGTTTTAGGTTTTTTTTTTTTTTATAATATGAATTTTTGCTAGTGCTCGGATACTTTTGCTGCCGACTGTATCATGTTAAAAACATGCTTGGCAAGTAAAATTTGATTCACGTTTGCTAGGAGTAACAGCTTCACGAGTAGCAGCTTCAACTGTTTCCAGAATATTCGAAGAATTAACACCTGCTATTGGACTGTTTTCGAAAATATTTGTTTTAATAATACTTTTGTTGTACAGATTCGAGAAGTTCAAAAAATGTTTCATATTGCCATGAAGGTCCCATACTAAAGCTGTGGCGAAAATAGTCGCCAATCGAAATCTATTCAGTTACAAAGAAATCATTTAAATATAGTGCCCAGTAGTGCTGAGAGATTTTGACATTTCTTAAATCGATATATCGTTCATTTTAAATACCGATATAAGGATATATCGATTTAATGTAGCGTTACCAACTGTAGGAATTTGTCCCTACACGTAAGGACTAAAAAAAATCGACCGAGACAGGGATTGAACTGAAAACTTTCTTGTCTCAAACCAAACAATCTGGCACTGTACCACGCTTTTTTGCTCATTAATTAAGTTTCGATCATTTTGATAAAACAGATTAAATTTTCTAAGGTTTTATCTTGGCCTATAGGTGAGTTGTTGCATAAAATTTGCCTTTATCCTATGTTTTCGACCACACTCTTTAATTTAATCATAGTTTAATTTCAGTAGGAATTTTACTGATTCATACTTCCCTTTGTAAGTGGATGTATGGTAGATCATAGTTTTGGCGTAACTTAAATTCAATCGCAAGAAGTAGAAAACTTAAAAAAAGAGGTTGAACCATTTTATGATATTGCTTATAATTTTACTTCCTATACAGTCGGCAGCAGAAGTATTCGAGCTCTAGCAATAATGCCTATATAAAAAAAAGTACTCTTTTACTGCTTTGTTAAATAAATCTTTCTAGAGTCATGTTCTCACACATTAAAGAATTTTATCCTGGTTGACTATTACTATTATAGAAAATTGTTTTTTAGATTCACAGTATCCCTTACTTTTATTTCGTACATTTATAGAAAAATTTATCATATACTGGAAAGTATTTCTTATACACATTATATTTATTCGTATACATAATGTATACGAATCTTTCATGTGATCCGGTAAACAAAATTTTAATGGTAATCCACCCATAGTCTACAGAAAAGAGGGTTTTGTACATGCTAAAAATGATGCTACTTCCATTCAGTGCACTGGAGAAAAGAAAAAGGAGTTAAGAGAAAAGTTACAGCGGCAGGATTTTTATAGCTTTCATACCACCTAAACTCCACAGATCACAGGGCACAAAGCCTTATACACAGTAACGTATCTAGTTTCTTTTGTGTGAACATGTGCGTAAACTAGTACTGACATGCATACTATTTTGAATCGAAAACCATTTTATATTACTTGAAATAAAATATATTAATTTTGAAACATGCTAAAAATATTTGCGGAAAATCAGATCGCGAACAGACTGATAAGCAATTAAATTGAAGTTACAGACATTTTTTAACAAAATAAAATTTTATGTGATATACCAGAAATTATGTGAAATAAATGACGGAAGAAATATTTTATCATTTTCGTTTTTCGTTGATTAACGATGAAACCAGCAAAAGATTCGGGCCGACACGGCCCGGAAAAAATTTCATTCAGGCCCGGCCCGAGTTTGTAAAATAATTGTAAGCCCGGCCCAGCCCGAGAACAGATTAAAAAATTCGCCCCGAGCCCGACTTTCTCTGGCCCGACCCTCGGTTACAATAATCATATCTAAGATGACGCTGTTGTTTAAATTAATTTATTTTTGACTAGCAGGCTACGCCCGCTTCGCTGGTCCCTATTTTTAAATGAATCACTATAATTACTGAATTCTCAAAATTGCATTAATTTTTATCACGTGAAAAAAAAAAAAAAAAAAAAAGGTTAAACAAAATCTGATTAGGAAAAATGTCGCACCGGGTTCTCACTGCCTTCGGAAAAAATTCCCAAAATGCTCTAACTCTTATTTCTTTATTTTCCCCCTTCGCCCCCACCTCCCGTCTATCCTAATACTTTTACAAATTCGAAAATATCCGCAATCGATTTGTAAGTATCAAAAACCTCTATGCACCAGTTTTGAACGATCTATCTCTATTTTTATTTTTTGCCCCTCCGCTCCCCCGCTCTTCCCGCCCCTCCCAATAATTTTAAAAATTCGAAAATATCCGCAATCAATTTGTAGGTATCGAAAACCTCTATGTACCAATTTTTAATTATCTATTCTATTTTTTTTGCCCCTCCGCCTCCCCCCTTCCCGGCCCTCCCAATAACTTTACACTTTCGAAAATATCCCCATTCGACTTGCAGGCCTCTAAAACCTATCTGTAACAAATTTTCAACGGCCTAACAGTATTTCTATTTGTTTTTGCCCATAGCCCACTTACAGCCTCACTCCCTTCCCACCCCTCCTAATAATTTTACAAATTCGAAAATATGCGCAATCGATTTGTAAGTATCAAAAACCTCTATATACCAATTTTGAACATCTAACTCTACTTTTATTTTTTTTTTTTTTTGCCCCTACCTCTCCCGTCCCATCTTCTCGCCCCTCCTAATAACTTTACACTTTCGAAAATATCCCCATTCGACTTGCAGGTCTTTAAAACCTATCTGTACCAATTTTGAACGGCCTGACTGTATTTCTATTTGTTTTTGCTCCATAGCCCCTCCCCCTTGCTGCCCCACCTGCGGGCTGAATTTCTAAATTTCCAGAAACTGGTTTTTAGATATTTACATTAGATATATTTTAGAGCAAAAATTTCACGTATATCTGTTTTTTTGTTTGAGATATATAGGATTATGCGAAATCACGTTTAACGCATGTGAAATCACGTTTTGCCCCCTCCCCCCCACTTCCTTGGCGACCGAATTTCTAAAATTCCAGAAATAAATTTTTAGACATTTGTCTTAGCTATATTTTAAAGCAAAAATTTTACGAATATCTGTTTTTTTGTTTGAGATATGAAGGATTTTGTGAAATCACGTTTTGCCCCCCCTTCCCCCCTTGGGTGGCGAATTTAGTAAAATCGCTTCTTAGTGGATGCCTACATCATAGAAAGAACATTGTCACAAAATTTCATGCTTCTAGGTCCAGGGGTTTGGTCTGGGCGATGATGAATCACCCCCTCAGGAAGAACGATTTTATATATATAGTCATAAACAATATGACAATGTCATATTCTTTACTGAAATTAATAAATTTAATGAAAGAATATTATTTATTGCAGGAAATATTAATAAAGAATAGTTAACTATTCACTTATCTAATAAACAGCAACGAGTATCCGATTTTTTAATTATTGGACAGGAACTATAATAAAAATAGCAGAAGAAAATACTAATATTGATAAAGTTAACCTCCAGTAATCAAACGAATTTTGAATGAATGAATGAATAGATCTCATTTCTCGTTTTTCATTTCGTTACTACGCATGCGTTTTTAAAACCGTAATCCATTCGAAAGAATGTGCTTCCTGGGGTCGGGCCTTAAACCGATATAATCTTCCCAGTACGCTTGCGCAACACTAAATCAAAACGGCTAAATATTACTCTCTTGATTCTTTGCGGTTTGATTGAGTAAAGGTTTTAATGATTTAGCTGTTTATGACGGCGCATGCTTTACACTAAACCGGTATCTGACTGAATGAATGATCGTCTGGCATTATTCCAGCATTACTGAATCGGTTTAGCTTGGCATCAGAGGTTCGCGTTTTTTTTATGTTTCTGCATCGATATTTCACGGAAGATGAAATATTTAAACCGAATAAACGATATTAGCGTTAAATCGATATTTGATTTTACATCGATATAAAGCACAGTCCTAGTGCCCAGCGAAGCGGGCAAAGCCTGCCAGTATATTAATAAATAATGAGATAAAATAATAATATTGCTTCTGTTGAATGGTCGAAAACAAAACTGTTTTTAGAAAAGTACTTATTTAGAAAAGAATTGACGAAAATCAATGAAAATGTTTATTTCTATTAATAGAATAAACATTTAGGAACATGAAAATTTGCTTTAAAAATCTTAAATTACATTTAATTAATATCAATTATGTGCATTTTTGAAAGTCACAATTTCTCACTGCGTTAACGGCCCTCTTCACTTGAAAAAAATTCCGATGCCGGCTGAAAGCAGATAAAAAGTGTCCCACGTGGTTTTGACAGGAGGTGGAGAAGATTGACAGATTCACTGACGAATCATTGACTTTTTGGAAGAATAAATCAAAAATCACCTACTCCTTATTGCGGTTTCGCCGAAGTTTTGTTTTGTTTTGATTCTTTCTTTCTTTTTTTATTTTTGTGTTTCTTTTTTTCTTTTCTTTTTCTTTTCCATTTTCACATGACATCAAATAACTTTCCTCATTTATTCTAATCTATTTATATGTATTTTAATAGAGTGGCTCGATCCGACCAAGTACTTTATACTATTTTCAGCCCGGTTCAGGCTTTCTTTAGTTATACCGGCGAATTACGTAACAGTGAAATTTAAAATATATATATATATACTTTATAATTATACTTGAAGTCTGATATAATTAATTTAACTAAACTAGTATGTTGTGGCCACCGCATGACTTTCTTCTATATTTTCCTATACAAATTCCCTCAGTAAAAATAATTTATTAAAATTATTATAAAAAAAAATTTTCTCCCATGATAATGCAGACGATTTCCATATTAGAGAAGTAGTTCCATTTATTCTCAATAAAATAATAATAATAAAAAATTACGTTTTTTTTTTTTTTTTTTTTTTTTTTTTTTCCGTTAAAAGTAACAACAAAAAAACCCGATAACTTTGTTTTAAATTATCATAGATCTACAATTCAACCATTCGTTTCAAAGGTATTGACGAGATCTTTCGAAAGATACCCATCTTGAAAATTTATCCCTCCCGGGATGGGGGGACTTTCTTCTATATGTAATATAGAGAAAGTATTGGATTCGTGAAAATTTTCGAACTCCGGTTTTCGATGGATTTGCACGTTTTGGGATGTGCTGAACATGATTTGATAGTTTTTAGAAAATGTCTGTCTCTCTCTGTGTGTGTGTGTGTGTGTGTGTGTGTGTCACGAATTTTTGGAGGCTGTATCTCACGAACCAATGAACGAAATTTAACCAAACTTGGTATTTAGTTGGACCCTGACATAAACTGGTGCTGATTAGATTTAGGGATCAATCGCCCAATAGGTGGCGCTGTGATAGCATTTTTTCTAAATTTTTAACATGGCAGTATAGGACAAAATTTCGTATAAATGTACATAATGAGAGTTATTTTTAACTTTTGATTGTAAAACTAATATGAATTATTGATAAAAGTAGTTGTTAACTAGGGGGAAAAAATTGTGCTTGTGGGGGCGTCGCCCTCCCCCGGGCGAAGTAAATTTTCAAGATGGGTATCTTTCGGAAGGTCTCGTCAATACCTTTAAAACGAATGGTTGAACTATAGATCTGTGATAATGTGAAACAAAGTTATTGATATTTTTTTTTTTTTACTTTTAACAAAAAAAAAAAAAACTTTGAAAAAAAAATCGTTATTATTATTATTATTATTATTATTATTATTATTATTATTTTTTTTTTTTTTTTAGAATAAAATAGACTTTTTTTTTTTTGGATATTTACTGTTATACTACTTTTCTGATATGGGGGGAGGGGGGGGGCAAAACGTAATTTCACAAAATCCTTCATATCTCAAGCAAAAAAACAGATATCCCTAAAATTTTTGCTTTTAAATATAGCTAATACAAATGTCTAAAAATCGGTTTCTGGAATTTTTCAAATTCGGTCCCCAAGGGGGGCAGGGGGGGGGGGGGGGCAAAACGTGATTTCACATGCGTAAAGCGTGATTTCGCATAATCCTATATATCTCAAACAAAAAAAATAGATATACGTGAAATTTTTGCTCTAAAATATAGCTAATGCAACTATCTAAAAACCAATTTCTGGAATTTTAGAAATTCAGCCCCCAGGTGGGGCAGCAAGGGGGGGGGGCTATGGAGCAAAAACAAATAGAAGTACAGTTAGGCCGTTCAAAATTGGTACAAATAGGTTTTAAAGGCCTGCAAGTCGAATTGGGATATTTTCGATTGTGTAAAGTTATTAGGAGGGGCAAGAAGCGGGGAGGGGAGGGGGGGGCAAAAAAAAAATAAAAATTGTGTCAGGTCGTTCAAAATTGGTACGTAGAGGTTTTCGATACTTACAAATCGATTGCGGATATTTTTGAATTTGTAAAATTATTAGGAGGGCGGGTAGGGGGGTGGGGCGGTAAGGGGGGCTATGGGGCAAAAACAAATAGAAATACAGTTAGGCCGTTCAAAATTGGTTCAGATAGGTTTAAGAGGCCTGCAAGTCGAATGGGGATATTTTTGATTGTGTAAAGATATTAGGAGGGGCAAGAAGGGGGGAGGGGAGGCGGGGGGGGCAAAAAAATAAAAATAGTGTCAGATCGTTCAAAATTGGTACAGTCGGTAACAAAAGTGTCCGAACACTAGCAAAAATTCCTATGTAAAAAAAGTATACTTCATACGGTTTTGTTAAATAAATCCTTATCGAATCATGTTCTTAGACTGACTAAGAAAAGGATTCGACAAGGATTTATTTAACAAAACCGTATGAAGTGTACTTTTTTTACATAGGAATTTTTGATAGTGTTCGGACACTTTTGTTACCGACTGTACGTAGAGGTTTTCGATACTTACAAATCGATTGCGGATATTTTTGAATTTGTAAAATTATTAGGAGGGGCGGGTAGGGGGTGGGGCGGTAAGGGGGGGCTATGGGGCAAAAACAAATAGAAATACAGTTAGGCCGTTCAAAATTGGTACAGATAGGTTTAAGAGGCCTGCAAGTCGAATAGTGATAATTTCGATTGTGTAAAGTTATTAGGAGGGGCAAGAAGGGGGAGGGGAGGGGGGGTGCAAAAAAATAAAAATAGTGTCAGGTCTTTGAAAATTGGTACGTAGAGGTTTTCGATACTTACAAATCGATTGCGGATATTTTTGAATTTGTAAAATTATTAGGAGGGGCGGGTAGGGGTGGGGTGGTAAGGGGGGGCTATGGGGCAAAAACAAATAGAAATACAGTTAGGCCATTCAAAATTGGTACAGATAGGTTTTAGAGGCCTGCAAATCGAATGGGGATATTTTCGAAAGTGTAAAGTTATTAGAAGGGCCGGGAAGGGTGGGGGGCAGAGGGGCAAAAAAAAAAATATATCAATCAAGATCATTCAAAATTGGTACATCGAGGTTTTCGATACCTACAAATCGATTGCGGATATTTTTGAATTTTTAAAATTATTGGGAGGGGCGGGAAGAGAGGAGGAAGCGCAGGGGCAAAAAAATAAAAATAGAGATAGATCGTTCAAAACTGGTGCATAGAGGTTTTTGATACTTTCAAATCGATTGCGGATATTTTCGAATTTGTAAAATTATTAGGGAGCTCATATATATGCAATCGCGCACGGGTCTACGCTGCCAAAGGCAGTGGGGACCCGGTGCGACATTTTTCCCGATCAGAGTTTTTTTTTTTTTTTTTTTCCACATGATAAAAATTAATGCAATTTTGAGAATTCATTAATTATAATGATTCATTTAAAAATAGTGACCAGCGAAGCGGGCGTAGCCTGCTAGTCTATTTATATGTATTTTAATAACGTAGCCCGACCCGACGAAGTATTTTATTCTATATTCAGCCCGTCTTAGGCTTTCAGTAGTTATATCTGCGAATTCTGTAACAATGAAATTTAACAAAAGAAAATATTTTTATGTTTAAACTTGCGGTTTGATATAATTAATTTAACTAAAAAATAACAAAGATATATAACATTATAACATTACTGATATATAGAGATGGGTTATCTGCACTCTGGAGCTCAGACTACTGAACGCAGAGCTGGACGGGGTGTGCGACAGGTCGTGTCGTGACCTTCGGGATCGTATTTCGAAGATCACGGACAGGTGCGGTCGCACAAGTCCTCCAGCTCTGTTTTCTAAAGAAAGTGTACTTGTGTTGTTATTTATACGTGTTTCTTTATACAAGTCAAATTTTTTATAAGTAGTATAATATATAAATAGTGTTGAATTATAGTGCCTACATTTATTTAAAAATCTGGTGTGAAACAACCACACGACTTCCATTACCCACTATTACACGTATTATATGCAATTTTTGAAGGTAATGTTAACAGAAGACATGGAATTGTCCTAATGAAATAGACACCTAAAAATTTTCCGGTAAGGGAAAGTTAATACACGTGTAAAAACATAAAACAGAGTTTGCACAGCGATTTTTTTTTTTTTTTTTAAAGAAAGGGGAAGAAAATTGGCAGAGTTTATTTATTTGAAACACCAAGTTTCGAGATGTAAAACTGATCTGTCTGATCAGGATGACTATTAATTTTCCTGTGATAACCAAGTAAAGCATGAGAAAGGATATTAAAATGGGTTTATGTAACAATTTTCAAGAAAATCGTTAGAGCCGTATTTGAGATACCGATTTTTACCAAAGCTTGACAAAATTAATTGTTGGCCAGAAAACTACAATTATATGTAAAAGGATATTTAAAAGAGGGTCAATATGGCAAGTTTGAAAAAAAAAAAAAAAAAAAACATACAGCCGTTTTGACAGGAAAGCATTTGCAGGACCTGAAATTTAGCTATTTGTACAGGGCGCCTATCAATTTTCCTGAACTAACCAACTATATCCTTCGAAAGGATATATAATAGAGTGTTTATACAGCAATTTTAAAGAAAATCGTTAGAGCCGTTTTTGAGATATGGACTTATGGCCTCACTTCCGGTTTTAGATGTCCCACTTCTGGTTTTCCAATTTTCACCAAAATTTGAAAAGTCTATCTGTACACCAGAACAGTTTCAATTCTAAAGTTTCGTAGTTCTGTCTTTATTAGTTTCCGACATATAATAGCTAGAATATTTTCCACATACATACATACACACAGAGACCAATTGCTAAAAACCACTTTTTTGAACTCAGGAGACCTTAAAACATGTAAATCAGGTGAAATCTCGATATCGAATTTTTGAACCAAATACAATACTTCCATTACCTATGGTAGTCGGGTAATGGAAGTAAAAATAAATCAAATACAAGACTCTTATTAATGTGTCTTGAAACTTGCCAGTCTTGATCAACTTTACAAGTAGCAGCCACATATCAATTTCAAAATACCAAATTTGAATTTCCTGAAGTTATTTAAGTTATGTTGATACAGGGTTGTTCGTTTTTTTTCCATAATCGAAAAAACCTGGTTAAAACCGTCCCAGATAAAATATCATTTCGTCCACTTTTATTCACTATTAATTATTTGCGAGTAGTAAATTAAAAGTTATCTTTATTCATTCAATTTAAAAAAAAAAAAAAAAAATACTTCCATTACCCTACTACAGTATGTAATGGAAGTATTTGTATTCGGTCTGAAAATTCGATATCGAGATTTCACCTGATTTACGCGTTTTAAGGTCCTCTGAGTCCAAAAAAGTGGTTTTTGGCAATTGGTCAGTGTGTGTGTGGGGGGGGAGGGGGGGGGGGAGGATCTTCTGGCTATTATGTATCGGAAACTAATAAAGATAGAACTACGAAACTTTAGAATTGAAACAAATCTGGTGTACAAATGAATTTTCCATATTTTGGAGAAAATTGAAAAACCGGAAGTGGGACATCAGAAACCGTAAGTGAGACCGTAAGTCCGTATCTCAAAAACGGCTCTAACGATTTTCTTCAAATTTGTTACATAAACACTCTATTAGATGTCCTTTCGAATGATATAGCTGGTTAGTTCAGAAAAATTGACAGGCGGTCTGTATAAATAGCTCAATTTCAGGTCTCGGAAGTGCGTTCCTTTAAAACCAGCAGCACGGATTTTTTTTCAAACTCGCCATATTAACTCACTTTTAAATATGCTTATCGCTTCCCCAGCGGGTAAGTTCGAAATTATGTGAAATCCCACCAAAGTAAATAATACGTACACTTGATCCACATCCATACATCAAAATTCGCCAATCTAAGATAATTTAAAGCAAATTCAAAAGGAAAAACGAGATTTTACACGTGTTTCTTGTCCCCCCCCCGAATGGTAGGGTAAAGGAGGAATTTTGTAAAATCCCGTTACAATAAGTGTCGGATACATATAAAAATTTACGCGCCAAATTTAGCGACCATTAATCCCGTGGATTTCCCAAGACAAATTTAGCGCTGAAAGGGAGGGTCTCGAATAAGCTCCGTCGTAACGCCCCCCCCCCCCCCCCCCAAAAAAAAAAAAAAAAAAAAAAAATCGAAAATTTTACACACACACACACAAAGAAAAAAAATGTGTTTTTGGAAATATCCTAAATAAGACACATAGCTTTTTTCAATACATTTGTACCATTTCAGTAGAGCTCTACTAAAAAATCCGGAATTTCTGAAATTTTCCCCCAAAAAACGATTTCTTTCCTCCTTCCTGTCAAGAATTACAAAATTGTACATAATGTTTTATTTATACTCAAATCTTGTTTCCTCATGTGCAATTTCTTCAGCGTGAAGTAATTTGGGCCCGAGTTATGCTTACAAACTTTTTTTTTTTTTGCTTCCTAACCCCCAGGGAGAAAGGGGGGGGGGAAATTTCGATAAATTCCGTTACTTTAGGGGTCGGATACATATATAAGCAATCCAAGCATCAAACTTTCTGACCCTGACCGCAGCTCTCATAAATTTCGCAGGACAAATTTAGCGCTAAAAGTGGTGACTCGAATTTGCCCTTTGTAACACATACCTATCCCCCCCCCCCCCCTTAAAAAAAAAAAAAAAAAAATGTGTTTTGAAAATGTATTAAAGAAGACCCATGGCTGTTTTCAACATCTTTTTTCCATTTTTGTTAAAATTTTACTAAAAATCTGGAATTTCAACAATTTTCCGCCAAAAGTTGATTTCCCTCTTCCTTTCCCTTAAAAATCGAAATTTCCTAAATCGCAATGTCTTATTTATTCCAATAAATCCCATTACTTTAGGTGTCGGATAGATACATATAATCCGAGCACCGAAATTCGTGACCGCAGCTTCCATAGATTTCTCAGGAAAAATTTAGCGCTAAAAGGGTTGTCTCGATTTTGACCCTTCGTAACCCCTTCCTCACAAAAACATCGGAAATTAGGAAAAAAAAAATGTGTTTTTGGAAATTTTCTAAGGAAGTCTCGTAGCTTTTTTTAACATCTTTGTTCCATTTTTTTGTAGAGTTCTTTAAAAAATTCGGAAATTGCGAAATTTCTCGCCACCGGAATTTACAAACAAAATTTAAATAAAAGAAATTTTAAATTTTCAGGTTAAAAAAAAGGGCCTTTTCTAATATGTTATAAACGTAAATTTTTGCTAAAAAAATTATGGGATGAGTTTTTGCACTTCAGAATTAAAATTAGCTGTTCCATCAGCGGGAACACTGCGGCTGAAAGGGTTAATACTCGAAAATTTCTAAATTGCAGATAACGTTTTATTTATACTCATGTCTATTCTTTATATGTTCAATTTCTTTACAGTGAAGTAATTTGGAGCGGTGTTATGCTTACAAACATGTTTTAAACTTTTGTTCCCCCCATCCCGGCGATAACTGGGGAGGGAATTTCGAAAAAGTTGGCAGATTTTAGTTGCGTAAAGACCTAAATTTCTGCCAAGCGCCGTTGAATTCCATCCAGCCATTCTCACGTGATACCCGGACAATAATAGCGTTACAGACATACAGACACGATGACACACACACAGACAAAATTTTCTGAAGTAATTTTCGAATTTTATGGTGTGTGGAAAGTGAAGATATCGCTTTTTTTTTTTTTTTTTCCTGATAAATTTACAGAGAAAAGTCTGATTTTATTAATATCGATACACAGCTTGATATTCAGTTACTGTAATTCTAAAAGAACGCATAGAAACAGCGTTCATGTTCAGTTACCATACTTAAAATTTCAGCTGTGCTTTTATGTTAGGCGTGAAAATAAGAGCGCAAAATCTTTGAAAATAATAGTGTGATTTCGTCGTTTATAAATAATTTCATAAACACTTGACTTCCATTTCTTGCAAACTTTAATTAGTTTTAGTTTCTTCAGTTATAAAATCAACTTGCTTATGTCCTTAAAAATATTTGTTTCACTCAATTCCTAGACTTCAATATTAATACAACTTATTTTGCTCAGGAATGTAAATTAATTCTTCATACCTAAGAGTAAATAAAATATTTAGTTTAATTTGAAGTCTTGTTTTTTTTTTTTACTTTCTCTTACCCATAAGGTAGAGAAAGTATTGTTTTTGGGTCAAATTTTCGAACGCGAGATTTTGTTATATTTACACGTTTTGAGGTCCCCTGAATACGAAAATCATGTTTTTAGCAAATGGTCTGTGTGTCTGTCTGTCATCAGCATATCTCAAAAACAAATTATGGCAGAAAGTTCAAACTTGGTATTCTAAATGTGTATCATATAGGGATGTTACACTAAGCTTTTCGTTAATATCAAGCAAATGGTTCGTGTACAGGGACAATCAAGAGAATTCTAATACATTACGTCTATGGGGGAAAATGCAGGAAAATAGAGTTTAACGTCTATAGACTGCCCTAAACCAAATGAAACATATATATGTATTTTGTAATAGAGACAGTTAACTGGGGAAAAAAATTGTGTATGTAGGAGCCTCGCCTCCCCCCTGGGGGGGAAGTCCACCCTCGAGGGGAGTAAATTTTCATGATGGGTATCTTTCAAATGAGCTCGCCAATACCTTTAAAACGAATGGTTGAACCATCGATCTGCGATAATTTAAAACAAAATTATCGATTTTTTTACTTTTAACGAAAAAAAAAGCTTTTTTTTTTTTTTTTTTTTTTTTTTTATTGAGAATAAAATGGACTTTTTTGGATATTTGGTGTTATACTACTTCTCTAATATGGAAATCGTCTGCCTTATCATAAAAGACAATTTTTTTAAATAATAATTTTAATAAATTATTTTTTAATAACCAAATAAAATTCTATATAAATGTAGGTGCATTAATGAAACGGGGGGTTGAGGGGGGCTACCGCCCCTCTCACACAGAACTAATTATCATATAAAACTCTTCAGAAGCTTAATATGAATTGTTTAACATAGGTTTACATAACAGTACTCGTTATCTTACCTATTAATCTGCAACCTGTATTTATAGTATTAAATTTCAGGGTAAGAGAAAGTCGTGTGAGTGACACACCAGATTATTTTAAATAACTACGTATTTTGAGATTCCGTGAATAATTAAACAAAGTTTTTAACAGTTGTTCTTTGTGAGTCTGTTATCAGTGTAACTTTAAAAACTAAATACCGGCAGGGAACTCAAGCGTTATATTTTAAAGTTCATATGAAATTCATACTTGAACAGTTTGATCAATATTGATAAGTTTCAACGAGTGATACGGATTAAAGTTGTCAATAAATGTGATTGAAAGTTATTGTTGAACATAATTTTAAATTTAATATTAGTCGTGAATTCTATAGAAATGTAGATATTAGTTTCAAATGTGGATTGAGAAGGGTGGTACTCCCCTCCGCCCTTCCCACAGAAAATTATTTGTCAAATTAAATTATTCGTAAAGCTAGCTTAAATTCTTTTTACTATAGAATTTTATACAGTACTTGATATTTTATTCCTCAATCTGAATTTCTCTTTATAAAATTTAAATGTAGGGTAATAAAAAGTCGTGTGGGTGCCACACCAGATTATATACTTTAAAATAAAATTTATTATTGAAAATCTGCTTAATTTAGTAAAAAGTTTTATATAACTTGTTAAAAAAAATTTTTGTATATTGTCAATCGTGGCATTATCAGTAAAATATCAGATTTATGTACAAAGCATTCATATAATATTAGTATTACGCGCAATGAAAAACTATTTAAAATAAAATGTGATCATATATGTCCTATAAATAAGTCTCTGAACGATTGTCTTCTAAATTGTTATGTTACTCACATCCGTAATACAGGTGAAATCTATAATAATAATAATAATACTTAAAAAAAAAAATAACTGAATAAAAAACCACAACGCCTAGACGTATCTTCACCACAGAAATGTAAACATCTTTTCTTCGAAACCACGAACGAGAGGCGTAGCCAGATAAAGGGTGTGTCAAAGAGGAAAATCGGCACAAATTTGTAAAATTTTTGGACTTTCTTTGCAAATTTAATTGATTTAAAATTTTATTAAAATACAGGATTTTTTTCCGCATTGAATTAAACTCTTTGAGATTGACGCAGCTTTTTTAATTCTGTTTTAAAAAATTGAAAGAGTTTTTTATAAGCCATTTAATGCATCAACCCAAATATTGCAATAAAACAGCTTTCTTAAAAAACAACTGTTATTTTTTCATAAAATCTACAAAAGCTGCGTCAGTTTACGAAATGAGAGTAATCCAATAAAAAAAACCGCATCTCAATCAATTAATATGTCACTGTTTTAAGTGCAAAGAAAGTTTTACATAGGATAACATTGGATTTTAGAAAAGGAAATGCTGAGTGAAGAGGGCCCTTAAGTCTACGGTAGCGATGCGCGAAATCGCCTCGAGCGGTCAAAGAGAGCTTTCCACCAATGAAGAAGTATGAGCACCTTGTCATATCTCTCAGTCAAGGGTCGTTACAATGATGACCCGGCTTGCTGCGCCATCTGTAACTCTGGGATACAGACAAGATAAAGTACGCGAATAGGAAGTCTGATATACAGGTTGTTCCAAAATTACAGCAACAAACTTTAACAGAAGGTAGGGCACATAATAAGGATTCAGTATTGCATAGGAACCCATGTCCGCAAATGTCATCCTAACCCTTTAAGAACCAGGTATTTTGAGGTTTCTTTTAACTGATGTAGGCGGTACAAAAGTAGAGCTACAAACTTTGAGTGGATATAGATAACAGCTTGAAAGAATGAAAAATACATAACAACCATGACCACATATGTCGTATTAACCCTTTAATCTGCGGATACATTTTGGTGTTTCTTAACACTTAACGAAATTTATGAGTAGTCTAATTTAGGGTGCCTCGATAAGATAAGAGTGGCGACAGATGTGTGACAGATTCTCATTGGACAAAACTGACCATCAGCCGCCCGGTGCGATTGTTGGATGATGCTCCGTAGGTTTTACATTGAGAGTTTCGGATATGTCGAAAAAAACATTTTTATCTCTTGATATTAAATAAGTTTGATTTTTCTTTTTTTCAGAAATACATTAAGAAAGATTAATTGTAAAATATCAAAACATTTTTTACTGAATAATGTTAATTATTAATCTGTTTTATTGACTTTATTGATGAACGTGACAGGCAGATTCTTTTATTAGCCTGTTTCATAGCTTATAAATTGATATAAATAGAAAAAAATACTCTATGATTATTGTCATAACTGATCTGTAATCATCTTATTTATTAAATATATTACTTTTATCCTATTTTTGTGCTATTTTAAATAAAAAAAAATAATTATTTTATTGATAAATGAAAGTAGAAACTTTTGGCGATATTTAACATATTACTTGGCGAGAGATTCTTCGCCAGTGTTTTGACATCTTTTCTTAGAGAAAGCTAAAAGCTTTATAAATGTGTAGCTCTGTGTGTGTTATGTGAAAGAGGGAAAGAATATATATTTACTACTAAGGAATATATAAATTGTTTCTTATTTATTACGTCTGACTAATTACGAATTAATGTTTAATTTTCTTCAATAAAATTAATAGTTATTTACTATTTTGAAAATAAAGATAAAAATAAAATAAATAAAAATTAATTCATTAGTTTTTTTTATCTGAAAATATTGAGTTTTAAAAGTATTAAAATTTATAAATATATTTAAATATTTTACACACGTTGTTTCTTTTTAATTGTTTGTTAAAACATTTATTTTGTAGTGGGAATTAATAGGCTAAGGGCATATTATTTCTCTCCTAGAAATGTTTAGATAGGGTGTGAATTAAATCTGTGATATCTTTAATTAGAAAAATGACGTTGTTCAAACATAGGAGCTTTAGCCAGAATACTCAAATATTTTATTATGGTTTTCACATTTGTTTATTAAATACGGGCAAAAAACCCTTAGAAAGACTCCTGCGGAGGGCATTCCCCCTATAAGTCTTGGATTCCAGTGTACTCATTCGACTTGAACCCTACATTCACCCATTACTTTTTTTTATTTGCTGAAATATTTAATGATTAAAATTTATTTTAATAGTTTGTAACTACTAAATGTTCGGAAAGTCAAGTGGATTCACTGCAGATTTTTTTTTACATTGATAATATTAAAAAAACTATTACTTTATGAATTACGATATACTATGATTATTTAAATGAATATTTATTATTACCATTACAAAAAAAAAAAAAAAAAAAAAAACTATTCTTTCGGAAACAAATTTGTTTAACCCAACTTTGCACGGGACTGCGTTGCCGAAGGCAGTGGGGACCCGGTCCGACTTTGTACCCAATCAGAAATGATTTTTTTCTTTTCTTTTTTTCTTTTCTTAACACTAAAAGTTAATGTTAGTGATTCATTGATTATAGTGATTCATTTGAAAATACTGACCCGCTAGTTATTATTATTATTATTTGCCATTTGTTACTGTGTAAATATTTATATATATATAAATAGTAATAATAATAATAAATGCAAATTTTATTTAAAGTGCTTTCTAGGTAAAAATACATGCCCAATTTAAATTTGTTGAAATTCCAAAAACTTTTCTATCTTACTTATTGTTGTTTTTCGAAATCTTTCTCCCCCCCCCCCCCCCCCCACTCTCCCTGTTAAATTGTAAACATAATATCAAAATGTAAAAAAAAAAAAAACTGTAAAGAATTAGATATGACCAATTTATTCTTATATTCTTATTATTTCAAAAAATTAAACTTAATAAGGAAAAAATATTAAAGTTTATTTAAAAGAATTTTTGTGCTACAAAATGAAAAATAATGTAATTAAACCGGGATGCATTATAAATTCTTAAATGAAAAATTTCCCTTACCTCACTATAAACAAAAAAATTCTTTAGTTCAGTATAACATTTTTGGTTTTTAAAAATCTAAGCTAAAAATAATGGTTTAATAATAATAATAAATCGAAAATTAACTCACTGAAAAAATAAAAATAATTATTAAATAAAATTGTTAAGTCGTAAACTTGTGTTTCTAAGAGCAATGTTTTTATTTTATAAATTTGGCAATTTAAGTATATTGATAACTTGTTATTTGACAAAAGAAAAAAAATTATAGTGAAAAGAAAATGCTTAATTTCAATAGAATTGAAACGAATTATAAATAAATTAAGTCTCTTTTACTTCTAAGAAAATTAAATATCCCGCCAGAAAAGTAAATGTTCATCAGAAGCGTTTTCTCGACAACGTAAGATAAAGGTCATATCTAGAAAGAATCAACCCCACTCGTAGCTCACGCAAGCAACCCAAGATTTCATCCACAGCGGTTGCGCACTGAGAATTGTCGCCACTCTTAGTAATATAGGCACCCTAGTCTAATTTTTTTATTAGTTATAACTACGCCTTCCTTGTAAATTTACTTAACGAACTTTACTCGTAAAACACTTAACGAAATTTATGAGTATTTATTATCGACTTGATTAGTCTAATTTCTTTATTTGTTGTAACTACGCCTTCCTTGTAAATTTTAAATCTTGCACGATACAACATTTTATAAAAGCATGTCCAACTTTCGTATTAATCCTTTCCCTACCACTGACGAGTTGTCTCGTCAGTCGTCTTCTTGCTATAACTCGCCAATGACGAGATAACTCGTTTCCAGTGTTTGCTCAGTTCTCACTCATGATGTCATCAGCTGTGATGTCACCAGCTGCGTGGCAACTAAGCCACGTCATTAGCTAGGGATTAGTTATAAAAACGGTCATCACATGGCGGGCAATATTGGGGGGGGGGGGCAGTGAAAAGGTTAATATAATCAGTGTTTTAAATACATCGATTAGAAACACCATTATTTTTATGTATATATTTTTATGTAATCATTTGCACGAAAGAAAGATGTTTGTTAAAAATTAAAATTTTAAAACCACGCCCATATCTGTTAAAAAATATCTCAAAACACCTGGTTTTTAAGGGTTAACATTTCATTTGTATACATGGATTCCTACGCAATTCTGAATCCTTATGATGTACTCTATCTCCTCTTAAAGTTTGTCGCTTTAATTTTGGGACACCCTGTAAAGGGAGTCTTAACAGAGACACTAGTTTCTGGTTGTATCTACCGACTCCACCCATTTGCAGCTGAAATTAGCTGAAATAAAAGTTCAAGTTTCCTTGTTAGTCTTTTATTTTCTAGTGCTAAAAGAATCCCATTATTTTTATTCCAGTTATTCTCACAAGCTTCCCGTTCTTACGTATGTTAAAACATTGATTCAAAATAATGCAAAATGTTCTGGAATAAAAATAATGACGTGAACTTATATCAGTTTTTTCCTTGCTAGTTTGCAAGATGAATGCACAATTAAAATTTTACGAAAATAAAAGAATTATGTTTTACACCACTCGTTTTATTAATATTTTTAATTTATCAATATTGTTTTATACTGTTGTGTTAATGTATTGTTCGAGGGATGTTTTATCATGCGGTGAACGCTGAATCAGCAGATCTCCGCAATTATCGAGTGGTTGTGTTATGGCTATGTCTCATGGACAAGACCTTTGTTCGCGCCCCGCACAAATTCCCCTGCTCCAAAAGCTCCAACTTGCTCCTTCTAAGGCGCATATTCGGCAGTGAGCAAGATGTTGTGAGATAGCATGCATTTGCAATTTTCGTCCTGAATTCATAATATCATTTGCGCTATCTGCAGCGATTAATTTAAATAAACATTTCTTTAAGCTGAAACAGTTTTTTATTATTTCAAAAGTTTTTTTTATTCAAAGTTCATTTTTATAATGTTAACATTCATTAATTAAAAAAAATGGGGGGGGGGGTTAAGAAATTATTTAAAGAGATATTTAAAAAAAAAAAAAATTTATGGGAAAATATTTGCCGAAATTTTTAAGGATCGTATAAAAAACATATTTTTATTTTTCATATATATATTTTTTTCCAGATATGTTTAATATTTTTTAAAGATATATTTTTAAAATAACAGAAATTGATAAGACATGAGGATGAGCTTGAGATTATAACTTAAAATCAGATTTATTAACATTTGTGTTTTTCTTTATATTATTTTTCCACATGACATATTTAATATGTAGTTTTAAAATTGATAGAAACTAATTGATGAAATAAATTTAAATTACACATGTACATTTTTTATCCTTTTTATTAATATTGTTTGTTACTGTTACCAGTTTATTTTTACATTTAAAAAGAAATAGTTAATTTTAAAATTGCACTTCATTAACTTTTTAAATTTTAAAGAAAATAAATTTAAATATTCAGGTATGCATAAATGCATTTTCCTTAGACACAGAAGAATTCAGTGTTTAATAGTTTTAATATACTGATATATATAATTTTAATTTACTACTTTTAATTTTACAAGAATTATTTCACATACTCATATCAATATTTATCAAAAGTTTATTCGATTTGTAAAGTATTTAAGGTTGTGGGGATTAAGGCTGATTGACTGCACTAGGGTCTGAGGCCTATGGCTGGAGTGCCCTCCGTGGAGATCATTCTAAATGGTTCTAACCTGTATACATACAGGTTTCGGGGAAAACTCCGAATGACTCGGCCGATGAGCGCGACCTTGGATCGAACCCGGCACCTCACGTTTACCAGCTTTGAGCGCAAAATCGCTCGGCCGCTGGTGGGCTAGGAAAGTACTTAAGGTAATACTTTCGCCTTATGAGCTACTCATTGACAAATGTACTTTTTTATATTTAAAAAATTCACAGTTTCAAAATACACAACCGTTCAAATGTTCTTATTTTTACAAAAGGTGATTTTTAAATTTTTTTTAATAATTCATTTTGAAGCTATGAAGGCTTTTAATTTATTTTTCGCTCTTTACAGCTTACAAAATGCTTAATATATATATATATATATATATATTTGAAAAATGAATTTGAAATATATATATATATATATATATATATATATATATATATTTGAAATGAATTTGAAATATTTTGTCAGTTGTGAATTTTCTAAATGTGAAAATGGAATTAAAAAATTAATACGGATTTGTAACTATTAACACTTTTTATGTAATTTCATTCAAAGAGGTTTAGTCAGGTTATAAAATATTAATTTTCTGCATTTTTCTAGCTTGTTTTCGCATTATAAGAGTTTATTTTTCTATAAAAACCCGTTAAAAAGCTTCACCAGGGCAGGTAATGTCAATGTCCTTGGTGCTAATTTTGGCAACTTTATCAATCCTTGGCCTCGGACTGCATGGATACCCTCGTATCTGGGACAGTCGATGATGGGGCGCGCTTGCGTGTCACCTGTCTTATCAATCCTTGGTGACCTTCGCTAGGAAATCCCTTATTATCGATATACCGAATATCTAAGCTCTATCTCAATTAATATAAAAGTTACTAGAAAATTCTCATGTTATACAATGACATATGAGGAAATTGCATTGAGGCCATAGTCATTTTCTCTCCACGCATCTTACTGGGAAGAACTCCCTGGCTTGGAGGGAGCACAAAGTCTGCGCGCATGTGCATTAGGATGAGCCCTTGGAGCTGGAGCATTTGTGAGGGGCGCGAACTAAGGTCTTGTTGTCTCATGGGTGCATGAATACTCTTCGCAACATTGTAGTAACCATGTATAGTCGGGGGAAAAAAAACGCAACACTTAACGTAACTTCGTTGCTAATCGATGTAGAAAAATGTAATAGGTATCATTCGACGGGGAATTGTGAGTAGTTTCAGAAAATGAACTGAAATTTTGAATTAGGGGTCGTCTACATATTAAAACGCGCACCAACTTTGATTTTTTTCAATGGTAATGCCCCATTTTTATTTTATATTTGAATTCCTGGGATCGCGAAAAAGTATATTGGTTGTATATTTTACTTATTTTTTCACAGAGTTATAAGCGTTCAAAGTTTAAAAGTGCTAATGTTAAATTCATATTTCAAACTTTTATTAATATCTTCACAAAAAGTAACTTGATCGATATATATATATATATATATATTTTTTTTTTTTTTTTATTTTTTATTTTTTTTTTTACGAGATACAGTGAAGAAACCCAAACATAATCCATCATTACTTTTGATTCTGAAAAATATTTTTAATTTTGAAAAATATTAATGAATTCATATTTATAAAAATTATGAATTATGACCTATATTAATTTTTACATAAAATGAATCCTAATGCTGAAAAGTATCGGTGTGCAAATTTGCAGCTCATTCCAGTTATTAGTTTTCGAGATATAAATAAATCTTTCTTTTGGAGTGGTTTAGGGGGCCGTCTCTTATAAAGTTTTGCATGAGATAACGAATCAAATCTTTAAAAATAACAAAGAAAATTAAACAAAATATTTCTATTTTTTATTTACGGGTCAAATTATATAACAACAACGTCAAACGCAAAGAAATGAAACAAAAATGATGATTTTTAGACATTAGTGTTAGCATCAAGAATTCCTGTTTTCTAAAGAAGACCAGCCCTGCCTTCATCGTTCTTCAAAACAAAACAATATAGAAAAAAAAAGTAAATGTGACATTGAGTGTTCGTGTTAAACACCTTATTTTATGTTGGCAAAAATACGCACAAGTGGTATTTACTTCATCGATTAATTGATGATAAATTTTGAATCTTTTAAATGAACACTAGAAGAAAAAAAAAATTAACTAAATAGGCGGGGATTACTGTTTTAAATAGAAAAATTGGTTTAATGTGAAATTGTCAAATATAAAAAACGAATGGAATTGGAATGCAAGACAGAGTTGTAAACTCGTTTCTTAACTACCGTCATAGTTAAAAAAAGCTTAATCATTTGCTTCATATATTGCTTTATTTTATTTTATTTATTTATTTATTTTATAGGGGGAGGAATATTATTTAAAGGACACTTTAGTCTTTAAAATTTTATTAATATATTTTAACTTTATACATTTTTAAAAACATACTTTAACTTTTATAAATATATTTTAACACTTTTTGCGACCGCAGGATTTTGTCTTTTTGACAGTAAGACCCGCCTACGGGCATTATACTCTCAAAATATAATATTTTAGAACAAATTTTCTGTATTCACGATTATATTACAAATGGATAAACATTATAATTATATTCTTTCTAATCAATATATTTCTATCCGTAGTATATTTTATTGCAAAAATATGAACACTGGGTACAGAAATATGTAACACACAAATTAGGAAAGAAACGCCCACTGACAGAGTTACTAAAAAGAGTTACTAGTACAGATTTTCAAATGGCGTGAATCTACGTCAGCAGTCGCGAAACGGTTAATTAAGAAAATAGATTTTCATAGAAATTATAAAACGAATCGTACAGTTCCAAAGAGTTCAACTGACCAAAAACTGGTAAGTGCGATTAAAATTGTTTAATATTTGCTTTATGAACCCTTACAATAATTTATCCGAAAAGGTTTGGTTTATGCGTTATTGTATATATATATTTTATTTCATTTCGTCTACTATGTTACCTACAAAAAAAAATTTAAGCTTTATTGGTGATCAGTAGAGCTATAATAGACACTTTTATTTGAAAAATATTGCACTTTTTTCAAAGAGTACCCCCTAACACGTTTTTAATTATAACTCTGTAAATACTAAAGATAAAGTACATAAATAGTATACATTTCCTCACTGCCAGACTCTCAGAAATTCGAAAATGAAGTCAAAATCGGGTGTTGCTATTGAAAAAAATCAAAGTTGGCACTCATTTCAATATGTAGATGACCCCCAATTCAAAATTTGACGACATATTCAGAAAGTGCTTTTAATTTCCTGTTGAATTATGTCTATTAGATGTTCCTGCGCCAATTAATAACGAAATTACAGCGAGTGTTGCGTGTTTTTCTTCCCAACTGTACACTCATCGTTGTTCGAAGTTGGGGAAGCTGAACGAAGGAGAAAACCGATCAGCTGTTCTTACTGTTACTCCAAGAGCTTCAATACAGGCTGGCTCATCAGGCATTTTGTTTCTCACTCAGCGATTTTTGCCCACGCGGTCCGAATTTCAAGTGTTATTAAATTACATAAAATGGGGATTATGCAGCCGAAAACTGCTCACAGCACACCAGAACTGGTTTTAGAATGTTTAGATTCCCAACAGAAGAAAAAAGGCGAAGGAAATGGGCTATTAATTGTCTAAGAGAAAATTATACGCCTAGCTTTCAATCACAAATATGCAGTGTAATTATGATATGTTTTTTTTTTTTTATTTTTTGCATCAATTATTTGTTTTTATTGCTGTTTGCTTATCTAAATATTTTGTTTTACAACACACACTACTTTTTAACGTGTATAAATATTTAAAATTAATTAAATTAACTGTAGCAGTGATGTCTACTTTTTATTAGGGTTATAAGAAAATTTCGCCAAATATTACCGCCAAATTTATCAAGTGCAAACAATAATTTGATCTCTTGTTCAAGTAAACTCCCAGACCGCACAGAGAACTTGCATTATGCTATCATCAACCTTGACTACTCAAGTCAAGAAACTTGCATCGAGCTTGATATTTGAAGCCTGTAAGTTTAATGCAAGTCAAGATCAAGAATCCTAGTTTACACTTGTCCCACTTGCTTTAGACTTGATGATTCAAACATGAATCAAGTAAAGTGTATCATGTATGCACTATGTTTGTCATAGCTCACACGAATCAAGTAATACACATCAAGTATAAATTATTATTATACTTGCTGCACCAAGTATGAATTATACTTGATGCAGCAAGCGTGAATCAAATTTTACTTGCCAAGCATGTTTTTAACATGATACAGTCGGCAGCAAAAGTATCCGAGCATTTACAAAAATTCCTATACAAAGAAGTACACTTAATACTGTTTTGTTAAATAAATCCTT
The DNA here is from genome assembly GCA_963930645.1 of Salticus scenicus. Taxonomy (NCBI): domain Eukaryota; kingdom Metazoa; phylum Arthropoda; class Arachnida; order Araneae; family Salticidae; genus Salticus; species Salticus scenicus. The sequence continues at coordinate 363,550,583 of OZ005649.1, read as the reverse complement.
GCCGAATCATGTTCTTCACTAAGAACAGAACTCGACAAGAATTTATTTAACAAAACTGTATTAGGTGTTTTTTTTTTTTTTTTTTTTTTTTTTTTTAAATATGAATATTTGCTAGTGCTCGGATACTTTTGCTGCCGACTGTACATCAAACACAAAGGAAGCCAGCTGCTGAGAAAGAATCCTCTTCTCTACTCTACCTAATCTTGCCGACATCCAATGCCTATGTATCCTATGGTAAAAAAAAAAAAAAAAAAAAAAAATATATATAGTATAATGTGTTACCGTTTCTTACTTTCTTCTATATGTATTGGGTTATTCGGAAAGTCATTTCGTTTTTCTCAGCAAAAGGACTTAATTGTATTTTTTTCACACCTTCTTCACATTTAAGTTGCATTGCCATTACATATTGTGACAGCTGATATAGCAAGGCTTGCTTGTGAAAAAGGTCGTTTTATTCTGCTCAATAGTTTTTGATTGGTGCCCTATCAAATAAAGAAAATCAGAAGCGACATTTTCGGCATATATTGTTTTTGCTATCAAAAATGCGAAAATACTATTCAAACAAGGAAAAAAAAGTATACGATGTGTGCACAGAAAATTTATTTAAAGAACGCTATTGTCAAAAATGGTTTACCAAATTTTGTTCTGGCAATTTTGAGTCGAAGATGCATAACGTTCTAGAAAACCAGTTTGTGCTAATGAAGAGAAAATAAAGTATTGATTTATGAAAAACTGCCAAATAACAACTTGTGAGATCGCTAAGAAACCGATCAAAGTGGAGAATATATAATTATTTAAAATATTTACACACTATAAGAAAATCGTCTTTCATTTTCGAAGGAAAAAACGAAATTACTTTCCGAACAACCCAATAATATAGAGAAAGTATTGAATTCGTGAAAATCCGGTTTTCGATGGTTTTACACAGTTTGGGATGTCCTAAACACGATTTGATAGTTTTTAGAAAATGTCTGTCTGTGTGTATCACGAATTTTGTGGACGCTGTATCTCACGAACAAATGAACGAAATTGAACCAAACTTGGTATTTTGTTGGACTCTGGCATAAACTAGTGCTCATAAGATTTGGGGATCAATCGCTCAACAGGTAGAGCTGTAATCGCATTTTTTTCTAAATTTTTGCCATGGCAGTATAGGAAAAAATTTCGTGTAAATGTACATAATGAGAGCTATTTTTAACTTGTGATTGTAAAATTAATATGAATTATTGATAATAGTAGTAGTTAACTAGGGGGGGGGGAATGTACATTTGGGGGCATCGCTTCCCCCCTAGGGGGTAAGTACCCCCCGGGGAGTAAATTTTCAAGATGGTTATCTTTTGAAAGGTCTCGTCAATACTTTTAAAACGAATGGTTGAACTATAGATCTGTGATAATTTAAAACAAAGTTACCGATTTTTTTTTTTTTACTTTTAACAAAAAAAGAATTAACTTTTATTATTATTATTATTATTATTATTATTATTATTATTATTAAAATTGACTCTATTTTTTTTATATTTAGTGTTATACTACTTCTCTAATATGGAAAAATATGGAAATCGTCTGCATTATCATGGAAGATAACTTTTTAACCCTTTCATTCCCAGCGATGCCAATTGGAATCATAATGTTTACGATTTTTTTTCTCGTCACCTAAAACTCCCACATGTTCCAAGTAAATATTATTATAAACTAGATACCTTTCCCTACTTATATATATTTTTTATTTTTACCGGTAGATGGTACTACCATGAATGTTGATGAATGAAATGATGCTTGTATAAGCTTTTCTCAAGTCCATGAAATATGCTGAAATAAATTTCATTTTGGGCACAATTAAAGTGAAATAACAATTCTTATAACTACTTTATTATTTGTTAAAAGGGTTATAAATACTATTTTAACTATTTTTAAACAAATATTTCTTTGAAATTTTAATATTTTTATTTACTGAAAAGTTACGATTCCAAATGGCATCTGTGGGAGTTGAATACAATTCAACAGACACCTCTTGATAACTGGGTTGTTTTCATTCATTCACATGGCTATCTTGTTTTGATTCGTACTAATACTATTACTAGTGTTTTCTCATATTATTTTGAAACTTTTTATATATTTATTTAATTAAATATAGGACTTATGCTTTTATGTTCTAATTTTTCAAAATGTCAAAGCGAAAACGAGAAATTCTGTCAGTTGACAAAGCAGTTTACTTACTCATGAAGGGAGAGTTTTCAGATGTTGAATTAGAAGACTCTAAAGAAGAAGTTATTGAAAATAGCATAGGTAATATATCTAAGGATGGTGAAATGCAAAATGGAGTTAACAATAACTCAATTCATATAGCCCAATCTCTTCGGGGTAAAATTGATATCGAAATAGAAGGTGAACAAGAGACTGTGATAGAAGATACTGAATTTGAAAATGAGTTGGAAGATAATGAACTGAACATTATTGATGTAGGTAATTTTCAAAATCCTCAGACAGGCTGCGAGATTCAAGGTAATAAAAAAAGAAAGAAAATGAATTTGAAAAAGATTAAAAGTAAACATAATTCGAAAAAGAACCTGATCGAAACTGTCCCTTGTATACAAAAAGATCATGAGAACTTTGATTGCACATTTCAAGAACAATTTTCAAATCCACCGCCTGAATTATTTACACCATATAAATATTTTAAACTTTTCTGTGATGACAGTATAATTGAAAATTTAGTGAATCAAACTAATTTATGTTCATGTGAAATAACAGCAAAATCAATAAACACAAATAAAGCTGAAATGGAGGTATTCCTAGTAATTCATTTCCTGATGGGCCTTGCATCTATGCCAGCATACAATTGTTACTGGAGCGACTCAACCAGATTTCCCTTGACTGCAGACAGCACGACTCGGAATCGCTCTCACACTTTAAGAAAATATCTTCATGTCAATGAGAATAACAAAAGTATACCCTACGATCAATCTGGCCATGACAATCTTTATAAAATTAGGCCGCTGATAGATGCACTTCGTAAAAACTTAAAAATGCTAGAAAAAGAAGAACATATCAGTATTGATGAGTTTATAATCCCATTCAAGGGCAGAAGTAAACTAAAGCAATATGTCCAAAACAAGCCGCATAAGTGGGGCATAAAAGTTTTTGCACGGTGTGGTGCAAGTGGCATGTTATATGACTTTGAAATCTATACTGGAAAAGACACAGTACAGGTCAAAACTAAACTTGGAATCAGCGGAGCTGTTATAGTACGCTTGGTGGAAGCTGTCCCAAAAGATAAAAATCACAATATTTACATCGATAATTGGTTTTATTCTTATCACTTAGCTGTTCAATTTCAAGCCTGTAATTTATTGATGGCAGGAACTATCCGTGAAAATCGTATTCCCAAAATATCTGAAAAGAAAGGTCCATTCACCAAGAACGAGAATGGTTTAAAAGGATCTGGACGTGGAAGTTATGATTATGCTACCGATGATAAAAATATAACAGTTGTAAAATGGCTTGACAATAAATGTGTTACTGGGATTTCTACATTTTGTGGAGTGAAACCTGTAAAAGATGTGCAGTGGTGGTCTGTTTCAACAAAAAAGTATATTGGTGTGAAACAACCGCACATTATTGATATTTATAATAGAGAAAAGGGGAGCCTGGACTTAATGGATAAGCTCGTAGAACTTTATCGTGTTGATATACGGAGAAAAAGATATTACTTAAGAATAATTTTCCACTTGTTAGATATATGCATTGTGAATACACGACTTCTTTATCGAAAACTATTGCAACAGTTGTCAGATTTGAAGGAAAAGTATATGCCACTATATGAATTTAAGTCATCCATCCTTTTTGATGATCAAAAAATGCCAGCGCCCTAAAGGACGACCACCAAAAAAATTCTAATTATTCACCAACAGAAATCAGAAGGCCACAATCCATGAAAACAATTCCTGATGTTAGATATGACAACACAGCTCACTGGCCTCAGCACACAGACAGAAAACAAAGATGCAAATTATGTATTAAGTCATATTCTAGATTAATGTGTGAAAAATGTAATGTTCATTTGTGTCTAAACAACACAAAAACTGTTTCAAATATTTTCCTACCAAATAATTAACATTGCAGTTTTCTCAGATACTGAAGTAACTTTTGAACAAATATATTGTTTTATACTAACTACAGTGTCAATAAACTGATATTAAGCTGCTAATTAAATATTGCTATTTAATTTTTTTTAAATACATAATTTCTTAAAAATTGCATTCATATATTAGTATTCAAATTATTTTCATGAACTCCCAATGATTCCAAACGGTATCAGTCACATCTTGACTTGATCACTACTTTAATTCCCAATGATGCCATATGGAATCATTTTAAATTTTAATTAAAAAATTAAAAAAAAATTTTTTTTCCTTTCTTCCTTTTTATTCTCGATGCTAAGTGAGTCTATTTTACAAATTTCAGATTTTTAGAATGAAAAATAAAAATTCGGGAATGAAAGGGTTAAACAATAATTTTAATAAATTATTTTTACTGAGTGAATTTGTATAGGAAAATATAGAAGAAAGTCATGTGGTGGCCACAACATACTAGTTTTTTATTATTACTTTTTCATTTTCATATTCAGAAAATTCACGACCAATAAATCAGTACTCGCATTTTAAAATTTATTTTTACTTTCTTCTATATGTATATATAATGTATTGGATTTGTGAAAGTTTTCGAACTCCGGTTTTCGATGGATTTACACGTTTTAGAATGTCCTGAACATGATTTGACCATTTTTAGAATATAATATAAATGTACATAATGAGAGTTATTTTTAACTTGTGATTGTGAAATTAGTATGAATTATTGATAATAGCAGTAGTAAACCAGGAAAAAAAAAATTGTGCATGTGGGAGCATCCTTCCCCCCCCCCCCCCTGGGGGTATAAATTTTCAGTATGGGCATCTTTCGAAAGATCTCGTCAATGTCTTTAAAATGAATGGTTGAACTATGGATCTGGGATAATTTAAAAAAAAAAAAAGTTATCGATTTTATTTTTTTAACGAAAAAAAAAGTCGTATTTGTTTTGATAATTGCAAAAAATTGACTTTCTATCGGCCTTTAGTGATATAACTCTGTCACATAAAAATCGTCTGCATTTATAATGGAAAATAATTTAATAAATAGTTTGTATTGGACGGATTTTGTGTAAAATTATGTAAAAGCAAGTCATGTGGTGGCCACATCATACTAGTTAATATTTTATTTTTTCAGTTAAAAAATATTTTAGTGCATTTTTTGCAATTTCTAGCTAGAAAGTAAAATATTATAAATGTTAAAAACAAGTTTTTTTTTTTTTTTTTTTTTAAATACGAGTACTAATTTGAAGATTCAGATTTTTCTGAAAGTGAAAACGGAATTACAGGGATGGAACACGGACGCAGAATTCATACCACTCTCAATGTAAGAAAATTTTCTACTTCTTAAATCAACGATATTATAGGTAGAGAAATTTCTTCAACGGATTCCGGTATGAATTCTGCGCCCGTGTTCCATCCCTGGAATTAAAAAAAAAAAAAAAAAAAAAAAAAAAAACATTAGGTAATGATTGATTGTGGACTCAAATTTTTCCAGTGAATAACACGTGTCTTGGCAGTCGTTGAGAATAGGTATCCTCCATTCTTACTGCATATTTTTAAATTCTGTTTTCACATACAGAAAATTCCCAAGCGTAAATTGATTATCGATCCTTTCCTTTTTTTTTTTTTTTTTTTACTTTATTTATTTATTTTATTTTTCTTTACTTTAAATACTTAAAATGATAAATTTCACTTAGTGAAAATTTGCATTTTTCAGTTTCGAAATAAAATTTAAAAACTAAAAAATAATACTAATCAGTTTTTATAAAACGATAATCAATTTAATTGTTGGAAATTTTTAGTTCCCCATCATTCTATAAGTGGAGAACTTAGGTAATCGTGAAATTTTTTGACGTCGATTTTTTGACTTTTTTACACGTTTTCAGATGTGAGGATTCCGAAAATGACAAAATTTGTATGGTGTCCGTCTGTAGGGTGTCTGTTAGTTTGTTAGTGTGTTAGAATGTTAGTCTGTGTACATGATATCTCAAGAACAAATTGTCGCAGAGAAGTCAGACCAGTTATAAAATATTACTTTTGATAATGGAAAGAGCCCCATTCATTTGAAACATTCGAATTAAAAAAATTATAAAGTTATTAGTAATTTACGATGCCGTTGTATTGCAATTTTATTTTGAGGGGGGAAAACCATTCTTCATTGACGCACGAAAATAATTTTCTAATTCGATTAGAGGCTTCAAAGTTACTGGGAGTATTTCCCCCCCCCCCCTAGAATTTTTTTCTAACTACGCTTATAGATGTGCCCCATCTCCTCTTAAAGATTGTCGTCGTAATTCTGGGATACCCTGTATAACAGTTTGCTTTTAAAGTAATAAAAAAAAGTTTTTTCAAACACATTTTCCTGAAACGTCTTTTAGAATTCGTGGGAAAGGAAAACACACGAAATACTAAATGAAGCAATATAACAATATAAATTGGTATGCATGATCTCAAAGATTTTTTTTAAAACTCATTTATGTTACTAAAATACCATTCGAATATTACTTAATTTCTGCAGCGATAGGTTCAAACGGTGTAGCATTTGTATAGTGCATTAAAACCCGTCATATTATAAATGTTTCAAAAGGGGATACCGCAAATTTCCTAAATTTCCTCAACGCTAAAACTGCTGTGTGAAATTTGAACTAAAAGCACTGTGTCTAACAGCAGTCATTTCCGGGGTACCACGTGAAAACGGCTGGACGGAATTCAGTCATACTTGGCAGAAGTACTCAATTTAAAAATATATCTATTGAACATTTCAAAATTTTAGTTAGATTTAGAGATGTAGGCAAAAAACACTTGTGCATGCCCAGAAAGGCTGTTTTCAATAAAATGCGTAGAACGGTAAATACATTTAATTTATTTTACTCGTTGTAATCTATGTGAATGCACTCTGAGAAATGTTTGTTGTTGTTTTTTCATTGTTTTTTTTTTTTTTTTTTTTTTTTTTTTTTTTGTTGTTGTTGTTATTGTTTGATTATCTGATTTCTCGGAACAAATTACCAGTTTTTTTCCTCTTTCTTCCTCATAGTTAACTTCAATTATTGTACGATATGGGGTTTACCAGTAATTTGCTCTTATAGCCACTAGCAAACGAAATCGTACAACTGTGCTCAACGGTGAAAAAGTTCGTCCCTGACGTTTTTTTTTTTTTTTTTTTTTTTTTTTTTTGTGCTAATCTGAGCTATTCCTAAATGAAAAATAATCAGTCAAAGAATGTGTTTCAATTGTTTATTCTCTTATTGCTTGTTTGAATCTTTTGTTTTCGGGTTTCATGTCGTTTTAACACACAGGCAAAATTAATTAAATAGCAACTCTCTAGGAATAATATTAAAGTAAATTTGATCTTAAATTGAATTCTATAAGAAAATCACCAAGTAAAATTTATTGTTTTAGGAACTAAGAAGTAAAATTCATTGTTTCAATAATTAGCAATCAGTCCTCACAGGTAATTTTGATTTGAGATTTTATTCTTATTGGTCTATGTGATTTCAGTGGTCTTAAATGTGTTGCTCGGCTTTTAGTACGTTTGATATATATATATATATATACATATATATATATATCACACTTGCCAACCTAACCCGGAAGATTGTAAGTTTCCGCCCCTTTTTGTACACCACTTAATTTTTAGGGTAATTCTCTTCAAATATATTTACAATTAAATAAGAAGAAAACTACTCTAAAAAAAGACTGGTGTGAAAAAATAGGCGGAAAGGGGCGGTACTAACAATCTTCCAGGTTAGGTTAGCAAGTATGATATATATTGCGATAACTTTACTCTTCAGACATCATGTAGGCTATGCCTTCAGACTGGTTTCACTGGGTTGGGGGGGGAGGGCGTTAAAAAGTTTTTTCTAGAAAGATTTTTTTTTTTTTTTTAATCGAGATATCTTATGAAAACTGCTTGACGGAATTCACTGACACCTGCCAGAGGTTTAGGCCTGTACCCATTTAAAATTATATCTATCCAACATTTCAAAGTTTTAGTTAGATTTAGAGATAAATGCAAAAAACTCTCGCACATGCACAGTAAAGCTTTTTTCAATAAAACTGGTAGAATTATAAATTATTTGCGAAATCTTTACACTTTAAACATCAAGAAAGCCAAAAAAAAAATTTTAAGTATTTTCTCTGTGTGTATGAAGGTCAGGGGGGGTGGGGTGGGGGGGTTGGTCTCTAGAACGTTTTTATTTGTCCGAATATCAAGTAATAATGGCTGGACGAAATCAGTAACATTTGACAGAGGTTTTGGCATGTATCCAACTTCAAATCAAACATTTTTAATCAATCGAAGATTTAAACATTTAATTAGATTTAGAGATAGACGCAAAAAAACGCTTGCGCATGTGCAGAAAAAAAATTCTCAATAAAACGCATTAATTTCCAAGCAGAAAAAATTTAACTTCCCAGATGAAAGTTTAACTTGTATCTACAAAATGGATTAAAATATTTCTACATTTCCTACACCAAAATATTTCTCTCCTACATAATTCCCTACGCAACAAAATTATTAATAGAAGGTATATTAATAGATCGTATTATTATTTAAATTTCTTAGACTTAAACAAGAAACTGATTGATTCTTAGCATACACGTAAGTTGATTGCTGGAAGACCAAAAAAAAAAAAAAAAGCCGAACAAGCAAAGAAAGTGGCCGATAAATTCATGGATTCGAAACTTTGAGGGGCGGGACTGCATGAGATGGCAGGGTGGCGATATACAGACCTTTTTTCGCTAATTTTTACATCACTATATTTTTTATAATTAATTTTTACTTAATCGTGTAAACTTAGTACTAAAAATTCCGAAAGAAAAATACTTGTGTAAGGATTGGGGGGGGGGGGGGGGAATTTGGCCTGACACTATCCTGCCAGGTTATCTCATAGCTATTAACATTTTAATTTATTCCGAATATTTTTAGACCCACCTTTATTTCATGCCACTTGTTTTTTAAGAGTAATTTTTTCTTATTCATGGGAGTTATAAATTGCAGAAAATTCTTCTATAAATTAAGGGGTGTGAAATAAAGACGGGGCAAAAAATAATCCGGAATAAATTAAAATGTTGTCAGCTATATCCAAGAGAACAAAAAATATTAATTTACAGAAAAAAAAAAAAAAATCTATTCTGACATACTACAAAATAAAATGTACGTTTATATTGATATATTATATTTATGAATAGATTTCTTTCAATACAGCACAATGTATTTGATTTGAGGGGTAGGCGTATACAAAAAGGTTAAAAATCCCTAATGCAAACAATCAAAACTTCGTGGAAATTTCATATTAACGTGACTGATTGATTGTCCAATTTATCTTAAAATTTGAAAGTTAATTTTTAAAAATATTAAATAAAGATTTTATCCATCGTTAAAATTATATATTGCCTAACTTTATCATTTCGAAATAAAATTATAAAAAAGGATATTTTAAAAACAACTTTTTAAAGAAATGTGTTTGGAATACCTTATTTAACAGATTGTGTTTTACAACTTTTTACTTTAAAAAGAAGGTGTTTACCTCATCTAGATACAACATGAATATTTTAATTCACGTTGTGGTAATTAAAATTACACATTTAGATATATATATAGATACATAAATGATTTTTCATTTAAGCATTTATGTATAAATATTTTTTGTGGTAGAATAATGGAAAGTAATTATTAATCTGTATGTAAATATTTTGATAAAAAAAGTTGTTTGCTTTGAAATAAGAATAAGATAATTTTATAAGTGCTGCTTGTAAAATTGAAGGAGAAGGGAAAAAAATGAGATAGGGATCTCTTAGACTAGCTGGCTGCCCAGTGACATTATAGAACAAAGATGGAAAGAGGAAAGTTTATAGGACTCATAAAACTTGAATGGAGCATCGCAAAAACAACTCCAGGCTAGGGAACTATAGGCCACTCGCACGTCGCACACACACTCTCCCTTCAGCCATGATAGAATAACCTTGCCTTCAGCCCTCGACTTAAGAAGAGCATTTTTTATAGAAGTGTGAGGACGGCTTCGGGGTCAACTTTTCGGCGAGACAGTGATGGAATCTCCCGGTGGTTCTCCAGATATCCTGCTTCCTCCCTCATCAACTGTCCTTGAATTTTAATCTCAAAATATGAAAAATATGAGCAACCCGAAGAGACCTAAACACCTATGATTCATCTTTGAAAAGAATCTATCGAATGGAGCATCCAAGTGTATTCCTATTCCAGAATCTCGAAGCGCCCTAGAATTGTTAAATAGAAGTCCTCTATGATTTGCTTGAGAGTTAATATAAAGAGGAAAGATGTAGAAATATCCCACTGCCGTTTACGATGGAATAACCTCTATAATGCTCATGAACTTCGAGGGAGTGACGGAGTGCCGAGTGCTCATCTGGGTGAGTCAAAACTTTATAGTCTAAAAAAAAAAATATTTAATGGTATCTATCCATTCTATTATTTAGTCATGTCTGAGTACTACCTAAAGTAATCTATATTAATAAAATCAGAGTTTTGTCTGTAAATTTGTCGGAATCGAAAAATTTTGCGATATCTTCACGTTTTACACCCCATGAAAGCCGAAAATGACTTCAGAAAATTTTGCCTGTGTGTGTGTGTGTGTGTGTCATCGTGTCCGAATGTCGCTTTTTTTGTCCGGGCATCACTTGAGAACGGCTGGACGGAATTCAACGATGCTTGGCAGGAAATTAGGTCTTCACCCAACTTAAAATTATATCTATCAACTTTTCAGAAATTCCCCCCCGTTCTCCCCCTGGGGGGTAAAAGACTAAAACACGTTTGTCCGGGCATCACTCGAGAACGGCTGAACGGAATTTAACGGCGCTTGGCAGGGATTTAGGTATTCACCCAACTTAAAATTATATCCATCAACTTTTCAGAAATTCTCCCCCGTTCCCTCCTGGGGGGTAACAGACTAAAACACGTTTGTCCGGGCATCACTCGAGAACGGCTGAACGGAATTCAACGGCGCTTGGCAGGGATTTAGGTATTCACCCAACTTAAAATTATATCCATCAACTTTTCAGAAATTCTCCCCCGTTCCCCCCTGGGGGGTAAAAGACTAAAACACGTTTGTCCGGGCATCATTCGAGAACGACTGGACGGAATTCAACGGCGCTTGGCAGAATCTTAGGTCTTCACCCAACTTAAAATTATATCTATAGAAATTTTCAAAATTCTGATTAGTGTTTAAATTGTGGGTAAAAAACGCCTGCGCATGCGCCATAAATATTTTTTCACTAAAACGCTTTGAATGGAAAAATAAAATGCAAAAATAAATTTTTAAGATAAAGACTTTTTTCATTCGCGTGAATCGCACTACAAATTATGAAAAGATTTAAATGAAGTTTTGCCATCTGAGTTTCATACTTTAGTTAATTTTACAACATCTAATTGTCGTATCGAAAAACTGTTTACACCCCAGGATTCAGAAAAATCATCTCTTTAATTTGGTACTGAATTTGTAACGATAGGTCTGATACTTCTAATTTATTTTCCCCTTTTTCCGTTGCCACTTAAATTTCATACTTTAGTTATTTTTTTAATATCTAATTGTCGCATCGAAAAACTGTTTGCACCCCTGGATTCAGAAAAATCGCCTCTTTCATTTGGTACCAAATTTATAAATATAGGTCTGATATTTCTAATTTATTTTACCCTTTTTCCGTTTTCAACCTAGATTCGATATGGAACAGCTTTAGTATTGGATCCCTTTGGCAAAATTTGAAATTCGGAACCGAAGTAGCTCGGACGTTTCTCGCCAAGATCTTTGACTGCACAATTGAGATAGCCAATTCAGTTCATCGCAAAAATGGCTTAAAATATTTAAAGTCACCAAAGGGTTCCCATACTAAAGCTGTGCATTTTGTGCTTATTTATTTATATTTTCTATTAAAGACTTCTGTGGTCACGAAATTTGGTGCGTAAATTGTTTGTTTGCATCCGGCACTTATTGTAACTGGATTTCACGAAATTCGAAATCTCCCCCCCCCCCTTCTCGGAGTCGGAGGGCAATAAACGGTATAACTTCTGTATAGCCCCACAGCTGAATTTGGCGATTTTTCTTTGGCGTTGTTTTGAAGGATAACGATGTCGTTCTGGACTGTTTGCGATATAATATGGCAGCCTAATATTTTGTTTATTTTGGATTTATGATTTAGATTATGATTTTATCATTTATCATATATGATTTATGATTTTTAGATTTATGATTTAGCCATAATCGCCAACAAAAAAATCGCCAAATATCGTTGTGGGTTTATACTGAAGTCGTTCCCAATAAACATGTGTAAGAACATGTTTTTCCGTTTGAATTCGCTTTGAATTATCTTAGAATGGCGAATTTTGGTGTGCGGATATTGATTAAGTGTACGCATTATGTACGTTAGTGGGATTTTGCAAAACTTCGAACTCACCCACTGAGGAAGGGGAAGTAACAAGTGGGTAAGTTGTGCCTAAGGCAGTGGGGACCCAGACTGTATATTGATTAAGTGTACGCATTATGTACATTAGTGTGATTTTGCAAAACTTCGAACTCACCCGCTGAGGAAGGGGAAATAAGAAGTGGGTAAGTTGTGCCGAAGACAGTGAAGACCTAGACTCCTCACTTTGCGAGCGAGAAAACCTCTACCAATCACAGCGAGAACTTGGGTTATTAATAAAGATATGGGATTTTGACAACTCATTTAAGTTTAATGTCCAGCGAAGCGGGCAAAGCCTGCTAGTGTTGAATAAAATTAAACTTGAATTGAATAAAATATTAGTTTTGTATAAGAGACCAAAATATTTAATAAAATGCATTATTAATGAAATTCTTTGTATATCTATTAATTAAGGAATTATTTATTTTGGAAAATTTATTTTAATTTGAAGTTATCTCCTTAATAAATAGATAAGTTTTATGACCCACTAAAAATATTTAAAGAACTTGGGTGTAACTTTAATGTAGTGAACGCAATGTACGATACAGTTTGGAGAATGTCTTAAATTAACAATTTCTCTCCAACACACGTGCTTTTTTCTGTTCTTGAAGTTGGTTTAGACGTAAGAATAAACAGAAGAAAAAATTAAGAAGACATAAAGATATCTGTAATCATTGTTTTGATTAATGTTGCACTATCATTAAAATAAGACATACCAATAGTTGTATTTAAAAAAAAAAAAAAAAAAAAAATCGCTTTAGAATCACGTATTTAAAATTATTAAATTAAATTAATGAATGGCTGAAGATGCTTTAAAAATTAAAGCTAAAAGCTTTGAATTCATTGTATATATATATATATTTTAAATGTTTTATATTAAATTTAATAATTTTAAATACGTATTAGATAAAATTATTAAATTTAATTAATGAATGACTGAAGATGCTTTAAAAATTAAAGCTAAAAGCTTTGAATTGGTTGTATATATTTGTTTTTAATGTTTTTGATTAAATTTAATAATTTTAAATACGTGTTTCTAAAGTGTTTTTTAATACGACTATTTATTACACGTGTGCTTTTAACCATTATCTCTCTTTTAAGAGATAGTATATACGTACCAATGGTATTTCTATTATATTTATACATGTGCTTAATCGATAGAATTTAATTAAAAGTTTGTTATGTTGAATAGAATTACAAGAATTGATGTAAAATTTATTTCTCAAATAAATAAATACAAATACAAAATAAATAAATAAATGGTTTTAAATTACTTTTAATGCACGTTTTAAAACTTATACGTTTATATTTGAAAATTTCAAATTAAAATTTAATATTGAGTTACAATTAATAATTTAACAACGTAATGAAAATATATATACATCATAGTATATGTTTTCCTTCTTTCTTTTTCATAAGTGAGATACTTTTAAGAATTTGAATATTTTTTTATTTGCATAATAAGCCTTGTCGTTAATGTGAGAAACATTTTATGAGTAAATACTATGTTTTTTACTTTCCGAACACTATAGTGAGGAAAGTATTGTAATCATGTCAAAAATCCGAATTTGAGATTTTGATGTTTCTATACGTTTCGAGGTCCAATGAGTCCGTTTTCACTATTTTTGCGATGATATATGTATGTGTGTGTGTGTGTATGTGTGTATGTATGTGTGTATGTATGTGTGTATGTCTGTGAGTGAACACGCTAGCGTCTAAACGCTTTGTTCGAATAAGCTGAAAGTTGGTACGTATATTGTAAGTCACCATAGTACGAACCCTATAGATTTTGGTGAATCTAGCACTTATAGTTCTTTTACAGGGACACAAAGAAATATTCTTTATCATTATGGCCTATGGGACCAAAATCTTAAAAGTGTGATAGCATCTAAACGCCTTATTCAATTGAGCAAATATTTTATACACATATTATAGGTCACAGTTGTACCAACTGTATAGATTTTGGTTAATCTAGCACTTACCGTTTTTTTACAGGAACACAAAGAAGAATTCTTTATCATTACGGCCTATGGGGCCAAATTTTTAAAAGTGTGATAGCGTCTAAACGCCTTATTAATCTGAGCAAAAAATTTGTACACATGTTATAGGTCCCAGTTGCACCAACTGTATAGATTTTGGTTAATCTAGCACTTGCAGTTTTTTTACAGGGACACAAAGAAGAATTCTTTATCATTATGGCCTGTGGGACCAAATTTTTAAAAGTGCGATAGCATCTAAACACCATATTCAATTGAGCTGAAAATTTATATGAATATTATAAATCACTGTTGCACTAAATATAAGAATTTTGGTGAATCTAGCATTTACAGGTTTTTAGAGGGACACAACGAAAAATTCATTATCATTATGATCTATGGGCTCAAAGTTCAGCAGCGTTAAATAAAACCGTGTAATAGATGGAGAAAAATGCTCAAACACTCTGTTATGGTTTTCACTCTTTTGTTTGTTTAACAACTCCTCTTTCTTTATCTACAAAACTGTTAATTACTCAATGTTCGGAAAGTCGAGTGGAGTCACTCCAGATTTTTCTCCTTATAGCTGACTTTCTGAAGTTAGATATAGGTAATACAAATACACGAGATTCAGATTAATCTTCCACTGCATGGACTATGATTTGTGAGAGCAGAAGCGGAACTAAGAGTCACTAAAAATTGTTAAACAGTTTATGTTAAATTGGCTTATAAACTGATATTTACAGGGATACGGGCTCTGAACGTCTGAACTCATACCACTATCAATGTAAGAAAAATTTCTACTTGTTAAATCAACGATATTATAGGTAGCAAAATTTCTTAAACAAATACCGGTATGAATTCTGTGCCCGTGTTCTATCACTGTATTTATGAAGTGTTCTTAAAAATCGATTACAATTTTCTTTTTTAAAATAAGTCTCTATCACAGCGTTCCGAGATCTAGGGATTTTCCAGTATTCCTAGGGGTTTAGGAATATGTGTCTCATGTCTAGGGATTTTTCGAGAAAAGTTCTTCGATATCTAGGGATCTAGATCTAGGGATTTAATAAATTTCTGTTCAACATTTTCATATATTCGTATAAAATTAGTTTCAATCAATCACCAAATCAACCAATTAAAACTAACTTTCCCATAAAAAGACCAATAGAATTTATTGACAAGTCTGTCGTTAATCGTTATTAGCACTTTAGCAGTGCACGTGTTTGCTATCGTCGTGGATCGTTTAGCTATTGTTGAGCTTTTTTTTTTTTTTTTTTTTTTTCAAGTTGCTGTTGGCTGTTGCTTATCGCTTTATGCTTTTTTTTTTTTTTTTTTTTTTTTGTATTTATAATTTCTACATTCTACAAGAAAATTTCTTAATGGATGAATTGTCAGTAGGCGAGCCTTCTAGGAAGAAGGTAAAAATATATGATCAAAATTATTGTTCTAGTTGGGAAAATGAAGAAACTTTTAAGGGATGGCTGTCTTCCACTCAAAAAATTAATATGTATTTTATAATTATGTAGATTAAAAATATGAGAAGTATTTTATTTTGTTTCATACAAGTTTTATTTATGAAATATAGATAGCTCTAGAAATTAGCTTTTATTTTTTATTAGAATTCATAACTTTAAGGTTGGTTGATTTGTTAAGTGGGGTTTTTTATGTCAAAATAGGTGCTTTTTCAAAGATTTATGAAATTTTTAGCCATTCAGAACGCAGTATTTTGTAAAATCACATGACTTAAGAATATAGGGATTTCTACGTTTTTTTTCACCCTATGATCTAAGATAAATCGTCAAACCCATCTGAGAACACTGCTCTTTCGTTATATTATAACTTTACATTTTTTATTAGCTAAATTAAAATTTCCTACAAAAGAGAATAAAAAAAAAAAAAAAAAAAAAAAAACTACTGCAAAACAAGAATTTGATATCCCTGCTGTAGAGGGAAAACCCTGCATCTAGAAACACTGTATTTTCAGACATCAAAAAGGCCAAAAAAAAAAAAAAAAAGCCTGCACAATATTTTCTGTGTATGTGTTGAGGCCTTTAAAACGTTTCCTTTCTTTCTTTCTTTTCTTTTTTTTTTTTTTCTTTTCCTTTCTTTATTATTTTCTTTTCAGATATCGTGTGAGAACGATTGGACAGAACTGAGTGACACTTCAAGGAGTTTACAAGTTTTCCCAGCGTAAAATCGACCACTTCAAAATTTTAATAAAATTTAATATGCACAAAAAGACTTGTGCAGAACAGAAAATGATTGAGATATCTTGTCATTTCAAACATGTTTTTTTTTTTTTTTTTTTTTTTTTTTTGTCCAGATACCTTGTTAAAAAAAACTCTGCGTAACTGAAAGACATTTGAGAGGACTTTTCTCCTTTTCCCTACCTAAAATTACATTTATCGACTATTTCGAAAATTTGATTAAATTTAGGTAATGGGTAGAACATTCTTGAGTGTGAGCATGTGCAATAAGACTTGCCAGTAAAAAGCGCAGAATGAAAAAAATATTGCAATATATTTACGTTTAAACTATAAAGAAATTAAAAAATGCTTTCAGAATGTATTATGTGTATATGTTATGGGTCTTCCCAATACATGTACGTAGATGTGTGTCTGGGGCGCACAACATAATTTTCAGATTCTTGTAAGAACTTTTGCGTGTTGGTTTTATTTTTTGTTAGCTAACTAAAAAATTCCTACAAAAGAGAATTAAAAAAAAAAAAAAAAAACCTACGCGAAAACAAGAATTTGATATCCCTACTGTAGGGGAAAATCACTGCTTCCAACAACAGTGTTTTTTCAAACATCAAGAAAAAAAAAAAAAAAAGCCTTCACAATATTTTCTGTGTATGTGTTGAGGTCTTTAAAATGCTTTCTTTTTATTATAATAATGGAATAAATAGAAATCATTTTTAAATTATTATTTTGATTTATACTTGAAACTCACACATAATGCATACTTGCCAACATCTCATTATGAACCCTACAATTTTTACTATCCGCCTTTTTTTTACACCAGTCATTTTTTTTACAGTAATTTTATTCTTATTTAACAATATTTGGAGAGAATTACTCTAGAAATAAAGTGGTGTGAAAAAAGGGGCGTTCCTTCAAGGGGAGTTAAAAATTGCACAGTTATTAATGAGATGGTTGGCAAGTATGATAATGTAAATATATTTTGGTTTATTGTTATTAATTACTAGCATGTTTACCGGGTGCTCCTCCGGTTGACGTACAAAAGTATATACATATAAGAAATGCTTTTGCTTTTTAAAATTTTCTATTTTGATTTTATACGCTTTTTACTTCAAAAAACACCTAATATTTAAAAATCTTAAGCTATATATATGTTGTATTATTAGTAAATGTGTAATAATGTTTATATATCGATAGATAGTTAGATATATATAGATTTATAATATACGCATAAAAAGAAAAATATTTTTAATTGTATACAATATACTTTTTCTTTTTCAAAATGATGGCATTTCTATATCTGGCAAAAATGTGTTTTCATCATACAATAACTTGCATCTATTGTAAAATATTTATCTCCATTACAAAAAATTTGCAGAATGATAAATGTAAAATTGCATTACTTTTACATAAACATACCACAAGTACATTTGTTTCTGTGTAATTGCACACACTATCTGAATACTTATACATACTACACAGTTGCCAATATTTACGCTGTTTCAATACTTCTATAACTGAAACAAAAGGTGTAATTTATTTAATCAGGAATAATTTTTACATTATTTTATAAATACTTTTTATTAAAAATTTCCTTTAGCCCAAAAACATACAAGTTAGCAGCTATTTTCTTATACTTAAAATAGAAGCTACCAAAAAAAAACGGGGGGGGGGGGGGGGAGGGGCGTGTAAAAAAGGCGGGCTTCGTTCTTTCCATTGGATTTTTGGAAATTTCCTTCTGATGCCAAATGAAAAAAGGCCATTTTGAAAATATTCATTTGTTTGTGAATTTTCGTAATTATTATCAATAATAAGCAAATAAAATTGTTTACGCATTATTAATTGATTTTCAGTAAAATAATTTTGAAACATTTTGAAATGAAGCCCATTACATGATTTTTGTATTGACATGCCCCAGTACAAACTCGTAAATCCACGTAAAACTTTGTATTTTTTACCTTTCGGATTCAATGCTCATCTCAACAGGTATTACAAAACACATCTGAAGGAAATTCACGATACGTTATTTTTCACTCAAGAGAATCGAATTTTTTTTTTTTTTTTTTTTTTTTTTTTACTATTAGATGTGCACAAAAGCACACAGCAATAGGCACAGTGCTGTTTTACGTACTTATTTCGTTACATATGAGATAATTACAATATTTAATTGCTAGCTATTAGTTTTTAAGTTCTATTATGCGACATATTTAATATGTTGGATCTCAATGTATGAAATGAATAAGATACGTATTTTTAACTTTTAAAAATATTACACAAATATTTTTATAAAATAATAAAAAATATTTTCCGTTCTTCAGTCGTAGTGTTACATTTATTCTTGAATTACTTGACAAAAACTAAGATTACGATACTTCTTTTTTTTTTTTTTTTTTTTTTTTTTTTTTTTAATTTTCTGACTTTTTATATACAGAATGTATATCTTGAGAAATAATAAGGTAGAATTACTTTCACAATCAACGTATTTTACTTAATATAGAAATATACAACTTTAAGTTTTTTACATTCTTTTTGTTCATGTCAAAAGTTTATTTTCCTTCAAATGTAATACAAATGTACATTTTTTTTTTTTTTTTTTTTTCTCCGTATTTTGTACCTTTAAAGGAATAGGATTAAAAAGTAAATAGATAAATAAATATGACACCTAATAATTAAAGTAATTAATTTATAAACAAAGAAATAAAATAAAGTAATAAGCACTTATAATTTTACAGCATAAAATTCTAACAATTTAGATACTAGTTATTTTTCCTATACATTTACAAATTTTTCAAAAGGACTAAAAGAGAATCGAACCCGTTATGCCCGTGTTGCAAAAGAGCGTTTTATTATCTTACTACCAGTCAATGCTAAGCAATTAACTGATTAGTAAAATCGTATGACATTATAAATAATAATAGTAATAATAATAATTAAAGAATGTATATAAAAATAAATAACCATTTTAATATTTTAAACCTTATGTGCGTATTCGTTCCTTTTTTTTTGTGTGTGTGTATGTTTTGTACCTTTGAATGAATGTGACTGAAAAAATGACACCTAATAAATTAATTAATTAATTAATAAACAAATAAATAAAAAAGTAAGAAAATAAAGAAATAAGCAATTACAACTTTACAACATAAAATTCTAACAATTTAGATACTAGTGATTTTAATTATAAATTAAAAAAAAATTCGAAAAAACTATACGAGAATCGAACCAGTAACGCCCGTGTCGCAAACGAGCATTTTATCATCGCATCATTCATTAGTGAATGCTAAGCAAGTTACTAATAAGTGATATTATATGACAACTAATTTCTTTTTTTTTTTTTTTTTTTTTTTTTTTTTAACTTGCGTATGTTAATCTCATAAAGAATGGTTGATTGGTTGTATGGCTTAAGACTGATTGACTGCACTAGGGTGCTAGACTATAGGAGAAATGCCCTCCGTGGGGGTCTTTCTAAGTGGATTTAGCATGTATTTAATCAAGTTTCTGAGAAAACCACGGAAAACTTCGAACGGCTAGATCGATGAGCGTATTCTTTTATCGAACCCGGCACTTCCCGTTTGGCCACCATAGAGGAATTTACTTCTATTTACTTCTATTTCTTCAGAAAAAATGCATAAATAAAATAAAATAGATAAACAAATAAAATAATTTTATTTTATGTTTTTATTTACTTTATTTTTTAATTAATAAATAAAAGAAAATTAAGCATTTTAATATTTTTAACCTTATTCTTTTTTTCTCCTCGTATTTCGTATTTTTGAATGAATATAAGAAAAATACAAGGCACCCATTGAGTTTAAGCTGTATGCATTAAATAAATGTACTCGCCGTTATTTATATACTCCTGAAGAAAAAAAAATCAAAAGAATCAAAAGTCTTTTTATTTATTAGTTATGTATTTTTAACACTAAAATTTCCAAAAATAGGCTTCACTCTATCAATTCTATTTATATCTAAATGTTTGTTATATTAATATCAAAATAATTTTTAATAAGATCAGGTAAAACAAAAATAAATAAATATAATAATAAGTGTATATTAGTTAATAATGTTAACTTACATAATTTATATTCAAAATTATTCAAAAAGAAATAAGAAATAAGAAGAAAAAAAAACGAACGCCGCTCGTTAAAAGTTTGATTTTTTTTTTTTTTTTTTTTTTTTTTTAAGAGGTTGGCGGTGTAATTATTGAAGTTATCGCCAAATCTAACATTAGAAAATAATGAAGAAAAAAATTAAAATTAGAAATATTACGATACTTTTTAGTCAAATGATGAAAGATAAACATAGATATAACTCACAGAAATAAAAATTACTCAGTTTTTTCTTATATATATATGAAAAATTATGAGATAATATAATACTATTGCTTCTGTTGATTGATCGAAAACGAAAATGTTTCTAGAAAAGTACTTATTTAGAAAAGAATTGACGAAAATCAATGAAAATTTCTATTTCTATTAATAGCGTGAACATTTAGGAACATGAAACTTTGCTTCAAAAATCTTAACTTACATTTAATTAATATGAATTATATGCATTTTTGAAAGTCACAATTTCTCCCTGCGTTACGTCTATGGTAGCGGTGCACGAAATCGCCTCGAGCGGTCAAAGGGAGCTTTCCACCAATGGAAAAGTATGAACACCTTGTCATATCGCTCAGTCAAGGGTCTCTACAGTGACCTAGGGACCCTATATATAGATCCCTACAGTGACCTAGGGACCCTATATAGAGAGAGACTGTACATTGACCAAAAGTCGGCCATCTTAGTGCCAATTCGGAGCGATCCCCGTAGAACGTAATGCTTTTTTCTTCGCGATTGACGCTTTACTATGCAACATAAAAAAAAGGAAATTGTTCTAAATTTGTGCAGAATATAAATATGTAATTTTTTTCGTCTTAGAGAAAAAGAATTTGAAGAAAAACGAATTTTGTTTTAACCTTCGACATGGTTACTTTTTCAATTCCTATCGGAAAACAGAGGAATTTTTTGTTGTGTATTTCTATATTAAGCAAAATACGTTGATTGTGAAAGCAATTCTACCTTAGTGAAAATAATTCTACCTTATTTTTTTCTGAGGACATACATTCTATATATAAAAAGTTCGAAAAATTTTAACAAAAATATGGCAATCTTAGTTTTTGTCAAGTAATTCATGAATAAATGTAAAACTACGGTAGAAGAACAGAAATTATTTTTTATTATTTTATAAAAATATTTACGTAATATTTTTACAAGCTAAAAATACATATTTCATTTATTTCAATTACGCATTATTAATAATAATGACTTAGTTAAATATTAAAAATAAAAATTTTACTAATAATAATTTGTAAAAATATTAACTAATATCTTTAGAAAAAAAAAAAAAAAAAAAATTATTTATTTTATTTACATTTGCTTATTTCACTGATATATATATATATATATATATATATATATATATATATATATATATATATATATATATATACTTTAGTTTTTTAAATATTATGTAAATAAAAATAATTACTTATTTAATTATTATTTATAAAATTTATTATGGCAATTATTATTTAAAAGAAATTTATATTTCATATGTTAGCAAATAATATACACCTTATTTTCTTTATTTTTATTAAATTATTATAAGAAATCTGATACATTTTGCGTACTAGCAAAAAATCAAAAAATGTATTTTTATATAGTTATTTTAAATATGTATTTTAAAATATATCAGAAAAATACATTGAAATCTAACATATTAAATGTATTGCACAACAGAACTTAAAAACTAATAGCTAGCAAATAAATAATGTAATTATCTCATATGTTAGGAAATAAATACGTAAAACAGTATGCAATAAGAGAATTTAAAGTATTTAAAGCATGATATAAAATAAATAATTATGCATTTTTATCTTTTAAAAGTATTCCAAAATTAAAGCAGTTTATCTCCCAACAAAGTAAAAATGTAATAAATAAGTTCTTTTTCGATTATGACGTAAAATAATCAAAATTTCTTCTTAGCGTAATGATAAGCAATGGAGCAACTGGCACTAAAATGGAGAATTTCGTCAAAAAGCCGGCACGCCAATGTCCAGTCTCTCTCTATATAGGGTCCCTACAGTGACCTGGCTTGCAGCGCCATCTGTAACTCTGGGATGCAGACAAGATAAAGTAAGGTAATAGGAGGTCTGAATAGAGGTCTGCACGGGCCGGCCCTCGGGCCGGGTTCGGGCCGAATTTTTCATTTTGCTGTCGGACCGAGTCGAGCCTGAATGAAATTTTTTCCGGGCAGTGTCGGCCCGAATCTTTTTCTAGTTTTCTCGTTAATTAACGAAAAAGGAAAGTGTTAAAGTATTTCTTCAGTCATTTATTTTAGATAATCTTACAGGCTGGTATGTCACATAAAATTTTATTTTGTTAAAAAATGTCTAACTTCAATTTAATTGTCTATCAGTCTGTCTGTTCACAATCTGATTTTCCGCAAATATTTTTAGCAAGTCTCGAAATTTATATATTTTACTAGCAGACCCGTCCACGCGTCGCTGTGGCTAAGTTATACGTTGATAATTTGATAAGATGTATAGTATATCCGCACAACTGGATTTGGCGTTTTTTTTTTTTTTTTTTTTTTTTTTTTTTTTGGCGCCGTTTTGAACGATAACGATGTCGTTCTGGATTCTTTGTAATAAAATATTGCAACCTGCATGCTTTTATTTTAGATTTATGATTTAGCTTATGATTTTATCAGTTATGATTTTTAGATTTATGATTTAGCCATAATCGCCAAATCCAGTTCTGGGGAAATACTATAGTTGTTCCTTTGATAAATATTTTAAAACATTAAAATAGGATATCTCATGAAATATTGGGCATTTACAGTAAATAGATGTATCATTTTAAATAGAAAAAGATTTTGGAAAAGAATAATATATTTTAACGAAGTGATGAGAAGATTTTGAGTATGTTAAAATTTTAATAGCAAATTCAAGTTAATCAAGAGGGAAAGCATTGAGGATTAAGATAAGAAACTTGCATGATTTTAAAATACTTTTTTTAGCGATAAATATGAGTCAAAATTTAATGTAAAATACATGTATAAATCACAAATTTAATCAGGAACGGAAAATTAAGTTATTAAAGCAAAATAAAAGAGAAATAAGAAAAATAATTATTTAAGTTTTCGAACATCGATCATATAGATTAGCATTACAAAACAAATAAATAGACTTAAAATCTTCCAGACTTTTAAATAAGTTTTAAATTAAGTTTTAAAATTTAATGTTAAATAAAACAGACTTTTAAATAAGTTTTAAAATATTGAAATGGTTACTTTTTATTTAGAACATTATATGCATAGATCACGAATTTCTTAAAGAAAACGAAGTGATACAGATTACAATAATGCAACAAAAATTGAAACAGCATGGTTATGTCGTAAGTAAATTTTTAACACCCGTGTCACGTCAAATAAATTGTAGCATATACAGAATGTATCTGAAAAAAGATATTAACATGTTGCAGTGGAATAAATTTCATATCTACCATCCTTGTCGGAAGAAAAATATATCGCCAAATTATCTGGCGAACATATTTAATTCCTTTCAAAAATCATGGTTATTTTAATAACTTATATTGAGAGAGTAATTAATAATATGAAACAATATTTCGCAATATAAATATTACGAAAATATACATCTGGCTTGTATATTTTCGTGTTACGTTTTTCATCGCCAAATACAAAAAAAAAAAAAAAAAAAAAAAAAAAAAAACTCCAAGGACGACAGAGTTTTGAAATTTAAAAATAATTTTTTGTCAATTTGACTGCAAAATAACTCAATCTAACGTATGCACATGATAACTAATACATATCTATACAAAAATATGGGGATTAAAATCGGGAAATAATTTTCCTCGATTTTTAATATTTTTTTACAAAAAAAACAATGGGCGATTAACATAGGAAATCTTTTTCTGGACTTCACAGACGGTCAGTGACGTTACACTTCGCTTGTGTATAACTAACTATATTAGCACTTTATCAATGTGCATAAAATCTTTAAAGCGATTATGATGTCAATTTTCGTGAGATGCATAATTTAACTTTTTATAATTTTTTAACGTTTACGTTTGATTAAATGTATTTATTTTTATCTTTTATATAGAAAAAAAAGGAAATCGTATTATTATTATTATTTTTTTTTTTTGGCAACATTTAAACTTATGAAACTCACAGATATTTTGGAGCACAAAGGGCTATATTTAACAATTAATTGCAATAAAAAAAAATATTGTGACTATAAATTGAAATAAAAACTATCCTATCTTTCAAGTGTGCAAAAGTTTGTTAAAATCGGATCATAAGTTTAGGAGTTTATCGCGGACAAACATTATGTCACGTAATTTTTATATATGTACAGATTTAAAGTAATGTTAGATGCTTTCCTATTTAAAATAGTATGCATGTCACTACCAGTTTGCGCACATGTACAAACAAAAGAAATTAGATACATTACTGTGTATAAGGCTTTGTTTCCTATGGTCTTTTGAGTTTAGTTGGTATGAAGGCTATAAAAATCCTTCCGCTGTAATTATTTTTTTTTTTTTAAAGGCTCATGTTTCTTTTCTCCAGTGGATGAAAGTAGCAACATTTTTTGCATGGGCAAAAGCAACTTTTCTATTGAATATGGTTGGATTAGCATTAAAGATTTGTTTACTTGATCACATGAAAAATTCGGATACATTTTGGTATATGAGAGGAAATCGTTGAAAGTGCTTTTTTGTAGTATTAACCGTTTGAAATACCTTCCAGTATTGTTTGATGAATGCTAATATTTTCGATTTGACTTTCTTTTTGTCTGTGATTTGTCTGCATTAATGCATTAACGAATTTCTGCTTATACATAATTATCTTGTAAAAATTCAGTAGTTTTGTTAAAGAACATTCTATTGCTTGGCTATATAAAACCTCCGCAAAACACATACTAAAAACCTTTTCTTAGAAAGGCATACATTTTTTCTTTTCTTTTCTTTTTCTTTTTTTTTTTTTTTTTTTTTTTTTTTTTTGTATTTTGCATCTGGCCGGGCCTAAATTTATCGTTTTATGGGCGGGCTTGGCTGGGCCATACACTGGCAAAAAATAAACGGGTCGTGCCGGCCGAGTTTTTCGATTTCATACCGGGCCGGGCCGGGTAAGCAAAGCTTTCGTACGGACCGGGCCGGGTCAGGGCCTCAGAATTTCGGCCCGTGCAGACCTCTAGTCTGATATGC
Organism: Salticus scenicus; assembly: GCA_963930645.1. Lineage (NCBI taxonomy): Eukaryota > Metazoa > Arthropoda > Arachnida > Araneae > Salticidae > Salticus > Salticus scenicus. The sequence continues at coordinate 363,524,583 of OZ005649.1, read as the reverse complement.
ATGTTGTTACAAAACACAGCAACAAACTTTAAGAGAAGATAGGACGCATCATAAGGATTCAGTACTGCATAGGAACCGATGCCCGCAAATATCATCTTAACCCTTTAAGAACCAGTTATTTTGAGGTTCCTTTTAACAGATGTAGGCGGTACAAAAGTAGAGCTACAAGCTTTGAGTGGATATAGATAACAACTTGAAAGAATGAAAAATACATAACAACCATGACCACAAATTCGTATTAACCCTTTAATCAGCTGATACATTTTGGTGTTTCTTAACACTTAACGAAATTTTTGAGTATTATCGACTGTTCATAAGTAGTCTAATTTTTTTATTAGTTGTAACTACGCCTTCCTTGTAAATTTACTTAACGAACTTTACTCGTAAAACACTTAACGAAATTTATGAGTATTTTTTATCGACTGCTCATGAGTAGTCTGATTTCCTTATTAGTTGTAACTACGCCTTCCTTGTAAATTTTAAATCTTGTACGATACAACATTTTATAAAATCATGTCCAACTTTCGTATTAACCCTTTCCCTGCCACTTACGAGTTATCTCGTCAGTCGTCTTCTTGCTATAACTCGCCACTGACGAGATAATTCGTTTCCAGTGTTTGCTCAGTTCTCACTCATAAAGTCATCAGCTGTGAATTTACCAGCTGTGTGGCAACTAAGCCACACCCTTAACTAGGGATTAGTTATAAAAACGGGCAATATTGAGGGGGGCAGTGATAGGGTTAATATAATCAGTAATTTAAATACATCGATTAGAAACACCATTATTGCTATGTATATCTTTTTATGTAATAATTTGCACGAAAGAAAGATGTTTGTTGAAAATTCAAATTTTAAAACCACGCCCACATCTGTTAAAAAATATCTCAAAATACAAGGTTCTTAAAGGGTTAACATTTCATTTGTATACATGGATTCCTACTCAATTCTAAATACTTATGATGTACTCTATCTCCTCTTAAAGTTTGTCACTGTAATTTTGGGACACCGTGTAAAGGGAGTCTTAACAGAGACACTCTGGTTGTGTCTACCGACTCCACCCATTTGCATCTGAAATTTGCCGAAGTAAAAGTTCAAGTTTCCTTGTTAGTCTCTAATTTTCTAGTGTTAAAATAATCTCATTATTTTAATTCCTATTATTCTCACAACCTTCCCGTTCTTACGTATGTTAAAACATTCATTCAAAATAATGCAAAATGTTCTGGAAGAAAGACAATGACGTGAACTTATATCAGTTTTTTCCTTGCTAGTTTGCAAGATGAATGAACAATTAAAATTTTACGAAAATAAAATAATTAAGTTTTACACCACTGATATTATTAAGATTTCATTTTATTTATATTTTACTCTATAGTGTACAGCTACTAATTGTCGTCCTTAAATGGGGTTTTAATCGTGCGAATGAACGCTGAATCAGCAGATCTCCGCGATTATCAAGTGGTTGTTTGATGGGGATTCTTTAACTTCATTTCTTGCGACCATGGAAGCCCCTGCCAAGTGCGGATTGAACGAGTCCAGTGTTAAAATAGGGGTGACTGAGTGGAAACAAGCGATAAGGCACGGGCAAAGAACTTCTACTCTCTCTTCTATATTCTTTAGCACGGGGGTGCCGAATCGGCTGCGCATGACGTAGTTATGGAATCAAATATGTTTGTTTACATTTCTTTTGTAGCACATGCACGTTTGGATTCGTACTTTTATTAAGATCAAAGCTTTGTATATAATTATTTTCTTTTTAAATTTGATATTTTTCATTGTTATTTGTTAAGTTTGTTATTTTTCATCGTTACTTATTTTGTTTTATGAAGTTTCTTGTTTTTCAATCTTTGCAATGCCTGAGTGCTCAGTAGCCACTTGTAAGACATACAACAAAGGTACTAAAGATGTGATAAGGAGACAAGTGCGGCAAAGTTGTAAATTATTAGGAAGTGAAAGCAATTGCCCAGTTGGAGTATCTAAGGAACGATCAAATTCCCGACCACGATATGCAAAATAACCTGAAAGATATCTAAAGCCTTCTACAGGACAGTCACTAGGAACTGCAGGATTATCTTCTCAGGGCATTTAGTGTGGTCCCTAAAAGTCCCTTAATTTATTTTAGGTCCCTAAAAGTCCCTTTTTTTGGCAAAATGGTCCCTAAGTCCTTTTTTTTTTCTTTGCCTATCAAAAATCTTAAGATTTTTTAGGTATGCCGGGGAAAAAAAAAAAAGCGATGAAATTGCTTAGGCACATACTTTATATTATCTACAGAATACTGAAATGACTAAGTTTTGGCAGCCAGTTATCTGATGTGTAACAGGGACACTAATATTCATAGATAATTCAGCAAATGGGCCATGGGGGAAGGAAAGGCTAAGATTAAAGAGGTCATTGTGCTAACTGTCCTCTAACCATTGCATAGCGCAATACCACAGTTAGTTGTACTGCATGCATTAGGTCAGAAGCTCGATTATTTTCAGTTCAGTAATGAGCCCAGTTACAAATTTAACTCTGATGACTAGCAAAGATATGTATATCTTTAGATTAAAAAAAAAAAAAGAAGAAAATGTTGCAGTACTCAGGGATCGATCCAAGCAAAAATTGGGACCCTTTTGCTGCCCCTTTTCAAATTTCTAAAATGAGTCCCTTTACAAAATTCAAATCTATAAAATAGGCCCCTTCACAAAATTTAGATTTGTAAAAAAATCCCTTTCATAACATTTTGTTTCATAAAAATGATAATTCTGTGAAATTTTTCCATGTTTCCGGTATTAATTTTAATTAGTATCTATACTTGGTTCAGTGAAATGCTATTAACTTGATATTAAACATCAGATAGAGTAACTGCTAAAATGAAAGGTTTCATACAGTAATAATTTTTTTCGCAAAAATAATCAAAATTTCACAAATATAAATAAAAATTTCACAAAAATTATTTGTTTTTCACAAAAATGGGCCCCAAAAATTAAAACCTGTGTCGACCCCTGGTACCATAACATTACTACTTTGCTTTGGCCTGGTAATAAATAGTTTAGATTTAAGTCTGAATGGAAATCTGGTACCTTTAACCAGGCCCTGATTAACGCCAGGGCATGCGGGGCAGTTGCCCTGGGCCCCCCTTCTGAAAGGGGCCCCCAACAGGTATTAGCAGAAATTTTACAACCTAAAGACCTCTTATGCCACTGCAAGGGGGCCCCCCAGAATAAGCTTGCCCCGGGGCTCCAGGTAGTCTAAGTCGGGCCCTGCCTTTAACACAGTTAAGGGAGCACGTATCAAAATTTGGTACAATGAAATACTTCTTAATACTAAATGAACATATCCAAAAAATATCTCAATGCCCAATTGTTGTGCACTCATCAAGGCCAGGGGTGGCCACATAAAGTGTTAATGGCATAGGATTTCCACTACGGTCACATTTTCCACAAAATGCGTGTATACAGAACCACATGTATACAGAATGCGAAAATTAAACAAGAAATTTTTGCTTCTTTTTGCTGAAGCATTTTATTAAACTGTTATTAATATATGTATATATATATATATATATATATATATAAATGTTAAAATTTTAACACAGAATAAAAAGAAACAAGAACAAAAAATCATGTGGTACACATTGATTATTAGCATTTTCCAATTGTACATACTTGTTGTGTCATTATAACCTTCAGTATTCTTTATCTACATTATCACACAATGAAAAGGCAGACAGGTAAACTATATCACTCTTAAACATTGTTAGAAAGCGTTAAAAATGCTTAATACAAATGGAAATGTAGCCATTAATTTCTAATTGCAGCTCTTAATGTATCTAAATATTTTAGTGTAGGTCTGTAAATCTGAAGATTAAACATATTACTCTATACAAAACATTATTTTATCATGTTCACATAAATGTCAACTTCTTTATGATTTTTGCAGTAGATAGTTATTAAAATGTGATTTATAAAAATGGCTATCCTAAAAAGCAATGTATTGGCCTTTTTTTGGGGAGATGTCCCTGTGTACAAACCAAGTTGTGCTGGACTCATTAATGCTACTTTAAATAGAGAACATTACATAATGAACTTGAATAACATATATCATTTTTAAGAAAATCTGAAAATATTGACGAACATTGGAGTCGATCAGATAGACATAGACAAACAGACAGCTGGCAGACAAATACATTATTTCAAATCTTATTTATACTTAAAATTTTTTAGAAAGTGTTAAAAATGCTTGAGGTAAACAAAAATGTAATTGCAGCAAATTTTCAAAAATAGTCCTTAATGTAACTGAATATTTTTACAGTCGCTTTAACTTTTATTGCTATTTGTACTACATTCTGTAGAAAACATTCTTTTGTACATATAACATAAACATATTTCAATTTCATTAAGATTTGTGCCAAGTGGTAGTGTGTGCCTGTATGGTTTATAGAAATACTCTCATAGAATGAATGCTTTGGCATATTTTCAAGTGTTCTTGTACACAAATCATTGGTGGTATTTACTCTGTTTTCAATGGGAAACATCTGATAGTGAACATGAATAACATATTTTAATTTCATTAAGATTTGTTTTTTAAGTATATTAAAATCAGGTTTATTGTAATACCTTTCATAGAATGCAATGCTTTTGAATACTTTTGAGTGTCCCTGTACACAAACCAGTAGAGGTATTTACTCGATTTTTAATAGGGAATATTGGATAGTGAACTTGAATAACACATATCAGTTTCAAGAAATATCATGAATATTTACGGGAAATAGAATATGGACAGACAGACAAACTGAAGTCATTAACACTTTTCAATCTTATTGGAAAGTGTTAAATAACACTGATATACATTACATTGTTTTACTAATGTATGATCATTGTATGAAATGATGGGCATATTATGCATAGTTCTTTTATCGAGAAGTATAAAAGATTTTATTTATATCACATCCTATGGGGACTAATTTTCTAAAACAAATTAAGTTATTTAAAAGTATGAAGTGAAACTGATATATATTTCAGAATGTTCCTACAGAATTACCAAAATTGCATGTTTACATTTATTTTCTTTTACAGGGATGCCTAAAAACTTCAGATATATTACTTGTATGTTCACTGACGGATATATGAATTTGGGAATAAAAACATACTGACATCATGTTCACTTTTATTTATTTACTGAAATATTCAGCGGTTCAAATTTTTTTTAACTCCCAGTAACTATACTAAATGTTCAAAATGTCCATGGAAGCCACTTCAGATTTTTTTTTAAAGATGTCATTATAAAATTTAAAACTTAGTTTGGAAAAGAAAAATGTAACATAAAGACACATCTATAATAATAGCATACAGATTGCATGATTTATTTGGCTAATATCCAACTTTGTTAGCAACACAGAATGAAACGGGCTTGTACTTTTTAATCAAAATTACATGCTTATTATTATTTTTTATTTGTTTATTTTGTCACATCATGAAATGCATTACATGTTTTGTCTGCCGTTCAAACTTTTATAGACATATACTTTTTTCTGTTATTTGCAGCAGTTCATGACAGTTGCATATAGCATAGTTACTGCAAAACTCAGACACACCTGCAGCATATTGTGCAATTTTTTCTTTGCACATCTTAGTTCAATTTGCCCTATTGTGCAAAAAATGACCTTAGAGCTAAATTCTTTTAATAGTTAGTATGGGTTTGCTTAGATTGTTTACAAAAAAGATTTTTGAAGCAACAGACCACACCAATGGCTGAAAGGTTCTCTTCTTTAACCTAGTTTATAAAAAATGCCAGATTCGGGTTACACTTGTGGGCTTTGCCTAACTATTTGAAAATTTCGTTTTCTCTGAAACTTGCATGAATACAGGCTAAGATCCCTTAAACAGATGTATCCCTTTAACACCCCATGGAGGGCAAAACACTCTAGGCACCTTGAGTAGGTAATAGACTGTTCCTCTTGTTGACCCTCCCACACACTTAGGACAACAAATTTTGAAGACAATAAATTGATGGGAAAATATGTATATTCTATTTGCCAATCATAGCTTTAAATGTAAAATCTGAAACTTTTCATTTTGCATCATAAAGAGCAATAAAAGTGAGCGCTCATCATAGAAATTATTGGAGGACCAAGAGTCTCAGGGCTCATATAACTCAATACCTGTATCTTAAGGTATTCAACAAAACCAAAAGAGTATGAATTCTTTTGACACTGTCTGTGTATACATTTTTAAATTATTTGATTTTGGGCATTATACTTGGCTTATACATGGTAGGGGATCATAAAAGAATGCATATATATGTATATTACTGATATTTAAGCATAAAATAAATAGGTCCCTAAAGTCCCTTTTTTTTCAATTTTGGTCCCTAAAGTTCCTTTATTTTTGAGGGAGTTGTGCTAAATGCCCTGTCTTCTTCTAGAACGATATCTTGCATTTCAGTACAACCTCCAACCATTGCTAAAGGTTGTGTAACATCTCAGGTGGAATGATTTTACCTAGTAGTTGAGATATCAAAAAAGAGGAGTCTTCATCTAAAATAACTAGGGAAGCATTAGATAATAGAATCTCTGATGCGTCAGATCCTAATAATAAAAGTCGTATACGATACTTTAGATCTTATGGTAGTGGATAGTCGTAAAAATAACCCAATCCTCGAATTTGGGGGGGGGGGGAACTTTCTAAACAAAGCTGATTCAGACGTGAGATAAGAATATATTTTACATTTCTTGTCCTTTGCAGATCACTGTACAGTCCCAGTAATGAACGAATTGTTGTAAATATCCCTTTTTAAAAAGGCAGATAAAAATGTTCTCGAACCAACTGTCATACCGTGGCATTGAGCATAAAATTTTCGTAAGATACTTTCTTGCACACTGAAATGGACACCGAAACCACATGCAACTAGTCGATCAGTTATTTGCACTCTAGAGTTCAAATTGTCAAAAGAGTCATTTAGCAAGAGTCATTAGTCATGTTTTTATGATATCAATGACATCATATAATATACCTGGACGACATTTAAATGACTGATTTATCCAAAGTCTTAGTGTGTTGATTCCATGTAAAGAGAATCCCATTTCATCCCTCAAAAAATTGTAGTAATTGGATGAAAATGAACACAAAGTTATAGCCTAACATATATACGTCTTATCCAATTTAACAGATTTTTTTCTGTCAGCAAACAATGTATCTGATTTTTTGTGAATACTTTACTAAGAATTCGATTTATTTTTTGTGATACCTCCAACTCACGATTTTTTTCACAAAATTTCGTAACTCTTTACGTGCCAATGCCAATGCTTCCTAATACTTGATTCATACTGTGATTTTAATTTATTGTTTTCAAGAATTAATTTTTCATTCTGTTTCTTCAATAAACGCTTCAGTAAATCTTGTTCCTCAGTTGAAGTCTGTAGAAACAATTTATCCAATTTTCTTTTTTTTAGGTGACACATTCTTTATGGACTAGAGAGCTCTTATTCTAATTTCACGTGTTTCATATCTGTTGGCTGCAAGGCTACAGTTTGTGGCATTACAGGTATCAGCAACATCATCTAACTCACAGCTCTGGTTGTTCTTACAACTGGGAAGGTTCAGTGTTGGTACAGCATCTGGTTTCAAACGTTACTTCGGAGGTAAGCCGAGTGCGAGTAACTCAGACTTCAAATCTCGAATATAACTAACTATCAGCACTGAAATGCTGCGAACAAATTCTTCCTGTTTTAGGATTGAAACCATCTTTTCTTTTGCATTTTTCAATCCATACCTTTTGTAATTTAATGCAATTGCAACTTATGAATGAAACTGCAAAAATTGAAAAAGCTGAGAAACGAAAATACTCAAGTGGTAAGATTCAAGAAAATGAAAGGTATTTATTTTAATAACTTTAACTGTATAAAATATGACTTTTTGTTTAATTTAGAACATAATGATTTTATTTTATTTATTTATTTATTTATTTTTTTTTTTCCTATTTCATCCTATCCTCATTTGATATACTTTTCGATTGGAAAATTTATGAATAATGCAACAAGGGAATTTTGTGTTTAGTCAAAGTTTATATGACAGTTTTCATTTTTGCTGCACAAATTTAATATGTTTTACTTAAAGAACTTTAAAGTTGAATTTTTTATTAACATTTAGCTGTTTTCAGTCTAACCTTGTAACACATTTTGGTAATTAAAATAACTTTTAAGTATTAAATTATGCACTTATGACAGTGATTTTTACACCTCATAATAATTGAATGTTAAAATTGTTTACCTACCCAAATTTTAAATGGTTGATTAAAATTCAGTTGAACTTAATTTTTGATAATTACTTGTTTTTTCTTCTTTTATTTTGTAGCATTTAAATTTGATTACTTATGTAGCAAATATAAATATTGTCTAGAATTTTAAATGCTGAGAAAATACTTTTATAAAGCTTTATATAGTTAATACGAATTTCATCGTTGTTGGTTTGGTAACTAATAATTTTTATTAATGAGTAAAATTACAACTTAAAATTTCTACTCCTTAAAAAAAATAAAATAAAAAAAATAAAAAAAAGGACATATCAGTTTTTTCTTTTTTCTTTTTCTTAATTTTATTTTGTCACACAGAATTTAATTTTAAGTCTAAAATCTGAAATAAATTCTAAATCCCTTATTTTACTTAAGTTTGTATAAAATTTTGTGCTTTCATATTTTCTGTATATAGTATTTCATCTTTTCTATATATTATATGTTTTTGTAGTCAAGAAAATCATTGTATTAAATGCATTTATTATTCTGCGTATAATTTTTCTAGTTATAGAAATTGAAGTACATTCAATTATAAATATAAATGTATCAAAAAAAAAAAAAAAAAAAAAAAAAAATGGCTAAATGTAATCTGTGCTAAAAGTAGCATCTTGTCAATTTAATAAAAAAATACACTGAAGGCAAATTTCAGATTGAAACTTTTAATTTCATCTTCAGCAGTCATTTCGTGCTTAAGTTAATGGTTTTAAAACTAAATGTAATAAACCCTTTTTTTTTTTTTTTTTTTTTTTTTTTTTTAAGAAATAATAAAATGGGATAACTGCAAATATTCTTTCAAATATATACGAATTCGTATCCTAATTTGTTCTTATGTAAACAATGACAAACTATCACGATACGATAATATATAATTTTATTCACTGGTTTAAAGGTAATGAATCTTAAATAATTACAAGATAAAAAGATCTTTTTATATACCATGTTTTTAAATTTTCTGTTCAATCCTATAAACGCTACCGAAGGCAGCGGGAACCCGGAGTAATTGGATAAATTTTTAAAAAAAATCATTGCTCTCGTGTTTTGAGCTATTATAAAAGTTTCAAATGTCTAGCTAGTCGTGAAGTTAGTGAAAAATCGATTGCAAGCTTTGTACTGGTAAGCTGCCGAAGGCAGCAGGAACCCGAAATATTTGGTTAAAAATATTTAAAAAATGCATTTTCACCGTATTCTGAACTATTCTGAAAGTTTCAAATGTCTAGCTAGTCAGGAAGTTAGTTAAATAAATTTTCTGTTGAATCATATAAACGCTGCTGAAGGCAGTAGGGACCTGAAACAGTTGACTAAAAGTATTTAAAAAAATGTATTGTCACTGTATTCTGAGCTATCCTGAAAGTTTCAAATGTCTAGCTAGTCGAGAAGTTAGGGAAAAATCGATTGCAATCTTTGTACTGATAACGCGGCCGAAGGCAGCAGGAACCCGAAACATTTGGCTAAAGGTATTAAAAAAATGCATTTTAACCGTATTCTGAACTATTCTGAAAGTTTCAAAATTCTAGCTAGTCGGGAAGTTTGTTAAATAAATTTTCGTTCGAATCATATAAACGCTGCCGAAATCAGTAGGGACCTGAAACAGTTGACTAAAAGTATAAAAAAAAATGTATTGTCACTGTATTTTGAGCTATCCTGAAAGTTTCAAATGTCTAGCTAGTCGAGAAGTTAGTGAAAAATCGATTACAAGCTTTGTACTTGTAACGCTGCCGAAGGCAGCAGGAACCCGGAGTAGTTGGTTAAAAATATTTAAAAAATGCATTTTCACCGTGTTCTGAACTATTCTGAAAGTTTCCAATGTCTAGCTAGTCGGGAAGTTAGTTAAATATATTTTCTGTTGAATCATATAAACGTTGAATCCTGAAACAGTTGACTAAAAGTATTAAAAAAATGTATTGTCACCGTGTTTTGAGCTATCCTGAAAGTTTCAAATGTCTAGCTAGTCGGAAAGTTAGGAAAAAATCGATTGCAATCTTTGTACTGATAACGCTGCCGAAGGCAGCGGGAACCCGAAACAGTTGGCTAAAGGTATTAAAAATATGCATTTTAACTTTATTCTGAACTATTCTGAAAGTTTCAAATGTCTAGCTAGTCGGGAAGTTAGTTAAATAAATTTTCTGCCGAATCATATAAACGCTGCCGAAGGCAGTGGAACCTGAAGCAGTTGACTAAAATTATTAGAAAAATGTATTGTCACCGTGTTGTGAGCTGTCCTGAAAATTTCAAATATCTAGCTAGTCGGGAAGTTAGTTAAAAATCGATTGCAAGATTTGTCCCTGACAAACACACAAACACACAAACAAACAAACACACAAGAATCGAAGTTAATAAAAACATGGTAAAAAAAATAATGTGTTATCATCTTATTAAATGATATCAAAAATATTTTTAATCTCTTTTACGTCGATATCTTTTTTTTTTTTTCGTGATTAATATATTCGTCGCGTAGACAGAGTTGATTCCACGGTGACGTCATGACATTATTAACCAATAGCAGAGCGTCTTCTGTCTGGCTCAACCTTATAGTAAGTAATCAAGAGACCTTGCGATAAGGGAACACCGAATAACTGGATATATGCCAAATAACTATCTCTCGGCCAATTTTGCATCCCTCCAAACTTTTTGACTCGGCCTCACTGCTAGTCGTCGGAAACGTGGTCGCACTATATATCACGCAACGTTATAGTAAATATGTACAATAAGTGTCGTTCGAAGTTATCCATTTATTCTCACAAGCTTCCCGTTCTTACGCATGTTAAAACATTGATTCAAAATAATGCGAAATATTCTGGAAGAAAGATAATGTGAACTTATTTTTCCTTGCTATAGTCCATTTCCTCATTAGAGGCACATCAAGGCCACGGAATTCCGAGAGGGAGATCACGTGCTCAATTCCATCCAGTGAGATATCGTTGTTTCTTCAGTAACCTACCAACGGACGGGGAAAGTGAAATCATAGTTCATCTGAGCGTGGCCTTGAGGCGACTGCGTAAAGGAAATAGAGTATAGTTTGCAAGATAAATGAACAATTATACTAAAATAAAGTAATTAAGTTTTACACCACGTATATTATTGAGATTCTGAATTATGTTTTTTTTTATGCTATTGCACTTAGATTCTTTCCATGAGACTTTAATCATGCGGATGAACGCTGAATCAGCATATCTCCGCTAATTATCAAGTTGTTGTGCTATGGCTATATCACACAACATTAGGGCTGGAGTATTTATCACAAGCGGATGGAAGCAGAACTGATCATAATGTTAACGAACTTAGGAAAATTTACTACTTGAAGCATAGGGAAAAAAGGTGACGAGCAAGGGATTTATTCCTTTTTTTTTTTTTTTTTCTGTTTGAAGGACTGGGCCTAGCTACATTCACGTGAATTATAAAAGAAATATTAAATGTTAAATTTCCTTAGGCTATAACAAAATGACGTCATTATCAAAATTTTTAATTTTAAATAATATTTAATTTAGGAAATAAAAAACGCGAGTACAAAATGAAATAAAAAAGAAAATAGAGCAAGTTAATTAAGCTTAGAGGTGACTACCACCTGCACTGGCTTACTTTTCTCCCGCTTTAAAAAAGTACCAACTGCCCTCGGACTTCCAAACGCCTCCTGCTACCTAAAACGCCCGTTATGAATTTAGATCCTTCCACTGAAAGTAATGAAATAGAAAACGAAAGATGTAATGGAAAACATGTAAAACTTGTGTTGTATCACGCACGTATGTATGCTTCGCGCACATGAAAACAAAACAAAAAAAAAAAATTCACTGGACACTCCTACCTTGTTGAGCATGAATATGAGAAAGCATGCAACTCATTTTCGCAGCAATCAGTATCGCGCACATGAATTAAAAAAAAATCACTGGACACCCCTACCACGCTGTGCATGAATCTGAGAACGCATGTAACTCGTTTTCACAGCAATCAGTATCACGCACGTATGTACGCTACGCGCACATGAAAACCAAAAAAAAAAAAAATCACTGGACACCCCTGCCTCGCTGTGCATGAATCTGAAAACGCCCGTAATGCGGTTCCGCAGCAATTACTACCACGCATGTTCAAACCAAAAAAAAAAAAAAAAACATCACTGGACACCCCTACCTCACTGTGCATAAATTTGAAAACGCACGTAACTCGGTTCCGCGGCAATGACTACCACGCATGTTGAAACAAAAAAAAAACATCATTGGACACCCCTACCGCGCTGTGCATGAATCTGAAAACGCATTTAACTCGTTTTCGCAGCAATCAGTATCACGCACGTATGTACGCTTCGCCCACATGAAAACCAAAAAAACTTCACTGGACACCCCCAACACGCTGTGCATGAATCTCAGAACGCATGTAACTCGTTTTCGCAGCAATCAGTATCACGCACGTATGTACGCTACGCGTACATGAAAAGAAAAAAAATCACTGGACACCTCTGCCTCGCTGTGCATGAATCTGAAAACGCCCGTAATGCGGTTCCGCAGCAATTACTACCACGCATGTTAAAACAAAAAAAAAATCACTGGACACCCCTACCTCACTGTGCATGAATTTGAAAACGCACGTAACTCGGTTGCGCGGCAATCACTACCACGCATGTTGAAACAAAAAAAAACATCATTGGACACCCCTACCGCGCTGTGCATGAATCTGAAAACGCATTTAACTCGTTTTCGCAGCAATCAGTATCACGCATGTATGTACGCTTCGCCCACATAAAAACCAAAAAAACATCACTGGACACCCCCAACACGCTGTGCATGAATCTCAGAACGAATGTAACTCGTTTTCACAGCAATCAGTATCGCGACGTATGTTTTACTTTATGTGGTGGGGATCGAAAAATCTAACTAGATTTAATAATTCTTGAGATACATAATACATAGAAATGAAGTATCCAGCTGTATTTATTAATTCATCTGCAGCTTAAATACGTCGAAAATTTTAATATTAATTATAATTATTTAAGTTTTAAAAATGCTGCCAAATAAATTCACAAGCTGTCGTTGTTAGAGATTAAATCATTTAATGTTAAAAAACAGAAAGTGAAAGGGAGAGAACCATACTTCCGGATAATTAAAGGATAAAAATTCCCTTGCGCTCGACCGCTTTTCCCTATGTCTAGTAGCGGATTTTTCTAAGTCCAATAACATTGTGATCAGTTCTGCTTCCACCCGCTTTTGTATTTATCAATATATCCCTAAGTATCAATATTTTTTTAATATCGCAATAACAATATTAAAGATCTTGCTCTGCCGATATATCCCTCTAACAATATTTCTTAGCGCGCACTGAGCGATCAATCGATGCGCCGATAAATAATGTTTAACGCCAATCTTAAATACTTTCTTCAAATTCTGCTTTCCCCACTACCACTAGCACCCATCACTTCACCACGCACGGAACAAAGCGAGCGCCGAATAGCTTATACTAATGCAACCTCTTGTGCGTGCTCCATCGATGTGCCGATAAATAATAATAAACGCCAATCTTAAATACCTTCTTCTAATTCTGCTTTCCCCACTCTAGCATACATCACCCCGCACCGAACAAAGCCCGAACAAAAAGAGAGTTGGATAGTGCAACCCTTTTTCTTTTTCCCTCCTATTCTATTGCTCACTGACTAAAATAGAGAAACATAATCCCAACTCCCAACCCCAAACGATATCTCTCTTTCATTAAGAAAAAAACTAAGTTACCGCAGTGTATCTACTTTCTTTATCTTTATTCGTGCTATCTACCAAACCGAAAATATCACTGTCCAAATGAAACTTCACTTTATAAATAAAAGTTAGAGTTCTTATTATCAATACACGCTCTAAATTTTTGGCTGAATATATAGATGTTTGTTACTTTATATTGTGTTGTTATTGGTATTTTTCGTTTTGATATGTATTATTTTTTCTACAATTTTCGAAAGAGTTCCCATAAATCCTGCATTTTTAAATTGTTATCAGATAAAATTCATCATAAAAAATACGTTGAATTTTGACCCAAAATATAATACTACAAAGAACTATTGCATAAAAAATAATTTCTAAAATGTGAAAAAAAAAAAAAAAAAACTGCAACGTGTTTTTAAAGAGTTAATCATTTCTCTTCGTGTGCAGAAAATTTCTTCCAATACGAAAAGAATACGTCTACAATGCCCACTTTCGCTTCTTTCTTGAAATAATAATAGGAATTTTTAAGCCTGAATAAGAAAGATTTGCGTATTCAAAGAGCGATGCGTTATTTTTACTTTAGGTAGAGTTAGTTCATAAGAAATATTTCTTGCAATATAAAAAATCATTATATTAATTTATTTGATCAAGAGTGTTTAGGTGTTATTTAGCAGCGGTAGTATTCCTTAAATCCATAGATAAATTTACGGATTAAAGAAAATAATGCATTTAAATGTTTTCTTCAGTTAAAATATGTTATATAGTTGTTATGCTATAGAAATTTAACTATAAGAAAATTAAAATAATTTGAAGTCAAAAATACACTGATCCAACTTGAGTTTTATTTCTATGTATGTGAAAGGGGAATTTTTCATGGGAAACAAAAATTTTTTAAACAATATGTTGTCCATTTTGTTTGATCACCTTTTGCCACCTTTCAGGCAATTTCAAGATTCCGGACTCATAAAAGCGTTTATCTTTTTCGGCAAAACACTTACCAAGAACAATTTGATATCCCCATCAGCAGCGACGGTTCTACCATTCAAAACGTTTTGCAAAGAACGAAACAAATGGTAGCATGATGGTGCCAAGTCTGGTGAATATGGTGGATATGGTTAAGCATCCCATCCAAGCTGCAACAATTTTTAAGGAGTGACCAAACTTGTACGTGGTCTAGCATTATGATCTTGAAACACAACACCTTTATGATTCGCCGATTCTGGACGCTTCTGCTTGATTGTATTATTTAATTTATTCAATTGATAACAGTACACATCAGAATGAATGGTTTTGTTCTTTGGAAGTAATCGGAAATACACAACAACTTTGAAATACCACCAGACTGACAGCATAACTTTCCTTTGAGGAATATCAGCTTGAAGTCCTTTGGGCCGGTTCATCACACTTGCACCACTATCTTTCTCTTTCGACGTTGTTATAAACAATCCATTTTTCATCGCCTGCTATCAAGTTATCATGCATTTCCAAATAGGGTCGTTTTCTTAACGTTTCAAGAGTGAATTGCAAATGTCAACACGCTTAGTGAGATGGATTTCTTTGAGATCATGTGGTACCGAAATATCGAACATCCAAGATGTTTCAAATGGTTTTCAACACTCGATTTCAATATTTTAAGATTCTCGGCAATCTCTCGTGTCGTTAAATGTCGGTTGTATTCAATCAATGCCTTTATTTTATCGTCATCAACTTCGATTGGCCTTCCTGAGCGTGCTGCCTCTTTAACATCAAAATCGCCAGACCGAAATTTAGCAAACGGATTCTGACACTGACTTCTAGTACTTTTAAGGCATCTTCCATCATACATCATATAATTTTTTGTGAGCTTGAACAGCGTTCTTCCCTTTTCGGAAGTAATACAACAAAATCTGGTGAAAATGTGCCTTTTGATTTTCCATTTTGTAATCGACACCAAACGAACAATTGCTAACGAAATTGTGTACTTTTCCCCCTAAATCAAGTTTGAAGTAGGGCTGGAGTATTTATCAATATATCCCCAAGTATCAATATTTTTTAAATATCGCAATAACGATATTAAAGATCTAGCTCTGCTGATATATCCCTCTAACGATATTTCTTTAGCGCACACTCAGCGATCGATCGAAGCGCCGATAAATAATATTCCTCACTAGCACCTATCACCAGTCACCACGCTCGGAATAAAGAGAACGCCGAATAGCTTATTCACCGTGTTTTCTAAAAAAACAAACAAACCGTTTGGCTAGCGGAAGTGACGCAACCCCTTGTGCGCGCCACAAACCTGCATCATCGCGCGCCAAGCAAAGCCCGAAAAAAAAAGAGACCTGATAGCTTATACTAATGCAACCCCCTTTTTCCCCTCCACTCACTGACTAAAACTCCCAACCCCAAACAATCCTTCCTCTCCAATCCTCTCTTTCCATACCGCAATGTATCTACTTTCTTGAAAATATCACTGTCCAAAAACAAAAAGTCAATGATATTCATCAGGAAAATTAAACTATCACAGTATATTGACTTCCCATAGTATACTGACTTCTTAGAGTATATTGACTTCTCATTCTACATTCATGCATTTCCCTGGCTCTAAACGATAATATGAAAGAATTTATACTACCGTTAGTATAAGTTCTTTGATAATATTGCACATCATCGCTCGCGGATCGTAGGTGTAATACCACAGACAGGCGATATAAAAACAAACGAGTATGACGAATGAAAACAATATCTTTTGTTTTAGCTCATTTCCTGCTATTGGTTCATTGATATTGGTTTATTTCAAAGTATCCATATCTTCTGGCCAATAAGATGCGACATGTGTTTAACTCGCTTTAGGCTCAGTGATGCCAGATTGGGGATTTTGTCCCCATTTTGGGATTTTTGAGGCTTTTGGACCAAATGTTTGTGGGGACTTTTTGGGGGAATTCTAAAATTTTTGGGGACAAATCTGGGGAGTTCTTCAACTCTCTGTCAATGTTGATAACGTAATGATTTATCCCTACGACTAGAGACTTTCAATATCTTTATTGGTATTTGGGAATTTTTTTTTTTTAAATGCCTTCTTTTGGGGAAAAATCTGAATTTTTATCACAGAAAAATCTGCTTGATATTTTTTTTGAAAAAATTTTTATTTCCCCTTTTTAGTAGAAATCAAATTGGGGATTTTTTCGAAAAAAACCTCCTGAATTGGGGAAATTTGAAGACCTGTTTGGGGAAATAATTTTCGACCATCTGGCATCACTGTTTGGGTTGTACATCAGTCCCTTTCTCCTTTCCCATGTTATCGAATGGGATTTTCGTTGCTTCGTTTTATAAAAATATCTCATTCAAAAATGAAGTTTTTCGAATTCTGTTTTTTGAATATTACTCTTTGAACGGGTCGCCTTTTAGCTTGGTGAACAATTTTTCGAAAAAATTAATTTAAATATTTTATTTCAATAAGTAAATTATGGACTCAATAAGTAAATTATGGGTAAAGTGTGGATCTCTAAGTAAAATATTTAAATTTATTTTTTCGAAAAATTGTTCACTAAGCTAAAAGACGACCTGTTCAAAGAGTAATATTCAAAAAACAGAATTTAAGCTAAAAGACGACCTGTTCAAAGAGTAATATTCAAAAAAACATAATTCGAAAAAGTTCATTTTTTAATAAAATATTTTTATAAAATGACGCGACAAAAATCCCATTGGAAAACATGGGAAGGGAGAAAGGGTGCTATCTGACTGATGTAAAATAAAGTTTTATCTTCAGTAATTTTACAGTGACAGTTTCTTTATTAAATTATATAATATTGGATAGTTTATTACTTTTTTTATGTAGCATTTATTTTTTCTCTTTCCTTTTCTTTCTTTCTTTCTTTTTTTTTTTTTTTTTAAGCCGTACATGTAATTGCAAAATGAGTTACTTTAAGTAACAAAATGAAACTTTAACATAATTTTCTTTAAATAATATAATTTTTATACTGACAATGTATATATATATATATAATGAAACTATTACGAATATATGAAACTATTACGAATGTGAATTGAACACATATACATTTAAAAAATATTGTAATGATTTGGTAAGCAGATACAAAAATAAAAATGACAAGTAACTGACATTTAGGATGCATATAAGAGTTTTAAGTAAAAAATATTACTCTCTACGACTAAAAAAGGTGTATCCAATGGCAATTCTTAACTATTTAGAATGATTTTTCTTTTTATTTAATACCTACATCTTAAGACAATTTTTATTAAGCTTTATTTTTAGTAGAATTATGAATTTTGATATACTTGGTACAAATAAAACACAGATCGCATATTAGCTGTGTTAAAATATGATTTTAAAATAATTAAAGCTTAAAATGGGAAGAATAGAGGACAAACTATACAGAGGTATACTAAAAAGCAACAGTATAAGTTATAAGAAACACAAAATATTGATTCACTTTTTATGCATTTTTTTTTTTAATGATAAAGTTATGGTAGTAATATACCAGAAAATACACGGAAAACACTTTATACTTGTATACTTTAAAATTCGTGTGCATATGTCTTTAAAAAATAACAAATTTCTATTTTTTCCTATCTTGAAAGAAATATCACAATATATCACATAATATCGATATTAACATGGTGATATATCGCGATATTTAATTTCTGATATCGTCCAGCACTAGTTTGAAGTGTCTTCTCTGAAGTTACATAATGACATTGCAGTTTTAAAGGAAGTTAGTTGCATTTGAAACAGTGATGTCAGATGGTCGAAAATTATTTCCCCAAACAAGTCTTCAAATTTCCCCAAATTAGGGTTTTTTTTTTTTCTTTTTGAAAAAATCCCCAACTAGATTTCTACTAAAAACAAGGAAAATAAAAATTTTTTCAAAAAAAAAAAAAAAAAAAAATCAACCAGATTTAAGCCATAGAAAGCTCAAGTTTTTCCCCAAATGAAGGCAATGTTTGAAAAAAATCCCCAAATAACAATAAGCTATTGACAGTCCCTAGTCGTAGGGATAAATCATTACGTTGCCAACATTGACAGAAAGTTGAAGAACTCCCCAGATTTATCCCCAAAAATTTTAGAATTCCCTAAAAAAGTCCCCACAAACATTTGGTCCCCAAAATTGTCCCCAGAAGCCTCAAAAATCCCCAAAATGAGGACAAAATCCCCAATCTGGCATCACTGATTTGAAAACAGTTATCGTCATCCATTAGAAAAAAACGCAATGACGTTTTGGCCAACCCAATATAAATAAATAAATAAATAAAGACGAATCTGAAAGCTAATATATTTTACTATGATAATATGATAATTCCTAGGTAGCATATGAAAACAGACCTAAATCTCGAAAGGATCGTTCTAAACTGTATATAACTGTTGACAACTAAGTTTTATTTGCAAGTAGTATTGTATAAAATAATTTTTCCGTTATAATTTACTTTAACTTATGATGTAAACATTATTCATAATAAATAAACTGTTTTTGTACCTAAATGCTTAGCAAAAAAAATTTAGATTAAAAACTATTAAAAGTTTAAAATTATAAAACATTTCACGTGTATAAATAATATAAAAGGTAACAAAACCACTATAAAACACGTATATACAATATTTTTATTAAAAACTACACAAAGCTTTTCGCTATCATACTAATAGCATCATCAGGTGTAATTACGTTACATAGAAACTAGCAATATATAAATAAAGAAGTTCAAATGGTTTAAAGTTACGGTTACAATAAAAATTTTAATTTACAGTTACAATAAAAATTATTATTTTCAGTATTTTTTTTTCTCTATGAGCACAACGCGTGCCAAATTTTAGGAAGTGATGCAGCGTCCTTGGAGTTAATAACATTATTGTATTTGATAATATTTATGGCTTCTGTTATTAGCAGGTCTTGAAAGTCTCGAGGGGCTGAAATAATTTCGGACTGGGTCCACATAGGAATAGCATCAGGGTGTTCGTACAGAAAGTCTACTAGAATTGAACTATTTTCCTCTTTAACATTACGAATGTGTTCAGTAATTCTTGTTTTAAGTGTGCGACGTGTTTTTCAATGTAGTAAAACAGTTCACCATTATATTTGATAGGGATTTTATAAACCCCTCCAGAAGGTCTGTTGATATCTCTGTCATTAACAACTAAGTTTTTAATGGTACAGGGGGAGGAGAAAGGAATGCATAGATTAAATTTACGTAAAATAAAATGCTTAAAATTTTTAAATTCAATACAGAAAGGTAGACTATTGGTATATTTAATTTTAGGATTATGGTTAATACTAGTATTATTATAGATTTTATTTTTGACCCCATTGATTATTTTTAAAACAGTGTTTTTACTATACCCAGCGTTAATACCTAAGTGAATAATTTTATTAATTTCTTTATTTTCGTTAAACTGGAAGAAGGTATACTTGATGGCACGAAAAATATACGAGCGAAAAAAAGCTATTTTAAATTCAATAGGATGCGCGGATGAAACAGGTATGGGGGAAGGGATAAAAGAGTCTTTGTAATAAACGTCAAACCAAATAGTAGAGTTATCTTCATTACGGTGAATAGTTAAATCCAAAAAGGACAGAGTCCGGTTAACTTCAGATTCAAATGTAAATTTAATAGAGGGGAATTGTTTATTGAGAATATCAATAAACTCAAGGAGAGAATTTTTAGAAAAAGGCCAAGAAATAAAAATGTCATCCACATAACGTAAAAATATTGTGGGTTTAAGGGTAATTGAAGCAAACGCACGTTCTTCTAAATCTATTAATAGAATATCTGCAATCAAGGGACTAAGGGGGGATCCCATAGGGGCACCAAAAGTTTGTTTATAAATGATACCATTAAATATGAAAACATTATTGGAATTAATTAAATTAAATATCTTAGTGACAAGGTTAATTTTTGAGTCGCACACTTAAAACAAGAATTACTGAACACATTCGTAATGTTAAAGAGGAAAATAGTTCAATTCTAGTAGACTTTCTGTACGAACACCCTGATGCTATTCCTATGTGGACCCAGTCCGAAATTATTTCAGCCCCTCGAGACTTTCAAGACCTGCTAATAACAGAAGCCATAAATATTATCAAATACAATAATGTTATTAACTCCAAGGACGCTGCATCACTTCCTAAAATTTGGCACGCGTTGTGCTCATAGAGAAAAAAAAAAAAAAAAAAATACTGAAAATAATAATTTTTATTGTAACTGTAAATTAAAATTTTTATTGTAACCGTAACTTTAAACCATTTGAACTTCTTTATTTATATATTGCTAGTTTCTATGTAACGTAATTACACCTGATGATGCTATTATTATGATAGCGAAAAGCTTTGTGTAGTTTTTAATAAAAATATTGTATATACGTGTTTTAAAGTGGTTTTGTTACCTTTTATAAAAAAAAATTTAGTTAGAAAGATACAAAACATATAAAAAAAAAGGCTGCATTACCCTTTAAATAATCAAGAATTCTGAACTATTTAACTTATGATGTAAACATTATTCATAATAAATAAACTGTTTTTGTACCTAAATGCTTAGCAAAAAAAATTTAGTTAGAAAGATACAAAACATATAAAAAAAGGCTGCATTACCCTTTAAATAATCAAGAATTCTGAACGATCAGTAGATTAGTTTTAATTGTTTAAATAATAATCGCTTTCACTCACACACGCACGTACACCTATCACAGTAAAAATAGCAAAAAATGAATTCAATAGACCTCAAAGCACTTAGATACACCAAAATCTCATGGGCGAAATGTCATGATTACAATAGTGTCCTTACATAGTATATGTTCGAAGAGTAAAAAGACCAATTTCAACTTTGTAAACTAGATTAAATTTATACTTTGCATAGTTTCACTCACACTTTTACATTCAGATCTTTATAAACTATTATATTTTCTCAATAGGGAATAGCATAATTTGTTTTGTAAAATAGCATTTTTTTTTTTTTTTTTTAAGTCTAAAATAGAAATCGTTTTTTTCTTTTTCTTTAATAATAAACAATCTTTCTTACGTTCTAATAATAAACAATTTAGATTTGGTAATGTATGGGATATTATAAAAACGTAGGCCTCGGCGTTAATTCCTTAAATTCATAATAAATTACATGCATGTGTTTTAAAAAAAAATGTACAGAATATTATAAAATCGATCAAAAAGAATCAGAAGTTCAAATTTTAAAAATTAAAGAACTAGCACCTTAATTTTTATACGGTCCGAAAAAAGAAAAAGAAAAAAAGAAAGAAAGAAAAAGAAAAGAAATTTAGTTTGTAAAATGTGCATCGTATTCTCATTAAGTGATCTACAAAATTTGAGTATTGCATCATAAAATATTCCATAGATATATTTAGAGAAAAGGTTGCGTCATTAGTCGCAGTCTAAAATGTAAACGTCAATGTTTTCACTTATTACTTGAGTATGAGCCTCGAAACGCGGTAATTACATTTTATGAGGACCATATAAAACTTAATGTACTATTTTTTTAATTATTAAAATCCAAACTTATGTTTTTTTTTTTGGGGGGGGGAGGGGGGCTAATTTTGTAGAACGCTATGTATTTTTCTTTTTTTTTACACCTCTTTGTAATTCTTCATGTAATTAAGGAATTAAAACCAAGATCGAGATCTTTTATTCGGGGAACTTGTTGTTGTTGTTGTCGTGTGCCACTCGGAAATTCCGAGCCCCGGTAGTGGAACTATCCGGATTTTTTTAAGGCATGAGTCTTCCGTTATTTAGGAGCGCCTCATAGGGAGGAAGTACGACTTTAGCTCCAGAAGCTGGTGAAAGATGGCAGCACCAGCCAAACAATAGAAACTCGAATTTTGATCCGGATCACAGCGAGTTAAACCCATGTTCCGGTACCCCCAGAGGTATAATTTTTTATGGGAACTTGGAGGACTTTGCGACCACGACGGAATTTAACGTGCACCAGTCGCCATTAGCGTACACGGCGGTCTTCGGCCGGCTCGAGGACCGTACCCGCAATCTTTCGACCACGAACTCGCTGCTCTTACCGACCAGGCTACCGCTGCCTACATTCAGGGAACTTACCTTGAGGCATTAAAAATTGATTTTAGTCAGCTTTTTGTCTTATCAGATTTTTAATACTTTTTATGATGTGCTTAAATTGTGCAGATCAATTTATTGGTGTTTGGAATACATTTCACTAACTACAATTTTTACTTCCATTACCCGACTACCGTACGTAATGGAAGTAGTATTGTTTTCGTTCAAAAAATTTTATACCGAGTTCTCACCTGATTTACATGTTTTAAGGTCTCCTGAGTCCAGTAAAATAGTTTTTAGCAATTGGTCAGTGTGTGTATGTGTGTGGGGGGGGGGGGATCTTCTAGCTATCTTATCTCCGAAACTATTAAAGTTAAGACTACGAAACTTTAGAATTGAGACAGGTCTGGTGTACAGATGAATTTTCCAAATTTTGGTAAAAATTGGAAAACCGGAAATGGGACCGTAAGTCCGTATCTCAAAAACGGCTCCAACGATTTTCTTCGAAGTTGCTGTATAAACACTCTATTAGATGTAATTTCGAATTATATAGTTCGTTAATTCAGGAAAATTGATAGGCGTGCTGTATAAATAGCTCAATTTCAGGTCTCGCAAGTGCGTTTTTTCAAAAACAGCTGTACGGATTTTTTTCAAACTCACCATATTAACTCCCTTTTAAATATCCTTTTGTATGTAATTATTGTTTTCCGGTCAATAATTGTATGTGCCAAGTTTTGGTAAAAGTTGGTATCTCAAAAACGTCTCTAACGATCTTCTTGAAAATTGTTACATAAATCTATTTTAGATTTCCCTTTTCATATATTACGTGGTTATTACAGGAAAATGAACTGTCATCCTGACTGGGTAGGTTCGTTTTAGATCTAGGAAATTGATGTTTCAAAAAATAACTCTACTTTTTTTTTTTTTTCTTTTTTAACTCGCTATGTTCTACTGTGTTTTATATGTCTTTACACTTGTATCAAGTTTCTCTTACAGGAAAATTTTTAGGTGTCTACTTCGTTAGGTCATTTTTAAGCCTTCTAATCACATTATATCCAAAAAACGTACATAATACGTGTAATATTGGGTAATGGAAGTCGTGTGGTTGTTTCACACCAGATTTTTTTTTTTTTTTTTTTTGTGTGTGGAACCGTAATTTTTGTTTGAATTCGGGAAATTAAATTTCTTGAAAATTTAAATTCATTTCATAATTTTTTATTGTCCTTCCCCCCCCCCTTTTTTTGTGTGTATGTGTGTGTGCGTTAATTCCTTATAGCATATGCCTGTGACCAATATTTAATGAATTAAAAGTGAAATAAAGGTTTTTGAATATATTATATAAGTTAGTAATATAAGTTTTTTTGAGTGAACTACAGGAGTTATAGTAACTTGTAATTTTTTTTTTTATGTATATATATAAACATTAGATGAAAGTATAGAACTCATAAAAATTTTCGACTTCCATTTTTCGATGAATTTATGCATTTTGAGATTTTCTGAGCACGAGTCAACAATTTTTAGAAAATGTTAGAAATGTTTTTAGAAATGAAAAAAAAAAAAAAAACTCATCACGTAGGTATTATTATCTGCTTACAAGAGAATGAACCATGAAATAAACCGTAATAAAACTAGAACATCACGATATAGTTAGTTGTGTTGTTTCATAATTTTAAATTAAATCAAATTATTGAAATAGATGTTCTACTTATCCCTAGACACTGAAAATGATTATAACATATTTTGAAAAAGTAATTTTATGTATATATTTCTTGAATTTTAAATTTTAAATAGCCAGTCTATGATTACACAATATGGTTAATATGATAAAATTAAATGAACTTACTTTCATGTAAAGAGTTTTCTAAAAAATAAAAAAATAAATGATATATTTGCATACGAGATTATATTTTAGACTCTTACTCTTGAGAACTGATTTTTAATTTCATACATACCACAAAGTTCTTTTTTTTTTTTTTTTTTTTTTAACGTTCTTTCTACATTTTGGTTTTGAGGATTTAATTATATTTTGAGATATTTTTAGACAGAAGAAAGAATTGACGCACTTTTTTCTGTTTTAAATTTAATACTGCTTTTGTTAACAAAATAATAACTTCAATCCTGATAACAATTTTTTATTGGAAAATAATCACTTCTATTGTAATTCTGCTTAAGGGCCCGCTTCACTCACCGCCGCCGGAAGCCGAAGCTAATGTTATTCTATGGGAAATTTTTCTTTACAATTAACTTATTAACTAATACATACATACTTGCCAACCACCTCATTAATAACCGTACAATTGTTAACGCCCCCCGAAAAAACGCCCCTTTTCTCACACCACTATATTTTTAGAGTTATTCTCTGCGAATGTCGTTAGGATTAAATAAGACTAAAATTGCTCTAAAAAATTATTGGTGTTTAAAAAAAGGCGGGTACTAAAATTGTACGGTTCATAATGAGATGGTTGGCAAGTATGTACATATTTTTAAATTCTGTTTTCACATTCTGGAAATTCCCAGCTGTTAAATGGACGGACCTTTTTTAAAAAATTATTTTTTTAATTTTTTATATTTTATTTTGAAGCTGCAAAATACGAATTTTTAATATATGAATTTTTTTCATTTTGCAATTTCAAAATAAAATATTAAAGATAAAAATAATACATTTAAAAAAAAGGTCCGTCCATTTAATAGTTGGGAATTTTCTGAATGCGAAAACAGAATCTAAAAATATGTTATAGTTAATAAGTTATTTGTAAAGAAAATTTCCCCATAGAATAACATTGGCTCGGGTTCCGGCGACGGTAAGTGAAGAGTGCCGTTAAGTCACATTAAAAACCAAATAATACGTGCTTCTGTTTCTGTCTTATGGTTATTCTTCCTCTCACTTATATTCGTATATCAGTATAAAACTACAATATGTTATTATATTATCTTGTACGATTTTGTATTTTTACTCACTTCTATATTCAAAAGAAGAAAGTATATTATTTGTAAAAAATAAAAATAAAAATAAATCTCAATTTCCAGATTCTGTCGCTTTTACACGTTTTGAAAAAATTTTAACGTATTTTGAACGTATTTTTGTAATGAGGCGTGTGAGTGCCAAAATTTTGTAGCAGCAATGGTCATGAACTAATGCACATTTTTTTTTTCCAATGACAAGTTACAGGACGACAGATATATTAAAAATATATATATATAATAATAATAATCTGGTGTGTCATTCACACGACTTTCTCATACCCTGAAATTTAATACTAAAAATACAGGTTGCAGATTAAGAGGTAAGGTAACGTACTGATATGTTAACCTGTGTTAAACAATTCAAATTAGGCTTCGGAGGAGTTTTATATGATAATTAGTTCTGCGTGAGGGGGGCTGCCGCCCCCCGCAACCCCCCGTTTCATTAATGTTCCTACATTTATATAGAATTTAATTCGGTTATTAAAAAATAATTCTGTTTTTAAAAAATAATTTTTTAAAATTATTATTTAAATAAATTTTCTTTTATGATAAGGCAGACGATTTCCATATTAGAGAAGTAGTATAACACTAAATATCCAAAAAAAAGTTGAATTTATTCTCAATATTACATTTAAAAAAAAAAAAATTGTTAAAAATGAAAAAAATCAATAACTTTATTTTAAATTATCACAGATCGATGGTTCAACCATTCGTTTTAAAGGTATTGGCGAGCTCTTTTGAAAGATACCCATCATGAAAATTTACTCCCCTCGAGGTCCCCCCCCCCCCACGGGGGGAGGCAAGGCTCCTATATACACAATTTTTTTTCCCAGTTGACTATCTCTGTTACAAAAAATATATATTCGTTTCGTTTGGCTTAGTGCAGTCTATAGATGTTAAACTACCTGCAATTTCCCTCGTAGACGTAATGTATTTGAATACTTTTTAATGTCCCTGTACACGAACCATTCGCTTCATCTCAACTTACTGTAGCATCCCTATATGATACAGATTTAGAATACCGAGTTTGGAATTTCTGATACTATTTGTTCTTGAGATATGCTGATAACAGACAGACACACAGACCATTTGCTAAAAACATGAATTTCGTGTTCAGGGTACCTCAGAACATGTAAATAACAAAAACTTAAGTTCGAATATTCGATCCTAAAACAATACTTTCTCGACCCTATGGGTAAGAGAACGTAAATAAGTAGAAATACAAGATATAAACATGACATCAGTTAATACATCAACTTATGTCTGACAAGCCAATATCGCTCCCATAAGGAAACGGGAAGCAGAACAGAACAAGAAATAATATGAAGCATGTCCATTACCTCCTGGTAATGACATAGGAGACAAAAAGGGTGGAGCCAAGTTAATTCTATGGATGTGTTTTCGGAGGCACTCGTGGCCAGAAAGAAGCCGTAGCATCCAGACTGAATGCCTTGATTGTAAATCATTTAGCCGTACTAGCCGTTACCCAGGGTGCACCACAGGGAGGTGCACTACGTTGCACGAGATCCACTAGAAACTAATGCACATAGTTTCATGAAATTTTATATTTAGTGTCGCCTGGCGTAAATTGATGTCTATGAACTTTTGGTGCCCATCGCTCAAATGGTAGCCTCTGCTGTCCCTTTTCCATTTATATTTTTTAATATAGTAGCATAGTATAAAATTCAGTATGTATGCTCAGAATGGGGATTATTTTTAACCAATCAATGTGAAATTTAAAATTTTATTAAAACTAATAACAGCCAACCAGGATAATTTTTTGTATGTAGACGCCCCATTTCCCGTCCCCCAGGCGAAGAATTTGTAGTGGTAAGCAAATTGCCAATATAAACATTTTACAAAAGAACTCGTCAATACAAACAAGTAGTTTTACATAAAAACAAATTTATTATATATATATATATATTAAATCTGAAAAGAAAATTCATTTCCTAAGATGTCGTCAGTGAGGCACAAAATTGACGTGCTTTCGGAATTCAAAGTTAGAGTGTTATTTAAATCATGGGAATTCCCATAGGAAAATTAAAAAGAAAGTTTTGTGATAAACGCAACATAATAATTTAAATAGTAGTCAGAAAAATGTGTAGTTTCAATATACCAAGTGTCCCAAAATGATTGAAACGTAGCTTAATTCTTTATTTGTTTGAGATAAGTAGGAAATATTATTTTTTAAAAATGTTCAAAATAAAATAGTAAATAATACTGAGTTAAACGGGGAAAAATAACATTCATTAATTTTCAAAAATTACACTTTTTAATTTTTATAGGATCCTATATGCAGAGTTGCCAACATTTTTAGCTTTTAAATCAGAAGCGACACCAGTATTTTTAAATGGAATATGTTATATATATATATATATATATATATTATTCAGACACCTAAGTGTTTTAATGGAGTGACCTTATTTTCAGACACGAAATCGTGTTTTAAATCAGCTATTTTTAACTTCATTTTTCATAAATAAATTATAAAAATAAATAAGCAAATAAGACTGCATGTGGTTTAGCTACCGGTTAAAAAAAGGGATATAGAATTTCCTAGAGCATAGCAGACATATCAATATTATTCAGACACTTAACTTAGTCTATTTTTATGAAGACATTTATGTGTCTTAATTTCAGACGTGTGTGGTCTCTGAAATTTATGTGTCTAAATTGGTATTTCATACACATTTCTATCTGAAATTAAGACACTTCTATGCTGGTGGACAAAATTAAGAGATGGAACACATTTTCCTAAATGACTGTTCCATCTCTTAATTTTGCCCACTATTATATTTGCAGTGCAGTATGATACCTAAAAATTCAGCCAGTCCAGACAAAAAATTATAAAATCAGGCCCGACCTGGTCTGATCAAAAGAAAAAAAAAATGTCCAGAAAAGCTGCTGAGGAATTGAAATGCATTCCTCATAGACATATGATAAATAATATATGTTTTTAAGCTAAATATTCATCGCTTGTTTTTTGCTTCTGTATTCCGCTTTGGGCGTTTATTGTGTTAAATTTAATGTTTTTTCGGAAAAGGTGACCTCTGGTGGACATTTTGGAACTATTTTCGAAATCCTGTGGGCACATCTCGTGTATAGACTATATACCAAATTTCGTTGCCTTCCGTTCACCCGTTTGCGGTGTAAGATGTTGTTTATAGGGGAAGTTTAACTGTAACCACCCTGTATATAGAAGTGCTTAAGATATTTAGACCATTTAACTTTATGAAATTGAATTTTCAAAGAAAAAGAAATCAAATTTTTAAACGAGCAATCTTGAATGATTTGTATGTTACTGCTGCTTAATTTTTTAATTTGATTGAAAAAAAAAAAGTCCGCATGAGTTCCTACATATCAGTACAAAACAACCAATTTTTTGGTTTTCATGTACATTGTTTGTTTTTCTTTAAATATAAGTTAATAAAAAAAAAAAAAAAAAAAAAAAAAGAAGGAAAAAAAGCAAACAGAAATTGTTTTCGAAATATCATAGGCCACTTTTCGTCCATTTATCATACATTTTACAAAAAGAAAAATATTTACTAAAAACCTGCATATAAAATTTAAAATAGAAATATACATAAAGCTTTAGGTATTTTGTCGATAGTTTTATTAAAAAAAATAAATTTATTAAAAAGATAAATTTACGATTTGTTTGACGAATACTACATATCTATACTACTAGTCAAAGACGTCTGTAAGTTGATTGTTGTAGCTCAGTCGGTTTGTCACTGGTTTGTGGACTCATAGGTCCTCAGTTCAAGTCCCGCCTTGAGGAGAAGTTCGTTATGTGTGGAAGTTTTCCCATAAGCATTTTATTTGTGCTCTAGCAAATTCTATATCCATTTTTTTAACCGGAAACTAAACCATACTTTATATATATATATACCATATATATATATATATATATATATATGTATATATATATATAGATATGTATATATGTATATATATACATATGTATATATATACATATGTAATATATATATGTTTCTTATTTGTAATATACATATGTATACAATTTATTTATGAAAAAATGAGGGTTAAACATTGCTGCTGTTAAAGTCACTTCAAGTGTTAAATTTCGTGTAAAAGTTTCAAGTGTAAAAGTTCTTAAATCCAGTCACATTCATGTCTTAACTTAAGACATGTTGCGTGTCTAAAAATTTAAGACACGATTTTGTGTCTGAAAATAGGACCAACCATTTAAGACGCTTATGTGTCTGAATTACAGACACATGAATTTGCAGTGTGTCTACTGTTAACTTTATTCCAAATTTTTAATTTAAAAAACTTTTAAATCACCTATTTCGTTTTATATTCAAATATTAGATTTATTTCATGCAAATATTTCTTATTTGTAAATTCTGAAAGTATAATATTAGTGTTATTTATCAGAAAAATTCAAAAAATCAATTTTGAATTTCCTCGAAATTTCCTGGTTTAAAACTTTAGTCCCCACTTTATTTGAAAATTTAAATTATTGCGCATTTTCAAATACAGAGCGAATTATATATAGAGAGAGAAATAAAAAATACTCAGCGCATATGAAATGTGAAATACTCTAGCAAATCAGATTAATCCTCATTTTATCTCAAAGTTAAAGAGAAATTTGAATAATAACTTTCTCCACAAGAAGTTTTATACGTTAAAAAATCTATACTTTACCAAATATCCATGCAAAAGAGCCGACGTTTCAGAAGTAAAGGTTCAAATAAATAAAATGCCATATTAGATAAAAGTTTAGATTATATATTAGCTGAATTCTTGTCTGATAGAACTAAGCTATTAAAGATTTCTTTCTTTCGTAAAAGTTAAAATTCCTTGTTATTAAAAAATAAATAAATAATGAAGAGTAATTGTTTATTTTAATTACGCAGGTACACAAAAGGAAAACATTTTTTTTTTTTTTTTTTTTGGTAAACTATGTTTTTGAGGATGCTGTATCGAAAAATCACCTTCATTTCTGCCAGTCACTTTTTTCAATTCCTATTATTAGTTCACAATCCCCCTATATGCAGTGTGAGGGAGATCTTGCACAAATCTTGCAATCGATTTTTTAACTAACTTCCCGACTAGATAAAAATTTGAAACTTTCAGGATTGCTCAGAACACGGTGAGAGCACAATACTTCGAAGTCCGATTTTCGAATTTTTTATTAGTTTTCTTATAATTAATTCAAATATGAAAATAATAACATCCTAATAGCGTTAAAAGAGCCATTAAAATATTAGCCATATTAACTATAATTTAATTGTTGCCAAAAAAAAATTTACGAGTTCATTTTCTTTCGACATAAAAATAAATACATTTAATTAAACGTAAACATAAAAAAATTATAAAAAGTTAAATTATGCATCTCACAAAATTTGGCGTCATTATCAATTTAAAAATTTTATGCACATTGATAAGAGCTCTATGATTTATCAGAAAATTTAAAACATGGTACATAAAAAGTTTTTTTTTTTTTTATCTTATCTATATTAATTTGAAACGTGTTTTCGTCTGTCTCCACTAAATTGAGATAACGGCTAGGTGTAAAAATTTGGTTGAGGTGTCTAAAAAAAGGTCTTGGTCTGTAGATATGTTATGAAAGGAGAAAAATAAAAAAAGTCGAACGGTTCCACCCCTGGGGGGGGGGGGGCAGGGGTTAAACATACGTTAGCGGAAATAAGTCAGCTCCAAATTACTTCACGGTGAAGAAATTGTACATGGGGGGACTAGACTCGAATACTAAAAAATCAATATCTCCGATTTTGGAATTTTCAATTTTAAAGGGGGGGGAGGGGGAAGGTAGATTTGAAGGAGGAAGAAAGGGGGGAAATTAGTTTCAGAGGGAGATCCGTTCTTGACCCACACATGTAGCACCTCATTTTAAAGGTCTTGAAATTTCATGTTGATTGGGGTGTTTGTTTACAATATAGGGCGCCCCCTGGTGGTGAAAAATGGAACTAGGTGATTTTGTAGTAGGCCCTGTCATGATGCACCTTATTTTAAAGGTATTGATATTTTCTGACCGTTGGTGTTGTTCGTATAGAACACGCTGTGCCCCCTGGCGGTGGAAAATGTAACTAAACGATTTTGCAGTTGACACCACCATATGACTCCTTATTTGAAGGGTCTTGGAAATTCAAGGCGATTGGTGATGTTCGTATACAACATACTGCGCTTCCTGGTGGAAGAAAGTAGATTTTGTGGCACGTGCGTAGCATGCCTGCTATACGGTGCCGCGGTAAGACGAGTCAGGGTTTCGTTCGGTTCAAGGTTAATTTTTGAGAATTTTTTTATGTTATTATCGGCCTGTATATACGTGCCGACGGCACTGGGTCACGAACCCGAGTTCCGTTCTGTTTGAGGTATTTTTTTTTTTTTTTTTTTTTTTTTTTTACACATGATTATTATTATTTTTTTTTTGTGTGTGTGATGTTTTCATTTAAAAATAGAAATTCAAACAAAATCGAGTTAAAGATATAAAACCATGCAAATTTAAGGTGCATTTAAGGTTATTATCATGGGCCCGGGCAACGCTGGGCGGGTTCGTTCCGTTCCAGGTTATTTTTTGGAATTTTTTCATGGTATTAGCGCCCCGTGTATGCGCTGCCGCAGGCACCGGAGTCACAAGGCAGAGTTTCGTTCGGTTCGAGGTTTTTTTTTTTTTTTTTGTTACAGCTGATTATTATTATTTATTATTATTTATTTTTTTTTCGCAATGCTTTTATTTAAAAATAGAAATTCAAACAAAATCGAGTTAAAGATATAAAATCATACAAATTTAAGGTTCATTTATGGTTATTATATCACGGGCCCGGGCATTGCCAGGCCGGTTCGTTCGGTTCCAGGTTAATTTTTGGGAATTTTTTTTATGTTGTTAGCGAGTTTTAGCAACTATAATTTGAGTTTTATAACTCAAATATAGGAAATCAAGCGAGAAATTCGAGCTATACAAAGGATTCATAATATCCATAATTTTCATAATATTGTTTCAACATCTAGAAATGAACAGACTAGAAATTTTCGATCATTTCGTCTATTCAGTCTGCTTACTTTTAAACGCATAGCTCAGAAATCTATATTTCCAGTTTAGGGATTCAGAAAAGGACTACCTATTCGCTGAATGAAGGCGGTATATATTTTTTTCCTCAGTGAATTATAAACAAAATTCATTATTCAAAATGCAGATACTTCTGATTTTGAGAGAAAAAAAATCGAAATATTTTATTCATATTGAAAAGATAAGTGAAACATCTTCAAATGAGAGAAATCTATATTTATATAAGATTTAAACGTATAAAAAAATAATTTGAAACTTTTTAAGAATCTCATTTTTTTTAACTCTTGCTAATATGTAAATTTTCACTTATTTTTTTAAAAATAATTAGAAGTGCTACAAACAAAATAGCACTCTATAGTTGTAAATAATATTCAAGAACTAAATTAATAGCTAAATAAATTTTGATTCTTACTATTCACGAAAGAGCTACAAATATTGCTTAAAAAGAACTACAACCATTCTTCTTAGTTCACAAGCACGCATAAATTAGAACATGACTGAAAGAAATAACGCTTCTTCATTGTGGAAGATTTTAATTAATTCAGAAGTTAGAAAAATTATTTTATGTTAAAAACCCACTCGATTTCAACATTATGTTCAAAATATTTTGTTTTAACAATTCATTCTCAATCTACTTACTTTTTAAAATGAAAATTTTATATCAGAATAAAGATTAAATCTCTCGAAATAAACAGATGTGCAAAATCTTTGAATACACATTCGTCCCACTTCTAAAAATTGCCACACGTGGAGAAAGTTTTCGTAGAGATTTCATGCAAGAGAGGATCAATCAAGATTTTTCCTACGATTTATTTATATTATTTTTCTAATGGTTCATATTTACATTACACAGAGTTTCCGTTAAATATTACATCCAGGTATATGTTTACAGTTTAAAGCTAACTTTATTAATACAAGTACTTTAAAACGGATTTAAATTTTGTTTATTGTTTCAGTTTCAAATATTTCTAAAACTAAAAATACAAGTCGTAGCATTGTAGGATTAAATGAATTAATATTCAAATTTAATTAGAAGGTTTTTTTTTTTTTTAAGTTGTGTTTTGAAATTATTTTGTTCTAGAGAGTTTTGTTGTGTTATTACTTTCAATTTTTTTTTTTTTTTATTATTATTATTATTACTTAACAATTACTTATAGAGCTTAAAATTATACTAAAAGGTCAGATAATTCTGTTGTGTATAAAAAAGAAACGTCTTATCAAGTTTTAGTCACATCTGTAGTAAATTTGAAAGTTAAATTTAAATGAAAGAAAACCAATTTTCAGTTTTTTTTCAACCTTATATTTGACCAATAAAAATAGGTCTATTTTAATTCTTTCTTTTAAAACTATTCTCCAAGAATATTTTGAAATGCTAAAAAGAAGCAGAATGCTTTCATGTAAGTCAGATTTAAAAAACATAAATACTTAAAAATAATCTGGTGTGTCACTTACACGACTTTCTCTTACCCTGAAATTTAATACTGTAAATACAGGTTGCAAATTAATAGGTAAGATAACGAGTAC
Organism: Salticus scenicus; assembly: GCA_963930645.1. NCBI lineage: Eukaryota > Metazoa > Arthropoda > Arachnida > Araneae > Salticidae > Salticus > Salticus scenicus. The sequence goes on along the minus strand of OZ005649.1, from coordinate 363,490,096 downwards.
TGTTATGTAAACCTATGTTAAACAATTCATATTAGGCTTCTGAAGAGTTTTATATGATAATTAGTTCTGTGTGAGGGGGCTACCGCCCCCCCCCCCTATGTCGTTAAACTTTTAACGACGTTATAAAAATTATCATTCAAAACCATGTCGCTACTTTGGCGACGTATTTTTAGATATAACTTTTCATAAATAGTCATTTTCAGAATATTAAATTGAAATAAGGTAAATGGCTTACCTTATCGGTCCAGAGTCGTGGGGACTGCAGGCCAACTGATAATTCATTCCTATTCATTGGTGTCGATTGAAGACATAAATCGGAAATAATAGGATATCAATTACTGAGACATACATTTATTACAACAAAGACGAACACGAAGAACACACTGAGTAAAAGAAGAAAACAAAACATTAATATCGGCGTGCAGCGCCATCTACAGGTTTTAGATTTGACCAATAATTAATACATTGGCCCCCGGATGAACATTAATTTTATGTTCATTTTCTAATTGTAATTATATCAAAGAGAATTTAAAGTCCACCCAAAAGTCATAGTTTGTAAATATAAGTTTTTAAAGTTTATTTTAGTCCCTTTCAAAAATTTCAACTGGATAAATCAAGTGGAAAGGACGTTTAAATGTACCTGTAGCTGTTTTCAACTCACAAGATCGTACCTTTTCATCTCTACCGGGAAACACTTGAGTTACTACTCCTAATTTCCATAAGTGTCTTGGCAATTTAGCATCGTGGATTAAAACAACATCGTTTGGCGAATATTCTCGAATACTGGAGTGTCGACTTGTCATGGCGTTTTTCAGCTGAAGAAGGTATTCCTTCTTCCATCTTGACCAGAACTGGTCCAATATTCGTTCTTTTTGGTTGAAACGTTTCACATATGTTAGAGAAGTTCCAGGAAGCACATGGGGTTTCATATGCACGATAGGTAGGGTAGTTAGTCGTTGACCTACCAAGAAGTGTGCTGGCGTAATTGGAGAAGGTTCTCCTGAGTCTGAATATATATATGTTATGGGTCGCGAATTTATTGAAGCTTCAATTTCACATATAACTGTATGTAGTTGTGTGTGTGTTAAAGTGGTTTTGCCAACCACCTTTCTTAATGCAGTTTTTACGGATCGAACCAGTCTTTCATAGAAGCCTCCCCACAATGGCGACATTTCCATGATATATTTCCATAATATTTTATTACTACTATAGTAATCTTTAACGTCGGGATGGCTGATTATTTTCCAGATGTGCTTTAACTCTATATCAGCTCGATGAAAGGTTCGTGCGTTATCGGAGTATACCGTATGGCAAAGACCACGCCTTGCTACTATTCTTCTGAATGCTAGTACAAAGGTTTCGGTTGATAGGTTCTCTACCAATTCTAGGTGCACTGCTCTAGTTATTGCGCATGTGCACAACAATATATAATATTTGCTATCATTATTTCGGATGTATAAGGGGCCTGCAAAATCAAGGCCTATCACTGCAAAGGGCTTTTGTTCATTGATGCGATCTGCAGGTAACGGAGCTGTTACCTGGGCTCCAGCTCTAGAATTAAATTTTATGCAAATTCTGCATCTTCTTAATACGCTTTTTACTGCCTGTCTGCCCTTGATTACCCAAAATTCCTCCCGTAATTGAATTAATGTATCATTAATGTCAAAATGAAAAACTCGTTCATGCGCATTTTTAATTAACAAATCAATTAATTTACCCTTTGAAGGCAACAGGATCGGGTGTTTTTCGTTAAAAGAATAATTTGATTTCTGAAGCCTTCCTCCGATACGCATTATTCCCTCGGAATCCAAAAATGGTGAGAACTCAGTTAAATTTGAATTTTTCAAAATAGGTTCCCCATTTATCAAACAGTTTAATTCATTCGGAAAGCTAATTTTCTGTGTATATTTAACCCACATTGTTTGCGCACTACCAATTTCTTCTGCCGATAATGGACCCTTAACTTTCTCGTTTTTAGGATTCGCGTTGTTAAGAAATCTCTTTATCCATGCCGTAATTCTGAGGACTCTTAAAATATTACTATATTTTCCAAGATCCAATATTGGTTCAACTGTTTCTATAGAGATTTTAAACTGAATTATTTTTTCAGGTGTTTTCCTTTTTTCTTCGGTAATATATTGCGTGTCTACCTTTTCCCCAATATCATTACCTTTACCATTTAGCTCAGATAACCATATTGGACCTTTAAACCAAAAATCGTTATTAACTAACGCATTTGCGCTAATACCACGAGTAACTAAATCTGCGGGATTATCCTTTGTATTACAATATGACCAATTTTCGGGTACTGACAATTCCTGAATTTCAACTACTCTATTTTTAACAAAGGGTTTCCACTGTTTCGCCGATCCCTTCACCCAGTGTAAAACAATAGTAGAATCTGTCCAATAAAATTTCTCGAAGTTAATTTCTTTAAATATATCACAAATATACTATTTCGCTACTCTAGCTGCTATCACCGCTCCCATTAACTCCAATCTTGGTAACGTTAGTTTCTTTAGCGGCGCAACTCTAGCCTTTGACATAATCATGCTTACATAACATTTTTTATCATTACTGATAACCCTAAAATATGCAACACAACCATATGCAAGTGGTGAAGCATCTGAAAAAATGTGTAGTTCTACACACGAATTTTTCAAATCAACATACGTGAAATAGCATCTATCTATTCGAATTTCTAATAAATCCTTAATTTCGTTACACCACTTTATCCAAATTCCCTTAAGATCATCCGGCAATTCGTGATCCCAATCCATACCTCTTTCCCACATTCTTTGAAGAAAACACTTTATCCTAATTAAAAAGGGAGATATAATCCCTATAGGATCAAAAAATTTTGCAGCTGTATGCAATACATATCTTTTCGTACATACCGATATATCCAAATTTTCAACTATAGATTTCAAAGCTAATCTTAATTTATCACTATCTTTATCCCACACCAATCCAAGAATATTTATTACACTATCATTGTTTACCTCCGAAAAACAATAATTTTTACCCCACATGTTCTTTAATTTCTGTGAATTCGTACTAAACTTTCTCAATTTCATTCCAGCCTTTGCTAAAATATTTACCGCAGTAGAAGTTAATTCATAGGCACCGTTTACGGTATCGGAGCCATAAAGCAAATCGTCTACAAACAGAGCTGAATTTAACATTTCATAACTATCCGGATAAATTTCCCTATATTCCTTAATGTGTTTCTTAATTGTTGCCGTTAAAAAGAAAGGAGAAGTTGTACAACCAAATGTCGCTCTGGTCATTCGCATTATTTTATAATTCTGGGTGTCCTCGTCAAACCATAAAAACTTCAGAAAATTTCTATCGGGTTCCGCGATTTCTATCATTAGAAACGCTTTTTCAATATCTGCGCAAAACGCAATCTTAAACATTCGAAATCTATTAATTACATCCAAAATTGGTGGTGTAAGACATGGCCCTTTTACGAGACAAAAATTTAAACATTTACACCCCGAAACTCTACTGGAACAATTAAAAACAATTCGTACCTTTGATGTTTGTTTTTCCTTTCTAATAATCGCACGATGTGGGGCGAAATACTCCCTTTGAGAGCGACCGCATTCTTCAACTATCCCTCGTTGTTCTTGTTCTGTGACTATCTGCCTATATTGCTCAAAAATCCATTTATCCGCTTTTAATCTTTTTCTCAAATAATTGAATTGCCGTTTAGCATTTTCAAAATTATTCTCAAATTTATCAATACCATGGTCATTCCATAATAAATGAGTAATATAATGACCCTGTTTATATTCTAACTGTTTATCAAATTTATTTATTATTTCCAGATCGGAAGTAGAAATCAATTTATCATCATTTATTCCCAAAAAATCCAACGACCATAACCTTTGCAAATCATTACCAGTACAATCGGATGATTCATTTTTTTCCATGCATGGATGGTTTTCATGCAAACAAATAGAGTTACAACATTCAATCTTTAACACAGAGGCGCCATTAATTAAGTTGTCTGGATTCTTTCCTGGATTATTATTGCCTGACAATGTCCATCCCAATAATGTATTTACTGCAAACAACGAACGATTAATTTTCTTTTTATTTTTTTGCAGTTTCCAAAATAACCCCCCGCCGATTAATATCTCTGGCTCCTTCGAATGCAATTGAGAAAAATTATTTTTTTTTTCTCATTCGAAACCATAACTTTTCGAATTAATGCGTCGTCTAGTATTTTTAACTTCGTGAAAGATATTTGATTTACGACCAATGCCTCTACATAACATTTTCGTTTGTGGTTTTTTAAATGAGACAATTCGAAATGTACGACTGAATATTCCTTTGATTGGGGTTGATCACAAGAAAACGGATATATGATTAGAGTTTCTTTTCTAATCACCGGCAATTTTAATTCACGCGCGAGTGATATATTTATGAAGTTTCGCTGAGACGCATTATCAAATAATATGGCACACTTTATAGAGTTTAAATTAGAATTATTTGTTATTCTTGCGAAGCAAGTTTGTAAATATATTTCATTATTCTCAAGCGGATTTTGTACAGGACACTTATAGGACAATACAGAATTATCATTTTCGTAAGCACTGTTCTCAGAAGTATTTGTTTGGGTATGTTCGATGTGATTTTTACCTTTCATTTGAGCCGTTGGAGTTTCCAATTTTTGCTTATAGCAAATTAATGTATTGTGTTTTCCTGAACATGTGTCACATTTGAGACCCGATAAACAATATTTAGCTGTATGTTTACCTCTTTTGAAACATAAATAACAGATTCCCTTTTTGCGTAAAGACAATTTTTTGTCCTCTAAATTTAATTTACACATTTTACTGTCATGATCATTTACTGCATACTGCATCAACACAAAATATACATTTACTAACAGTTAATTTAAAGGCTGATGCCTTTTGCATTGTGTTAGAATTTTTATATTCCGAAACCGGTTTCCGGTAGGATGCATTATTATTCTCCGATGATTTTGAATCAAATCTGGAATTTGAAATTTTGTACCCGCTATTGTGAGTTTCTACTTCGCGTTTTAAGAATAAAAAGGTTTTTTCCCTTGTTTGAACTTCTAATTTTAAATGTTTTAACAAATCTTGTACATCCCATTCCTCGGATTCTGTTTTCATTTTATTATAGTGTATCATAATACTGGTAGGTATTAATTTTGTAACAATTGGAAATAACAAATTTCCGTAGGATTTTAAATCAACTCCTAAATTTTCGAGAGATTTAATATTAACATCAAGGGCGTCGTGCAGTAAACGTAATTCTTTAATTTGATTTGGAGATTTAACAGGGTTCAAATTTAATAACGCGTCAATTTTATATCTTATTATAATATCTTTTTTTCCAAATCTAGATTTTAATAAATCAATTGCAGTATTGTAATTTTGATCTGAGAGTGCTAAACCCTGAATAGCTGTTAAAGCTTGGGCTTTTAAAAAGCTGCGTAAATATACAAATTTCTGAACATTAGATATATCCTTATTGTTATGTATTGTGATTTCATACTGATTCCAAAATTCCATCCAGTTTTCCGGAGAACCCTCATAAACAGGAATTGATATCTTGGGCAATCTTACTGAACTCGCATTAATTCTTTCTAAATGCAAATTGGGTGTTTGCTCATTTCTTGGCTGTGATAAGATCGGAGTGACATTTAAATTTTTAATTTTCTCTATCTTATTCATAATTTGAGCTTTTACATCAATAATTGAATCCCTATATTCTTGTCTCGATTCTATTTCAGTTTGTAGCTCGTTGAGATTCGTGATTTTGGCCTCAATTTGATCTTCAACTTCAATAATTTCGTTATTCTTGACTTGCAGATTTTCTAACTGGGATTCAAATTCGAAAACATTTAACCCTTCGTCGGGTTCATTTAACTTTATGTTTATCGTGTTCATCAATTTAGTACACAATCCCTTTAGGGTAGAGCATTTTCTTTTTAATTTTTCGAGTTCGGTTGCCATATTGATTTAATTTAGAAATTTGGACTATAGAATAAAGAACAACTCTTATTCACATTTTAAGGGCCTGGCAGTCCCTGTTATGGGCGCCATAATTTATGTCGTTAAACTTTTAACGACGTTATAAAAATTATCATTCAAAACCATGTCGCTACTTTGGCGACGTATTTTTAGATATAACTTTTCATAAATAGTCATTAATAGTCATTTTCAGAATATTAAATTGAAATAAGGTAAATGGCTTACCTTATCGGTCCAGAGTCGTGGGGACTGCAGGCCAACTGATAATCCATTCCTATTCATTGGTGTCGATTGAAGACATAAATCGGAAATAATAGGATATCAATTACTGAGACATACATTTATTACAACAAAGACGAACACGAAGAACACACTGAGTAAAAGAAGAAAACAAAACATTAATATCGGCGTGCAGCGCCATCTACAGGTTTTAGATTTGACCAATAATTAATACCCCTCAACCCCCCGTTTCATTAATGCACCTACATTTATATAGAATTTAATTCGGTTATTAAAAAATAATTTATTAAAATTATTATTTAAAAAAATTTTCTTTTATGATAAAGCAGACGATTTCCATATTAGAGATGTAGTATAACACCAAATATCCAAAAAAAGTCCATTACGATTTTTTTCTAAGTTTTTTTTTTTCGTTAAAAGTTATAAAAAAAAAAAAAAAAAAAAAAAAAAAAAAAAAAAAAATCGATAACTTTGTTTTAAATTATCGCAGATCGATGGTTCAACCATTCGTTTTAAAGGTATTGGCGAGCTCTTTTGAAAGATACCCATCATGAAAATTTACTCCCCTTGAGGGGGGACTTCCCCTCGAAGGGGTGGAGGCGAGGCTCCTACATACACAAAAAAATATTTCCCAGTTAACTACCCCTATTACAAAAAATATATATTCGTTTCATTTGGTTTAGTGCAGTCTACAGACGTTAAACTCTACTTTCCTGCAATTTCCCCCATAGACGTAATGTATTAGAATTCTCTTGATTGTCCCTGTACACGAACCATTTGCTTGATCTTAACGAAAAGCTTACTGTAGCATCCCTATATGATACACATTTAGAATACCAAGTTTGAACTTTCTGCCATAATTTGTTTTTGAGATATGCTGATAACAGACAGACATACACACACACAGACCATTTGCTAAAAACATGATTTTCGTATTCAGGGGACCTGAAAACGTGTAAATATAACAAAATCTCGCTTTCGAAAATTTGACTCAAAAACAACACTTTCTCTACCTTATGGGTAAGAGCAAGTAAAAAAAGAAAGAAAGAAAGAGAAACTTGAGAGAAACTATTTTTTTCCTCATAAGTAGAAAGGTTGGTTCAAAGTATTAAATATTCGCGTATAATAAAGTTTTAAACTGTTTTATCTCTAAACATTAAACTCTTTTCTTTTCCTAAAAATGAAATATTAATACTGTGCCAACTTATACTTTTAAGATTAAATGAACGTGGCTGATTTCAGGCATTTACAAACTTCATACTAAAAAACCACAAGACTATAACCAGTGTTGTGCACGAACGCGTTCATTTGAACGCGTTCGTGAGCGTAGCTCAAAAATTTTGAGTTTTGAGTTGAACTTCGCTCGTTTTTTAAATTATGAACTTGAGTTGAGCGTAGTTCGTTTTTTACACGAACTTGAGCGTGAAAAAGCAACTCAAGCTCAAACTCATATTAAATATTTCTGTCTGAAATATGAAAAGGAAAGTAGAAGAAGAAAAGGACAGAAAAGAAAATAACTCGGAAAAATGGATCTCGGAAAAAAGGGCATTTGTAATAAAAGGCACTGGTAAAAAGGGCACCAGATAAAAGGGCGCCCAGAAAAAAGGGCACCTGGAAAAAAGGGCACCGGAAGAAAGGGTACTTTTGATATTTGCAAATCGCAAAAACAATAAACATCAACTAATGAATTTTAAGAATGATTTTCATAACATATTTTTAGAAATTTCAATCTATTAAATTGGTACCACTTTCACTTAGTATATACTTGGAGGAAGGGGGGGGGGGTCCAGGAGCATATTGAAAGAGAATAATTGTTTTTATATCTCCTTCTTACTGATTTTAATGAAATTTTGTCTAATAGTCACTTGCTGTTTATGACAAAAAATGCAGTGTCACACATACTTCGGGATCTGAAATTTTTTTTTTCTTTTTAATATCATCTTGTTACCGATTTTAACGATATTCCGTATTATAACTATCACTTATTCTTTACGAAAATCATAATAAGTGTTATATATAGCTTAGGGGACAAGGGGTTTGTGTTGATGCAAAAGAGAATTTTTTATACCACTCTATTATAGATTGAAATAAAATTACAAAAGTGTTACACATATCTTGGAGGGTGGGGGGCAAAGGGGCGAAATGATTGTTTTTATATCACCATGTGAACTATTTCTTTGGAACTGTGTATAAATATAACATAATCTTTGTTAAAATTATAGTAAATGATCTATAGTTGAAGGGGGGCAAGGGGGGGATTTTCACTATTTCTTTTTTATGTCACATTTTGAGCTTTGTAATATAATTAAAAATTCTTTTTAATGTCAAAAACTTAAAATAACATATTACAAATTAAATTAAAAATATGTATATATTTCTTTCGTTTCGCACTCATTTTGCAACAATGCTCTATGATCTTATGTGAATGATTCTCAAAAATGGATCAACAATTGTTTACAAATTTAATGGATTATGTATAGGAAATAAGTACGCTATATTTTAAATATTGCGACAACGACCGATTAAACGTGTATTACGAGGATTATTTTAATCGTAAAGTTATCTGACCAGCTTTAAAATATCATTTATGACACTATCATGAACATTTTTGACTATAGACATTCCACTTTGAAATCTTTCTAAATTATTCAAAATTTGCGAATTTCTAAACATGGCAGAATAAGACAATATTTCCCAAACACTTGCTATATGAAGATTATTGGATTGGAAATACTATAGAATTGCATAAAAACTGAAATATAAAACTGACCTAAACAAAATTAAATAACAAATTAAGATAAGATAAATATATTGAAGCGGAAGGCGGGAGGGTATCCTAATAGTTGAGGAACTACATTCTACAATCGAGCCAAATGATAAACAGACTTCATATCTTTTAACATGTACATAGTATGAGCTAAAGTAGAAATGTATGAGAACAAATATATGATGGGGATCTGAGCAGAGTTCAACTATTACAAATAGTTTATTTATACGACAATTTAAGTTAATTTAGAAAGTGTTTTAAATAAAAAAATGTATTATAAATAATAAAAGCACCAATTTCGCACACTTTAAGTTTTTAGACATAAAATAAAAATAAATAAACGCGAAGAATAAATCTAAATATGAATAAGAATTTCTTTTTTACGATACTTTTCGAATATAGACTTGTTGTTTTTCAACATTTTAAAACTTTACTCCCTCTCATATTCACAGTCAGATTTTTACTTCCTTTCTTTCTGATATAAAACGGCATTCTTTGAACTTATTAGAAGAATGTAAACAAAACTCTTCCCTAAAGCGATTGAGACCACCTATTGAGTGAAGTCGTAAAAACAGGAAACAGGGGGCTTACCGATCTTTGTTGGTTGAAACTTGAATAATTGTTATCTGATGGCTATAATCAGATATCCAGATGTTGGAGCCACTGGGTATTGGTGACCACTTTCGACTTTTAAATACCCTCATTCAAAATAAAATAAAGAGAGGGGGACACTAGGAAAAGCGAATCTTTCTTTTCTTTCTCTTTTTTTTTGTGTGTGTTATAGTGTTTAGCTATAACACACACAAACAAGCTAAAATTTATAACCAGAAATTGGTTACAGCTCAGATAGCATCTCACTCTTTTGATAGGATAGTGAATGTATGTTTCTCTGTTCGATTTATTTTCAAGGAAGAAAAAGAAATGGGGGAGAAAAAACGGGGATCGTTTTAGTAGAGTATTCTCATTTCTCAGTCATTCACTATCACTTTTAACACTTTTTACATTCCGTCGTGTCATTTGCAAATATATCTGAAATTTCTCTGAGAAAGTAAGACCATGTGAAAAATATCAATATATAAAATTTTTCTTCAAGCTAATGAAAAACTATAATGGAAAGCAGTCTTTCTAAAAGATAAAGAAAAGGTGTATTAAACTATTACTATTTTGATATTTCATTTCAATTTTAATTAAAAAAAAATATATTAAAAGGAAAAATAAGAATAGCATATAATTTCATTTTTAATAAAATTTTAGATTTTTTTTTTTTTTCGTTAATCAACAGAAAATGAATTTTAGAAAAGCAAAATCCATATAAGATTTGAAAAATTTCTTGAAGAATTCCAAAAATTATAATATATAATTTCTATATTATATTTCATTTTTATATAAAATATGTGGAATATATTATTATTATCATTTTAATTTTCATTTACAAAATATTATATTTACATTACTATATTTAAATATATATATCAGTTTTAAATTCTTCGAAATTCGATAACAATTTAAAAATAGTTGTTGAAACATTGTTAGCGATATTTTTTATTATACTTTTTAAATGAAACACAATACTCTTTATAAATTTCAATTAATTTTGCTTACATGTTTCTTAAGAATTATTATTGATTATGTATTATTTATTATTGTTAAATTTTAAATCAAAATATTTTTTATCACATTTAAATACCTCAAAATTTTATAAAAGCACATAACAGCCAACAAAAAATATTAATTTCTATGCTTCTCTATGAACTAAAATTAAAAATATGTTATTAATTAGAACGTGAAAGTCATTCTTAATATAATTTTTAAGGAATATTTACTTTCGAGTGCGATTCAAATACAAGTATTTATTATTAAAAAAAATAATAATAATTAAAAAGAAAATAAGAGAGTATTTATTACTTTAATCAACATATTAAAAATATGTAAAATTGCTATATTAGTTCATCATTCATTCTAATACATAGAAACCAGGAAATAAAACCTTGATGAGATGATAATTATTAAGAATTTAAAAACGAACATATATATGAGTGTTTATATCATTATTATGTTTAAATCATAATTATTCAAATTTCTTTTTCATAATTAACTATTTCGAAATTCGATAAGATCAACAGCGTGCTTTAAGAATAGAAAATTGCATGTTTATCTATAAATAGATATTGAAAACACAATTTTCTTTAGAGACTATATACAGCTTTTATTATTAAAAATATATAAAATGATGAAATTTATTTATTAATTTAAGCAAAATATAAAATGATTTCTACCTATATTATTCATTTATTTATTTTTCATTTTTAATAAAATTTTACATTCTTTATAAGTCAAAAGCGATGAAGTTTTTGATTCCTTATTTATTTGAAATATAATATATTCTTTCCTTTATCTAATGTTTTTTCTTCTCTTCTTTTATTTTTTGGTCATTATTAAAAAAAAAAAGAAAAATAAATAAATAAAAAAAAAAAAAAAAAGAAAAAAAAAAAAAAAATCTGGAGTGACTCCACTCGACATTCCAAAAATTGAGTAATTAACGGTTTTGTAGATAAAGTAAAGTAAGAGGAGTTGTTAAATAAACAAAAGAGAAAATTATATTAGGTAGTTTGAGTATTTTTCTTTATATAGTACACGAAGTTTAATTTAACGCTATCTTACCGAACACGTAGATCATAATGATAAAGAATATTTCGTTGTGTCCCTGTAAAAACCTACAAATGCTAGATTCACCAAAATGCTTATAGTTAGTGCAACAGTGACTTATAAATTTTCAGCTTTATCGGATAAGGCATTTAGACGCTATCGCACTTTAAAATTTGAGCCTATATACCACAATGATAAAGAAATTTGCATTTCGTCCCTGTAAAAATAATCATAAATTCTAGATTCTCTAAAGTTCATAAAGTTCGTGTGACGGTGACGTATAACATGTATATAAATTTTCAGTTCGTTTGAATAAGGCATTTACTAGCTATCACACTTTAAATAATTTAATATGATGAACAATTTTTAGTCACGAAAATCTATACAGTTTGCGTGATGGTGACCTCAGTTTGTGTGATATGACTCGTATATAAATTTTCCACTCAAACGGATAAGGCATTTAGATGCTGTCGCACTTTAAATAATTTCACCCCATAGGCCATAATGATACAGAATTATTTGCTGTGCTGTAAAAAAAAAAAAAAAAAAAAAATAGAAGTGTTAGATTCACCAAAACCTATACAGTTCGTGAAATTGTGACCTGTAATATGTGTATAATTTTTTTGTTCAATTGAATAAGGCGTTTAGACCCTATTGCATTTTTTAAAATTTGGTCCCATAGGCAATAAAGATAAAGGATTTTTCTTTGTGTCCCTGTAAAAAAAATTAAGTGCTAGATTCATCAAAATCTACGCAGTTCTTGCAACTATTACCTATAATATGTGTATAAATTGTTTGCTCGTTTCAGATTTTCCAAAATCTATACAGATTGAGTAACTGTGACCTTATATGTATAAAATTTTTACTCAATTGAATGAGGCGTTTAGATGCTATCGCACTTTTAAGATTTTGGTCCCACAGGCCATAGTGATAAAGAATTTTTCTTTGTGTCCGTGTAAAAAAACTGTAAGTGCCAGATTCACCAAAATCAATAGGGTTCGTGCTACAGTGACATGCAATATGCGTACCAACTTACAGCGCATTCGAGGAAAGTGTTTTTAGACGCTAGCGTACGTATTGAAACACCAAAATCTCGAATTCGGATTTTTGACATGATTACAATACTTTCCTTTCATACGTTTGTTCGGAAAGTAATAAATTGACTAATTTTTTTTATCATATTTATATACCAAATCAATAAAAGCGCAGCCTGCTTTAGAAATAAAAATAGAAGTAAATATTTTTCTTTAAAAAACATATATTAAATATAGATTTTTCTTTGCATACAATAGAGATGTTATGTATTATATTAAGCAAAATGTAAAATGATTCCTGCTTATTCTTGTTGTTATTATTATTATTATTATTATCATTTTTTTTTTTTTTTTACATTTTTCATGAAATTTTACGTATTGCTTATAAATAAAAAATGATAATAGTGTATGTTATATTCTTTTACATTTTAAATTTCTTTTCTTTTCTTTTCTTTTTCTTTTCTTTTTTTCTTTCTTTTGATTTTTTTCTTTTCTTTTGATTTCTTTTTTTTTTTATGATTATTAAATTTTAAATCATACTAATTTCTTTATCATATTTAATATCATGCTATTGATAATCAATAAAAACTCAGCCTGCTTTATAAATTAAAAATGACAGGGTAGGATATTTTCAGTTTCTTTTTCTTTCTATTATTATTATTATTTGTCATTTGAAAATGTTATATTATACTAGTTTCGTTATCAAAAATAAATAAATAACTCTTAATTTAAGCAAACTGGCTCTTGAGCAAACATGTTAGAGTAAGAAAAATCTTGTCATAGTTCTAATTGAAGCAATTAGTAAGCTGGATAGAACAAAAGATTAAAAATATTGTCAAAGTAAGTTATTTCAAAAATAACTTAAAAATCTAATTTAAATTTACATTTTTAAATGTTATTTTATTTAGGTATTTTTGGCAGTAAAAATACTTTTAAAGTGTATAACTTATGTATAATGTTTAAAAATTATTTTGATTATAATTCCATTATTTTAAATCTTTCAAAAAATTTCGTTTATCTAGAAATGACAGACTTTCAAAGACTTGTTTGATATTGACCATGACGCATCATACTTCAAAATAAACATTGTATATATACTCATAATTTCACACCCGTTTTCTTTCATAACTTTTAAAAATTAATCTTTGGAGAAACTTTTGGAAAGTTTTCTGCTTTAAGCTAAAATAAAAATTTCTATTTGGAAATGATTTTATAGAACAAGGATCGACATATACATGTTTATATTTGCTATTTTGATAAATACCACATTCACTTGCATATAAAGTTGTCCTACTGTACCACATTTCTTAAATATTTGTAGAAACTTTCTTGTAGTTTCTGCTTTAACTAAAACAAAAATTTATATTCAGAAATACTGGCATAGGATTGGAATTGCTTTGAGTACATATATATATATAGTATTTTTTATTCTTCAACTCAGGCCTCTTCCACAATTTATTTCTGGGTGCGCCACTGTGCGCATAAACAAAAGTATTGGAAATTTGAGAATAAAAAAATACACAAAAACAGTGGGTTCACTATTCAGAAGTGTCCTCTGAATAAATTTCTACTACTATTAAATGAATAAGTTATAATTGAGAATAAAATTTTATAAGTTTAATTAAACACTAAATTAAGAATAATTTTCATGGTAATTGACAATTTTAATAAATGTAAATTACCTATGAAAGTGTTCACCGAGTCACCGAGCAGATCTATTTAGAGAAAAAAAAATACTCAAAAATGAACTTTTAATGAACTTCGCTCCTTTTTAAAAATGAACTTGAGTTGAACGCGTTCATTTTTTTCAGACAGGAGTTTGAGCGCGAACTAGGTCGTTTTTTACACGATGAACTTGAGTTTGAACTAGCTCGTTTTTTTCGTGAACTTGCACAACACTGACTATAACCCACCGATGGCGTCGCAAATGAAATTTCTGTGTGAGTTAAAGCTTGTTGGTAAGCTAGTACTAGGGTGCCTATATTATTATCTTATCGAGGCATCCTAGCTAGTACTAACATTCAAATGATACGAGCCCGTCAAAGTTTTATGATATTTCGACAGTTCGTTGCCGAGATGTTTTCGTGACTCTACTTTTGATACTTTCAAAACGATGGCGAAATTTCGTGTGTTGATTTTTTTTTTTTTTTTTGGTTGGCAAAAATACTATTGAAACTCAGCAATGGCTTAAAAAGTATTACAACTGTATTTCGCCGACAGTATTTTTGTACATTAAGAAACATTGTTCAACCAATACGAAATTCAGTTTTGTCCGTTGTTTTGAAAATGCCAAAAGTAGAGTCACTAAAACTTTAATATATCTATCTTTTTTTTTCAGTACTACGTTACCCACATTGAAATATTTTATTTGGGACGCCATCTGCGGGTTAAACCCGGAATATTTTTTCCGATGCGTTAAATGATATTTCTGTGTGCTTCATTTTTAACACTTTCCAACAAGGTTGAAAAGTGTTTATGACTTCGGTTTGTCTGTCTGTCTGTCTGTCTGTCCGTCTGTCTGTCTGTCTGTCTGTCTGTCCGCGCTCTAACTCCCGTAAATATTTATGGAATTTCTTGAAACTGATATATGTTATTCAAGTTCACTATCGGACGGTCCCTATTGAAAATGGAGTTTATACCTCTAGTGGTTTGTGTACAGGGACACCCGAAAGTATTTCAAAGCATTGTGTTCTATGAGAGGTATTTCTACAAACCATATTTTCATACCTTTACTGTAGACTTACCTTAATGAAATTGAAATATGCTATTCCAGTTCACTATCGGACGTTCCCTATTGAAAATGGAGATTGTACCTCTACTGGTTTGTGTACAGGGACACCCGAAAGTATTTCAAAGCATTGTGTTTTATGAGAGATATTTCTATAAACCATATTTTAATACCTTCACTGTAGACATACCTTAATGAAATTGAAATACGTTATTGATGTTCACTATTGGATGTTTCCTGTATAAAATGGAGGGAATACCACCATCGGGTTATACACAGGGACACTCAAAAGTTTTCCAAAGCATTGCGTACTATGAGAGATATTTCTATAAATCAAATTTTAATAACTTTAGTTTCCACGAAATGTTAGGGAATTGAAATATGTTATTTTTCTGCACAAAAGAATGCTTTACATAGAATATAGCATGATAAGCATTATATTTACAGGGTGGCACAAAAATATCCAGATAAATTAAGAGCTATTAATAAAAAATTGCTAGATGTGTACTTTCGTTTACGTTAAGCATTTTTAACACTATCTAACATTTTTAACACTTTCCAACAAGGTTGAAAAGTATTTATGACTTCTTTTTGTCTGTCTGTCTGTCTGTCTGTCCGCGCTCTAAATCCCGTAAATATTTATGGAATTTCTTGAAACTGATATATGTTATTCAAGTTCAGTATCGATCGGTCCCTATTGAAAATGGAGTTTATACCTCTATTAGTTTGTGTACAGGGACACCCGAAAGTATTTCAAAGCATTGTGTTCTATGAGAGGTATTTCTATAAACCATATTTTTATACCTTTACTGTAGACATATCTGAATGAAATTGAAATATGTTATTCAAGTTCACTATTGGATGTTTCTTGTATAAAATGGAGGAATTACCACCATCGGTTTATGTACAGGGATACTCAAAAGTATTCCAAAGCATTGCGTTCTATGAGAGATATTTCTATAAATCAAATTTTAAAAACTTTACTTTCCACGAAGTTTTTGGAAATTGAAATATGTTATTTATATGCACAAAAGAATGCTTTGCACAGAATATAGCATGATTAGCATTAGATTTACAGGGTGGCACAAAAACATCCAGTTACATTAAGAGCTATTAATTAACAATTGCTAGAATTGTACTTTCGTTTTCGTTAAGCGTTTTTAACACTTTCTAACATTTTTTAAGTGTGAATATGATTTCAGTTTTGTGTATCTGCCTGACCGTCTGTCTGTCTGTCCGAGCTCTAACTCCCGTAAATATTTTTGGAATTTCTTAAAACTGATATATGTTATTGAAGTTTACGATCGGATGTTCCCTATTGAAAATGGAGTTTGTACCTCTACTGGTTTGTGTACAGGTACACCCGAAAGTATTTCAAAACATTATGTTCTATGAGAGGTATTTCGATAAACCATATTTTCTTACTTTTACTGTTGACATATCTCAATTAAATTCAATATGTTATTTAGATTCCCTATTGGATATTTCCTGTATAAAATGGAACAAATACCACTGCTGATTTATGTACAGGGACACTTAAAAGTATTCCAAAGCATTGCGTTCTATGCGAGATATTTCTATAAATCAAATTTTAATAACTTTACTTTCCACGAAGTTTTAGGAAATTAAAATATGTTATTTATATGCACAAAAGAATGCTTTGCATAGAATATAGCATGGTTATCATTAGATTTACAGGGTGACACAAAAATATTCAGTTATATTAAGAGCTATTAATAAAAAATTGCTAGAATTGTACTTTCGTTTACTTTATGCGTTTTTGAAACTTTCTATCATTTTTTTAGTGTGAATATAATTTCAATCTCTGTATCTGTCTGACTGTTCTTCTGTCCGTCTGTCTGTGTCTGTCTGTCTGTCTGTTTTACTGCGCTCTAATTCCCGTAAATATTTATGGAATTTCTTTAAACCGATATATTTCATTCAAGTTGACTATCGGATGTTTCCTATTGAAAATGGAATGAATACCTCTTCTGGTTTGTGTACAAGGACACCCAAAAATATTCGAAAGCATTGTGTTCTATGGGAGGAGTTTCTATAAACCATATTTTAATACCTTTAATGTATAGAAACTTCAATGAAATTTTAATATATTATTCAATTCCCTATCGGATGTTTCCTATGTAAAATAGAGCCCATTTCTTACTGGTTTGTGCACAGGGGCACTTGAAATTATTTCAAAGCATTGTGTTGCATGAGAGTTATCTTTATAAACCAAATTTTGATAATTTTTTTCTCCGCAATTGAAATATATTATTCGTATGCACAAAAGAGTACCTTCTCTGTAATATAGTATGGTTAGCATTAGATTTATAGGGCCACACAAAAATAATCAGTTACATTAAGAGCTGCTATAAATAAAAATTTGCTGGAATTGCACTTTTGTTTACATGAGCGTTTTAAAACTTTCTTATAATTTTAGTGGGGATATGATTTCAATTTGTGCATCTGTCTATCCGACTGTCTACCTTCTTATCTGTTTGTCTACGGCTCCTACCATCCATGAATACTTTGAGAATTTTTAAAAAATTATACACTCAAGTTCTTTATGGAATGTTCTCTATTTAAAATGCCATTAATAGGTCCTGTACAACTAGTTTGTTTACAGGGACAACAACAACAACAACAATAAAAAAACAAACAATGTATTACGTTTTAGGACAGAATTTTTTTTTAAAGTTATATTTAAAAATATTTCTACTCTAAAAATTATAGAAACATTGACATGCATTATTAATATTCTAAAATATTGTTTTTTATAGAACATGATATGATTAACTTTCAGATTTACAGGGCTACACTAAAATATTCAGAGAGATTAAAAGCTTTAATTATAATCTAACGGCTGCGTTTTCTTTTGCGTTAAGCCTTTTTAACACTTCCCAAAATGCCTAAGAGTAATTTTAAAATCAATTAGTCTATCTGCATGTGTTTCAGTCGTTCTGTCTGTTGTGTGATAAAGTAGGCAAAGAATATTAAAGTTATTCGATACAATTGCGTACAGTTGGAAAGTGTTACTAATCAATGCGTACTGCATGATTTTTCTTTCTTGTTTATAGAAGCGATTAATCTTCTTTTGTAACTTTTACTTTGTACACTGTTAAAAATTTCAACAGAAAACTCTGTGTAATCTATTATCTTAAGTCTTACTTAAAATTACAGAGAAAAATTAACGGAGATGTTAAAAAACTTATTTTATGCATTCATTTTAATAACTAATATTAATTTAATTAATTATTGGTGAGAACATATTTCGGACTTAGAATGCTTTTTCTGAAGTAAAAACCGTCATTTTTAATTTTAATTAAAAAAATAAATAATAAAATTAGGTAAAAATACGGAATAAAGATTGAGAAACTCGATTTTTCACTTTTAACTATGAATTGCTGTAAATTTACAGAGTCTCTGTATAAATATTTACATTAAATTTACAGAAATTTTTAACAGTGTATAAACACTAGGGGGCTCTGTCCCCTGCTTGCTCCGCTCACCAACCGCCGAGTTGTTTCGCTTAATAACTTTACACCTAGGATTTATTACACCTAGAGATATTTTCAATTTTTGGCAATAGCTTTTGCTGAAAGTCTTTGATCAGAAAAGTGCTTTTATATAACCCATACTCCTAGAACTCAGTTGCGGACTCGTTTGACAGTTTCCAAGCCTGCGAAACGCATTTATATGTTACAATTAATTTGCATATTTCGGTTTCTTCTTTTGGAGTCGAATTTAATATTCCTGATCAGTTTATATGCTCGTTTAGTGGTAATTTCTATCAGAGTTCATATATAATTTTGCAACATCATTTTTTTTTTTTTAACTGTTTATATTTTCAAAAAATTTAAAGTTTTAAATTCATTTCATCATTAAGTATTAGGTGAGATTATTAAAAGGAGACTTGGCGCTGGATTATTAAAACGAGTAAAAACTACAACGTCAGAAACGCCAAAGAAATATATTTGGGAAGCATACAGCACTGAAGACGGTACGTTTAAGGCTACCGAAACAGCTGTATGCTTCCCAAATATTTTCCTTTGGCGTTTCTGACGTTGCAGTTTTTACTCGTTTTAATTTGGTGAGATTGTCGTACTTGTTCCCAGAATAGCGTTTTCTGATAATTATTTATGAATTTTTGCCTGGATATCACAAAATTACTTGGTGTTCATATCATTTTGCAATCCAGTGTATAACAGAAAGCTACATCAGAGATTCTATGTTATATAAACGCACTGTCAACTTCATATGTGAAAGGGC
Organism: Salticus scenicus; assembly: GCA_963930645.1. Lineage (NCBI taxonomy): Eukaryota > Metazoa > Arthropoda > Arachnida > Araneae > Salticidae > Salticus > Salticus scenicus. Next base: position 363,470,398 of record OZ005649.1, on the reverse strand, counting down.
CATTTAAAAAAATTACTCTACTTCAATTTGAAAGCATATCGGCTGACAGGTAAACTGTTGTGCTTCATTATTCCCATACACAAGAAGGCTGTATCCCAATTAATCTTCTATATAAATAAAGAGGTGTCTGTGTGTGTGTCTGTCTACGCTCTGGTGCTCACGCTATTGATCGCAGAGCTTCCAAATTTGGCATATAGGTACCTGGGACCCTGCAGGTGTGCACCTCATCGAGATTTTTTCGAATTTCGAATTTGAATTTTTTAAATTAATGTTTTTCGATTTTAAACATTGGCTTTAATGCTTCATTTTTCATAAATTTAATTCTTTGATTGTAATCGTCTGCGTATCTTAGCAACGGTTATTTCACTATTTATTTTTTCTTAAATACATTCATTTAAAGGCGAATTTTTTTTTTTTTTTTTTTTTTTTTTTAGTTATATTTATTGAAAATCAAATGGTAATGCAATATAAATAAATTGTTATGTTTATGTATAATTTTTATAGTATAACAACTTTTTATTTTTCATTTTAAATTAATTCCTTTTAAATAAAAATCCTTTTTTATTATTATTATTATTTATAATATTTATTGGGTGAAAAAAATGGTAGTTTATCCGCGTTTGTAATGATCGATAGATGGCGCTTTTTCAGCTTTTGTTGTTAATAAATATTACAGCCACGTGTATCTATTTTTGTTCTTTTTGTTATTCTACTTAATATTCGTACTGTAATTTCTCCGCCATTACATCATGGAAAATTGATTGCTTTTGGAAAAAAATATTTCAGTTTATTCAAAGTTCGATCGGAAGTAGATTTTTAACTGAAGTTGAACAAATATTAGCTTCAAATCATCTGATTAATTCTTTACTTCCATTAGCCGAAGCAACTGAAATTTTAAATTTGTCATTTGGAAATAGATGGAAGCTTAATTCTGGATTTCTTTGTCCTTTGGAGTTACACTGGAGCACACAACAGTATGTGTTATCTTTTTTACTGGATTTATTCATTTTTATTCAATAAATATATGTGAAACTAAACATCGGCAAGCAATGGCGGCTTAATGAAAGCCGAATTAAAGCATGTTTATTGTAATTTCACCTTAGCCCACCAGAGGGTGAGCATTTCATTACAATCGCGGATAGTAGAAAGGATTAAACTGATTAAAATTCGTTTGTTTTTCATGTATTTAATTCCTTTTAAAAGAAAATCTACTTATTTTATTTTATTTTATTTTATTGCACTGGTCGGAATCAAATCGTAATACAGTGTAAATAACGAGGGCTATAAAACACATGGTTTAAAAACTAAAATATATAATAGATGCTGAGATACAGTCATCTTTAAAATCGTAGTTCTTAAATAACAGAAAATCAACAAGTCGTCGAAAAATACCCAGATTGAAGTGCCTGGGAAAGACCTTTCCGTAGACAGTAGGAAACTCGACCCGATGCAGTACGGGCAGAAAAAAGAGCTGCCTTAGGCAACGGGTACCCGAAAAAGCAAGATCTAAAGCGATTCCAGTGTTGTTGTTTTTTTTTTTTTTTTATGTGATGTAAAAAATAAATACTGATGCAATTCTTTTGAAAATTCATTTAAATATAGTGTCCAGCGAAGCAGGCGTAGCCTGCTAGTTTAACATAAATACACCAAACTTAATATGTAAAATGGTCATTAGGAAAAAAATGATTTAATTTGATGCATATCGGTCGAGGAGGCAGAATTTTTTTTTCATTTACAGAAAGAATGTATCTTAGCTTCTATGGTACATAAATTCATTAATCTTGATGTGTGATGTATATTATAAAAAATTTAGTTGCTTGAAATTGCCCGACAAGTTGTGCTGCTATTACTCAATTTCTGTGATTTTCCAGATGGATATACAGTACCCGACATAAGTGAAGGCACACTTTCGAATCTATGTTTTTTTATGAAATATCTAGATAAATATTTTATTGATACTCTTGAAACTTTAAGGTGTAAAAAACACATGTTATACCACAGCAAAAAATTTGTCCCTAAGGCTAAAAGGGGATCAGTCACAAATTAACCAAAAAATATAATCTTTGGGATCATCCTGTAAAAAATAATGCATGAAATAATTAGTAGCTATATTATACGATTATGAACCTTTATTTAACTATAAACAAATCTATATGATGATTGCATTTATATTAACAGAGATATAAAATAATTCCTTAATTATATCGACAATTTTTCAAAATTTTTTTACTTATAACACGCAGAATTTTGAAATTAAAAGAATGTCACTTTTAGAAAGCTTGACGTATAATTAGACATAACATACCAATCAGATTACAAAAATATTAAAATCTCATGAAATATAAGCACTTTTGCTAAGTAATTTTTAACTGCGCATGCTCAAGGTTTACCGAAATTTTGTTTGTGTAGCTTATTAGCCTAATGTATAGAGTAACTTAGAAAAAAAGTCCACAAGCAAATGTCGTTAAAACTCAAGAAAAATATCGTCTATAGAAACGCTGATTTTTTAATACTTTCAAATAGATGTAAAACACTATAGGGTTTTGTACTCATTTTCATTTTGAATCGACGAACAGTTATGGACATAAATGAAGACACACTTTGAATTTTCTGAAAGAAAGAGGGGGGGTATTTAAAGTATTATTTTTACTAAAAGGTATTATTAGTACGGAGGACTATTAGTCTCAATCTACGAATAAAGCGTTGTCGCCAGTTTTACGATGGTTGGACATTTATCGAAATCGAAAATATAATTGAATAATTTGAAAGCAATGTTATAATTTGAAAAAAAAAAAAAAAAAAAAAAAAAAACTAATAGTTCTCTGTACTAAATTCTGCTTTTGCCAGAATTTCATCAAAATCGGTTTTTTTTTTTTTTGAAAGAAAAAGAAAAGAAAATCATTCACTGCTCATTTACAGGACTACGCAAAAAAATTGATTATAGTGCGACAATAACTGAAAATTGATGGAAGTGTACTTCAAGTTGTGCCGTGTGTTATTACTATAGGATTATATTTAGGTGCACCATGTGGTGTGTGCATAATCTTCAAAAGATATACAGGGCTCCAAATATTTAAGCGATAACATTCTTTTTTATTGTTAATGGAAGTGCTTTACTATAATATTTTATCATGACCTGGGAAACTGCTCAGGAATTGAAATGAATTCCTCATAGACATATGGTAAATAATATATATTTTAAAGCCAAATATTCATTGCTTTTTTTTTTTTTTTTTTTTTTTATATATATATATATATTTACACGATTTGAGGCTTCCTGATTATCGAAGTCATGTTTTTAACATTTGACCTTTGTCTGTGTCTGTTAGAATAAATTAAAAACAAATAATTTCAGACGATCCAAATGTTGTATTTTGAAGTTACTGTGTTTGTTACTAGAAATGACTGATCAAGATTGATAAGTTAGAAGGAATGTTGGTGTAAAAGTTGTTTCAATAATTTTAAATGAACTTTTAAATTTATTAACAGATTCGAATTCTATATGAATATAGGTACAGTAGTAAAACAGGGGGTTTAGGGCGGCCGTAGCCCCCTTCACACAGAATTACTTGTCAAATAAAGCTGCTTCGAAGCCTAATTTGAATTGTTTTAACATAGGTTCACATAACAGTACTCGTTATCTTACCCCTTAATCTCAAATCTGCACTTATAGTATTACATTTCAGGGTAAGAGAAAGTCGTGTGAGTGACACTCCAGATTATTTAGACAAAAATACATAATTTATTTTAATTTTTAATTGTTGCCAAAAATTTTACGAGTTGATTTATTTTATTTTTATTTTATTTTTATTTTATTTATTTATTGTTTATTTTATTTTTTATTTATTTTTTATATGAAAAGAAATTCACGCGTTAATATTAAAATTGATATAATACTTTGTGAAAAATTAAACTTGCAGGGTAAAATTGTCGTCATTATAGCTCTCTAAAGGTTTATGTACATAATATATAATATATATATATATATATATATATATATATGAAGTATAAGCAACTTCCTTTTTTCCTAACATTCTATTCTGAAACCAGAACTGCAGCCGCAAGCGTGGAATGACGTAGCAGTGATGTCAGGAAGACGTCACCTCTGACGTGTGCGCACATCCCCGGCAGACGGAGCACCTTCCAGAGAAAGCTCAGTTGACGATCGGATCTGTAAGAGTTTGGACGAAGCATACAGTGTTGACGGCTGTATCGCCTTAATGACTTCCGTTTTGTCTTAGACGTAGATAGTAAAGTACTTTGTGTGCTACGAATTATGATTTATTGACGTATTCTTAGACTCGCCTTCCATAAGTAATTTAATGCTCATTAGCATTCCTGTAAATATATATTGTAATCTATTTTCGCTTTGTTTATTAAACTTTAATTAATTAGTAATTAATCGAATTAGTATTGTTCTTAAAGTTTAAAACCGCTCGCAACCCACCTGATACTATATCAGAAGTGGGGTAGAACGCGAATTTTAATTTAAAGTGAACTTTTTTTTAAGTGGATAAACTGTATAAACTTTTGTGAACTGAACTTTTTAAAAACTGTTCTTGAAATATAGACTATTTTTAAAACTGCTGCGAACTTTGTGTCATCGAGTGAAATATGATGTTAAACAACATTGAACCTTTTGTGCGGAGTGCTTTCTCTATTCTGCAATTTATAGTCATAGTGTATGATAAAATGCGTAAAGTGTGATCTGTGGATGCTACGGAATAGCTACGGATCGTCTGGATAAAGGTCTGAACAAGAAATTTCTGTTCTACAAAGTGCGAAAGATGTTCTTCAAGGTTCTCAAGGATTAAAAAGTGAAAAATCAACTAGAAGGAAATTCGAGCCAAAATTTAAAACCACAGCTGTTTCTGCTCTAAGGTACGTACATTTTATCTTCTTATAAAATGGTATCTCTGGGAGATATTCCCAAAATTGGTATTGCACTAGGAAAAGAAAAGTACAGTAAAATTAAAATTCTGCATCGGTTTCTCTTTAATGACGAAGGAGATCGTAAAAACCGATGCAGAATAAAAAAATTTTCCGGCTTTAACTTTGTCGTAGATGACGAAAATTATATAAAGAAACAAAAATTCATCGACGAAAATTTCTCATTGAACGAACTAACCCTTATTTGTAATGTATTAAATGTCCCTTTTGATGGGAATAAAGATGAATTAAGAGACAGATTGTTGTTGAATCTGTGCGATATAGAATTGTTAAAACAGGAAAATTCTGAAAATAATTCGGATGAGGAAGATTCGGAAAACGAAAGTAGTGATAATGACGTCGAAAAACTTGACTCCTCTGTGCAATGCCATATGGGCAAAAATAAGTGCCATATCAGCAAAAATAAGTGTTATGATTATGATAATATGATAGTGATAATGATAATGATAATGTTATTGATGATTATAATAAGGGTAAAAAAAGTATAAATTATAGTAATAATGTGAATTCTGGATCACTTGGTGCAACTGTCTCTTTTAGTGACTTTGAAAACAATATTTCTAAATTTAGCGGCGAACCGCATGAAAATATTATTGAGTTTTTTAACGAATTTGAGGAAATAGCTGAAATGTTTAATCTAAACGAATTACAAAAAATTGTTTTTTGTAAGAGATCATTGAGCGGAAACGCTCTTCTCTTTCTTAAGTCTGAAAAAGGACTATTAAATTATCAAAAATTAAAAAAATGCCCTCATTGAGGAGTTTAAATCAGAAATAAATTCCGCCTCTTTGCATAATATCTATAATAATAAATGGAAAGGTTTGTCTGTCTGTCTGTCTGTCTGTCTGTCTGTTCTTTTATACGTTCAGCCCCTATTGAACGCAGAAGTACAAGAATTGACATACGGATGCTCTGGAGCCTTTCCGATGTTTTCCTCGAAACAGAATTTAAAAATCTTAATTAGTTTCGGAGATATTAATTAAAATGCTGACCCATATCGATCGCGAAAATGACCAAAAATCCTTATTGCTTAAAAAGAGGCATTCTATCAGCATTCAGCAGACGATTTTAACGGCTGTCTCTAATGGAAAAAAATCATGTGCAAGTCATTAATGTCACGTGATCTTTAACTGGGGTTAAAAATTGCAAATTTCAAAGTGCTTCAAATTTTCTTTTTCGTACACAGCACTTAATATACAACCTATTCAGCACAAAAACAACCTGCAGTTAAAATTTCATCAAATTTCATTAATAAACAAAGCAGTTACATTTTAATTGCTAATTAAAATTTATTCTAACACGTAATCTATCTTTCAATAGACGATAGGAGTTTCCATAGCAACAAAATACATTTGAAGGAACTAAAAAATGCTTTTTCTTTTTCTTTTTACTTCCATTACCGGACTACCGTGGTATATATAGGTTTTGGGATTGTTCCTGATTAGGTTTTTTTTTTGTATCTCAGCTAATAATTAAAATAATTTCATAAGTAACACATTATTTGAAAGCTTTGTTGATTTGGAATTGAACAGTAGATTACAGAAATTTCTACCGCCAGATATTTTAAAATTTCGATATTTCAAATTCTTATTAAATTATTTTTAATACATCATTCGAAAGATATTTTTAAGTTCTTTTAAATTATCGAAAGTTTTCACCAGATTTACACGTTTTGAGGTCTCCTGAATCAGTTTTCTTTTGTATCTCAGCTACTAATTAAAATAATTTCATAAGTAATACATTATTAGAAAGCTTTTTTGATTTGGAATCGAACAGTGGAATACAGAAATTTGTACCGCCAGATGGCGCTGTAATATTTTAAAATTTACATATTTCAATTTCTAATTATGATTAAATTATTTTTAATACATCATTCGAAAGATATTTTAAAGTTCTTTTAAATTATCGAAAGTTTTCACCAGATTTACACGTTTTGAGGTCTCCTGAATCAGTTTTCTTTTATATCTCTGTTATTAATTAAAAAATGTTCATAAGTAATACATCATTTGAAAGCTTTGTTGAGTTGATACACATTTTAAAGTACTTTTACATTATCGAAAATGGAATTCGAGATTTCACCTGATTTACACGTTTTGAGGTCTCCTGAATCAGTTTTCTTTTGTATCTCAGCTACTAATTAAAATAATTTCATAAGTAATACATCATTAGAAAGCTTTTTTGATTTGGAATCGAACAGTGGAATACAGAAATTTGTACCGCCAGATGGCGCTGTAATATTTTAAAATTTCAATATTTCAAGTTCTAATTATGATTAAATTATTTTTAATACATCATTCGAAAGATATTTTAAAGTTCTTTTAAATTATCGAAAGTTTTCGCCAGATTTACACGTTTTGAGGTCTCCTGAATCAGTTTTCTTTTATATCTCTGTTATTAATTAAAAAATATTCATAAGTAATACATCATTTGAAAGCTTTGTTGAGTTGATACACATTTTAAAGTACTTTTACATTATCGAAAATGGAATTTGAGATTTCACCCGATTTACACGTTTTGAGGTGTCCTGATTAGGTTTTCTTTTGTATTTCAGCTAAATCTTTTAAATTATCGAAAGTTTTCACCAGATTTACACGTTTTGAGGTGTCCTGAATCAGTTTTCTTTTGTATCTCAGCTACTAATTAAAGTAATTTCATAAGTAATACATCATTAGAAAGCTTTTTTGATTTGGAATCGAACAGTGGAATACAGAAATTTGTACCGCCAGATGGAGCTGTAATATTTTAAAATTTCAATATTTCAATTTCTAATTATGATTAAATTATTTTTAATACATCATTCGAAAGATATTTTAAATTTCTTTTAAATTATCGAAAGTTTTCACCAGATATACACGTTTTGAGGTCTCCTGAATCAGTTTTCTTTTGTATCTCAGTTGTTAATTAAAAAATTTCATAAGTAATGCATCATTTGAAAGCTTTGTTGAGTTGATACACATTTTAAAGTACTTTTACTTTATCGAAAATGGAATTCGAGATTTCACCAGATTTACACGTTTTGAGGTGTCCTCATTAGGTTTTCTTTTGTATCTCAGCAACTAATTAGAATAATTTCATAAGTAATACATCATTGGAAAGCTTTTTTGATTAGGAATCGAACAGTGGATTGCGGAAATTTCTACCACTAGATGGCGCTGTAATATTTTAAATATCAATTTCTAATTATGATTAAATTATTTTTAATACATCATTCGAAAGATATTTTAAAGTTCTTTTAAATTATCGAAAGTTTTCACCAGATTTACACGTTTTGAGGTGTTCCTGAATCAGTTTTCTTTTGTATCTCAGCTACTAATTAAAGTAATTTCATAAGTAATACATCATTAGAAAGCTTTTTTTATTTGGAATCGAACAGTGGAATACAAAAATTTGTACCGCCAGATGGCGCTGTAATATTTTAAAATTTCAATATTTCAATTTCTAATTATGATTATATTATTTTTAATACATCATTCGAAAGATATTTTAAAGTTCTTTTAAATTATCGAAAGTTTTCGCCAGATTTACACGTTTTGAGGTCTCCTGAATCAGTTTTCTTTTATATCTCTGTTATTAATTAAAAAATGTTCATAAGTAATACATCATTTGAAAGCTTTGTTGAGTTGATACACATTTTAAAGTACTTTTACATTATCGAAAATGGAATTCGAGATTTCACCCGATTTACACGTTTTGAGGTGTCCTCATTAGGTTTTCTTTTGTATCTCAGCTACTAATTAAAATAATTTCATAAGTAATACATCATTAGAAAGCTTTTTTGATTTGGAATCGAACAGTGGAATACAGAAATTTGTACCGCCAGATGGCGCTGTAACATTTTAAAATTTCAATATTTCAATTTCTAATTATGATTAAATTATTTTTAATACATCATTCGAAAGATATTTTAAAGTTCTTTTAAATTATCGAAAGTTTTCACCAGATTTACACGTTTTGAGGTGTCCTGAATCAGTTTTCTTTTGTATCTCAGCTACTAATTAAAGTAATTTCATAAGTAATACATCATTAGAAAGCTTTTTTGATTTGGAATCGAAGAGTGGAATACAGAAATTTGTACCGCCAGATGGCGCTGTAATATTTTAAAATTTCAATGTTTCAATTTCTAATTATGATTAAATTATTTTTAATACATCATTAGAAAGATATTTTAAAGTTCTTTTAAATTATCGAAAGTTTTCGCCAGATTTACACGTTTTGAGGTCTCCTGAATCAGTTTTCTTTTATATCTCTGTTATTAATTAAAAAATGTTCATAAGTAATACATCATTTGAAAGCTTTGTTGAGTTGATACACATTTTAAAGTACTTTTACATTATCGAAAATGGAATTCGAGATTTCACCCGATTTACACGTTTTGAGGTGTCCTGATTAGGTTTTCTTTTGTATCTCAGCTACTAATTAAAATAATTTCATAAGTAATACATCATTAGAAAGCTTTTTTGATTTGGAATCGAACAGTGGAATACAGAAATTTGTACCGCCAGATGGCGCTGTAATATTTTAAAATTTCAATATTTCAATTTCTAATTATGATTAAATTATTTTTAATACATCATTCGAAAGATATTTTAAAGTTCTTTTAAATTATCGAAAGTTTTCACCAGATTTACACGTTTTGAGGTGTCCTGAATCAGTTTTCTTTTGTATCTCAGGTACTAATTAAAATAATTTCATAAGTAATACATCATTAGAAAGCTTTTTGATTTGGAATCGAACAGTGGAATTCAGAAATTTGTACTGCCAGATGGCGCTCTAATATTTTAAAATTTCAATATTTCAATTTCTAATTATGATTAAATTATTTTTAATACATCATTTGAAAGATATTTTAAAGTTTTTTTCAATTATCGAAAGTTTTCAACAGATTTACACGTTTTGAGGTCTCCTGAATCAGTTTTCTTTTGTATCTCAGCTACTAATTAAAATAATTTCATAAGTAATAAATCATTAGAAAGCTTTTTTGATTTGGAATCGAACATTGGAATATAGAAATTTCTGCCGCCAGATGGCGCTGTAATATTTTAAAATTTCAATTTCTAATTGTGATTAAATTATTTTTAATACATCATTCGAAAGATATTTTAATGTTCTTTTAAATTATCGAAAATTTTCCCCAGATTTTCACGTTTTGAGGTGTCCTGAATTTTTTTTTTTTTCTTTATCTCAGTTATTAATTAAAAAAAGTTCATAAGTAAGACATCATTTGAAAGCTTATTTGAGTTGATACACATTTTAAAGTACTTTTACATAATTGAAAATGGAATTCGAGATTTCACCCGATTTACGCGTTTTGAGGTGTCCTGATTAGGTTTTCTTTTGTATCTCATCTACTAATTAAAATAATTTCATGAGTAACACATCATTTGAAAGCTTTGTTGATCTGGAATGGAACAATAGATTACAGAAATTTCTTCCGCCAGATGGCGCTATAATATTTTTAAATTTCAATATTTCATATTCTAATTATGATTAAATTATTTCTAATACATCATTCGAAAGATATTTTAAAGTTCTTTTACATTATCGAAAGTGGAATTCGAGATTTCACCTGATTTACAATTTAAAGTTCCCTGGTCAGGTTTTCTTTTGCATCTCAGCTAATTGAGTAAGACCGTTCAAAATTGATATATGCAAGTTAATTAGGAGGGGCTGGAACGGTGGGGAAGGAATAGGCGCGCAGCGCGCATGGGTTTTGGACCCGGTGCGAATTTTTACCCGGTGATAAAAGATTTTTTTAAATTTTATTCTCTTAATAAAAGTTTGAGTTGAGAAGGAGTATGCGTGTACAGCGCACGTATATCCTCAAACGTGCGCGCGCAGCGCGCGTGGGTCTGTGCTGCCGAAGGCAGTGGCGTCCCGGTGTGAGTTTTTACCCGATGAAAATGATATATTTTTTAATTCCTTTTTTTTGAGAATGAAAGTTTATGAATAATAACATGGAATTTTGAGAAGTCATAAGGATGGTGAAGAAATACGTGCGCGCAGTGCACGGGTCTACGCTGCCGAAGGCAGTGGGGACCCGGTGCGACATTTTTCCTGATCAGATTTTTTTTTTCTTTTTTTATCACATGATCAAAATTAATGCAATTTTGAGAATTCATTAATTATTGTGATTCATTTAAAAATAGTGACCAGCGAAGCGGGCGTAGCCTGCTAGTATTAAATAAAAGGAAAATAGGAGGCGATGAGTCAGTTACAGAATATTTTTTCAAAATGCGTGAGCTGAGTAAAAGCGGGCACATTGAAGATGCCGCGTTAATGCATTACGTGATCCAAGGAATAAATGACAAAAATGAAAATAAGATCATACTTTATGGTGCAAAAAATATTCGTGAATTTAAAGAAAAATTGAAATTATATGAAGTGTACAAAAGAGACACTGTAAAAATTAAACATAAATTTGATAGAGTTGAGCTTAATACAAAACCGAAGCATATAACCCATAAAGTATATGAGAAATTTAGTTCTAGAAATGAAGTAAATAATAAATTGTGTTATAATTGTGGTGAAAAAAACCACTTATCTAGAGATTGCCCCCATAAGGCCAAAGGCCTAAAGTGTTTTACGTGCAAGCAGTACGGGCATAAAAGTTCGGAGTGTCCAGGTTCGAAACCAGAAGTTAATACATTATGTATTGGTGTAAATCAAAATATGAGTAAAATTATACAAGTAAATGATATAAATTTTATTGGAATCATTAATACAGGAAGTGAAGCAACATTGTTGCGTAAAAGTGTTTTTGTTAAATTAAATGTAAATAAATTAAATTTTATGAGTACTATTTTGAAGGGGATCGGGAAAAGTTCAATAAAGCCGTTAGGCTCATTCGACGCCGATCTTAAAGTTGATGATTTCGAGGGTAAAACTGATGTTTATGTTGTACATGATAACGTGATTCCCTATGATGTAATCCTTGGTATGAATGTACTAATGTTAAGTGAAACAACGATTAAAGAAAAGGTATTTTTGTGAAAAATAAGTGTAATTCTCTAGAGGTAAACTTAGTAACAGTACTCCCTGTAAATACATATCAAAACGAAATTAAATCGAATGTTGTTATTGATGCCCCTATTAACTGTAAGAACAAAAATTTTGAAAATTCCCCGGAAATGAATGAAACTTTGAATAGTGCTAAAAAATGCAAAAATGAAACCCCTCAACCTTGTTATGCTGTCAAAAAATCATTAGAATCTCCCGAAAAAGCCATAAGTGAAAATGACGATAAAGACGAAAACGACGAGAGTGATGACGATAAGATGCTTTTGAAGGACGATATTAGTGTAAATGATGACAGTGATGAAGAAGAGGAGCCTCGACGACAGAAACAGAGTCATACGAGTATTTTCCAGACAGATGATGATGGTGATGAAGAGGAGGAGCCGCGCCGAAAGGGACGAAATCAGACGAATGTTTCCAGAATGAAGTCACTAAACCTTGAAAACACTTATTTGAAGAGAGATGAAAAACAATTCCTACTTAGAAAATTTTCACAGTTAGCCGAAGAGTTGAAAAAATTAAAAGGAAAAGTTGACGAGAATTCCGAACTCCTTAAAAGAAAGAAATCAAGAAAAAAGCCATTGACAATAGATTCCACTGAGTGTAAAAGACAGAATTTCCAAGAAGAAGAGACTGTCGGTATAGATCCGAGAAAAGTGTTGATTCCATCACTTCCATTGACGACCACGATTGGTGAAATAGCCATATTATTTCCCAAAGCTGTACAAATAAAATTAGAAGTTTTCCCTACATATAAGACTGCCATTATAGACTTTTCAACTGAACTTGATGCAACAGACACCTTAAAAGGCATTAAGACTGAAAATGATCGATTGGAGGGTCTCGAGTTCGAGTCCCAAAATAATTTTGAACCCCAAAGTAAAGATTTGAGTACACATGATAAAAAACAATCTTCTCGAGGTAAAAAGAAAAATAAAGCTAAAAGCAAGTTGAGTAGACATCCACGAAAAACTGATAACGTAAGCAACCAAGTTGCCGTAAACCCACAACTGACTTTCTTTCATGACTTTAAAGCAGTGAAATTAAAAAATGAAAATAGTGATAGGAAAAATAGAAATGGATGCCATGAAGGCTCCTATTGTACGTCTACCCACACTGAATTCCTCAAATGGGGAATAACTTTAAAAAAAAATTGTGTCAAATATGAAAATTCTCAAAAATTTGTAAATAAGTTGTAAATATTATGTTATTATTTTGTGTTGTTTCTGTTTGTTTGTTTTTTGTATCTTTTCAGTGTGATCGCCTGGAGGTCCAGTCGAGGAAGGATGGCCGAGTGAAATATAAGCAACTTCCTTTTTTCCTAACATTCTATTCTGAAACCAGAACTGCAGCCGCAAGCGTGGAATGACGTAGCAGTGATGTCAGGAAGACGTCACCTCTGACGTGTGCGCACATCCCCGGCAGACGGAGCACCTTCCAGAGAAAGCTCAGTTGACGATCGGATCTGTAAGAGTTTGGACGAAGCATACAGTGTTGACGGCTGTATCGCCTTAATGACTTCCGTTTTGTCTTAGACGTAGATAGTAAAGTACTTTGTGTGCTACGAATTATGATTTATTGACGTATTCTTAGACTCGCCTTCCATAAGTAATTTAATGCTCATTAGCATTCCTGTAAATATATATTGTAATCTATTTTTGCTTTGTTTATTAAACTTTAATTAATTAGTAATTAATCGAATTAGTATTGTTCTTAAAGTTTTAAACCGCTCGCAACCCACCTGATACTGTATATATATATATATATATATATTATAATCTTTAAAATAATATAATGATGACTACAAAATGTTAATTTAATATACAAATTTACAAAAATAAGTAGAATTTTTTAACCTGAAATTGAAAGTTGACAGCACAGTTAGAAGGTGAAAGCACAGTTATTGTAATACCAGCAGAATAAAAGGTATAGTTATGAATATTATTGACGATACATAAGATACTAAAGATTATACAAAAAACATGTTTTTGTAAAATTAGTGATTTTCAAATATTTTCACCTTTTTATTCAAAAAATGCAAAGTGCGCCTTCATTTATGTCGATAACTATTCATCGATTCAAAATGAAAATATGAGTAAAACCCTTTAGTTTTTTGCATCTTTACGTAGAAGTACCTGAAAATCAACTTTCCTATCAACGATATTTTTCTGAATTTTAAAGTCTGCTTACAGATTTTTTAAAACTTAGTCTATATATTTGGCTGATAAGTTCTGCAAAAAAATTTCGCTAAATCTTGTGCATGCGCAATTAAAAATTATTTTGTAAAAATGCTTATATTTCATCATATATTTAATATTTTTTATAATCTGATTGCAGTATGTTGTGTCTAATGTAATACGTCAAGCTTTCTAAAAGTGAAATTGGTTTGTTTTTAAAATTCTACAAGTTATAAATGAAAAACGCTCGAAAGATTGCAGGCCTAATTAAAGAATTTTTTACATTTCCGTTAATATAAATGCAATCCTCATATAAATTTATGTCTATAGTTAAATGAAGGCTCGTAATCGTACACTATAGCTGCAATCATTTCAAGCATTATTTTTTACAGGGTGATCCCTACATTTTTTAGTGAATTTGTGACTAATCCCCTTTTAGCCTCAAGGATAAAATTTTTGCTGGAATGTATATGGTATAACATGTCCTTTTTACCCCTAAAGTTTTAACATGATTCAAGAAATATTTCTTTAGATGTTCGATAAAAGCTTCTAAATTCGAAAATGAGCCTTCACTTATGTCAGGTACTATATCTTAGCATCTATTGGTTAAATTCACGTTCAAGTGCATAGTTAAAATCTTTTTTTTTTTTTTTAAGAGCATTCTTGATTAAAATTTTGTTCTTGTCAACCGGTAGGTGACGTTGTTATATGGAATGATTTAGACGAAAATCTTGTGATAGCCACAGCATACTAGTTTAGATGACTATTATTTCTTACAGTGATACTCCTTAAAGACATTTTGGAATTCTTATATTAGTAGTGGAAAACATTGTTTTCAAAAGATTTATAAAATATTGATGAAGTGCAAGTAAAGAAAACAGAAAATTATTCAAATGTTTATGCAAAAGGTGCAAAAACAAAAGCTAACAAAATCGAAATCGAACACTGCAAAAAAAAAAAAAAAAAAAGTTAAAAGTACAGGAAAAATCTGGCAGCTGGGGTGCCAGTATTTCTCCGTCAAATATACAGTTTAAAACCGTAAAATTGTATCACTTTACACAGGAATCCTGTAAATCAAACACAAACAGGTTTTTTTCTTAAAAGTACAGTTTTGTCCTGTATATTTGACGGAGAAATACTGGCACCCTAGCTACCAGATTTTCCTGTACTTTTAACAGTTTTTTTTTTTTTTTTACAGTGAAACATTTCATTTTCATTTCGTAAATTTGAAATTTTTTTGGTGGTTCGCTATATATGATTAAAGTAATAAGAGGATTTATAAAACAAAACAAAAATAAATGATTGTTGATTAATAACGGAAGAATAAAAATAAAAATTTATTCACATATGAGCAAGCATCCTCCTCTCGCTCATTATCAGAACAGAACCATAGGCTAATAATCAATTCATCATACATCATATAATAATTCATTATACCATCTACGAAAGTATGAACCACGGAGTAATATGAACAGAACCAACGAGATATATAAAGTAGAGTGATAAATGGTAACCCTTGAGAAGGTCCAAGATGAGTCATGTGACATGCTTTCCTTGCACATGCGTATTCGGTGGTTTCCTTGGTAACAGCTCATTTTCAGTACATTTCTATGGCAACGGTTTCACTGTTTTTGTTTACTTTACGTAGTTTAATATTCTTTTGTTATAAACCATTTTGATTTTGATTTTACTTCTTTTTTATTTCGTGTAGTTGAACTTTAACCGACAAAATGCTTAAAAATAGTTGAAAAATTATTATTTGTTGTTAAATTTAGCTCTTTAAAAGTTTAAATTTTGTTTTATAAACACTTTTAAAGTTTGTTGAGAAACGATGAAAAGAAAGGTATTTTATTATTTATTAAAATGTGAAATATGTGTAAAATTATTTTAAAAGCAATTTATTTCGGTCATAGGACTGTCATGTTACCTAATAATAAAGATAATTTGTTGAACTGAGATTTAAAATGCCAAAATAGCGATAAAGGGCCAAACACAGCAACCTATTCGAGCATGTCACGTGATTCATCTTGAACCACAGAAAGCTAATCCTTCATCCATTGAATCAGCACTCTAATTTATATATCTCGTTGAACAGAACCCTGAATTTTTTTTAGCTGTTGCCAAACACAAAAACTTAATTTATGAAATAATTCGAATGCGCTTTTAGCGCCACGGTGGGGGTGAAATATTTCACAAATGTGTTACGAAAGGTATTACAAAATATTTATATATATATATATATATAGTTTATTTCTTTAAGAAATATCTACAACATTTGTTTTTCTTAAAGAAAATAGTAAAACTTGTATAGATAAGTAGTTAATTAATAATTTGTTTGAAGTTTTTTTTTTTTTTTTTTCTAAAATTAAAAATATTTCATTTTTCTTAAAGCAACTGGAGATATATGTATTAATTGTGTCTTGCATTTTACAATTTATTTCGTAACAGTATTTACATTAATTCCTACTACAAACATAAATAAATGGGAATACATGTGAGGTAACCAAACCTACTGAATTTATTGAACAAAACAAATAAGAAAAATTTTTTTATTTAAAAATAACTGATTAAATCTTAGATGAGAGAATAGTATACCACGCATTTAAAATTCTTAATTCAATATATTCTTACAGCAAACAGAAAGATTAAAACTCATGATGGAGAACATTGTATTAGATATTAGAATGTATTTAAATTAGTAGATCTGCAGTAGATCTAAGGCAAGAAAAAAAGAGGAAAAAATTACTTTTGCGAAAGAATGGCGTGATATGCGTCTGAATAATATTTAATTCAATATAATCTTATAGCAGTTCTAATCAGAAGCATAAAACTCATACGAGGGCATGCCGTATTTAAATAATTTCTATTTTGCATATCTTTACAAAAATTCTTTTTTTTTTTTTTTTTTTTTTTTTTAGGAAGAAAAAGAAGAAGAAAACTATGAAAGCTGATTTATAAATCAAGTTTTTAGATATATATATATATAAACTAAATATACTGCATTACACATTTTTATAAAAAATTATATTTACTTTTCCAAATTTAGAGAAACAGAAAAATTAAAACACTTACTTTTTTATTTTGTTTTACTATAATACAATAAAGTCATATTAATTAGGTTCTGCATCGTTAAATATGTAATTATTCATGAAACGTATATTTACTTACCAACTTTCTCACCAGTTTTATTAATGAAATGTAACATGTTAAATAAATAATTCTTCATTAAAGTGTATGTTTATTTAACAACTTGCTCCTCAGTTTTGTTAATAAAATGAAAGATATTAAATAATTGGAATAATATTAAATATTCAAGTAATACGAATATTAATTAAGAATCAATTTAAACGAATTTCTAGCAGTTAAATCCATGCCCTCATAGGTAGATTATGGAAAGCTTTTTATAAATATTCTTTAAAAAACAAAGTACTGAAATTACAGCTAACAGAATAACTACGAACATTTAACAGAAAAAAAATTACTTTTAAAATTCTATGCATAGTTTTCTATTTATTCATTCATTATTCTTTTTACGGAAATATGTGGCAAAGAGTTCAAATACTAAAATATAAAATAAAATTTTTTTGGTATGAGTATCAGGTACATTTTAATTTAATTAAAATTATGTATTTTATTTAAATTTAATGTTTTTCAAACAAAAATTATTTTAATCCAATTATTTTTCCTTATATATGTACATGCATGGCGTAACATATCTGAATGACACTAGAATAAAAAGATTTAATTTTTTAAGTAGACGGAAAATTATATTTTTGAAACTAAATTTTGTTTGTTCAGTAAGTTTTACTTTTTAGGATTCACTCATTTAAAATAAAATAATAATAATAATAAAATTTTTTTCTTAATTTAGAAATTTACTCATCAACCATGAAAGTTCATCCCAGACAGTTTGGACGACTCCAAATTGTCTAGAATGAACTTTCATGGTTGATAAGTAAATTTCTAAATTAAGAAAAAAATTTCGTGGTCTGTTGGAGTTGTGTCATGATTGATAATGTCACTTGATATAGCTGTGTTTGCAGTCTCGGTGACTTTGCCAACGAATGTTATGTGAGAAATACCTAGCTGGTAATCAGCCAGGGTAGCTCAATGGTTTGAGCATCCGCACGTAAAGCGGAAGGCCCGGGTTATACTATCTACAAATAAGTATTTGAACACTTTAGAATTTAGATGTTTTGTCAAATACCTAAAAAAATTCTTGAGGAATTACCTTGAAACTTTCGGAGTATAAAGAACACGTTATGCCTCATATATGTCACCAAACATTTCCTCCTGAAGAGAAAAAAGGGGACCGGCATAAAATTAAACAAACGCAACGTGTACTCACCACCCTGTAAAAAGTAATGCTTGAAATGCGTTTTTATTGTAGCATGTGATTATGAGAACTCTTTTAATTATCTATATAAATTTCTATCAGATTACTACATATATTAGTTGAGATATAACGGTTTCTTTAACAAATTGAAAGAAAAAAAAAATCTATTTTTTAATTATAACATGTAAGGTATTAGACACAGTTCAAAGCCATTTTTAGGAAACTTGGCGTCCTACCTTAGAAATAATCAGAATGCAAAAACGTTAAATATCTTACGAAATATGAGCATTTTTACTAAATACTATTTAACTAAAAAACGCGAACTTTTTTAAGATTTCATTTCCATAATTTAATAGCTAAAAGTATTGAGCTACTTATATGAAAACCGCAAACAAGAAGCGCGTAAATTTCGAAAGTTATGTGAGATAAAATGAATAGATTTTCATTTCCTCCCAAGGGGAGTGCTGTTCCAACATCCGTTGAGAACAGTCGCATCTTTCCTGAGCTCCGCGCTGCGCCATCTATCGGCGTAAGCTTAAACAGTTATTACTAGAGTGATTGCTACTGTGACCTAAAGAGCCTTTTTCAAGGCTAATATCCGAGGGGATCAGTGGCCTTCGCTCGTGAAGAAAAAGTTTTTTTTCTATTGTGAATCACTTTCATAAAACATAGTAAAACTTAGATTTTTTACTTAAAATGGCTGAAGTTAGCCACCAGTCCGAAGTTACGGGCACTCCCATCACCTGTCCTTATTTTAAGGACTTTGACCTGAGGAGATTTTCATCTGATGGAGCTGAATCAGAGATGGTAAAGCTCCGAGCTGTCATAGCCTGCAACGACGCAGCAATCCACAAATTGAGCAAGAGAGAGCTTGACGATGCTACATTAGCCAAGCTGTCAACACACATTAAGGAGAGGTCTCTGGCATGGCAGGCTGCTTCCCTGCTTTCACAGGTTAGTGGCCTCAGCATTTATTTCACACCACCACCACCTCCTCCTCCTAAAATAGATTGCAAAATGGGCAATTCCAATGTAGATACCTTCAATGCTGAGGAAAATTCTGCAAGCGCAGGTCCGAGTCTCGTGGCGCCATCTTCCGACATGGAAGTAGACAAACACGTAGTTTCGGTCAAGCGCTTGCACTCTGAAAAGGTTGTCAGCAACCCTGACTCTGATGGGGAAGGGAATTGGGAGAAAGTCACTGGTAGGAAAAAAAAAACCCAAATCTAATGTCAACCAAACTATTGTTAGTACTTCAAATGGGGATAAAATTATTAACGAACAGGCTAAAGTTAAATCGAGCAGAATTCCTGCATTCCACATCATTCCGCCGCCCCATTGGCAAATACTGCTGTCCGGCATGAGGAACATTGTTCCGACGCTGGCCAGCAAAGCCCAGGGGCGCTTTCTGAAATTAAAGGTTAATAGCGAGGATGACTACCGTAAAATACAATCATATCTTATTCAGGAGAAAATCCAATTTAAATCTTTTCTCTTAGAATCCGACAAAAATCTGAAAGCGGTGATTCGGGGTCTCCCCATTAACACCCGCACGGCTGATATTGTTCAAAATTTAGAAATAGAAGGATTCTTGGGAGTCACTGCGACTCAAATGTTCAGAGGACCTGTGTCCAAAAAAATCCTAATGCCGCTTTTTCACTTGTCAATACCTAAAACTCAAGTTGAGGTAGAACTAGACTCCATCTTTCAGATCACTCAACTGATGGGAACAGAGGTCACGGTCGAAGTTTACCGGAGCCACAAAGGACCCTCACAGTGCTTCAACTGTCAGGGCTACTTCCACTCTGCAATTTCTTGCAACTTGCCGCCCCGGTGCGTTAAATGTGCTGGGGAACACAGGAGCAAGGAATGCAGAAAGGATTTTGGTGACCTTTGCAGATGTGCGCACTGTGGTGGCGCCCACCCGGCTAACTATCGGCTGTGTCCAAAGTTTCCCACCCAAAATAACAGGAAAAACGCTAAACCCAAGCGTAAGCCCCAGGAACAGGTCACAGGGGCTCCCAAAATCCAAACTTTTACAAGCAAGAAGGTTCAACCTTCCCAATCTTTTGCGGGAATTGCTATATTGGTTGTAGCGAGCCCGAAGCTCCTCCCCCTTCCAAAACTCCTTATATAAATTCCTCGGTCCCAGAAGACGCCAGTTCGGCTACCGAGTTCCTAAACTACGTCATGGTCTTGGAAAAGAATCATGACAAAAAAAACATAGTAAAAGCCTGGAAAATGGCACTTCCACAAATTCGTGCGGCGTCCACGAACTTAGATCGCTCTTTCATCTTGTACGAGAGTTTAATATCTCTCGAGTAATTTTGTTAGGGAATTTCCACCCTTTATTTAGGCTTAACTTTAACATTCGACCCTAGTAGAACGTTGAATTCTTTCTCTGTTGGTATATGGAACGCCAATGGCCTCCATTGTAAAGCGGCTGAGTTCCGCGATTGGGTTTATAGTAATAATTTAGATATTATCTTTGTCTGTGAGACCAAATTCTCCCAGGGTTCTACTGTTAAGGTGGCCAATTATATGTTATACAATGTTGACAGGCCATATAATGGCACCTCTTCCGGCGGCACTGCTATTTATTTAAAGTACGGCTTCAATGCTACTCTCATTAAAGTCCAAAATCTAAATTCCATTGAAGTCACGCCAATTGTTTTGGAATTCCCCACTATTCAAAAATTACTTGTTGCAGCAGTATATATCCCTCCTCAAAGCGAAAGGAATAACCTGCTCATGCGAGATTTATCCCGGTTCACTAATATTTATTCAAATTTTATTATTGCGGGTGATTTTAATGCTAAACACTTGTCTTGGAACTGCCCCTCTAATGATGCTAGAGGGAATATCATCAGGAGATGGGTGGATCAAAATCATGCACAAATTCTTGCTCCCCCTGAACCCACCTTCACTAGAAGTAATAATATTTTAGATTTTGCTATCACCCGCAATTTTCCATATAGTTACAGCATTCAAACGCTGAATGATCTCACCTCTGATCACTTTCCTGTGGAAATCTGTTTTCGGATGAATAACTATAATTTAGATTTACCGCAGGCCTTCACCACCAGGTGGAGCCACTTTACGGAGATATTAGCCGATTCTGAGCTTCCTTCACCTCTTCCATCTAACAAACTCAGATCAATCAGCATGCTTGAAAATTACATTCAAGATGCCTTTCAGCAAAGCTCGGCTCCGAGAAAGAGGACTAGTCTATTCTTCCGATTACCAGATGAAATCAGGCAGTTGATCAGAGAAAGAAATCATGCTCGCAGGAATTGGCAGGTTCATAGGCTCCCCCATTTCAAACGCTTGTACAATGTACTTGCACGGAGGACTAAAGCTGCAATTCATGAGTACTCAAAAACGCATTTCAACAACTTTGTCGAGAGTTTATCGACGACTGACAACTCCATTTGGAAGGCTACTTCACGTATTCGTAGGCCAAAAACAAACATTCCGGCTCTAAATAGCCCAACTGGAATGGCAGTGACAAACTCTGAAAAGGCTGAAGCTCTCGCTCACAGTCTTAGAAGTCAGTTCACACCTCACAATGATGTTTTTAATCCTAGAATCACTTCAATTGTTAATAACAGTGTTCAAAATTTATTAAGCAAAAATTCCATTAATACTCTTAACTTGGCCACTCCCTCTGAGGTAGAGGAATATATTTCTAAACTGAAAAAAGAACAAATCCCCTGGCGAGGACCGAATAACAACTAATATGCTTATTAACCTTCCTACCAACTTTATTTTTTATATCACTTTAATTATTAATCGTATGCTAATACTCAATATTTTTCCAGATTGTTGGAAAAAGAGTTTAATCGTTTCTCTGCCGAAAGGTGGCGACACCGATCCGCACCTTCCTCAAAGCTATAGACCTATTTCTCTTCTCTCTTGCATGTCTAAAATCTATGAATATATTATCGTTAATCGTCTGAATGATTTTACAAACTCTCATGATGTGATTATGCCTGAACAATTCGGGTTTCGTCCACGTCATTCAACACAACAGCAGTTGTGGAGAGTGTGTGAAATTCTTCACGACGGCTTCCAATCTGGAGGTGTAACGGGGGTTATATTTCTAGATGTTCAGAAAGCTTTCGATAAGGTCTGGCATGCTGGCCTTATTCATAAACTAATATCTATTGGTCTTCCCGACCAACTAACTAAAATTATTTATGACTATCTTAGCAATAGACCGTTAAAGTCCGTTAAAGTCGGATATTTTCCGTTAAAGTCGGAAACTCTATCTCTAACCCTTCACCTATTTTAAGTTCTGTTCCTCAAGGTTCTCTGCTGGGGCCATTCCTCTTCAACATCTACGCCAATGATCTTCCGCGTGATGTTGACGTCACTTTAGCGACTTTCGCTGACGACACTGCCATTTGCTGTAAACGAAACACTCCAAACGCTGCGTTTGAAGTACTTCAAAATTATCGCAATAAATATTCGATCTGGTTACGGAAATGGAGAATCAAAGTAAACAGTTCCAAAAGTGCCGCCATATTTTTCACCAATAAAAACTATGACACCTCCACTAACTTTCTCTTAAATAATGAACCCATACCCTGGGAGACATGTTATAAATACTTAGGAGTTTATATTGATTCCAAATTAATGTGGTCTCGTCACATCTCAGAAACTCTGGTTAAAGCCAAACGAGCCACGCATTCCCTTCATTCTCTCTTAGCTTTTAATAGCCGCCTGTCCATCAAAAATAAATTATTACTATATAAATCCATGATCCGTCCTATCCTAACCTACGGGTGTATGATATACGGATCTGCTTCGAAAACCAACTTGGATAAAATTCAAAAGTTTCAAAACAAGCTATTGCGCAGGTTTTTGAAAGCTACTCGCTACGTCCGCAATGATACTATTCATCAGGATCTCCGAATTAAGCCTATTTATGCCCAATTTCGGAAACTTGCATTGAAGTTTCACAGATCCATTCCTAATGTTGGAAATCCTCTGTTGGACTCTATTCACAGATACGACGCTAGAGTCGGTCGTGGTAAAAAACGGCCTCTGGCTATTTTAGTCAGAGGGGATGATTTTCTCCCCGTCTCTAAAAAGCGTAGGAGTATAACTTCCGGAGTAACCTAACTTAGTATTTCCATCCAAAATTCTATTTCCCCTAGATTGAACGAAATGTTCATCTAGCTTTGGCTAACCCTAGCATCAGACTTATCTACTGAACTTTGTCAGTCGCGAGCTTTGAACCTTCTTACTAGTGAAAATGTTACTTTTTTTTTTTTTTTAATTATTTTTTTATCAAAATTTCCTAATTGCTGTATATTTTTTTATTATTTGGCTTATTTTTTAATATTTTATTAACTTTATTGTCTTGTAGTGTAGGGATCTGAGGTCTCCTCTCATTGGCCGATTTCCTGGCCTCTGATTGGCTTTCAGTTTCAGGACAAAATCCTCTGCGATTTTGCTCTTTTTACTTTCAGTGAGGATTGTGAGTGCTATGTGTGTCGCTGAGAGGTCCGCAGATCCAGCTCAGAACTTAGTTTCTGGCTGGACACTGAGACTCTCGTAGGATTCATGCATGCACTTCACTTTAATCCTCCTGAATTTTAATTATGATAGGAAAAAAAAATTGTATGGCCCCCTTTTTTTATTAATTGCGGGACTCCGAGCGATTTCCTGTGCTCCTTGGGGCGCCCTGCTCAACTCTTAATTCCTTTTCGCCGTCCAGACCGTCTCGTCAACGCACGTAACAGTCACACTGTTACACTTAGGTTTTTTCAAGGAGTTATTTATTTATTATTTATTTTATTATATATATATATATATATATATATTTTTTTTTTTTTTTTTTTTTTTTTACTCCTGGTGCTTCACTTTGATTGGTCTCTGCTCACGCGGAGATTTATTCAGAGATCAAAATTTTAAATTCACCCATTTGGCTTTTAATTATTTTATGGAAAATTATTTTTATGTTTTTCGCATTTTTCGTTGGAGGTAAGCATTGGTTGCGACCAAATGCAGGTACTCCGAAGCACATCGTTGACTTGACTTCCTCCCAAGAACAAGAACTATGATAGAGCCGATAGGGAGTTTTATCAATATTTATTTACAATTAACGAGCATTATTTATCACTGGGCATGATTGAATCAAAATAAAAATGTGAGTAAAACCCCTTAGAGTTTATCCCCTGATATTGAGATTAACTGAAATTCTGATCATTCTATCTCTCATGAATTTTTTGAATTTACAGGATATTTCTTGGAGCTTTCATATATAAGTTGCTCAAGATTTCTGGCTATTAAATTAGGCAAATTAATTTTTTTAAAGCTTGCGCATGCGTAGTTAAAAATTATTTAGTAAAAATGCTCATAATTTGAGAAATATTTAATATTTTTGCATTCTGATTGCAGTATGGTGTGTCTAATGCAGTATGCCAAATTTCTTAAAAATGGCTTTGCAGTGGGTTTAATACAGTGTTGGGCATAATTGATTAAAAAGTAATTCAATTACAATTGAATTACAATTAAATTATAATTATTTTACTGTCAATCGATTAACAAGTAATTGATTACAAATAAATTGAATGAGTAATTAAATTTATTGAATAAGTAATTCAATTTATTTGTAATCATTTACTTGTTAATCGATTAACAGTAAAATAATTGTAATTTAATTGTAATTCAATTGTAATTCAATTACTTTTTAATCAATTATGCCCAACACTGGTTTAATACCCTATGCGTTATAATTTAAAAAGTGCCCCCCCCACCCTTTTTTTTTTTAAATTTTTTAAAGAACTTGTTATAGCTCCATGAATAAATGTGGTAACCTCATAAAAAATTATATAGATAAATAGAAGAATTCTCGTAATTACAGGTTACAGTCAAAATGCATTTCAAACATTATTTTTTACAGAGCGATCTTATTTTTTTTACTAGTCTCGTTTTCTCTTCAGGACAAAACTTTTACTGAAATATATCACAGATAGTTAGCATATTTGCAGCAAATTTGATTTTTCTTGATATTATCTTGCCATGAAAAATTTGACGCGACATATTTGCTGTGAAATTGCAGCAAAGTAGACAGAACATATATCTATCTTTCGTTTTAATTTATATATATATATTTTTTTCCCTTTCACACCGTTTATGCTGCAAACTAAAATTGCTATGTAAGTATCTGAAAGTCAGGGTATTGAAGCAATTCCGCAACGTTGTCTTTCTCGTGCTGTTTATAGGAGGAGGAAGCGTGGCGTTGTCCACGGGACTTCCAAAATATTCGAAGTCTGTGAGATGTGTGTTATGTTTACATATTTCTATGCGTATTTGCAAGTAGTGTGATGTGACAAGAATCTTAGTTTGCAATTCGTCAGCAGTTGGCGTGATATGACAAGTTTGCTTGCAATGTATTTGCAATAATCTTGATACGACTTTTCTACTACTTTGCAATGAATTTCCAGCAAGTTTGATACAGTAAGAGAACAACTTGCACGACAAGA
Source organism: Salticus scenicus (assembly GCA_963930645.1). Classification (NCBI taxonomy): domain Eukaryota; kingdom Metazoa; phylum Arthropoda; class Arachnida; order Araneae; family Salticidae; genus Salticus; species Salticus scenicus. The sequence goes on along the minus strand of OZ005649.1, from coordinate 363,444,425 downwards.
TTGCTGCAAATTTTGCGTATGGTGACTTCGGAGTTTGCGTTATCTTGCTTCAGTCTTGTTATGAACTTACAAGTTTGCCATGCTAAACTTGCTGCAAGTTTGTCGGCTTACAAAGCAAGACTGCTGCAGTTTTACTGCAAACTAAAATTGGTACAGTCGGTAACAAAATTGTCCGAACACAAGTGAAAATTCCTATGTAAAAAAAGTACACTTCATACGGTTTTGTTAAATAAATCCTTATCGAATCATGTTCTTACACTGACTAAGAACAGGATTTGACAAGGATTTATTTAACAAAACTGTATGAAGTGTACCTTTTTTACATAGGAATTTTTGCTAGTGTTCGGACACTTTTTGTTACCGACTGTATGTGGGATGAAGTATAATATGTTCTTTATGCTCCTAAAGTTTCAAGATAATTCCTGCTGAATTTTTCTAGATATTTGACAAAACGACTAAATTCGAAAGTGACCAAATACTTATTGGTAGATAGTGTGCAAACACCTCTCAGAACGCAATGCTTTGGTATACTCTCAGGTATCCCTATTCACAAACCAATTGTGATACATACTTACTCCATTTTTGATAGTGAACTTGAATACCGTATATCAGTTTAAAAAAAATTCATTAATATTTACGGGAGTTAGAGCGGGGAAAGACAAACAGACAAACTGAAGTCATATACAGTCGGTAACAAAAGTGTCCGAACACTAGCAAAAATTCCTATGTAAAAAAAGTACACTTCATACGGTTTTGTTAAATAAATCCTTGTCGAATCCTGTTCTTAGTCAGTGTAAGAACAGGATTCGATAAGGATTTATTTATCAAAACCGTATGAAGTGCACTTTTTTTACATAGGAATTTTTGCTAGTGTTCGGACACTTTTGTTACCGACTGTACACTTTTCAACTTTTTTGAAAAGCATTAAAAAGGGAGAAAAAGAGAAATAAAAGAAAAAATTAATTACTCATGCAGTATTGCGAGAATGCAATGCTTATTTTTCCCCCTTCAATAAAGCAAGCTTAATCTATATTCTTTTCGGGGTATATTTATAAAGATTATTAAATATAACATAAATAATATTGATTTTAAAAAGTTATTATAATCGGTATTTAAAATATTCAGTTAAGAAACAAAACCAAAGTAGGTAAAAAATAATTGAAAAAGAAAACAGTATCTGGTTGGTTAGTTGGGTTATACGTCACACTAGCGCTGCGCAATGAACAATTGGCGACGGTCTGGGACTCACCCTTAGAGATAGTCCGGAGACATGCCATCACAAGTTTGATTTCCACGGAAGGGATCAAACAGTATCTGGAACGATGCTTGAACAAATTAAGATGATAGATGTTCTTAAAGAAAATTAAATAAATCCTTTTTTCTAAATCAGTTGAACTTAACAATTCCATTCTTCAATCATGGGGTAAATTTTAATTAAAACTGCTTTAAAAAAAAAAAAAAAAAGTACATGAACATTATATTTTTTGAAAAAAAAAAAAATCTCGAAATTCTTAATTTTTTGTGTGAATATTTTATACATAAATTTTTTAGTTTCGAAAATATTATCTTATGAAATTTCAAAACTCAAAGAAGATTAGCAGCTTTTACCGTAAAACAACTAATATAGTATTAAACAAAAAACAATTTTATATTAAAGTATAATAAGTAACTTTCTAAAAATAATCAGTTTTGAAATTTCGAGAGATGTGTATTTAAAATTACAGTATGTGAATTCATTGCTCAGATCACAAAAATTATAACGACGAAGAATATATCGACGAGGTACCATCACTGCTTAAAAACAATTAAATGATATTGTAAGTCTTATACAAAATAATGCTGCAAGCATTTTTTTTTTTTTTTTTTTTTTTTTTCAAAAAATGAAAGAAGAGAGTCACAAACGCAAATTTTTCTCATTTTCAATCTTCAGAGTGTGCAAATTTTAAGTTTGTCGTCAAAAATGACGCTTTCGCGACAGCGAATGAAATTTGTCTTTCAACTTAATGAAAGACAAAGCGAAAAGGAATAATCGATATTGAGTAAGTGCGTTGTTTGGAAAATTGCGATGTCTCAATGAAGCCATTTAACCGATTCAAAAGATTGAAGATTAGTTTGTCGGTTAGGGCGGGGTGCAAACGCAAACCGAAGTAGCCTAAAAGCCATCGGAGTTTCGCAAAGTGTGATTTCTAAGATCTGGAATTGTTTTTTGGAGACTGCAAATGCGGGAAGAAGAACAAAGCGAGGTCTTAGACGGGCAACAATGCCCAATAAAGGTCGATATTTAACGTGAAGGGCTCGGAGACATCGAAATATAAATGCCCTATTCTTCAACAACACATTCCACCACAATTTCGACTCAAACCATCCGAAACCGGCTCCACGCTGTAGGTCTGTTTGCTCACTGAGCAATAGTATATGTTACATTAACAGCAACGCACCATCGCACCCGCAGGGAGTAAGCAACAGAGTATATCAACTGGAGAAGAAATGAATGGCGTAATATTCTTTTCTCTGACTAGTCATGTTTTCCTGTTTATCATGATAATAAGCTGTATTTCATCTGTAAGGAACGTGACACTAGAAACAGTCCTGTGTTCGTGCACGGAAGTGCCAGATTTGGCGGTAGGGAATGATGGTCTATGATCGCATCTCCACTGATGGGCACACCGATCATCACATAATTCGAAATGGAGCTCTGATCTGTTGTCGATATAGAGATGAGATCCTCAGACTTATTGTTACAGCGTGGAGTTGGTTTCGGACAGTTTGGGTCAAAAATGGGGTGCCAGTAGCCGAGAGAAGGTGTCGTTGAAAAAGTGTGGCATTCATATTTCTGAGTCTCCGAGACGTTAGCTTTAAATATCATCTTCATTTGGCGTTGTTGAACGTCTAAGACCTTGCCCTGATCTTTGACTTGCATATCCAATCTTTAGAAAACGATTCCGGCTCCTAGAAATCACACTTTGTGAAACGCCTGTGGCTTCTGCTACTTTGGCTTGTGTTTGTCCCCCCACCTACCCATCCTCTCTAACCGAGCAACAACACTGTAAGCTTCCGAATCGCTTGAATGACACCGCACTCATCGAAACAACTCAGTTACTAAATGTCGATCATTTTTTCCGTTCTGTCTTTAATTAAATTGAACTGACTACCATATGTCCAAAACTACTAAAAATAGAACTACGATACGAATCTTAATCAAGACAGATCTGGTATACAGAAGATTTTTTCAACTTTTGTTGAAAATTGGAAAATCGAAAGTGGGACAACCGAAACCGGAAGTGGGACCGTAATTTCATATCTTAAAAACGGCTCTAACGATTTTCATCAAATTTTCTATATAAACACTTTATTAGATACCCTTATAGTTGCTTAATTCAGAAAAATTGATAGGTGTTTTGTATAAATATCTCAATTTAAGGTCTCGCAAGTGCGTTCCTTTAAAAACGGCTGTACAGATTTTTTTCGAACTCGCCATATTAACTCCCTTTTAGATATCCTTTTGTATGTAATTTTTGTTTTCCGGTCAACAACTGAGTATGCCAACTTTTGGTAAAAGTCAGTATCTCAAAAACGGCTCTAATGATTTTCTTGAAATTTGTTACACAAGCCCATTATAGGTATCTTTTCTCATGTATTACGAGGTTATAACAAAGAAATTAACAGTCATCCTGATTAAGCACGGTGGTATAGATCTTGGAAATTAGTGTTTCAAGCAAATGGATCTGCCGATTTTTTTTTTTTTCCCTTATTTAACTCGCTATGTAAATTCTGTTTTATATGTCGTGTATCAGCTTTCTCTTACCGGGAAAGTTTTAGGTGTCTACTTCATTAGGTTAATTTTATGTGTTCTGATCACACATTATCTCCAAAAAGTAAGTGCATAGGGGAGACCGGGTCACAGTGGACCACTTTTGCACTCTTAATTTTTTTTTTTTTTTTTTTTTTTCCACAAAAAACAGAAAAGCAATGTACTTGAAAAAAAATAGGAAACAATCTCTAAGCCCTTCTTAACATGTCTTAATTTTTTATAAAATTATTTCTAATACATTATGAATTAAAAAATAAATTATTATGAACACTCACAAATATTTAATATTTTTGTAATTATTTTGAGATATAATTAATTTATATCGTATTTTTAGGATAAATTAAAATGAAATACATTAAGCTACTTCTTTTGCTTTTCAAATGTGATCTCAAAAAACAATAAAAAATAATAAATAATTCCTTCTATTTATTAAATTAGATATTTTTTTATTAATACTATATAATACAAATAGTTAATAAATTTAGATATTAACAATAATTATATTACTATTCAAATACTTACTCTTTCAGAAATTTATTATATATTTTTATTTTATTATAACACTAGCAGGCTTTGCCCCCTTCGCTGGCCACTAAATCTAAAGGAAACTCTTTTCTATATAGCTTTATAAAAATAAAATAAAACAAAATACTGGAATTGCTCATAAGCTCGCTTCAGGTCCCTGCTGCGTTCGGTAGCGATTTCATCATCCGCTAAAACTCGGACGCCTGTCCCTATTACCTGCGACAATTCCATACCAGTGGGCTTCCATTTAGGTGCTTATTAGATAACAGTTTCGAAATAGATAGTATCGAAAAAAATGAATCCCTTTTATATCTGAATGCCAGTTACAGTCGGCTGCAAAATTATTCGAGCACTAGCCAATAATTCCTATATTTAAAAAGTACACTTAAGACTGATTTGCTAAGTAAATCCTTGTCGAATCATGTTCTTAGACTGATTAAGAACATGACTCGACAAGGATTTATTTAACAAAGCTGTATTAAGTGTACTTTTTTTTGGCAAGGATTATTGCTAGTGCTCGAATAATTTTGCAGCCGACTGTACATATGAACAACACTATACGTGGTGCACATAATATTTGCTTTTACGTTATTTCCTATGTTTATTTTGTTTATCCGATCAACCATAAAATGACAACAATTTCACGCCAAGTATTACAATATGCTATGATCGGCTACATCTGTCGCATGAGACAAATAATTTTTGTGGTTATATATAATTCATGGTTTATAAACATGATCATAGTACAGCCTTGATATAGTTCTCTTTGGCTACTTTTGAATTTTTGTCACCATTTTAGACTTAATCCCTTGTAACAGTATGTTATGAGCGCTATTTATGCCGTATTTTAGACAACTAATCTTTTTACGGTTATATATATTTCCCATTAAACATATTTTTATTTATTTATTTAAATATTAATTTTAATTAATCAAATATTTCTGTTCTACAGCGTGCAAGTGCAGTCACACATAGAGGCTAATTTATTTGAGCGATAGGATTTTTTTTTTTTTTCTTTTTTTTTTTTTTTTTTTTTTTTTTTGTATGAAGAGGGGAAGACTATATTGCTAATAATTTTATCCGACACCTTTTTATTTATATATAAGAATCCTTCCTATTCTGTTTATACTTTTAATGGTTTTTAGGTTTAAAATAGTGCTTGCTGAAATAAATTTGCTATCTTTAAAACTGCATTATTTCTATAAACTTTCTATAAAAATAAATCATTTATGTGACTACTATTTAGATTTAATATATATAAATTTTTTTTTTTTCTTTTTGTAATACTTCATATATTTTTTTATATTTTTGATGCGCTACTTAGATTAAATAAAATGACTGTTGCTATATTAAACTTCTTGTCGAAAAACATTCGGTGTACTTCAACACCAAAATTTAAAAAATCGCCCGGGAGGATCTATTAATGAAACTGATAAAATAAAAATATGGTTCGTAGAGTTTAAATAATCTATTTAAAAAAAACTTTTAAAACCCAATTTTTAATATATCGTATCACATAAATCTTTTCGAAGTTAGAATAAAATTTAATTAAAAAAAAAAAAAATTGTAACTTCTTTGTTTTTTAACAAAAATTGATGAAATTTGAACTGCAAGTTGGTCTTGTGTTATACAGGCTGTATATTATCTGTTTGTATTCTTGAGAGAAAATTTAAAAAAAATTGAAAACTGCAATTTTTAATCCCACTTCAAAAACATGTGACTTAATGAGTAGCAGATTTTTTTTCCCCTCCTCCAAACGGTTTTCATACGATCTTCTGCTGTTGCCACCTAAAATTCATACTTTAGTTAATTAAAAAAAAAAAAAAAAAAAAAAAAAAAAAAAAAAATCTAATTGTCAGATCGATAAGCTGTTTAATTCATCGGATTCACAAAAATTGCCTCTTTCATTTGATACCGTATTTGTAACTATACGACTGATATTTCTAATTTATTTTCTAATTTTCTAATTTATTTTTCTCTTTTTAAGTAAATGTACTTTTAAAAAAAAATTATGGATAAAATTTAAATGGCTTATTTATCAGAAATTAGAAGATTATTATTTTCACATTTTAATTAATTAAGAAAAAACTAAAAAAAAATTCGAAAGTCGGGCTTTGAGGTGCATCAAGAGAGGTCATTGCGAACCTCCATGCAAATGTGTTTAGCTCTGCTATCAGCCGTTTTCCTAAAAAACTCTGGATATACATACACAATGGCACACACACAAACATCTTATTTTATTGTATGTATAGATTAAGATATTTATTACTTTGAGATATACTTTACATTATATTTGCATATATAAATTTAACTAAAACAAATATATTAAATCTAATTTGTACTTTTAGGCACACTGGAAGGTGGTCCACTGTGTCCCATATAGAAGTGGTCCACTGTGCCCTGTGTCAAAGTAAAACAAATAATAATAATAAAATAATATATAGACTAATAAATATGCTAATAATTTTTAGGAATATAAAAACGACACTATCTTGCCTTCCTTTAACAGCTGTATAGTATTTATAGTCACTAGTTCAATCTTTATAAAATTTTAAAAACTTCATTGTGAAAAAAATTACTCCTTCTTATAATGTGCATGTCTTGAACTGGATATATATATTTTTTTTTTTTTTTTTTTTTTTTTTTTTTAATTGTTGTATGTATACATCGGAATGTCTATTTCAGTATAGTGAGTAATTTTATTCATTTCAAAAGTTATTACCCATTTATTTTGTCCTATTTTTCAGATAATAAAAATAATGGTATTAGGAAATCACATATCTTTTCTTTATGAATTAAGAGGCGCTCAAACACGTTTTTATTAGAAGTTAAAACCTTTGTTTACGAAACGAAGAAATACTCATTAGATAAATTACCTGTTCAAGTACTAAAAATTATTTTAAAAAATAAATATAGATATCATTTGGACTTAAACCAAGTATTTAAAATAAATTAAAATAGATTTGTAAATTTAATTGTTGTTACAAAGGAATTTACAGAATTTTTTTTCAAATGTTACCACTCATGAGAAAAACAGTAACTTGTCAAAACTCTATTTGAATTTCCTAAAATATAAATAAAACTCACAAATGATCACCTGCTTAGAAAATTATAAATTATAAGGAATTCCTACGCTTGTATGTTTTTGTGTTTGATGTAAGTCAATTTTTGAAATTTTGCAAAGCTGAAAAGGGCAATTCATTTGAAAATTCCCCAACAATAACTAACAAAAATCGTCTGTCATTAATTTACAAAATGCATAAAACTTGAAATTCGAAGTTCAAATGAATCAATTTTAAAAATAGTATTATGATTTTTAATTTTAAGTGATCTCTTAATTAATAACTACATGTTCTGAATTTATAATTCACAGTCAACATTTATTTTTATTTCTTTAGAAACAGACAAAAAAATCTATCGCATTTTGAGTAAAAAAGAAAAAACTAATTTGATGAACTTTTCTTTAGTTTCTTTCTTTTCCTAATAATATTAGTTCACAATACATAAACATTTTTTTTTTTTTTTAATAAGCATTTAAAATGGAGGGGGCAAAAAGTTAAGTTAACATAGATCTGTGGAATTTCCATTCAGAATCTATTAAAATTTATCGTATGTATCATTATAAAGTAGGTCAGATTCTTTAACATCTTTTGCTGCTCATAATGTCTTTTTAAGATTTTTAATTGGTCTTCTAAATAAGAAGCATTAACAGTGCTTATAAAGAAATAAGCATAAACATTCAAATTGATTGTTCGTGTTTTTTTTTTTTTTTTGCTCCTATAATTTCTCGACTGTCACATAAATTAATGAAGATCTAAGCACGCTTTTCATGCATATCTATTTATCCTCTACAAACTAAATTTCTGTAGTTATTCTATAATAAAAAAAAAAAATCATTTTCTTATGAAAAAAATCATTTTCAGTGCGTTTAAAAGCCAGCGACCTCAACGTCCGGACGACGTCGTCCCATTTATAATATTCACAAATAAGTAAGATTTTAGTTCTCATATACAAGCTGAAATACCGAATTCGTCTAAAAAAAAAAAAAAAAAAAAAAAAAGAAGAAGAAGAAGAAGAAGAAGAAAGAAAGACAGAATAACATTACAATATGTGATTCTACAAAACCCAAATAAAAATTCGTAAAAAATCTATACGAACTTTCATTTGGAATCTTTAAGTTGCATTTTTTGGAAGAAAAAAAAAGCCAAATAAAAATGTGTACCAAACTCAAAGCGGATATAAATATAGGGGGGCATACTACTTTTTACCATGTTTTCATTAACTTCTATTCCTGTTTGTTTGTTTATCCGGTACAAATCTTTCAATCGAATTTTAACTAACTTCCCTACATTTGAAACATTCACAGTAGCTCAAAATCCGGTGATAACACATTACTTCGAAGTCCGATTTTCGAATTTTTGATTAGTTTTCTTATAATTAATTAAAATATGAAAATAATAACATCTTAATACCGTTAAAATAGCCATTAAAATATTAGCTATAATTTAATTGTTGCCAAAAAAAAATTTACGAGTTCATTTTCTTTCGACATAAAAATAAATACATTTAATTAAACGTAAACCTTAAAAATATATAAAAAGTTAAATTATGTATCACACAAAATTGACGTCATTATCACTTTAAAATTTTTATGCACATTGATAAGAGCTCTATGATACATCAGAAAATTGAAACATAGTATATAAAAAGTTTTTTTTTTAATCTTAAAAGTATTAGTTTTTACTAACAGTACTTAAAACATAATATTGTTTCTATCCCGCATTAAGGAGGCTTCGCTAAGATAACCTCAATGTTTAATCTTTATACATAGTAAAAGTATTTCGCCATAATAGTATCGAAGGTAAATATATCTTTTAATATGTATCGCTGTAAATTGCTAAGAAAAATTAATAAATTTTAAAAAGTATTTCAATAATCCGAACATTTGCAGCTTGTAAAAAAATAAATTATGTATGAATAAAAACTCTATAGCCTATGAAGTAGAAGAAAAGCCAATAAGAAACAAAAATATGCAAAAGGTATTTAAAAAAAAAAGAGTATGAAAGCATAATAATAATCAGTTTTACATTAGAAAGATATGTTGAATTTATTGTATGCAAATATAGGTAAATTTCTGTAAAATCTGTAAGCTTGAAGCTATAAAGTAATAGATTTTATACACTCAGTTTACCTATAACCCTTTTTGACCCAAAACATTTTTACCTTAAAACATTATATTCTTCTGTTTTTTGCAAACTGAAAGAAAAATATGGACTATAGGCAACATTTGTTGATTGAAAATTGTACTTTACACTTTCTGCTAATTAGCTAGATCGTTTATTTCCTGATTTTATTACATACGACTGTTCCAGATGCAGAAATGTATAAGTGGATGTCGTGGATGTCTAACCCGCATGATCGTACGGCCTGGGTCGGAAAGAAATAAAAATAACAATCTCTATTGAACAGCAGAAAAGGTAAATAAATGAAATTCAAAATAAATAAGACATAAAATATTTATGAAAACTTTAAAATCGCCAAAGATCGTTAGTTGAAAAACACAAATTCAAGAAACTCTCACGTTGAAAATTTTCAGTTATTGGGCAGTTAATGCTCAACCGATCAATTTAGAAAATAAAATAAACACATGAATTATTTGAAAACAAATCAGTAAATTAATAATAAATACAAAACTTTGAATAAACACCATAAAATGCAAAAAAACTTTTTTATAATGAATTAATAGACTATTTAATTTTTTTTTTTTTTTTTTAATTACACGATTTTTGAAGAGTAATACATAATAAAATTAAGTTACTATATTTTTACTGTAAAAAACTACATTTTATATGAACGGTCAGTGCTTAACTGATTAGTTTTGGAAATTAAAGTAAACTCCTAAAAATAAAAATAAAAATAATTCATTTCATATAAAAGCGATAAATTAATAGACTAAATTTTATAAAATAAAGAATAATTTGTATGTGAGAATTCGTTAAAAAATAAAAATTATTCTGTTCTAAAGTATTTTAATAGCATTGTAAAATATTAACATTAAAAAAAAAAAAAAAGACATGAGAAAGGATATCTAAAAAAGGGGTTTAGGTAGATTTTTTTTTTTTTTTTTTTTTATCGTTAGATCCGTTTTTGAGATACTGATTTTCACTCCCACTTCCGATTTTCAGCAAAACTTGACAAAATTATCTGTTGACCGAAAAACAACATTTACATAAAAAAGGATCTCTAAAAGGTATTTAATATAGCGAGTTAGAAAAAAATCAGTATAGCCGTTTTAAAGGAACGCACGTATGAGACCTCGAAATTACTTACTTATACAGGACGCCTATCAATTTTCCTAAACGAAGTAACTAATACACACGAAAGGACATATAAAAGGGTGTTTATATAGCAAATTTCAGGAAAATCGTTAGAGCCATTTTTGAAATACAGACTTATTCCTCTTCATTTATGAATATTTATCTTTGTTTAAAGCCTTAATAAATCTTCAGTATTCAAGTGCAATTATCCGTTGAGTTATAATAAAAACAGCTATTTTCAAATGTCCCCTAAAGAAAAAATCAGTTTTTTTTTTTTTTTAAGCTATTGCATAGCTTCTATCGCGGGCTTTGAGCGTGGCGACCAAATCAAGAAATTCCGTAACGAAAATAAACCTAACACAGTTCGGCAGACTTCGGCAGACAGTTAATTCGGCAGACTTCGGCACTTCAAAACGTAATTTCACAAAATCCTTCATTTCTCAAACAAAAAAACAGATATCCGTAAAATTTTTGATTTAAAATATAGCTAATAGAAATGTCTAAAAATCGGTTTCTGGAATTTTTGAAATTCGTTCCCCAAGGGGGGCGGGGGGGCAAAACGGGATTTCGCATAATCCTATATATCTCAAACAAGAAAAAATAGATAAACGTGAAATTTTTGATCTAAAATATAGCTAATGCAACTATCTAAAAACCAGTTTCTTGAATTTTAGAAATTCAGCCCCCAGGTGGGGCAGCAAGTGGGGGGGGGGGGCTATGGAGCAAAAACAAATAGAAATACAGTTAGGCTGTTCAAAATTGGTACAGATAGATTTTAAAGGTCTGCAAGTCGAATGGGGATATTTTCGATTGCGTAAAGTTATTAGGAGGGGTAAGAAGGGGGGAGGGGAGGGGGGGCAAAAAAATAAAAATTGTGTCAGATCGTTCAAAATTGGTACATAGAGGTTTTCGATACTTACAAATCGATTGCGGATATTTTTGAATTTGTGAAATTATTAGGAGGGGCGAGTAGGGGGGTGGGGCGGTAAGGAGGGCTATGGGGCAAAAACAAATAGAAATACAGTTAGACCGTTCAAAATTGGTACAGATAGGTTTAAGAGGCCTGCAAGTCGAATGGGGATATTTTCGAAAGTGTAAAGTGATTAGGAGGGGCAAGAAGGGGGAGGGGAGGGGGAGCAAAAAAATAAAAATAGTGTCAGATCGTTCAACATTGATACATAGAGGTTTTCGATACTTACAAATCGATTGCGGATGATTTTGAATTTGTAAAATTATTAGGAGGGGCGGGTAGGGGGGTGGGCGGTAAGGGGGGGCTATGGGGCAAAAACAAATAGAAATACAGTTAGGCCGTTCAAAATTGGTACAGATAGGTTTAAGAGGCCTGCAAGTCGAATGGGGATATTTTCGATTGTGTAAAGTTATTAGGAGGGGCGAGAAGGGGGTAGGGAAGGGGGGCAAAAAAATAAAAAATAGGGTCACATCGTTCAAAATTGGTACATAGAGGTTTTCGATACTTACAAATCGATTGCGGATGATTTTGAATTTGTAAAATTATTAGGAGGGGCGGGTAGGGGTAGGGCGGTAAGGGGGGGGGGGGGGGGGTATGGGGCAAAAACAAATAGAAATACAGTTAGGCCGTTCAAAATTGGTACAGATAGGTTTAAGAGGCCTGCATTCGAATGGGGATATTTTCGAAAGTGTAAAGTTATTAGGAGGGGCGAGAAGGGGGGAGGGGAGAGGGGGGCAAAAAAATAAAAATAGTGTCAGATCGTTCAAAATTGGTACATAGAGGTTTTCGATACTTACAAATCGATTGCGGAGGATTTTGAATTTGTAAAATTATTAGGAGGGGCGGGTAGGGGGGGTGGAGCGGTAAGGGGAGCTATGGGGCAAAAACAAATAGACATACAGTTAGGCCGTTCAAAATTGGTACAGATGGGTTTAAGAGGCCTGCAAGTCGAATGAGGATATTTTCGAAAGTGTAAAGTTATTAGGAGGGGCGAGAAGGGGGAGGGGAGGGGGGGGGGCAAAAAAATAAAAATACAGTTAGATCGTTCAAAATTGGTATATAGAGGTTTTCGATACTTACAAATCGATTGCGGATATTTTCGAATTTGTAAAATTATTAGAAGGGGCGGTAAGGGGGGGCTATGGGCAAAAAAAAATAGAAATACAGTTAGGCCATTGAAAATTGGTACAGATAGGTTTTATAGGCCTGCAAATCGAATGGGGATATTTTTGAAAGTGTAAAGTTATTAGAAGGGCCGGGGAGGGGGGGGGAGAGGAAATAGAGTTAGGTCATTCAAATTTGGTACATCGAGGTTTTCGATACATACAAATCGATTGCGGATATTTTTGAATTTTTAAAATTATTGGGAGAGGCGGGAAAGGGGGGAGGGAGCGGAAGGGTAAAAAGTAAAATAAATAAATGATTATAATTGCATAAGTTTATAAAAAATGCTATGCAATAGCTTTACCGCGGCAGTCCCCGAGTGCCACACGTATTTTATTTTTTTTTTCCCCCAATAACTGAAAAAAATCTCATTGCTTCTGCGCATAATTTTCTGAATTTTTACTAAATTTGACAGGGCTTTTAATAAGAGTTAACTTGTGAATTTGCCAGCCAAACTGTGTAAAAAAAATATTTTTTATTATGCGCATTTGAACCAATCTTCATACAAATGCTCATATTTCATAGGATATTTAATGTATTTCTATTCCAATTGCCCTATATAATCTCTAAAATGCCTTTTTATTATTTCCATTACCCAACTGCCATAGATAATGGGAGTATTGTATTCGATCAAAATTTTCGGTATGGAGGTTTCACCTAATTTACATATTTTCTCCTGAGTCAAAAAAAAAAAAAAAAAAAAAAAAAAGGGTTTTTTGGCAATTGGTCTGTATGTATGTGTGTGGGGAATCTTCTGACTATCATATCTCCTGCATTAATAAATATAGAACAACGAAACTTCAGAAATGAAACAGGTCTGATGTACAGATGATTCTTCAAACTTTTGGTGAAAATTTGAAAACCGAAGTGGGACCATAAGTCCATATCTCAAAAAGTCTTTAACGATTTCCTTCAAAGTTGTTACGTAAACAGCCTGTTAGATGTCCTTTCGTATACGTTAGATCACGGGTGGCCAACCCGCGGCCCACAGCGTAGTTTCTTGCGGCCCGCGAGGAGACTAACGATATTTAAAGTTTAACAGCTTTGGCTATAACGGATCAAAAATTAATAAATACGGTCTGACTTTTCGAAGAGAAAATACCTTTCAACGATTATGGTAGCTAAAGAACTGTTGTAATGAAATATTATTCGATCCATTATTCATTCTTTTTATTATAGTTTTAATATACATTCATAAATTGTTCATACCATTGTTAATTTATGAATGAAAGTAATTTAAATTAATGTATTTTGTTCCGAATTTTCACCCTACACTTCCTTGAAAAAAGTATATACATACATGAATTTTCACTCACAAACATATATACACACATATGCATATGTACAGTCATAAAATAATAATAATAATTTTCTTCCCCGACTTATTTCACCGTAAACTATCAGCTAATTTACGGCGAATTTTGTCAGGAAAGGAGGGGGGGGGGGGGGTTATATATGACTGTACATACGGTGCAGCCCGAACGAATAAAATACATTTCCAATGCGGCCCACCAAGTGTTTTGGGTTGGACAGGCCTGCATTAGATGATTATTTCGGGAAAATTGACAAGTGTGCTCTATAAGTTTGTCATTTTGAGGTCTCGGAAGTGTTTTCCTTTAAACACGGTTGTGCGGTTTTTTTTTTTTTTTTTTTTTTTTTTTTCCAAACTCACCATATTAACTAACTTTTAGATATCCTTTCGTATGTAATTGTTGTCTTTCATCGAGAGATGAATTTGTCAAGTTTTGATGAAAAATGACATCTCAGAAATGCCTAACACATTTCTTTTTAATTGCTACATAAACCCCTTTTTACCATGTTTTTATTAACATCTATTCTTGTTTGTTTGTGTGTTTGTTTGTCCGGTACAAATCTTGCAATCTATTTTTAACTAACTTCCCTACTAGCTAGACATTTGAAACATCCACAGTAGCTCTGAACTCGGTGACAACACAATACGTTGAAGTCAGATTTTCGAATTTTCGAATAGTTTTCTTTTAATTAATTAAAATATGAAAATGATAAGCTCCTAATAGCAATAAAAAGAGTCATTAAGATATTAGCTATAATTTAATCGTTGCCAAAAAAAATTTACGAGTCATTTTCTTTCGACATAAAAATAAATACATTTAATTAAACGTGAGCGTTAAAAAATTGTAAAAAGTTAAATTGTGCATCTATCAAAAATTGACGTCATTATCATTTTAAAGATTTTCTACACATTGATAAAGTGCTAAAGTAGTTCATGATGCAAATATATGTTGTTCAGAAATAATTAATATTTTATTTTTAAAACCAACTTTTTTTCTTTTTATTCAAATTTCCGTAACTCTTTAACCAATCACATTAGAACATTCATCTTTGGAATATCGATAATAAGGATTTTCTCGCCAAAAGTCGCCAAAGGTAAAAAGTCGCCAAATTTGGAGCCAAATCCATTAACTGCCTATTGGAGCTTTTTAATGCGTTTTAAAGGGAAGACTAAGCTATTTTAACGCGAAAAAAAGGTAGAAATGCAGAAAATTGACATTTGATCAACTTACTAAGCCTCTTTGAAAGAATTTATACAAAAACAAATACAATTATTTACAATTTCGTAACAATACGCATTGATAAAGTGCTAATGTAGTTAGTTCTATAGCTATGATTCAACAGAAAATTTAAAAACATGGTTTATAAAAAGTTTTTTTTATCTTATAATTATTTAGATATCCTTTCGCATGTATTATTTTATTGTTACAGAAAAATTGCTGTCACTCTGATTCGGTAGGTCAGTTTCAGATCTAAGAAACTGGCGTTTCAAAAAATTGCTCAACCGTTATATTATTATTATTATTATTATTATTATTATTTTAACCCGCTATGTGTAAAGTATGTGATTTGTTAGGTCAATTTTATGCCTTCTGACCACAATGTTTCTAAAATGTGTATATGATGTGTGTAATAGTCGGTAATGGAAGTCGTGTGGTTGTTACACACCAGATTTTTATTTTATTCGGAAGTATCGTTATATTTCGTTGAAATCTCTGATAATTATAAATAAAAAGCATACTAAATTCTTTTGGAATTCTTAATAAAATGCTTATATATAACTTTTTTTATTTGACTATTGTTAAAGAAATGTAATATTTGCTACAATTACAGACCAATTTACTCTTGATGATATAAAATGATAGCAAACATAAGGTTTTTTTTTTTTTTTTTAACAATTTGTTGTCAGTCCTCTAATTATTGTCGTAACCCAATTATTCGAATCAGCAAAGTTTAAGTGCTTTTCATGAAATGGGTAATTTTTTAATTTAAATATATATATATATATATATATATATGTGTTCATTTGTAAATCTTGTTAAACTTTTGAGAAGGAGTGTACTTTTCAGCTCATGTAAAAAGTTAAAAAAATTAAAAAAAAAAAAAAAAAAGTGCAATTAGTTTTATATGGTTTTATTAGTAGTAAAAAAAATAAAATAAATAAATAAATCATTTAAAGTTTTTAGGGTTTAACAATTATTGCTAAAAGAAAAAGTATTTGTTTTATAAACAAAATGCTTAAATTAATAAAATTAAACATAATTTATACGTCTCACTAATATATTAAAACCAATGTAACATTTAAAATGAGATAATGAATACAAAAATTTTAAAACTTTAAAAATACATTTTAATTAAAAACATTAAAATACACGACAGACGTTTCGGCTAGAACACTAGCCCTCCTCAGTGTCAAACATACAAGCACAACATTTACAAAAAATTCATAACACAACATAACAAGATTCAGGAGGAATAGCAGAATGTTTGCAGAACAGGCGAAATTAGATTAAAGGAACATAAACGTTCATATAAAACAGGTGATTTAAGATCGAAACTCATAATCCATTCCCTCAATAATGATCATATTCCTGATTTTGATAACTTTAAAATTTTAGCCTCTAATGTAAATTTATATGAATCCCGTATTTTTCTAGAGGGCACTTTTACTAAAATGCAACATTCTGCCTTGAACGAGGCTAATAATGGAGAAACTAATATGTGAAGGCATGAATACGTTGTTTTTCCTCAGTAAGTTATATAACATATTTAATAATAGATGTTCTTTTCTAATATTGTACAGTCAATTTATTAAAAGAAGTTTGACTTACCTGGGTTATCACAGGTAATCATGTATACCATTTCTTGAAGAAAATCTCGTAACGCAATCATCAGATTGTACGCTTAAAAATGCAGTATGAATAACTTCTGGTTTAAAACCATAACAACTTGTTTTGCTGTAATTAAAGGGGATTAATATTTGTTTAATAATTTAAATATTAACTGCATGATAAAGGACTGCCTAGAATTTCACCTTTTAAAATTTATTTAATATTATTATTATAGATTTCTTAGGCACAAAATACGATTAAAATGGAACGTCAGTTCCGAATAACAAAAATTACATGATTGATAAAAATATTACAATGTACTTGTAGAGAGACGCGACATATCGTCACGTGATACGGCAGGTGCACAAAAACAATCAGTTGGCGGGAAGCAAAAAAACAAAAAGAGAAAGTCCGGAACAAGAAAAATGAAAGTTAATAAAAGAAAGTTCTGAGATTAAATATCACAACACCCCCTCTTAAGCTCAGAAATTTTTCAATTGTTCATTAATGCATTTCTATGTCTATTAAAATCAGTTTTTGGTAGAGCTTTTGTGAGGGTATCGGCGCTCATTTCTTTGGTAGGTTTGTATTGAAGCTTTATTAGGCCTTCTTGTATTAAGTTTCGCAGAAGATGATATCTCAGCTGTAAGTGTTTTGTTTTGGACTGGAATTTTTCATTTTCAGCAATCTTGATGGTAGATTGGTTGTCCTGGTACAACACTATAGGACATTCTTGCGGCAAATTTAAATCATCCAGTAGTTTGTTGAGCCACTGTATTTCAAGTGCAGCACTCGCAGCTGCGACGTACTCAGCCTCTGCTGAAGACATGGACACACAGGACTGTTTCTTCGAAGTCCAAAATATTGGATTTTTTCCTATCTTAAATAAATTTCCAGATATAGACTTTCTATCACTTGGATCATTGGCCCAATCCGAATCCGAATATGCTCTAAGAACAGGTTCACCAGAGTTACAAAGTTTTAATTTAATATCTTGGGTATTTTTCAAATATCTAATAACCCTTTTAACTGCCTCCCAGTCTTTCGCTCTAGGATTTTCGTTTCTACGGCTTAAGATGCCAACGGCAACACTTATATCAGGTCGCGATACTGTAGAAATGTAAAGTAACGCGCCTATAGCCTGTCTGTACATTGTGTTGTTTGGTAAGAGATTGTCATTATCAGTTAATTTTATATACCCTGGTTCCATTGGTGTGTCAGAGGGCCGTGCGTTATCTAGCCCAAATTTGGTTACAATGTCTCGTATTTTATTATTTTGATCAAGCGTAATTACTCCTTTACAAGGTCTTTCTATATTTATTCCGAGGTAATATTTGGCTTCCCCAAGGTCGGTTAATGGATATTCTTCCCTAAGTTGATTAATTAGTATGTCAATATTGTGATTTTTACCAGCTACAAGTAGATCATCAACATACACAAGAATGTAAGTTTCTGTGTTATCTTTGTTACGTATATATAAACACTTGTCATGTTGACTTTGTTTAAATCCTAATTTACACAATGTTTCATTAATTTTCAAATTCCACGCTCTAGCGGCTTGTTTCAAGCCATATATCGCTTTCTTTAACTTACATATTTTATTTTCTTCGCCCTGGATAACATAACCCTCGGGTTGATGCATGTATACATCTTCTTGCAAATTTCCATGTAGGAAAGCAGTTTTTATATCTACATGCCTTAGATTCAAATTTTTATATAGTGACATGGTCAAGAAACTTCTTAGAGTGGTATGCGATGCAACTGGTGCAAAAGTTTCGTCATAGTCCACCCCGTATTTTTGAGAAAAACCCTTGGCAACAAGCCTGGCTTTATATTTCTCGACTTGTCCTTGGCTATTGTATTTGGCCTTGAACGCCCACTTACACCCTACTACTTTGGTCCCTGGTTGAGCGTCAACAAGTTCCCAAGTATTGTTTTGTCTGAGTGAATTCATTTCGTCGAGTGTGGCATTCAGCCAATTTTCTTTTTCAGCCGGGTTTTGAATTTTTAATATATCATCAAAACACTTAGGCTCATCAATTCTTTTGTCATTTACTGCAAATGCAAATCTGTCGGGCGGAACACCTTTATTTAATCGTTGTGATCGTCGCGGCAGAGTTTGCGTGTCATCCGGACTATCGTTATCGCCCGCTATATCTATATTTATATCAGTATCTAATATTGGTAATTTGGACACCGGAATTTCATCATTTGAATTTTCATTCTTGATTTGTGATGTTTCATTATTGTGGGATTCTCTATTTTCATCCTCCAAAAATTTTACTGTTCTGCTAATTATTACATTTTTATTATTTGTGCAAATTCTGTAGCCTTTGCTACGATTATCATATCCCACAAAAATTCCTTCTTGAGCGGTGCTATCCAGTTTTCCCCTATGTATTTTATGTACATATGCGTATGCGCGACATCCGAATGTTTTTATATTTGATAAATCGGGTTTACGGCCGGTCCATTTTTCGTAAGGAGTTGAGTCGCATGAGGAGGTCGGGAGCCTATTTTGTATGTAATTTGCAGTATTTACGGCTTCCCCCCAAAAGGAATTCGGTAAATTACTGTCTTTAAGCAGACAGCGAGCCATTTCGGTCAGCGTACGATTTTTACGTTCTGCCACGCCGTTCTGAGCACTAGAGTAAGGAACGGTAAACTGATGCTCAATTCCTTCTTTATTCAAAAATTCATTTACTTCCATGCTAGTGTATTCACCCCCGTTATCGGAGCGAATTGCTTGCACTTTTCGGCCAAATTTGTTTGCGGTCATAGCCACATATTCCTTTAACTTAGAAAATACCTCAAACTTATTTCTTAGCAAATATATAATAGTATAACGACTGTAGTCGTCTATGAATGTAAGAAAGTAATATTTTCCACCTACAGTGGGGGTTTTCATAGGGCCACATAAGTCTGTGTGGACCAGTTCGAGTGGTACGGAGGCTCTAAATTGTGCAGCTTTGGGGTAAGGTGAATCAGTTAATTTTGACATTATGCATGTTTTACATTCAGTATTATGTTTGCAATCATTTAATTTTATACCCACAGCCATGTCCTTGTTAACTAAATCTTTAATGTGGTTAGTATTTCTGTGGCCAAGTTTCACATGCCACTTGTTTATGCAATTTTCGTTATCACAAGTTTGTATTACAATGTTCGCTGTGTGTTTGTTTTCAGAATAATTTAATTGACATTCATATAAGTTATTTTTCACATATCCCTCAATGCATGTATTTCCCTGATTTACAATTTTA
The DNA here is from genome assembly GCA_963930645.1 of Salticus scenicus. NCBI lineage: Eukaryota > Metazoa > Arthropoda > Arachnida > Araneae > Salticidae > Salticus > Salticus scenicus. Next base: position 363,424,233 of record OZ005649.1, on the reverse strand, counting down.
CAGGTTTTATCATCAAATACAGCGATACAGCCATTCTCTGTTGCTCTTTTTATAGAAATTAAATTAGTTTCTATTTCAGGGACATAAAGAACATTTTTAAGTGTTATTTTGTTCTGTGTGTTTTCCGAATTTACGGTATACAAATCCACAGTACCGGAACCCAAAGATTTTAGCTGCGTGCCGTTCGCGATAGTGACGTTAGAAACGTTATTTTTAAGATCGCGAAATTTTAGTTTATCATTGCAGATATGTGAAGACGACCCTGAATCAACCACCCAATTTATAGTTTTATCTCCAACATAAAAAGAATACAATTTATCAGCTTTTGGTTTATTGCTCCCCTCTGCAATTTGAGCGCTATCTGGCTTCTCATTGTTCTGAGAGCATATGTTGGATCTGAAGTTGGGTTTTTTGTTGAAATTTTTACTGTGACTTTTAACAGCAGAATTATTTTTATTTTTTAACTTATAACATTCTTCTATATTATGATTACTTTTCTTACAGTATTTGCAGAATTTCTCCGATTTGTTATGGTATTGGACTTTTAACGCTGAATTTTGATAAGTTTTGTTTTCAAGCCTTTTGGCATATTCATCAGCTAATTTGTTTCGTATATACTCAGGTGTCAATTGCGCTTCGTCTTTCGATTCGAGACTTGTTATGAGAACGTCATACGAAGGAGGGAGTGAGCATAGCATTAATGCAGCTAGGTGCGATTCATCTATGACTTCACCTATAGCAGTGAGTCTGTCGCGTGTTTTATATATATCAGCTATATGTTGGTTTACATCACCACCTTCCATTAATTTTATGGAATAAAGTTTCCTAAGTAAGAAAAGCTTACTCGTAAGGGATGATCTTTCGTGGACTTGGCGCAGAGCATTCCAGCACTCTCGTGCTGTATCTAGATTCATAACGTACACAATCTGTTCGTTATCAATAAGTAGATTTATAATGGCTCTGGCCTTTCTATTTTTTGAACGCCACTGATCGGTTATTGGGTTGGGAGGATCGTCAGTAATGACTGTAAAAAGATCCTCTTTTTGCAAGTACATCTCAATACGAAACTTCCACACATTATAATTTGTAGAGTTCAGCGGTTCAATTTGTATATCTTTTGTTGCTGACATACTTAAACAAAATTTTTGTAATAGTTTTGTTAATATTTGTTCAATTCGTAAATATTCATTTAATATTTTAAATCAACACAGTTCGGATAAATAGTACTTGAAGAAGAAAATAAAATTAAATAGTTTTCATAAAAATAAGCACTTTTCAATACTTTCGATTTAGTGTCACTTCGGTTTTGAAGAAACAAAAACAAATATTTTCGCTTACATTTTCATTTCTTATTTATTTTATTATTTAAATGTAGCAATCTCTTCCAATGTGCAATGAAAAAAAAAACTTTTGAACTTTTGTCAAGAATAAATCTAAATTTTCAATTCAAAATATCAGAATCATAATCTAATGGAGAAACTAATATGTGAAGGCATGAATACGTTGTTTTTCCTCAGTAAGTTATATAACATATTTAATAATAGATGTTCTTTTCTAATATTGTACAGTCAATTTATTAAAAGAAGTTTGACTTACCTGGGTTATCACAGGTAATCATGTATACCATTTCTTGAAGAAAATCTCGTAACGCAATCATCAGATTGTACGCTTAAAAATGCAGTATGAATAACTTCTGGTTTAAAACCATAACAACTTGTTTTGCTGTAATTAAAGGGGATTAATATTTGTTTAATAATTTAAATATTAACTGCATGATAAAGGACTGCCTAGAATTTCACCTTTTAAAATTTATTTAATATTATTATTATAGATTTCTTAGGCACAAAATACGATTAAAATGGAACGTCAGTTCCGAATAACAAAAATTACATGATTGATAAAAATATTACAATGTACTTGTAGAGAGACGCGACATATCGTCACGTGATACGGCAGGTGCACAAAAACAATCAGTTGGCGGGAAGCAAAAAAACAAAAAGAGAAAGTCCGGAACAAGAAAAATGAAAGTTAATAAAAGAAAGTTCTGAGATTAAATATCACAACAGCTAAAGCTATTCCTCCTGAATATATAATCTTCTTATGATGTGTTATGAATTTTTTTGCAAATGTTGTGCTTGTATGTTTGACACTGAGGAGGGCTAGTGTTCTAGCCGAAACGTCTGTCGTGCATTTTAATGTTTTTAATTAAATGTATTTTTAAAGTTTTAAAATTTTTGTATTCATTATCTCATTTTAAATGTTACATTGGTTTTAAAATGCTTAAATATTGTTAAAAGGTCGTTTTCTATTTTTTAGGCGCAAACTTTAACTAATGTTTTTTGTTTCAACATTTTTAAATATTTTGTTGTGTTTAAATAAATATGCTGAAAAACAAATAACAGACGAACTATTTTACAGTTTTCTCTTTCACGTATAATGTAAATATTGATGAGATAGTTTAAAACTGCCCCTGCTGACGCTGAAGTTTTTTTCTTTCTTTAAATTGTTTCTCTTTTTGCGCTTTTCCATTCAAGAAGTTTATCGATTTAGTTGGTTACAAAAGCGATTACTCAAAATAATTTTCATTATTCAAAAGAACATAATGAAAATCCACATATATAAAATTAATTGTTCTATACAAGCACTTTTAATCAAATAATTATATAAGAATTTAATAAGTTTTGAGAAATTTTTTCCTAAAAAAAAACTAAAAAGAACGTAGGGTAGGCTGGTCTAAAAGTACGCACTTAAGGTTCAAACTGTTCTAAAATAAAAAAACATATAATGCTAGATAATTAGCTTAACTTTTATTTTGTTCTTAATTAACACATCTTTCATAAATTAACATAAAACACAAAAATATGCCACATCTTTGGAAAAATTAAAAAATAACAAAAGTAAGAATGCGTACTCTTACAAGTGCTGTTGGATAAGAGTACGCATCTGAGTTGATAAGAGTACAGTCGGTAACAAAAGTATCCGAACACTAGCAAAAATTGCTATATAAAAAAAGTGCACTTCATACGGTTTTTTTAAATAAATCCTTGTCGAATCCTGTTCTTAGTCAGTGTAAGAACATGATTCTATAAGGATTAATTTAACAAAACCATATGAAGTGTACTCTTTTTCCATAGGAATTTTTGCTAGTGTTCGGACACTTTTGTTATCGACTGTACGCAGGAAAAATGATCTGAAAATTCGTGCCTACGTTACTTGCACTGGTCACAAATAAAGTTTACTTCACCTTCATAGCTCGTATAAGCTTCATGCCACCACTCCTCGTACTTGGAGCATCCTATTCAGTCTTCGTCTGGGGGGTGGGGGGTCTAACTATACTTCACCACATGGTGGACATTTCCATTTTCTTTTTTTTTTTTTTTTTTTTTTTTGGAGGGGGGGGGGTGTTTTCTTTAGAACTTGAAACCGTTTTTTGGCCCTTTTAGTAGTTGGTTTTGGAATTATTTTTGGGATTTTCTTTGGTACCTGTTTAAAGGCCGAATCCTCTTCGAGAGCCAACTTGTACGGTGACCCACTCAAAATGTCTGATTTTGTTGTTTTGCGGTTAGATCTTGAGAATACTTCAGCTTGTGGTAGTGGGGCTATATCTACAAGCGGTACGTGAGGCGATTTAATTCCTTTATTTTTAATGCAGGTAGGTAGAGTATGCGCTCTTTCTCTCAAAATATTTTGACTATCTTTAAATGACGTGTTCTCACTCTGCAATTTGTTCGATATTTCATTTGTTGTGCATGAGGACTGTGATGAATTGTCCGGTACATTGTTGTTACTAGCTGAAAAAGTAATTTCCTTTGATGTTTCATTGATAGTTTTGCACTGCTCCTTGTTGGACTTTTCAATCCCCCCGAAGTTGCCAGCCTGAAGTTGCTCTATCACCTCATTAGTTCGATTCCCCTTATCGTCGCAAACGACGTCAGCCATGGCAGATGTAGCGTTTCCCTCACAATAAAAGTTTTGTACTGGATCATGAACTGGATGGAAATTTCGTTTCAATTTTGTTCCAGGATGATCCAAAGTATTTTCACTCTTTTTCAATTTGTGGTTGGTCCCCTAATTGTACTCTGTACTAAATTGGCAGTGGAAACAATGAGTTTTTAAAGGCAAGGCCCGACTTAGACTACCTCGAGACCCGGGGCAAGCTTATTATGGGGGGCCCCTTGCAGTGGCATAAGAGGTCTTTAGGTATCAAAATTTCTGCTTATGCCTGTTGGGGGCCCCTTCCAGAAGGGGGGCCCAGGGCAACTGCCCCGCATGCCCTGACGTTAATAAGGGCCTGTTTAAAGGTTCTTTGCATGTGTGAAGTTATAGGTCATTTCGTCAAGTATTTTTTAGAGAATCTAAAAAATGTCAAAATTATAAAGAAATTCTAATAATTCGATCACCTGTTGTATATATATATGTATGTATGTATAAACCCGGCTCTAGTAATAAAAGTAAAAAAGCATATATATATATATATGCTTTTTTACTTTTATTATCCGACTCCCATAGCTACTGGAAATATTGTTATTCGGTCGAAAATTTCGATATTAAATGTTCATAACATATTTTAAGATCTTTTGAGTCCAAAATTTGGTTTTTGGTAACTGGTCAGTGTGTATATTTATGTGTGTGTGTGAAATCTCCTGACTGCCATATCTCCAAAACGAATAAAAATAGAATGATGAAACTTTAGAATAACAGTTCTAGTTTTCTTCAAATGTGCAACATAAACCCTTTTTTAGATATGCTTCAGCATGCATTATGTACTTCAGGAAAATTAACATGCGTCATGATTAGGTATGTCTGCTTTAGAGCAGGTGTGTCTAACCTAACCTGCAGCACGCGACGAGACTAACGATAAGTTTGACAACTTTGGTTAACACACTAAAAATTAATTAATTTATTCTGACTTTCCGAAGTCAAAATATTTTTCAACGATTATGGTAGCTAAAGTATCACATTGTTTTTTAACCGACTTCAAAAAAGGAGGAGGGTCTCAATTCAGACCGTATGTTTTTTTTCTTTAATTAACAGTTTTTCAGATAAAGTAAAGAAAGAGGAGTTGTTAAGCAAACAAAAGAGAGAAAAACATAATAGAGTGTTTCAGTATTTTGCTCCATATATTACACGATGTTTTACTTAACGCTACTGAAGTTTGAGCCCATAGATCATAATGATAAAGAATTTTTCGTTGTGTCCCTGTAAAAACCTATAAATGCTAGATTCACTAAAATGCTTATAGTTAGTGCAACAGTGATTTATAATATTCATATAAATTTTCAGCTCAATTGAATAAGGCGTTTAGATGCTATCGCACTTTTAAAAATTTGGTCCCATAGGCCATAATGATAATGAATTTTTCTTTGTGTCGCTGTAAATAAACTGTAAGTGCTAAATTCACCAAAATCCATACAGTTGGTGCAACTGTGACCTATAACATGTGTATAATTTTTTTTTTGCCAAATTAATAAAGGGTTTAGACGCTATCGCACTTTTAAAAATTTGTCCCCATAGGCCATAATGATAAAGAATTTTTCCTGGTGTTCCTGTGAAAAAAATATAAGTGCTAGATTCACCAAAATCAATAGGGTTCGTACTATGGTGACGTACAATATATGTAGCAACTTTCAGCTAATTCGAACAAAGCGTTTAGACGCTGGCGTGTTCACTCACAGACACACACACATACATACATCATCGTAAAACTAGTGAAAACGGACTCAGGGAACCTCGAAACGTATAGAAACATCATAATTTCAAATTCAGATTTTTGACATGATTACACTACTTTCCTCACTATAGTGTTCGGAAAGTAAAAATATGGAATTATTTAATGACCTAGAGTACCAGAAATATTTATGAGCTATATAAAGTTAGTTGTATAGTTTTTGTTGGTGTATATTTTGTTTGTATTTCATGTATAGGGACACACAAACGTATTTCGTACCATTATAGCCGATGGACAAATTTTCCTAAGCATATTTTAACGTGATTACAATGCATTTAATATAACGAAATAACAAAAATTATTAAGATGCTTAAAAACATATTTTCTGTTTAAAAATTTGTGTATAATCAACAATTATATACAAGGCCGCACAAAAGAATTCTGGTAACATTTTATAATAATCCGAATACTGTCAAATTTGACACAAATATTTATGAGTTCTACAAAATTATTTGCGTAGTTTTTATATATTTATATAATGTTTGTGGCTCATGTGTCATGTACAAAGACACACCAAAGAATTTCGTACCATTACGGTCTACACACGGAATTTCTTTCACTTGCCTATGTTGAAAGGACTGACGAAACAATCACTTCTTTCTTCGTCCATGAGTTCACCGTATATAAATTTTATTATACTTTTATATAATAAAATTCCTCTGTGTATACAGTAAAACATAGATTACAATTTTATGCTGCAAAATTTACCATAGGAGCACCAAAGTAATTTTTAATAATTAAAAACTACGCTGAATATCATAGCACATTACATGTATTTCTAATATTTATTCAAAATAGTCCTACTCAGTTTTATGCATACATGAACATACATAAGTTCAAAAGGGAAATTTCATTTTACAGTTGATTTCAATCATTTAATTTAATAAAAGCAAGAACTCATAACCTGCTTCGTTTGTACAGAATATTTTGTTTTAGTTTTTCTATCAAAGAGCATTCTTCAAACTTTTTATTATTATTTTTTATTATTATTATTTTAATGGATATATATTTTTTTTTTCTGAAACGAATAATAATAATTAAATTTAAAACATATATTTGTTAACAAGTTCAGAAAAATCCGAAAATAAAAATACAGAGAGAGAGGAAAATTTGATTAGAATTTCTATCTCTGCTTAAAATAAGTTTCTTAACGAATACAGTTTGTTAATATATTTCGCTGTATTACAAGTATAGCAGTATTTTTTAAAGAAGATACTTTTCGAATTCTTGAATTACAAGGGTTTCTAACTTATTGATATTTTCCGTCTAATAAATTTAAATAACTTCTTTTAAATAAATCGCAAAATTCAAGCATTTTAATGATCTGGACTAAAAACATTTTCCTGTAAATGACGTAGTACATCTGTTATTCTCTGTTATATCTATTAAAATGAAAGTTTAAGAAGGTAATATCACGTTCCATGATGTAATTTGGATTAAATTTTATGAAACATGAATAAAGCTTAATTAAATTATAGAAAATGCATAAAAACTTCTTTTTATTTCACGATAACTAAAATTTATTATTTAAATATTTTCCTTTTTTACGCTTTGTTACCAGAAAGTAAAAAATAAAATGGTGTGTCACTCAAACAACTTTCTCTTATCCTGCATTTCAATGTATAAAGAGAGACTGCAGATTAAGTCGTAAGTTCAATATGTCAAAATAATAAGATCAATCTAATCTAAAAACGATCTAAAGTAGGTTTAGGAAAAGTTTTATTTCACAAATTTTTCTGTGTTGGGGGACTACCGCCTTTCTGAAAACCCGTTCAAATCTGTACTGATAATTATAAAGGATTTAAGTCCAAAAATGTCGATTTTGAGTTAAGTACATAGTCAGACTCAGAAAAGAATTCTCAATCGATTGGTATAAAGGATTTAAGTCTACGTCATTTAGTCTTTGAGAAAATCGATTGGTAAAAAAAAGGATCAAGTCAGAAATTTAGCCTTAATCTTTGGTATAAAATATTTAATTCAATTTCTGACCTTTATTAAATGAAGGTTGACAATCACTGAATGGTATAAAGGGTATAAATCAACATAATCCCTTTTTCGTAATCGATTCTTGTGATTTGTTTTTAGTTAGTTTAACTTTATTTTTCGTCTCCTGAAAAATCAAGAATATGGACTTAAATCCTTTATACTTATCAGAACAGAACTATAGAGCCTACATTTATGGGGGGGGGGGACAAACCAAAGCTGTTATTAATTTGCCTTCACATTTGCCAATCTTGATTAGATTTTTAAAGTGGCAACTTAATACGAACTTTAAAATACGAAATTTGAATTTCCTTCAATTATTTGTTTTTAAGTTATATACTGATAACATATATATATATATATATATATATACAGAACAATAGCTAAAATTGGACTTTCATATTTAGGGCAACTCAAAACGTGATATTGTACAAATAATAATAATAATAATAATAATAATAATAATAATCTGATGTGGACACCAAATGACTTCCTTATACACCGGTTGGAATATACATATTGTTATGAAAACAATGATATTTTTGTGTGAAAAAAACCACAAAAGTCACGATAATAGGATTATATATACCTCCGAGAACAGACAGTAGTTTTTTCAAAAATAATACTCCACAGCTTATTACAGAATTTCTCATTGGCAAAAACACAGCTTAGAGTTCAATGAAAATCATTCGAGTACAGATGGCCTACTTTTGTTCTCTTTAGCAAAAATTAGTGGCGAAAAATGATACCAAAAATATTAATTCCATTATAATTAGGAAAGGGTTTACTATTTAGGCTACCCTGAAACAATATTTACTGCTAAATTTGATCGCTAATCTCGCCCAGACGCCAAGTTTGTAGCCAATGCATATTTTGGACTTGGAATCGATTTTTGCGATTTGGCGTCGAATTTGTAGTTTAGGCTTGCCAAAGTTTGGAAACTCTTAACTTCAATAGGTGTCGAGTTCTGGAATTTTTGCAATGATTCATTGGTTTCTAGCGCAGAACTACCTCGAAAATTCTATAAACCACTGACAATACTCGCGGTGAATTCAAATTCCATTCAGACTTCGAAATTTCTGGTTGTCCCTGGATTAACGAAATTTCTGCTCTGTAGAGTATTTAACAACGTTTATTTGATTTCTGTAGTAAGAATAACTTTTTCATTGCTTTGTTTTGAGAATATTCATTGATTATTAATTTTTGAAACACAAAAAACAGTTTTATTCACCTCCTTCCTGAATATTCGTTAAATAAAGTGCATTCATCGACTAGAACCTGCTTATGTATATAAGAATTACTTTCTACATGCAAAAATGTCGACAACTCTCATAACAATATCTTTACAGGCTCTATTTATGGGCTGCATATTAATTAAATAAAATGCATTCGTCGACAGGATTTGCTTATGCCTTTAAGAATTACTTTCAACACGCAAAAATGTTGACAATTTTCTTAACAATATCATTACGGGCTCTATCTATGGGCTGAATTAAGTAAAATGCAATCGTCGATTAGAACCTGCTTATGTACTTTCTATTGTACACGAAAAAATGTTGACAACTTTCATAACAATATCATTACGGGCTTCTTCTGTAATCTCTATAATGATAGGTCATATAATCGCCAAAAACTTTGTATTTTTGGTCATTATGGTTATAATTTTCGTAAATATCTCCAAAATGGAAGGTCACAGAAAAACAAAAAGGGGCGGTGCACAACTAGATATTATTACAAACCTACAAAACAATTTACAACGTTATATGTCCTACCGTTTTTGAGTTATGCGAGATACACATACACATACACATACACTCCTGCTCAAAAGTTTAGCAAGATTTGCAAACGATCAGTTTTTTTTTTTTTTTTTTTTTTTTTCCCCTTCAATTTTAAAATCTCTCGATGAAATAAATCTTTCCAAACATTTGTATTTAAAGAACTGGGTCTTCCTCGTGTTTTTCACTGAAGGTTAGTTCAAGACAACAATTAGGGAGGTGGTAACAAATTGAGCAAAATCAGTAATGTTTGTGATCACCCTGTATCGTTAAGAGAACGAAATTATCTGTAACTTTAGGATATGTTAATATAGACTCAGTACAATTTGTGGATGAATTTGTGTGACGATAGTATATTAAATAACTGAAATATAAGCATTTATTTTAAAACTTAAAAAAAAAAATCCGTATGATTTTTTTATTTATAATATACAAAATTTTAAACGAAAATTATTCCCACTTTCAGAAAAATTGAAAAAACACTTTTGAAATAATATACTGCAATTGGAATACAAATATCTTAAATATCTCATGAAATATGAGCATTTTTATGAAAAAGTTTTCATTGCGCATGTGCGAAAGATAGAAAAAATTTCATTACACAGGTTAAAAGCTAGATATATTAGGTAACTTTTATCAAAAGTTCATTTGAATAGAGTAAAAAGTAAGCAAATTATCGGCAAAAGAGCGAGCTAGATTTTAAATCATTTTCCAAGAGTTTAAATTTAAAAAGGGATTTTTCACATGCCGCGTAATTAATTTGAAGATATTATTTCAACCACTTTTCAAAAGTTCTTTTTTGTGAAAAACCCCTTATAAGCTTGTCATATTTTTGTTTATCTACGAAGATTTGTGATATTATAAGGGGTTTTTCCCAAAAAAGTACTTTTGAAGCGTGGTTGAAATAAATTGGATCTTCAAATTAACTACGCGGCATATGAAACACCCCTTATGAAATTTCAACTCTTAGAAAATACCAAAATCTAGCTCGTTCTATTCCAACAATTTGCTTAATTTTTACTCTATTCAAATGAACTTTCGATAAAAATTGCCCTATACATCTACCTTTTGACCTATGTAATAATTTTTTTTCTATCTTTCGCACATGCGCAATGAAAAAGTTTTTCATAAAAATGCTCATATTTAATGAGATATTTAAGATAATTGTAATCCGGTAGCAGTATATTGTTTCAAAAGTTTTTTATCAAATATTCTGAAAGTGGGAATAATTTTCGTTTAAAACTCTGTATATTAAAAATAAAAAACATGCAAATTTTTCTTGGAGTTTTAAAATAATACTTATATCTCCATTATATAACATGCTATCGTCACACAAATTCATCCACAAATTGTACTCGGTCTATATTAACATATCCTAAAGTTACAGATCATTTCACTCACTTAACGATACAGGGTGATCACAAACATTATTGATTTTGCTCAATTTGTTACTGGCCCTCTAAATGCTATCTTAAACCAATCTTCGCTGAAAAACATGAGAAAGACCCATTTCTTTAAACACACAATTTTTGAAAACCTTTCATCGAGAGATAAGTTTTTAAAAATTGAAAAAAAACTGATCGTTTGCAAATCTTTCTAAACTTTTGAGCAGGCGTGTACATACACAAATACACATATGTACATACAGACGTCACGAAAAATTGTGTAAAGTTGCATATATCTCTAAAACGGGAGCTCGTATTAAAGTCAATGTTGCAGGTGTACAATTAGACATCATGACAGTTTCACGATCGTTCGTTTTTGAGTTATTCGATATACAAAATCCATTGCGCAATTCGGGATTACAAACAAAGTAAAAAACAGAGTTGAAAATAGAAAATCAAAAAATACTTTGTTTATAGTATGGATATGAGAAATTTATTTTCATTTCCTGAGCAGTGTTCGTCGGCAGGGAAATGTAGCAACGTACTTCCATCAATTACATTCAATAAAAAAGAACGTTTAGCTTAATTTAGAGTAGACCTGTATATTGCTTATAAACTATATGCACATCACATTATGTACTTAAATTTAGTTTTATATGAAAAAAAAAAAAAAAAAAAAACTATTACAAATTGGAATAAACTTGCAGCAATTTCCAAGTATAGCCCCAATATATCCAAATATTTTGGGTAGCTTTATAAACGAATAACGAATCCCAACAAACACAGGAGAGTCGGGCCTATTACGGAAGGCGTACGGCATGCCGAACAGTGATTATGGCCCACATACCACCTTCAGTATCGGTTCCATAAAGTTTCTGTCCTCTCCGCCGCAACGTCGCCAAATGGCATCGGCCCATATTTGGATCAGTATCAGCGAAATATATCTTATCGGCGTAACGACAGTCTATGTGTTTAAAACATTTACTGTCCAACATCGCTTTCTGTGGAATATTGGCACGCAGCCAAAAAAGACGAGTCTAAATGGAGCGATCTAGTAGAGAGGAGGAACTAATAGCGGAGGGGTTTTTCTTGACGCGTTTTTCGTTCTCCTTCATTTCCACGTGATAGTGACTGCGCTTCATACTCTTTCTTTTTAAAGTATTATTTTCGTTCTAGAATTTGTGAATTCGACTTGCGTTTGAAAAAAATTGTTTTTAAATTAGATAGAATGGCTGGAACATCTAAGTCTAAAGGATTTCGAAGTAATTCGAAAGAAATTATTTATAATGTTATTAAAGTGTGTGATGAAGAAGCACGTTTAGGGAGAGTAAAAATTCCTATAACCCAGTCTTCGAAACGCGCGAGCATGCTTACAGGAATTTCTTTATCAAGTGTGTATAACATTAGAAAACAAGCAAACGATGAGGAAAATCCTGAATTCTGCTCTCCACAAAAAAAGCAGAAAAGAGAATCTACATCTCATTTGAAAATCGATTCCTTTGATATTGATGTGATAAGAAGAACAGTGCGGGATTTTTATATAACAGAGAAAAAAGTTCCAACAATATCGAAACTGCTTCCCGTGATCAAAGAAAAAATAAATTTTGCTTGGGGAAGAGAAACTTTGAGAAAAATTCTCCACGAGATCGGATTTAGTTGGAAGAAAACTCAGAATAAAAGAAAAATTCTTATGGAAAGATCCGACATAGTTTTATTAAGAACAAAATTCTTAAGGAGCATCAAGCAATATAGAGATGAGAAAAGGCCTATCGTTTACATAGATGAGACATGGGTGGACAGCAATCTCACATTTGGAAAATGTTGGCAGTCTTCCGAAATTTTTGGAGTTGTAGAAACAGGAAATGCATCTCGCCGTGTTATTGTTTTATGTGCAGGTGGAGAAATGGGTTTTTTACCCAATACCAATTTAATTTATAAAGCGAATGCTTCAACGGGAGATTATCACGGGCAAATGAATTCTGCGATTTTTGAGAAATGGGCCCGAGAGAAATTAATCCCAAATCTCCCTCCTAAATCAGTTCTAATCATTGATAATGCTCCTTATCACTCTATACAATTGAACAAGCCTCCCAATTCATCCCAGAGGAAAGAAGAGATAATGGATTGGCTTGCAAAAAATAATATTTCTTTTTGTTCTTCTAGCAGAAAAATCGAACTACTAGATATTGTAAAACGAAACTCACCAGCAGTTAAAACATATAAATTTGATTCTTTGATGGAAGAGCATGGACATTCGGTTTTGCGCCTCCCACCATATCATTGTGATTTGAATGCTATTGAATATGCATGGGCCGAGTTAAAAAATTATGTGCGAAATCACAATGCTACTGGAGATCTAGCGATGTCCAATTTATTAAAAATTTCCGAAGAAGCCATCAGCAGTATATCAGAAAAGAACTGGCAAAATTACTGCAAACACGTACTTAATTTAGAAAAAGAATATTGGGATAAAGACGGAATTATCGAAGAATTATGTGATCCTATTTGTTTCTCTGTTAATTCCGATACAGAAACGGAAAGTGACTCGGAATATTCCTCTAATGAATAATTAACATATAAATAAGAATAAAAGATGTAAGTTGTTACATTAATTTTCAAATTAAATTTGTATTTATTTATTTTCCAAATTCTAATATATGTTTTTCTATACAAGGAATATAAATATTTCCGTGTCATTTCTTTTTCTTTTTTTTATTCACATCATATTTTTATTTATATATTTTGAAATCTTTACTTTTCATTTGTTCATTAATTTAGTTGCTTTTAATTGTTACAAATTGAAAATGTATTTATTTATTTTAATGATTAAACGCATTTATTTTTTAATTGCGTAAAATCAAAAGATTCCAAATTATACTAGGAAATGTTTTTATACTTTTTAATTTAAATTATCTCAGATTAGAATGGAGAGAGACAGAATTTACATATTTTGATGATTCATATGTATGTGTTTCTTAATTTAATTGCATATGTATATTACAAACTGAATATGATTGATTCATATTTTTTATATGAATAAAATATATATACTTAATCTTTCATTAAAATAATTAAACGAATATTAAATTTTATTTAATAAAATAAATATTTAATTATTTTTAAAAAATGCACAAAATCAAAAGAATAATAAATTTTTGAAAACTAATTATATCGAAAATGAACAAATTATTCTTGAATATCTGCATCTGAATGATTCAGTGGCAAGCATCAGCTTGAACCCCTTCCAACAAATCGACTCGTCGGTTTCCGCCTGTAAACCGGAAGTTTACCTTTCCACCTAATCGGTGGTTAGACAGTACAATCGAAGCTGCCATCCCAAAATCCGATATCGGATTTGTATTTCCACAATGCAATCCCTTGACGAAATTTTTTTTCGCCCGATTCCGTAGGTCGGTTCCGATGACAAGATGTTTCCGGTAAGTTCGTGCTAGCGGTTTTCGGGGTTTGTCGAAAAAGTGACGTCATATCGGAAATTTTCCACTAACGTTTGCATTCCGATGAGTTCGTGCTAGACCCACAGAAACGTTTCATCTTGTCGCTTAGCAATTCGACGTGGCATCAGTCCACGAAGTATTCGTCGCTATTTTAAAAATGGATGACGTGTCCATATAGTTTTTGATATGTGCTGTGCAGAAATTCTTGTTGATCGATGACAACAGGTGCATCGCTTATTGCAATTGGTACCATCAATTCGTACGAGATGGAGGAATCCCCGCATTTAATGATGTTTATTTTTCTGATAAAGCTTGATTACATTTATCGGATGTGTCAATTCTCAAAATTACCGAATTTGGAGTGACACTGTTTCTCATGCCTTCCGGGAGAGTATATTACATCCCCACAAGATGGACATGTGGGCGTCAATCAGTCGAAAGAAAATTATTGGTCGAATTTTCTTTTCTTTTTACGACAACAGTGAATTCAGAGGTGTATCGTGAGATCAAGCAGCAGTTTATTCCTTTGCTTGTAATCGATGAACAGCATTGCTATCTGCAGCAAGACAGTGCTCCGCGGTTGGATTTCTCACGCGAGTTTTTTTTTATTGATTGTTTCATTACCTGCCCTGCCCCTCGAGGTCACCAATATACTCCGATTTGATCCCCTAGGTTTTTTTTTTTTTTTTTTATGGGATACCTCAAGGATAACGTTTACAAGATATAACCTGCCAATCTAGACGAGATAAAGCAACAAATTACAGAAGAGATGGAAATAATCCCGCGCCGGATGTTCATAAAAGTCTTCAGAAATGTGACCAATCTCCTTCCAGACATTGCTCGAGAAATCTTACAGCAACTCAATAAGGAAAAGTTGTTTGGTGAAAACTCTTTTCACAAAATTCCTCTATGCTGAAAGTCTCACTAATTAAAATGTTCATACTGGATTGTCACTTTAAATAGCTTCTATATTAAAAAAAAAAAAAAAAGAAATCCTTAAAAATGCCTTCCAACTAATATCTTGCTTCAATTAAAAAAAAAAAAAAAAAAATATTCAAATTGACAGTCAATAAATCATTCTCAAAACATAGCAACTTTCGATATTCCTGCGAAATATTGTCTCTCAAAATTTTTGGTTTTTCTTAGAAATTTCTTTCATTAAAATGCAGAGTAAGAGAAAGTAATGGGAGTGACACACCAGATTCACTTCGTCAAACAGGATTAATAGATCAAAAGCAGAATTATAATTACTCGGTAAATTAACATTTAATTGTCAAGATATTGTTTTATACATATTCTAATACACTGCAGTAAAACATCAACCAAATGCATTGTTTCCAAAAATCTACATAACAGTTATTAAGACTTTATATAATAAAAGATGCTCTAACTTTCAAAAGTCATGAGGAATGATATTTTAATATGCAAACACAGGATGGTGTATTTATATAACAGTTATGCGTATCCAAATGACAAACTTGCTTATAAAGTTCCTATCTTGATACAGACACACGCATATATATTTCTAAAAAATTTCTTTTTCAGCTTTTTAGCTCACATTTTATCAAAGAGAGAGTACATAAAGTAGCGCACATGATTCAGAGTAAAATACAATTTCTCAATGTAATTGATCTGATGTTAGAAAGAAAACAGAATTCGAACAATTGGAATGAACTAGAGCTAACGGCCAGTAAAAACATCAAAGATGATTATCATGGCGATTATTGAGGATTTTGTAATTTGTGTGTAGGGCCGTGATTAACAAATATTTAAATTAGCCTTTTGTATGAGAAATATGTGAAAAGTTGGGATAAATTCTTCCTTTTGTCAAAAAAAAATAAAAAAATAAATAAATGTGTGTAAGTTAAATGAATGTGGTTGTAGAATTCTGGAACGAATGTTAAAAATATTTCTTTTTGTATGGTAATCTTGTAATATTGAAAAGCCTGTGTAATGGAATTCTGTATATTTGTGCATGCGTATATGTTGTGAAAGGGATTAAAAATTTCAGATATTTTGAAATTGTATGAATGTATCTCATGAGAATTTGTGTTTGACATTCGTTAGCGTCGAAAATGAATGTAGTATTTAATCCCCGTCTTCGTTCATTGTATTGCAATTCTGGAAATTCATTGTGCTCTTAAAAGTACTTTTCCCTAGAGCCTATAAATTTTAATCCCATTATGGTCTTCGTTTTGAAATACAGTATAGGATCCGTTATCCAGAAAGCTTGGGACCTGGGATATTCTGGATAAGGGGTTTTTCCGTAATTCGGAACACTTTATTATATGTATAAAAATGGTACAAAATAATTCCATAAGTAGCAGTGATAAACGTGAATAATATATATGTAAACACATTACCTATTTTTTTTGTTCATTTAATAAATTATTTCCACAAAAAAAAAAAAAAAAAAAAAAAAAAAAAACATTCTTAATTAGAATTTCAAACTATAAATAATAATAGTAATAAAAAATGAAAAATAAATAAACATATATAAAATTTAATTTTGGACCGGAAAGTAAAATCCTTTCATTTGGATTTTGCAAAAATTTCTATATTTTTTTGCTTATAGTGTGTCTCTGCTCTGATACAAATAGTTCATAAATGTTTCAAATATTTTTAGCACATAATGTTAAATATTTTATGAAATGAATTCTAAAGATAATGGAAATTAATAAAACTATTTAAAATTTTTATAACAATTGGGACTTCATGCATGCGACCTGAGTTCAAGTTCAAGGATAAAATTCATCTGCTATTGGTCACTTTAAGAAGTATGTGTTATTAATGTTTATCTATTAAAAAATACAATAAAAATTCATTTTCTAACCTAAATTTGCATAATTTTCAGTAATTGTTTGGACAATTTTGCGCTCACCATATTTCCTCAGAATAACATCGTAGCATTAAAGGAAGTAGGTTGTAAAACTATAATTCTGACCGCTGCTATTGTATAACTTTAATTCTTAAATTTTACGATAATTAAAAATTTTGTTTGTTGGCATTTTGCATTCTGGTTTTCGGAACATTCTGGATAACGGGTTTCCGGATAACGGATCCTATACTGTATCATTTTTCTCTGTAATTCTAAATCCACTGATATGCCTTGGCTGAATTTTTATCTCTCATACTTTCTCTGCTTGAGTTCAAGGTTACACGAGCTCTTTCCCTCCGTGGCTCAACAGTGGGGTGGGCGGGAGTAGCCCCT
Organism: Salticus scenicus; assembly: GCA_963930645.1. NCBI lineage: Eukaryota > Metazoa > Arthropoda > Arachnida > Araneae > Salticidae > Salticus > Salticus scenicus. The sequence continues at coordinate 363,406,696 of OZ005649.1, read as the reverse complement.
CCCCTGTGACGTAGATTTTGACATCAGAATATAAAAGGATCCTTCAGAAACTAGCAACGGTGCAGAGCTTCAATACTCATAAATTATCCATTGTCCAAAAGCGACCCATGACATTTTGCACACATTTACAATGAAGGACATTACTTTTTATTGCTCTTTTACAAAAGAGACCCAATTTCGATCGCAGTAGGAGGTTTGTCAGCCAAGAATATCTCTCTGCTGCTTCGCGTCAATTCGATTCCCACATCCAAGGGATATCAAAAGAAACCGAAGTTGAAGCCAGTTTCTGAAGGGTCCAGCGTCGTATGAGTATCTTTATGTGTGTAGTTTGTTTCTCCACACGTGGTATCGGGTGGAGGCCATTGGGTTGTTATGTGTTCTGTGTGGGGCGAAACATGGTTTCGGTTTGCTTCCCCCCCCCCTCTTTGCTAAAATATCTTACGCAGCTCCGGCTTCCTAGTGAGTAACTTGAGAGTTCAGTTCAGAGCGTTGTTTTATGTATGAGTAGAATGATGATCGTCTTATGATTCTTCGTCTTGGAGTTTCCGCTATCAACTCGTCGTGCTACTTCGGGTTTCTTCGTGTTTCTTCGGCCTGGCTGGTCGAATAATACGAATGTCTTTTTATGTCCGCTGGCTGTCCGTGGGTTATCTACGCTTAATAGGTTTCAAGTTTGGGGATAAAAATGTGATTCTCCAATGGTGCTAGCTGAATCAGATATTGTTGTTTTTGAAATTGAACTGCGTTAAGCATTGGGAGCATTAATACTTATGTGGCAGTTATTAAGTAACTGAAGGTGAAGAAGCCCAGCTTAACTGGATGTCTACGCTTATTTTCAGATAAATGTTTTTTCTTAAAAAACTCAAGTGCTGTAGCCCTGTCTGTAAAACTTACGGTGGATCTCTCGAAAGCGACGTTCTGATGTTTACCCCGGATTATTAAGGGAGCTGTGACACCTCATCATTTTGCCAGAACCGTCATAGCCCATTGTTTATTATGTAAGCTCATTTAAAATTATTGTTCTTTATATTTTATATCAGATTTCTATCACGTACCTAAAGAAATGTTACTTGTTTATTTTATAAAGTATGTGGTTTGTTTCAGCATATGATATGCCGAAAGATTTATTACTGTGAAACAAGTAATTATATTGTTTTGTAAATTTATATATATATATATATATATATATATATATATATGGTGGGAGCACCATGCTCTTCGAACATTTGATTCTGAAACCAGCCTTGCACAGATCTATTTATCTCACTGCAGCCAGGAGCGTAGAATCGTGACGGAATGACGTAGCTGTGATGTCAGGCGTCGTCATTATCATCCCCTGCGTGCGCGCATCCCCATAGACAGAGTCTTGGAGCACTTTCGAGAAACAGTTCAGTTGACGTTGGGACCTCGATGAGACGACTGTTTTGATTTCGACGATGTTAGACGGTAACTTGGATGCAGATCTGTCGACGTCCGAAAATGGCAACTGAACTTCATTATTTTATTTTGACGAAAGTTAAACTTCTGATTTGACTTTTAAATGTGACTGTTTTGGTCGGCTGTTTAATTTTAATTCGTACTATAATCTTGTGCATAAATGTAATATAGTTATCATTATTTAAATATTAAATAATTAATAGTAATCATGCATTAGTTAATTTTTAACGCCCACATAAGTTCCCCACCACAATTATCAGAAGCGGGATTTAACGTAAACTTTTGATGTAACATAAACGATTCTGGGCCTGAACTAAAACAAAAACTATTTTGATTATTGATGAAACATAAACTTTTAACTGAACTGAACTTTAATGACTGGATTTAACTTTTAACTGACTTAAAAAAAAAAAAAAAAAAAAACTGTGTCGACATTTCTTCGCATGCTTAATCATGTTATGAACAGTGGTTAAAATACAGAATATTTTGCCTGATCTAAAATTCTCGCTGGATGAATAAATGTATAAAGTGTGACCTGTTGTTCCTGTTCTGCAAAGGTACGTCAGAGCGCCTACGAAACCTGCTTAAATTAAAGTAACAAGGCACCTGCTGTTTCTCTTCTGCAAAGGTACGTCAACTTTTGTTTTTATTACATGATGGCTTCTTTAGAGGATATTCCCCAAATAGGTATTGCACTAGGACAAGAAAAATATAATAAAATTAAAATTCTGCATAGGTTTCTATTCGAGAATGGAGGTGATCGAAAAAACAGATGCAGAATAAAAAAGTTTACAGGATTCAATTTCGCCGTTGGCGATAACGACTACATTCAAAAACAAAAGTTTATAAGTGATAATTTTTCTCTGAATGAGTTGATAACAATCAGTAATTTATTAAATGTCTCTTTTGAGGGTACTAAAGAAGAGTTACGTGACAGATTATTGTCCAAATTATGTGATATTGAATCATTAATAGATGAAAATGGACCATATTCCTCCTTTGGGTTCGAGACTATAAAAAATCAGCTGTTTTCGGTAAACAATTCTCAACTTTACCATAGCAAAGCATTGTGGCTTGCAAATTTTTATCTTGCAATATTATTTCTAAGAGTTACAGATTATATGAAATTGAAGTAAGAGTGATATAGTGATAACTTTGTTTTGTTTTTAATCCAGTTTTAGTAATATACTTTAATATTAATCAACATATGTAATATTAAAAGTTGCCGTGTGAAATGTGGCGATGTTAAAAAATTTAAATGGATGTTCCATTTAATAAATTCCTTTATTAAAGTGATTGAAATTCTATTTATTTAAGCTTTGATGTCTCTCTCTCTATATATATGTGTGTGTGTATAAAATGTTCTTATTAATCTTTTATTCATTATATATATGTGTGTGTGTGTGTGTATACATAAAATGTTCTGCAATTTTACGATATGGAATAGTCTTAACATTGTCATTCGATTCAGTTGTTTACATTTCACTTTTGTTCTTGTTTGAACATTATTATTAAGTTTCACTGCAGAAATATTTAGGAAAATGTTATACGTAACAATAAAATGTCATCTTGAATCTAATTTGTTTACAAAATATCGGCCACGTGTTCGGAAATTTTACCTACGGTGACGTCACAGGAATATTGTCCATTCTGGAAATGAATCGGATATTGAATCCGAACATGAATCTAGTAGCGATAGTGACGTCACGAAAATTCATTCCTCACTGCAATGCCATAATAATAATGATGATAAATGCCGTAATGAAAAATGTTCTGGTTATTGCGTTAATATTAAGAATTCTGGAACACATGGTGCAGCCATTTCGTTTAATGACTTTGAGAATAATATTTCAAAATCTAGCGGTGAGCCGCACGAAAATATAATTGAGTATTTCACTGTATTTGAAGAAATATCTAACATGTTTAATCTAAATGAACTACAAAAAAATATTTTTTGTAAACGATCTTTTAGCGAAAACGCTTTATTGTTTATTAAATCTGAAAAAGCGTTGCTTACATATAAAAAAATTAAAAAAGCGCTCATTGAAGAATTTAAAATACAAATAAATTCAGCTTCTTTACATGAGATATTGAGTAAAAGAAAAATGAAAAGCGATGAAACTGCTACAGAATACTTTTTTAAAATTAGAGAATTAAGTAAAAATGGGCATATTGATGATGCTGCCATTATGCACTATGTGATCCAAGGAATTAATGACAAATATGAAAATAAACTTATATTATATGGTGCTAAAAATCTTCGCGATTTTAAAGAGAAAATTAAAATGTATGAAACATTTAAGAGAGATAGTCATAAATCTAAACATAGATTTGATAAAGTAGAGTATAATGCAAAACTGAAACCCATAAGACATAATATAATGTGAATGAAAAATTTAGTCCGAAAATTGAAAACAAAATGCGTTATAATTGTGGTGATAAAAACCACTTATCTAGAGACTGCCCCCATAGAGCAAAGGGTTTACGGAATTTTTCATGTAAACATTTTGGACACAAGAGCTCGGAATGTCCGGGTTCGAAACCCGAAGTCGACGCATTATGCAGCACAGTAAATCAAAACCTGAACAAAAACATTCAGATAAACAATGTGAATTTTAATGGTACTATTGATACAGGGAGTGAGGCAACACTGCTACATAAAAGTGCCTTTCATAAATTGAATGTTAATAGATAGTTATAATCTTATGAGTACCACTTTGAAGGGGATCGGGAAAAGTTCCGTAAAGCCGTCAGGCTCATTTGATGCAGATTTGAAAGTTGATAATTTTGAAAGTGAAACTAATATTTATGTTGTAAACAATGATGTAGTACCACATGACGTAATCATCGGGATGAATGTACTGATGTTGGGTGAGACGACAATAAATGAAAACGGTATTTTTATGAAAAACAAATCTAGTTCCCTCGAGGTAAATTTAGTAACAGTTCTTCCAATAAATACATATCAAAATGAAGTTGACACAAATATTGCTATTGACGCTCCCATTGACTTTAAAAGTAAAATTTCTGAGAAATCCCCAGAAATAAATAAATCATTAAATAGTGTTGAAAAGTGTAAAAACAAAACCCCTCAAGCTGTTATGTTGTCCAAAAAATCTTTAGAATCTTCCAAGAAAGCTGTAAGTGAAAATAATGACGATGACGTAAATAATGACGAAAGTGATGACGATAAGAAAAGGCTTTTAGAGGACGATAATAGTGAAGATGATGACTGTGAGGAGGAGGAAGAGAATCGACGCAAGAAACAAAATAAGATGAACATTTCCCAAATAAAATCGCAAAATCAAGAAAAAACTCCTTCAAAGAAAGACGAAAAACAAATCCTACATGAAAAGGTTTTGCAGTTAGCAGAAGAGCTGAAAGAGTTGAAGAAAATTCCAAACTTCTTAAAAGAAAGAAATTGAGAAGACAGCCTTTCACGATAGATTCCATCCGATTGTAAAATACAGAACTTCCCAAAAGAAGAGACTCTTATATTATAAATTTGAAAAAATTGTTTATTTCTTCACTTCCAATAGAGACCACAATTAATGAAATAGCTGCATTATTTCCCAAAGCTGTGCAAATACAGTTAGAAGTTTTCCCTACACATAAGAGTGCTACTGTAAATTTTATGACCGAAGAAGATGCTGCAGAGGCTTTAAAAAATACTAAAACTAGAAATGACCAATTAGAGGTTCTCGAGTTCGAATCCCAAGCTGACTTTGAGTCCCAGAGTAAAGATTTGCGTAAACATGCAAAAGGACAATTTGTTAAAGTTAAAGAAAAAAAAAAAAATTATAACTTGCGGAGAGAACAACCAAAAACTTGAGAAGTAGGCGACCAAGTTGCCATGAAACTGAAATCGAAGTACTTTTGTCACTATAAAAATGTAAAAATGAAAAGTGGAAACACATATGATGTAGTCAAGGAGGGATACCATGAAGGCCCCCTTTGCACATCCACTCATGCCGAATTTCTCAAACAATGGATAACTTTAAAAAAAAGACAGAAGACATCAAAATTTGTATATATGTTGTACATAAGTTTGTTATTATTTTGTGTTGTTTTTGTGTTTGTTTTTTCTTTTTGTATTTTCCAGTGTGGCCGCCTGGAGGCCAGTCATGGAAGGATGGCCGAGTTTATGGTGGGGTAGGAGCACCATGCTCTTCAGACATTTGATTCTGAAACCAGCCTTGCACAGATCTATTTATCTCACTGCAGCCAGGAGCGTAGAATCGTGACGGAATGACGTAGCTGTGATGTCAGGTGTCGTCATTATCAACCCCTACGTGCGCGCGCATCCCCATAGACGGAGTCTTGGAGCACTTTCGAGAAACAGTTCAGTTGACGTTGGGACCTCGATGAGACGACTGTTTTGATTTCGACGATGTTAGACGGTAACTTGGATGCAGATCTGTCGACGGCCGAAAATGGCAATTGAAACTTCATTATTTTATTTTGACGAAAGTTAAACTTCTGATTTGACTTTTAAATGTGACTGTTTTGGTCGGCTGTTTAATTTTAATTCGCACTATAATCTTGTACATAAATGTAACATAGTTATCATTATTTAAATATTAAATAAATTATAGTAATCATGCATTAGTTAATTTTTAACGCCCACATACGTTCCCCACCACATATATTTATTTATTTATTTATTTAAATATGTATAGACTATTTTTAGCAGTTTTATCTTTGTGTCTTTTCAATTTGTTTGGCAGGAAGAAGATTTATAATTAATCCATAACTATGATATGACGAGGAGTACTTCTACATTTTTTAACTCATAGAATTTGATAATTGACTAAGAACAATTACAGCTGACATACACTTACATACTGAAGACTGATCTGTTTTAGCATTAATACAAGTAAAGGGGAATTAACAGATCACTGGTTGGACAATATAGTTCACAGGTACCTGTACATTTATGTGACGTCACTTACCAGAAGACCAATGAATTTTATCAGGAACATAATAAGGAAATACACCACAATGTCGTTAGGAAAATCTTAAAGGAAAAATATTGCTGGAATAGATGAATTTTTGTACTGTAACTTAATTTGAAATTTCATTAAAATTTATAATTTGACTTAAGTGTTTGTGTTTTTAAATGAAGTGTAAAGCCTTGTTTTATTTTGATTTAAATATAACTTTAAAATGCTCGACTACTGTTAGCGTTAAGCTAACTTTTTGCGAACCTGCGGTTGTTCAAAAATTTAATTTCAATTAACTTGTCTAAAATTTAATATTAATTAACTTTTTTTTTTTTTTTTTTTTTTTTTTGAGGCACAACGCGATCTTTAATTTGTTATGTTTTTTAACACTTTCCAACAATGTTGTAAAGTGTTTATGACTTCGGTTTGTCTGTCTGTCTGTCTGTCCGCGCTCTAACTCCCGTAAATATTTACGGAATTTCTTGAAACTGATATATGTTATTCAAGTTCACTATCGGACGGTGCCTATTGAAAATGGAGTTTATACCTCTACTGGTTTGTGTACAGGGACACCCGAAAGTATTTCAAAGCATTGTGTTCTATGAGAGGTATTTCTACAAACCCTATTTTCATACCTTTACTGCAGACATACCAAAATGAAATTGAAGTATGTTATTCAAGTTCACTATCGGACGTTCCCTATTGAAAATGGAGTTTGTACCTCTACTGGTTTGTGTACAGGAACACCCGTAAGTATTTCAAAGCATTGTGTTCTATGAGAGGTATTTCTATAAACCATACATTCATACCTTTATTGTACACATATCTTAATGATATTAAAATATGTTATTCAAGTTCACTATCGCACGTTCCCTATTGAAAATGGGGTTTGTACCTCTACTGGTTTGTGTACAGGGACACCCGAAAATATTTCAAAGCATTGTGTTCTATGAGAGGTATTTCTATAAATGATATTTTAGTACCTTCACTGTAGACATATCTTAATGAAATTGAAATATGTTATTCAAGATCACTATTGGATGTTTCCTGCATAAAATGGAGGGAATACCACCATCGGGTTATACACAGGGACACTCAAAAGTATTCCAAAGCATTGCGTTCTGTGAGAGATATTTCTATAAATCAAATTTTAATAACTTTAGTTTCCACGAAATTTTAGGGAATTGAAATATGTTATTTATGTGCACAAAAGAATGCTGTGCATAGAATATAGCATGATTAGCATTAGATTTACAGGGTGGCACAAAAATATCCAGATACATTAAGAGCTATTATTAAAAAATTGCTAGAATTGTAATTTCGTTTACGTTAAGCATTTTTAACACTTTCTAACATTTTTTAAGTGTGAATATGATTTCAGTTTTTTGTATCTGCCTGTCCGTCTGTCTGTCTGCCTGCCTGTCTGTCTGTCCGAGCTCTAACTCCCGTAAATATTTATGGAATTTCTTGAAACTGATAAATGTTATTCAAGTTATTCATCGGATGTTCCCTATTGAAAATGGAGTTTGTATCTCTACTGGTTTGTGTACAGGGACACCCGAGAGTATTTCAAAGCATTGTGTTCTATGAGAGGTATTTCTACAAACCCTATTTTCATACCTTTACTGCAGACATACCAAAATGAAATTGAAATATGTTATTCAAGTTCACTATCGGACGTTCCCTATTGAAAATGGAGTTTGTACCTCTACTGGTTTGTGTACAGGGACACCCGTAAGTATTTCAAAGTATTGTGTTCTATGAGAGGTATTTCTATAAACCATACATTCATACCTTTATTGTACACATATCTTAATGATATTAAAATATGTTATTCAAGTTCACTATCGAACGTTCCCTATTGAAAATGGAGTTTGTACCTCTACTGGTTTGTGTACAGGGACACCAGAAAGTATTTCAAAGCATTGTGTTCTATGAGAGATATTTCTATAAATCATATTTTAGTACCTTCACTGTAGACACATCTTAATGAAATTGAAATATGTTATAAGATCACTATTGGATGTTTCCTGCATAAAATGGAGGGAATACCAAGATCTGGTTATACACAGGGACACTCAAAAGTATTCCAAAGCATTGCGTTCTATGAGAGATATTTCTATAAATCAAATTTTAATAACTTTAGTTTCCACGAAATTTTAGGGAATTGAAATATGTTATTTATATGCACAAAAGAATGCTGTGCATAGAATATAGCATGATTAGCATTATATTTACAGGGTGGCACAAAAATATCCAGAAAAATTAAGAGCTATTAATAAAAAAATTGCTGGATATGTACGTTTGTTTACGTTAAGCGTTTTTAACACTTTCTAACATTTTTAACACTTTCCAACAAGGTTGAAAAGTATTTATGACTTCAGTTTGTCTATCTGTCTGTCTGTCTGTCCGCGCTCTAACTCCCGTAAATATTTATGGAATTTCTTGAAACTGATATATGTTGTTCAAGTTCACTATCGAACGTTCCCTATTGAAAATGAAGTTTATACCTCTACTAGTTTGTGTACAGGGACACCCGAAATATTTCAAAGCATTGTGTTCTATGAGAGGTATTTCTATAAACCATATTTTCATACCTTTACTGTAGACATATCTGAATGAAATTGTAATATGTTATTCAAGTTCACTATTGGATGTTTCCTGTATAAAATGGAGGAATTACAACCATCGGTTTATGTACAGGGATACTCAAAAGTATTCAAAAGCATTGCGTTCTATGAGAGATATTTCTATAAATCAAATTTTAATATCTTTACTTTCCACGAAGTTTTTGGAAATTAAAATATGTTATTTATGTGCACAAAAGAATGCTTTGCACAGAATATAGCATGATTAGCATTAGATTTACAGGGTGGCACAAAAATATCCAGTTACATTAAGAGCTATTATTAAACAATTGCTAGAATTGTAATTTCGTTTACGTTAAGCATTTTTAACACTTTCTAACATTTTTTAAGTGTGAATATGATTTCAGTGTTTTGTATCTGCCTGTCCGTCTGTCTGTCTGTCTGTCCGAGCTCCAACTCCCGTAAATATTTATGGAATTTCTTGAAACTGATATATGTTATTCAAGTTATTCGTCGGATGTTCCCTATTGAAAATGGATTTTGTATCTCTACTGGTTTGTGTACAGGTACACCCGAAAGTATTTGAAAGCATTATGTTCTATGAGAGGTATTTCGATAAACCATATTTTCTTACCTTTACTGTAGACATATCTCAATTAAATTGAAATATGTTATTCAGATTCCTTATTGGATGTTTCCTGTATAAAATGGAGGAAATACCACTACTGATTTATGTACAAGGACACTTAAAAGTATTCCGAAGCATTGCGTTCTGTAAGAGATATTTCTATAAAACAAATTTTAATATCTTTACTTTCCACGAAGTTTTAGGAAATTGAAATATGGTATTTATATGCAAAAAAGAATGCTTTGAATAGAATATAGCATGGTTATCATTAGATTTACAGGGTGACACAAAAATATTCTGTTATATTAAGAACTATTAATAAAAAATTGCTAGAATTTTACTTTCGTTTACTTTACGCGTTTTTGAAACTTTCTATCATTTTTTTAGTGTGAATATAATTTCAATCTTTGTATCTGTCTGACTGTTCTTCTGTCCGTCTGTCTGTCTCTCTGTCTGTTTTACTGGGCTCTAATTCCCGTAAATATTTTTGGAATTTCTTTAAACCGATATATTTTATTCAAGGTGACTTTCGGATGTTCCCTATTGAAAATGGAGTGAATACCTCTTCTGGTTTGTGTACAGGGACACCCAAATTATTCGAAAGCATTGTGTTCTATGGGAGGGGTTTCTATAAACCATATTTAAATACTTTTAATGTATAGAAACTTCAATGACATTTTAATATATTATTCAATTCCCTGTCCGATGTTTCCTATATAAATAGAGCATATTTCTAACTGGTTTGTGTACCACTTGAAAGTATTCCAAAGCATTGTGTTGTTTGAGAGTTATTTTTATAAACAAAATTTTAATAATTTTGTTCTCCACAAATTTAATGCAATTGAAATAGATTATTCGTATGCACAAAAGAGAGCCTTCTATGTAATATAGTATGGTTAGCATTAGATTTACAGGGCCACACAAAAATAATCAGTTACATTATGAGCTATTAATAAAAATTTGCTGGAATTGCACTTTTGTTTACATGAGCGTTTTAAAACTTTCTTATAATTTTAGTGGGAATATGATTTCAATTTGTGCATCTGTCTGTCCGATTGTCTACCTTCCTATCTGTTTGTCTCCGGCTCCTATCATCCGTGAATATTTTGAGAATTCTTAAAAAATGATACACTCAAGTTCCCTATGGAATGTTCCCTATTTAAAATGTCATTAATAGGTCCTGTACAACTAGTTTGTTTACAGAGACAAAAAAAAAAAAAAAAAAAAACATTGTATTACGTTTAGGACAGAATTTTTTAAAAGTTATATTTAAAAATCTTTCTACTATAAAAATCATGGAAACATTGACATGCATTATTAATATTCTAAAATATTGTTTTGTATAGAACATGATATGATTAACTTTGAGATTTACAGGGCTACATTAAATTATTCAGATAGATTAAAAACTGTAGTTATAATCTAACGGCTGCGTTTTCTTTTGCGTTAAGCCTTTTTAACACTTTCCAAAATGCCTAAGAGTAATTTTAAAATCAATTAGTCTATCTGCATGTTTTTCAGTCGTTCTGTCTGTTGTGTGATAAAGTAGGCAAAGAATATTAAAAGTTATTCGATACAATTGCATACAGTTGGAAAGTGTTACTAATCAATGCGTACTGCATGATTTTTCTTTCTTGTTTATTATTCGATACGATCACAATATTTAAGATGGAATTAATTCTAATTATTAAAAATCTTAATAAGTAATACTAATCTTAATAAAGATTATAACTTTTAATAGCAAGTAATAATTAAACTAATGCAAAAAACATCTTTTTAATAGGATATTAATTAAGAAACGATATAATAAAAATATATTTTAATACCAAATTAATAAATAAATTAAATTATAAACAAAACTTATCCTGTTCACACAAAAACAATTTCTAGCTGTTCTTACCCATTATATGGTTTAGTTTTTATTTATTTATTTATCTATTTTACCTCTGTGACGTCTTAAAAATATACGGTGCTTCTAATTATAGAAAAGCTTATAAAAACTACCTTTATAGCTTTACTTCAATTTTAAAGAGCTTTAATTTTTATAATTTACTTTAATTTTAAAGAGAAAATGCATCACATTGTAATAACAAAATTCTAGCAGAATAAAATAAAAAAAAAACCTCAACGCAACGGAAAATTCACTTTAAGCCGTTTGATATATATCCTAACATGCCTGAATAATTTTGTATGAACCTGTAAAACAATTTCTTTTGCTAATCTTACCATATTCTATAGAAACCACACTTTTGTGCAATTGAATGATGTATTTTAAATTTGTTATTCATGAAGCTTAAAAATATTAAAAGATGCTTTAGAGAAATTCTCACGTAGACCGTAATGTATTTGGAATCTTTTGTGTTTTAGTGAACACAAACCAATAGTACTTTTAGTGTATACCATTTTTAATCATGAACTTCAATAATATATAGAATATCAAGTCATTTAAAAGATATTTGCGGAAATCAAATCGCAAGCGGATAGAATGACCAACAGTATTAAAACACTTTTAGATTGTGATAGAAAGTGTTAAAAAGAAATTAAATTATTATTCAGCTGAAAATTCGATTAGCAAACTAATTTTTCTGACTTTGACTTAATTTCAAGTGAAATAATTTTGTAAATTTGCAACGGTAGTCTTTTTATTTTTGAAACATTAATTTTATAATGCCACATCTCCAGAGTTGAAAATTCCATTTGCAGTCCGAAATGGGTTTTTCCTAAATGAGACAGTTAAATTTTGTTTTTCATATATCCAATATATTCTTTTTAAAAGTAAGCATTTTTTGTAATCTTTATCTGTACATTTTATGCCTTTTTATTTTACAGATAATTCACGAACCAATGTATGCAGAAAATTACCACCATATTGTAATCAGTTGTAGATGGAAAAAACAAACAAACAAAAACTTATTCCAAAAGTTATTTGGTATTAAGCTGATATAATTTAACAGGTTATTGACTCTGCTACTTCGATGAAACTACCAAGGAAATAATGCAGAAAGAGATAATGCGCTTCAGGATTAGATATATTTGGCGAGATTATATCCACTTAAACTAAAGGAATCATCACAGATAATTTTAATGGAATGTGTTACATTCTACTAAAGAATTTAGAGTGGAAAATATAATGTAGTAAATTTACACAGATATGTGTAACAGATAACAGGTATGGGCAAATTTACTACAATTTATTTAAGATTTTTTAATATTATTAAGTCGCATTTATCTGCCCCTCTTTTTTCACTTCTTTTTTTCTTTTTCACTTTCTCTTACCCACATATACGGTAGAAAAAACGTTTTTTGGTCAAATTTTCGAAAGTGAGTTTTGTTAAATTTACACGTTTTAAGGTCTCCTTAACATAAAAAACAGGTTTATTTGAGGTTGGTCTATGTGTCTCTGTCTGTTATCTGAATATCCCACAAACAAATTGTAGAAGGAAATACAAACTTGCTATTCTAAATCTGTATCATATAGTGATGCAGAGAATAAACTTTTCGTTGAGATCTAGCTAATAGTTTGTGTACAGGGCTATTCAAGAGAACTCAAATACATTACGTCTATGGGAGAAATTTCCGATAAGTACAATGTAACATTTATAGACTGCCGTAAACAAAATGGAATGAACATATTTTTTTATGTGGGTAAAAGCATGTTTTGTATGGATTGTGGTATGGAAATCCCCAACAAACACAGAATTGTCGGTAGCTGTACGGTCCAGTATCGGCAATTACGGCATGACAATGCTGGACCGTAAATGAAATCAGTCCGGAATCGTAACAGTATCGGCAAACCGATGACTGTTTTGTGATCGGGTAGCCGCATTAAATTTTTTTCTTGAATTAGTAGAATTGCTTGATATTTAAATTATTAAAAATATATATATATATAATTTTAATACAGCATATCAATGAAGTATAACAAACCTTAAATATATTTAAAGTTATTGAAAATCTATTAAGTTTAATGAAAATTGTAATAAATATATATTTACTTCATAACTAATATTCTTATTTAAAAAGTATTAAGAATAGCATGTCTTAATATTTAAAGGTATTGAAAATTAAGTTTTTTTTTTTAATTTACAATAAGTATCTATATATTTTCTCTTTAATTAATATTCTTATTAATAATGTACAATATTAAGAGTATATCTATTAAGAATAACAAGTATTAATATTTAAAATTATTAAGAATTAATTAAGTTTAATGAAAATTCCAATTATTTACTTTCTTTGTAACTAAAAATCTAAATTATGTCTACGAATGATGTAAGTCCCAGTATATAAACTACTGGAAATTAATTAAGCTTAAAGGAAATTGTGATAAATATTTATTTTCTCTGCAACTAAAATTTTCATTTTAAATTTTAATTATCGAATTAAATAGTTAGAGGTACAAAACAGCTATTCTACATTCACTTGCAAAACTTCATTTCTAAATATATAATAGAATCTAATAAGAATTTCCCATATCTCAGTGAGTGAATATTTTTTAAAAAAAATTAATATCTGATATTTACAATCTAGATTAGACAATGTGAAAAATACATTTTTTTTTTTTTTTTTTTTTTTTTTTTTTTAATATTTCAAACATACAAAATGAAAATACATTTTTAGACGGTTTTACTTCTATTACTTTGATGAGAGAGAATTTTTTAATAAGCTTAAAAATATAAAATTACACAGTATATTTTATTGTATGTTGTAAATTCTAAAAGAAATTCCGTAGATACAATCATGCAAATACATAATAATAATGATGAAAACTGATAAGTAATCGCGCAATTAATTTCAAAAATAATTTTTAAATAAGCAATAACTTAATATCAACTGCTTTTATCTGTGTTAAAGTATGCAATATATTTATAGTTATCTAAAACCTTAGTACAAAATAATATAAATCGAAAACAAGAAACGAATTTTCTTTTCTTTCTTTTTTTTTTTTTTTTCTCAAACTGTATCACAAAAGTATTAAATCAAAAGTAAGTGTGCACAACATATTCAAAAACTTTTATATAAAAATAATGAATGCAAGAATTAGGTAAAGTTTCTAGAAGCAACTATATTGATTAAGATAAATTATTTCAATACTTTCGAGGGACACAAATATAAACGCATCATTTTGTAATCATAAAAATTTTATATTAGAAACAACTTGTACAGCATTAATCTTTCCTAGTTGTGTATTTCATGTATTATTAGTATTTAATTCTTTCTACAGTTAATTAATCCAAAAATTACTATTCAAAAGACATTGATATTAACTCTTTTAGAAAAAGTAGAGAAGTTATTTTATTTATTTATTTATTTATTTATTTATTTTTTATTTATTTTTTTTTTTGGGAGGGGGGGGGGGTAAATTTTTTGAAAAATAAAATGGAAAAAAAAAAAAAAATACTTTGCTTTATCAAATGTAAATATAATAAACCAGTTATAATAATACATGTATGCAAAAATGTTCATTAATGAAATTTATACAAAAATGTTAAATCTTTACACATGCGATAAACGAACTTTAATGTGACAATAAAGTTTATATAATAAAGTTCAATATATATATATTGAAAAAAGTAAAAATATATATATATATATTACCTGTATTACAGCCTGTATTATATCCAACGTTTCGTTATTCCTTATAACTTGTATAAATAACAAAAGCTAGCAACTAACATTTCAAGGCAGCAAAACATTTACATTTACTGCCTTAAAAGTATTAGCAACTGACAAAAAGTGAATTTCAGTAGTAACTCGGGTTTGCGTTTGACATATAGAAAATAGATATGATATTTAGAAATAAATGTGGAGAAAAACTCTTCTTTCTTTAAATAAAACAAAAACACACGTTCACGTTATTCTCACTCGCAGACAGTCGGCAGCCATGTTTATTTAATATTTATATAAAATCCCAAGTGGAATGTGATGGTCAGTAAAGTGCAGTTTCCACTGAGGGTCGGTTGGAAATGTTTCGAGCGGCGCTATTCAGAATCCTTTGATGTGGTCAAGCGGTTGGACCTGGGTCTACGGGTTGGTTCGAAAAGGGAGAGTCCCTGGTTCTAACCCCCAGCTGAGATAATTGAGGGGCCAGAGGCAGATATCTTTGTCAATTTTGCATGCTTTCCTTTGAAGTAACTGCGCAATCTGATAAAAAAAGGGCTACAACTGATGACAAGACATTTGGCTCTTTGTGTCGGAAGCGTGATTAATGACTTTTTGAACCTTGGTCTAGAACTCGCAGTGGAAACCGGCCTTAAAAAGTAATCCTTGTCTGTGATTGGTCAACTTATTCCGATTTCGATAACAGTCAGTTCGCTCTAGAAGAAATTTCATTCCCTTCCCCCTTTTCGATAAGATGGTGCTAGTGTATAAAATGCACAGCGGAATTATTCTGGTGGAAACTGCATTTCCGATAGCGGAAAGTTTCCACTGTTGTGATATTTAATCTCAGAACAATTTTATTAACTTTCGTTTTCATATTCCAGACTTCTTTTGCTTCCCGCCAAACTGATCGTTTAATGCACCTGCGCACCACGTGACGATATGTCGCGTCTCTCTACGAACTGTAATACTTTTTCTATCATGTAACTTTTCTTGTTCGGGACAGATGTCCCATTTTTTTTATTCTACTTCATCGTATTTTTGTTTCTAAGATTAAATGTTTTAAAAAGAATTTTCAGTCTAGAAATTACTGATTCAATAAGGAAAAATAACCTATACATATTATGTAAGATTACATGTACTAATCTACATTTATTACAGAAAAAGAAGTAGTTATGGTTTAAAACAGAAGTTCCATAAAATATATATATCTAGGCATTTTTCATCTAATTTCAATAAAAGATAAAGTAAGGAGATTGTTCTTCACCAATGGCATAGATGATTACCTGTGACAACCCAGGTAAGTCAAACTTTATTTAATTATATGACTGTTGATTTAACAAATAAAGAATTATTTGTTATAAAATATATTTAAAAGAAACTAATTTAGAAAGCCTGCGAATTCATGCCTTCATATATAGTTCTTCTAATAGATTATGAGGCTTGAGACTAAATCGAAAGTATTGAAAAGTACTTAGAAAGTTATTTAAGTTTATCTTCTTCTTCAAGTACTATTTTATCCAAACTGTGTTGATTTAAAATATAAAATAAATGTTTAAGTATTGAACAAATATTAACAAAACTGTTACAAAAATTTTGTTTAAGTATGTCAGCAATAAAAGATATCCAAATCGAACCGCTGAACTCCACAAATTATAATGTGTGGAAGTTTCGTATTGAGATGTACTTGCAAAAAGAGGATC
Source organism: Salticus scenicus (assembly GCA_963930645.1). Lineage (NCBI taxonomy): Eukaryota > Metazoa > Arthropoda > Arachnida > Araneae > Salticidae > Salticus > Salticus scenicus. Next base: position 363,389,796 of record OZ005649.1, on the reverse strand, counting down.
TTTTTACAGTGATTACTGACGATCCTCCTAACCCAATTACGGATCAGTGGCGTTCAAAAAATAGAAAAGCCAGAGCTATTATTAATTTACTTATTGATAATGATCAAATTGTGTATGTTACAAATCTAGATACAGCACGAGAGTGCTGGAATGCTCTGCGCCAAGTCCACGAAAGATCATCACTTACAAGTAAGCTTTTCTTACTTAGGAAACTTTATTCCATAAAATTAATTGAAGGTGGTGATGTTAAGTTAACCAACATATATCTGACATATATAAAACACGCGACAGACTCACTGCCATAGGTGAAGTCATAGATGAATCGCACCTAGCTGCATTAATGCTATGCTCACTCCCTCCTTCGTATGACGTTCTCATAACAAGTCTCGAATCGAGAGACGAAGCGCAATTGACACCTGAATATATACGAAACAAATTAGCTGATGAATATGCCAAAAGGCTAGAAAACAAAACTGTTCAAAACTCAGCGTTAAAAGTCCAAAACAATAACACGGAGAAACTCTGCAAATATTGTCGGAAAAGCAACCACAACATTGAAGATTGCTATAAGTTGAAAAATAAAAATAATTCTAATGTTAAAAGTTACAGTAAAAATTTCAACAAAAAACCCAACTTCAGATCCAACATATGCTCTCAGAACAATGAGAAGACAGATAGCGCTCAAATTGCAGAAGGGAGCAATAAACCAAAAGCTGATAAATTGTATTCTTTTTATGTTGGAGATAAAACTATAAATTGGGTGGTTGATTCAGGGTCGTCTTCACATATCTGCAATGATAAACTAAAATTTCGCGAACTTAAAAATAACGTTTCTAACGTCACTACCGCGAACGGCACGCAGCTAAAATCTTTGGGTTCCGGTACTGTGGATTTGTATACCGTAAATTCGGAAAACACAAAGAACAAAATAACGCTTAAAAATGTTCTTTATGTCCCTGAAATAGAAACTAATTTAATTTCTATAAAAAGAGCAACAGAGAATGGCTGTATCGCTGTATTTGATGATAAAACCTGTAAAATTGTAAATCAGGGTAATACATGCATTGAGGGATATGTGAAAAATAACTTATATGAATGTCAATTAAATTATTCTGAAAACAAACACACAGCGAACATTGTAATACAAACTTGTGATAACGAAAATTGCATAAACAAGTGGCATGTGAAACTTGGCCACAGAAATACTAACCACATTAAAGATTTAGTTAACAAGGACATGGCTGTGGGTATAAAATTAAATGATTGCAAACATAATACTGAATGTAAAACATGCATAATGTCAAAATTAACTGATTCACCTTACCCCAAAGCTGCACAATTTAGAGCCTCCGTACCACTCGAACTGGTCCACACAGACTTATGTGGCCCTATGAAAACCCCCACTGTAGGTGGAAAATATTACTTTCTTACATTTATCGACGATTTTAGTCGTTATACTATTATATATTTGCTAAGAAATAAGTTTGAGGTATTTTCTAAGTTAAAGGAATATGTGGCTATGACCGCAAACAAGTTTGGCCGAAAAGTGCAAGCAATTCGCTCCGATAACGGGGGTGAATACACTAGTATGGAAGTAAATGAATTTTTGAATAAAGAAGGAATTGAGCACCAGTTTACCGTTCCTTACTCTAGTGCTCAGAACGGCGTGGCAGAACGTAAAAATCGTACGCTGACCGAAATGGCACGCTGTCTGCTTAAAGACAGTAATTTACCGAATTCCTTTTGGGGGGAAGCCGTAAATACCGCAAATTACATACAAAATAGGCTCCCGACCTCCTCATGCGACTCAACTCCTTACGAAAAATGGACCGGCCGTAAACCCGATTTATCAAATATAAAAACATTCGGATGTCGCGCATATGCATATGTACATAAGATACATAGGGGAAAACTGGATAGCACCGCTCAAGTAGGAATTTTTGTGGGATATGATAATCGTAGCAAAGGCTACAGAATTTGCACAAATAATAAAAATGTAATAATTAGCAGAACAGTAAAATTCTTGGAAGATGAGAATAGAGAATCCCACAATAATGAAACATCACAAATCAAGAATGAAAATTCAAATGATGAAATTCCGGTGTCCAAATTACCAATATTAGATACTGATATAGATATAGATATAGCGGGTGATAACGATAGTCCGGATGACACGCAAACTCTGCCGCGACGATCACAACGATTAAATAAAGGTGTTCCGCCCGACAGATTTGCATTTGCATTAATGACAAAAGAATTGATGAGCCTAAGTGTTTTGATGATATACTAAAAATTCAAAACCCAGCTGAAAAAGAAAATTGGCTGAACGCCACACTCGACGAAATGAATTCACTCAGACAAAACAATACATGGGAACTTGTTGACGCTCAACCAGGGACCAAAGTAGTAGGGTGTAAGTGGGCGTTCAAGGCAAAATACAATAGCCAAGGACAAGTCGAGAAATATAAAGCCAGGCTAGTAGCCAAGGGTTTTTCTCAAAAATACGGGGTGGACTATGACGAAACTTTTGCACCAGTTGCATCGCATACCACTCTAAGAAGTTTTTTGACCATGTCACTATATAAAAATTTGAATCTAAGGCATGTAGATATCAAAACTGCTTTCCTACATGGAAATTTGCAAGAAGATGTATACATGCATCAACCCGAGGGTTATGTTGTCCAAGGCGAAGAAAATAAAATATGTAAGTTAAAGAAAGCGATATATGGCTTGAAACAAGCCGCTAGAGCGTGGAATTTGAAAATTAATGAATCATTGTGTAAATTAGGATTTAAACAAAGTCAGCATGACAAATGTTTATATATCCGTAACAAAGATAACACAGAAACTTACATTCTTGTGTACGTAGATGACCTACTTATAGCTGGTAAAAATAACAATATTGACATATTAATTGATCAACTTAGGGAAGAATATCCATTAACTGACCTTGGAGAAGCCAAATATTACCTCGGCATAAACATAGAAAGACCTTGTAAAGGGGTAATTACGCTTGATCAAAGTAATAAAATACAAGACATTGTAACCAAATTTGGGCTAGATAACGCACGGCCCTCTGACACACCGATGGAACCAGGGTATATAAAATTAACTGATAATGACAATCTCTTACCAAACAATACAATGTACAGACAGGCTATAGGCGCGTTACTTTACATTTCTACAGTATCGCGACCTGATATAAGTGTTGCTGTTGGCATCTTAAGCCGTAGAAACGAAAATCCTAGAGCAAAAGACTGGGAGGCAGTTAAAAGGGTTATTAGATATTTGAAAAATACCCAAGATATTAAATTAAAACTTTGTAACTCTGGTGAACCTGTTCTTAGAGCATATTCGGATTCGGATTGGGCAAACGATCCAAATGATCGAAAATCTATATCTGGAAATTTATTTAAGATAGGAAAAAATCCAATTTTTTGGACTTCAAAGAAACAGTCCTGTGTGTCCATGTCTTCAGCAGAGGCTGAGTACGTCGCAGCTGCGAGTGCTGCACTTGAAATACAGTGGCTCAACAAGCTACTAGATGATTTAAATTTGCCGCAACAATGTCCTATAGTGTTGTACCAGGACAACCAATCTACCATCAAGATTGTTGAAAATGATAAATTCCACTCCAAAACAAAACACTTACAGCTGAGATTTCATCTTCTGCAAAACCTGATACAGGAAGGCCTAATCAAGCTTCAGTACAAACCTACCTATGAAATGACAGCCGACACCCTCACAAAGGCTCTACCAAAAACTGCGTTTAACAGACTTAGACATTGTCTTATGAACAATTGAAAATTTCTGAGCTTAAGAGGGGGTGTTATGATATTTAATCTCAGAACAATTTTATTAACTTTCGTTTTCATATTCCAGACTTCTTTTGCTTCCCGCCAAACTGATCGTTTAATGCACCTGCCGCACCACGTGACGATATGTCGCGTCTCTCTACGAACTGTAATACTTTTTCTATCATGTAACTTTTCTTGTTCGGGACAGATGTCCCATTTTCTTTATTCTACTTCATCGTATTTTTGTTTCTAAGATTAAATGTTTTAAAAAGAATTTTCAGTCTAGAAATTACTGATTCAATAAGGAAAAATAACATATACATATTATGTAAGATTACATGTACTAATCTACATTTATTACAGAAAAAGAAGTAGTTATGGTTTAAAAAAGAAGTTCCATAAAATATATATATCTAGGCATTTTTCATCTAATTTCAAGCGTACAATCTGATGATAAAGTAAGGAGATTGTTCTTCACCAATGGCATAGATGATTACCTGTGACAACCCAGGTAAGTCAAACTTTATTTAATTATATGACTGTTGATTTAACAAATAAAGAATTATTTGTTATAAAATATATTTAAAAGAAACTAATTTAGGAAGCCTGCGAATTCATGCCTTCATATATAGTTCTTCTAATATCCACATGGAATTCTTTCCTATAGGTTGGTGCTAGACCTCCTGTTTTGAAGGACTTCTTATCTCTCCGGCGTTTTCGCGTTGAGCGGAGCAATCTACGGCTATTTATCATTGATCACATTCATTACTTCACTGAATTTATCCACTAGACTCTTTATTGTTGTTTTGTTGAACAACGGTACTCCCGAAAACTCGGTTTGAAATTCATTATGAACTTTGTGGTAAGAGTTTGTGCGAAAATAATTACAGACAATGAAAATTCGGTGAACTTTGGGCATTTTTGAACTTCGAACTTTCAACACATAAACTGTTACAGAAAACGAACCGCTTAACTGGCGAGAGGCAAGTTCCATTCTGTCCGTATTCATTTCGAAGATGGACGTTACCATTCGTGCAATTCCGAATTTCCAAACTTTTTTTTTTTTCCTTCTTGCGCATTTGAATTTTAGGTTATGTGATTTATGAGTATAGTTATTTCAAGCAGCTAGTTATCATGTTATTTATTGGTATAGGTTAAGTTCACTTGTCGCCAGCAATATTAGGCGCATACACACTCCACCCATTTCCTAATTACCCGCAATATTGTTCAATATTTAATATTTTGGGTAGTTATATCCCTTCATTTATTAAAATACTAAAAAACTGGTGGAAAGTTTAAACCTTCGTCCTTATTGTTCTACCTCTCATACTTTCAATAGAAAAATGTTAAATCAGGAGAAGTTCAAGGTAACGCAACCTCACACATTCTTTATTATCTAAAACTTTATGTGCATATGTAAAAATATTGTAATGGTAGATTTCGTGGACATGATATATATATTGAAATTTTATTTTTCCGACTGAATGAAAATAATGCCTGGACCGGGAGTCGAACCCCGGATTTTTGACTTACAAGGTCAAGGCTCTACCAACTGAGCTATCCAGGCCGACAACCGGTCAGCATTACTCACTCAGATAACCTTTAGGCAGAAACACCTGGTCTATCATGTAGATAGCTCAACAGAAATAAGCCGCAGGTAAAGGAAAACACCATTAAACAATGGGAGAAAGAAATACGATTTTTATTAAAATCACACAATCAACTGATTGTGGTTATTTAATATGGTTTTCTTCCAATCAGTTGATTGTGTGATTTTAATAAAAATGAATTATATCACGCCCATCAATTACATCCAATACAAAAGATAGTATTTAACTAATTTTGGGTAATCTGCATACTGTCAAAATTATATACACTTCATATGATGCATTTCATTTTTTAATACAGTAAAAAAAAAAGATGATGTACAACTTGAAATTCATTTAGAATAATTTCCAGTCATAATCTCTAATATATGCCAAACTTTTTTTCTATCTCATCAAGTGACAAATCTACCGAAGCTGGTAAACGGGAGGAACTGGATTCAATATCTGGTCACTTTCGTTTATCAAGTCGTTCGGAATTTTCTGTGATTTTCTCCTCACAAACTCCTGAGAATACGGACTACGAAAGACCCCACACACAAACAAATATGGCGTTCCACCCAGTCCTAGGTCCTTGGCGCAGACAATTGGCCTTAATCCTTGCACTACACTGCCACCACCCAAAATATTTTGGCCCTACAAATCAATAGTGAATACTTTTCATAGCCTAATCTACCAAGAAAGTTCTTTTTGCGTATATAAAATATATGTTTAATCTGGAAATTTTCTTAAATTTAAATATTTAAAATATTTTAATAAATATTTACTTATTATATGTTAATTTTATTATATATACTGTAGTCTAAAGATGTTAAAAGGCATCAGTAAGAAATTTCGCTCATAGTATTTATATATATATATATATATATTTTTTTTTTTTGTATGTCCCTGTGCACAGAATATCATTATAATTACAACAAAATGTTTCAGGCAATATCATCATATATGCTACAAATTTAGAATACAGAATCTGTAATTCCTGTTAATATCGGTTTTTATTTTTATTTGTTTATTAATTTTATGAGTTGTGGTGATAATAAACACGTATACAGATAAAATGTACGCACAAAGACGAATTACCGAAACATTGAATTTCAAATTCAAGGGACATCAAAACATGCAATCATAGGAAAAACTTCGTTTTTAAAATGATATCCCAAAACATTCTTTCTTTGTCATATATATATAAGAAAGAGTAAAACTGTGATGCAGAAACTTAAACTTCATTTTTTTAGAAAGGAAAATTTTCTCGCTAGGCTCTGCTGTTATTCGTTTTCCTTTGGAATACATGCTCAAAAGTTTAGAAAGATTTGCAAACGATCAGTTTTTTTCAATTTAAAAACTTATCTCTCGGTGAAATGTTTTTAAACGTTGGGTTTTTAAAGAACTGGGTCTTCCTCGTGTTTCTTAGTGAAAATGGGTTTAAGACAACATTTAAGAGGCCAGTGGCCAGTAACAAATTGAGCAATATCAATAATGTTTGTGATCACCCTGTATCATTAAATGAACGAAATGATCTGTAACTTTAGGATGTGTTAATATAAACCCTATACAATTTGTAGACGAATTTGTGTGACGATAGCATGTTAAATAACTGAGATATAACCATTTATTTTAAAACTCCATACATTATCAGCATGTTTTTACTTTCTTCTATATGTAATATAGATAAAGTATTGGATTCGTGAAATTTTTCGACCTCCATTTTTTCAGGGAGTTACACATTTTGGGATGTCCTGAACACGAACTGATAGTTTTTAGAAAATGACTGTCTGTCTGTGTGTGTGTGTATCACGAATTTTGTGTCCACTGTATCTCACGAACCAATGAATGAAATTTAACCAAACTTGGTATTTATTTGCACCCTGACATAAACTGGAGCTGCTTAGATTTGGTGATCAATCGCTCAACAGGTGGCGCTGTGATCGCACTTTTTGTAAACTTTTAACATATGGCAGTACAGGACAAAATTTCGTATAAATGTGCATAATGAGAGTTATTTGAAACTTGTGATTGTAAAATTAATATGAATTATTGATAATAGTAGTAGTTAACTAGGAAAATAATTTTGTGCATGTAGGGCATCGCTTCCCCCCCCCCCCCCACTGGGGGGAAGATGGGTATCTTTCGAAAGGTCTTGTCACCCTTTACGCCGAAAAAGTCGGAGATGTGGCCAGGACTGTGCTCCATGCCTTTGGTCCCATTTGACTTGCCTATACACTTTTTTTTTTTTCACTTGTCACACGACAACAACAACAACAACAACAACAATACCTTTAAAACGAATGGTTGAACTTTAAATATGTGATAATTTAAAACAAAGTTATCATTTTTTTTTTTTTTTTTTTTTTTTTTTTTAACGAAATTTAACCAAACTTGGTATTTAGTTGGTCACTGACATAAACTGGTGCTGATTACATTTGGGGATCAATCGCTCAAAAGGTGGCACTGTCATCGCATTTTTTCTAAATTTTTAACATGGCAGTATAGAACAAAATTTCGCATAAATGTACATAATGAGAGTCATTTTTAACTTGTGATTGTAAAATTAATATGAATTATTGATAATAGTAATAGTTATATAGGAAAAAAATTCTGTGCATGTGGGGGCATCACTTCCCCCCTGGGGGAAAGTACCGCGGGGGGGATTTTCAAGATGGGTATCTTTCGAAAGGTCTTGTCAATACCTTTACAACGAATGGTTGAACTATAAATCTGTGATAATTTAAAACAAAGTTATCGATTTTTTAGTTCCCCATCATACTATTGGTATGGGGAACTTAGGTAATCGTCAAAATTTTCGACCTCGGTTTTTTTACTTTTTTACACGTTTTCAGGTCTGAGGAATCCGAAAATGACAAAATTTATATGGTGTCTGTCTGTAGGGTGTCTGTTAGTCTGTTAGTCTGTGTACGCGATATCTCAAGAACAAATTGTCGCAGAGAGGTCAGATCAGTTTTAAAATATTACTTTCGACACTGGCAAGAACCCTATTCATTTGCAACATTCGATTTTAAAAACTTCGTAAATTATTAGAAATTTACGATTTTCTTAACATGGGAGAATAGGACAAAAGTTCACTTAATCGTGTATTAAATGAAAACTTTTTACTGTAAAAATGTCAGACCAGTTTTAAAATATCCGTTTTGATGCCGGAATGAACATCACTAACTATAAATATGCTACTTTGAAAATTTCGCAAGTTATTGGAAATTTACGAATTTCTTAACATGGCAGAATAGGGCAAAATTTCACATAAACGTCAATTTTTAGCGATATTTTCATCGTAAAAATGTCAGACTACTTTTGAAATATTATTTAGAACACTGGCATGCATATTAATGACTATGAATTTTCAAATATAAAAATTTCGTAAGTTATTGGAAATTTACGAATTTCTTAACATGGCAGAATAGAGCAAAATTTCACATAAACGTCAATTTTGAGGGATATTTTCATCGCAAAAATTTCAAACCGCTTTCGAAATATTATTTAGGTTACTGGCATGAATATCATAGACTATGATTTTTCCAATTTAAAAAATTCGTAAGTTATTTGGAATTTACGATTTACTTAACATGTCAGAATAAGGCAAAATTGAGCATAAACTTCCATTTTGAGGATCATAAATACATTAGACAACTTCAAAATTACATTTATGATATTTTTTTGAACATGATTGAATACAAATATTCTAATAGGAAAATTTCGTAAATTATTCGTAATTTACGATTTTATCAACATAGCGAAATTGTAATTTTTTCATATAAATATGAATTTTGAGGATTATTGCATTGGAAATAGTAACATGAAACATAAACAACGGAATTGACCTTGATAAAATAAATTAATAGATTAGAATAAGATAAATATATCGAAGTGAACGATTAGGCGGGGATTTCTTTCTGTCACTGTATCAAGCTTTGGTCAAATTAATTTTTTTTTTTTAACATGATTATAATATGTCTCGCACTATAAATTTATGAGACCATAAATATGGTGGGGAACTGAGCAGAGTCCACCTATGCCAACTAGTTTTACTTTTAACAAAAAAAAAATCGTTTTTTTTTTTTTATTATTATTATAATGTTATTGAGTGAATTTGTATAGGAAAATGTAGAAAAAAGTCATGTGGTGTCCACAACATGCTAGTTTATTTTTAATATAGAAATTTGAATGAAAATTATTCCCACTTTCAGATAAATTGAAAAAACACTTTTGAAACAATATACTGAAATCAGAATACAAATACCTTAAAAAACTCCTGAAATATGAGCATTTTAATGCAAAACATTTTCACTGCACATGCACAGAAGATAGAAAAAAAATTATTACATAGGTTTAAAGCTAGATATATTGGGCAACTTTTGTCAAAAATTCATTTGAATTGAGTAAAAATTAAGCAAATTTGCGGCAAAAGAACGAGCTATATTTTAGGTATTTTTCCAGAGTTGAAATTTCATAAAGGGTTTTTCACATGCTACGTAATTAATTTGAAGATTCAATTATTTCGGCCATAATCCAAAAATACTCTTTAGGAAAAACTTCTTATAAGCTTGTAACTCTAACATGATTTTGTTTATTTACCAAGATTTGTGAGATCATAGCAGGTTTTTCTCAAAAAAGAACTTTTTCAAAGTGATTGAAATAATTGGATCTTCAAATTAATTACGCAGCAAGTGAAAAAACCCTTATGAAATTTCAACTTTGGAAAAATACCTAAAATCTAGCTCGTTCTTTTGCCGACAATTTACTTATTTTTTTACTCTATTCAAATGCACCTTTGACAAAAGTTTCCCAATATATCTAGCTTTCAACCTATGCAATAAAAACATTTTTATCTTTCGCGCATGCACAATGAAAACGCTTTTCATAAAAATGCTCATATTTCAAAAAATATTTAAGCTATTTGTATTCTGATTGCCGTATATTGTTTCAAAAGTGTTTTTTCAATTTATCTGAAAGTGGGAATAATTTTCGTTTAAAACTGTGTATATTATAAATAAACAATATGCTGGTTTTTTTTTTTTTTTTTTTTTTTTTTTTAAGTTTTAAAATAAATGGTTATGTCTCCGTTATTTAACATGATATCGTTACACAAATTCATCCACAAATTGCACTGAGTCTATATTAACCTATCCTAAAGTTACAGTTAATTTCGTTCATTTAATGAGACAGGGTGAACAAAACATTATTGATTTTGCTCAGTTTGTTACAGGCCCCCTAATTGTTGTCTTAAATCAATCTTCACTGAAAAGCATAAGGAAGAAGACCCAGTTCTTTAAATATCCAATGTTTGAAAACGTTTTATCGAGAGATAAGTTTTTAAATTGAGAAAAACTGGTCATTTGCAAATCTAGCTAAACTTTTGAGCAGAAGTGTATTTTCCTTCTAAAATCTAATAAAATAAAGAGTTCAATACTAAATATTGAAAATTTTTATTTCTAATAGACATAGTAATCTTTGTTATTATTACAACTATTTTCACAATATCAATTTTTATTTAAAATAAAGTAAAATAAATAAATTAAAAATTAAAATAAACAAAAAGTCACTCTGATTATATGTTCACGCAATAAATCTCTATATTATTTCCTTCTTTTGTATTATTTCCGTGACAGTTCTATTAAAATAAGCAGAGTCAATAACCTTCTTAAAGAAAACTATAGATGCTTAATGTAGCAAATATATAAAGATTTCAGTGAATCTAATTTTGGGTTTACTTCTCTTTCGGCCGATTGCAGTGTGATAGTAATTTCCTGCATATCAGATATAAGATTAGGCATAAATTTGAAGACATGATATTAAAAAAATAATTATATCCGTTTTTAAAAGCTACTTTATTGAACTCATATAGTTTCTTTTACAAAAAAAAAAAAAAAAAAAAAAAAAAAATTGGAACCTGAAATGAAATTTTATACTTTTTAAAAGTACATTAAAAGGAAATAAAGAAAAACAAGAACTAAAAATGGTGCGGTTCGCTTAGTGAACTGCTCTTGTGAAAATCGACCATTTTTGCAAATTCTTATGTAAAATAACCTCCTGAATCCGAATATGATGCTCGCTTTACCCTATCACCTACCGTTTTTTACGCCCCCCCCCCATTTTTATCACTTTTCGGTAATTTTATAGCTATAAATTTCATTTCTAAGGGGGGGGGATTATTTTAACTGTTAAATATCTTCTGAAAGGCTACAGAGTTAGAAAATTCTATAACATGAACTTTTGCACCAAGGAGAAAATTTAAGGGGGGGGGGGGATTTACAACTGAAATTATATATTGTATTTATTATATTTTATCAATCATTATTATTATTTACTATACATCATATATATATATATATATAAAGTGTTAAAATAATTATTTTTCCTTCTCCAAATCAAATTCATGGTCATAAAATTACTGAACATTGATAAAAATTGGGATAGTGGCAGCGTCCCGAGCCTACTCTATGTACTCGTTGTATCATTTAACTTTCAATGTAGTTTGCCAACGTGATCACACAACGGACAGACAATTAGATCATTTTAAATAGGGAACATGCCATATTGAATTTGAATAACATATATCATTTTAAAGAAATTAACAGTCATTTTTTTTTTTTAAATGTTTTATAGTTCTGCATGTCTCTAATTAATGTAAGATACTCACGCATATGCGTACAAACAGGTACATTACGACAAAACTCGGAAAGCTCTAACATGGGTGCTCTAGAAAAAAAAAAATTATTTGTGAATATGTTATAGAAGTCTTAATTACATAATTTCAACATTCTATAGTTGGTTGTTTTTAAGTTGTAAAAGATACAACATACATTTCGTAAATCGGGATTAGGGTAGGTGCTCCAGTGATTGGCATGCTCCAGTAATTGACATATATCCCGAAATAATTAATAAATAAGAAAAATAATAAAATCATTTATTTTACATGTAAGAATTTTAACATTTTACGTCAAACACTGGAGCATAGGGTGCTAATAACTGGTAAAATGAATAACTAGCAGTGTCAAACACTGGAACATAGGGTGCCAATTACTGATAAAAGGAAAAACTGGCAGTGTCAATTACTGGAACATTGAGTGGGTGTCAAATAAAAATTCATTGAAAAAAAATAATAATAATTGTTATCAAATGTATATATTTTAACATATATTTGATTCTGAATGTCTTTCATGCCATATGTATTAACTTAAGATTTTTAAAAATATTTTCTGATGACTAGAACATTAAAAATATCAGAGGTTGCTCTAAAAGTGTCAATCACTGGTGCACTTACCCTATAAAATTTCGTGAAAGGAATTAAAGAGATTCTTTGAAATAAAAAAAACTGGAATGCTCCAAAATTCAGGAAAAAAGTTGTTGCTAAAGGGGAAAAAATTAAAAACGTAATTTTTTCCTCCCAATAGATTTTAGGAATATGCCCCGATGCAGGAGGTGGGAGGGGGAGCTGGCACCACCCCTGATCACATAACAATGACCTATAACATACTTATCAATTTTTTACTCAAACGGATAAGGCATTCAGACTTTATATAATTTTCTAAGCCGATTGGTCTTAATGATAAAGAATTTTTCTTTGTGTACCTGTAAAACTAGTTGGCATAAGTGGGCTGTGCTCAGTTCCCCATCATTATATGTTCTCATAAAATTCTACTACAAAACATACTGTATTCATGTTAAAAGAAATGAATTCGACCAATCTCTTGACAGAGTGACAGACTAAAATGGCTCACTTAATAGGCTACTCACCGTTGAGCTCTATCGCTCTATGCATTTACCTTAGTCTAATCTTTTAATTTATTTTATTGGGGTCAGTTTCGTAGTTTAGTTTTTATGCAATTCTATACTAGTTCCAATGCAGCAATCCCAAAAATGCATATAAAATATCGCTCAATTAAGCTATGTTGATAAAATCTTAAATTTAGGATAACTTACGAAAATTACGAATTAGAATATTTGTAGTCAGTGTTCAAGCCAGTATCGTCAATGTAATTTTAAAATTAGTCTGATATCTTTATGATGAAAATATCCCTTAAAATGGATGATTATGCGAAATTTTGCCCTATTCTGCTATATTAAGTAAATCGTAAAATTTAAATAACTTACGAAATTTTTAAATTAGAAAATTCCTAGCCAATGATATTCGTGCCAGTATTCTAAATAATATTTTAAAAGTGGTCAGACATCTTTACGATGATAATTTATATTAAGATTGACGTTTATGTGAAATTTTGCCCTATTCTGCCATGCTAAAAAATTCGTAAATTTCCAATAACTTACAAATTTTTTGAAATGGAAAAATCATAGTATATGATATTCATGCCAGTATCTTAAATATTTTAAAAGTGGTCCGACATGTTTACGATGAAAATATCCCTCAAGATTGACGTTTATGTGAAATTTTGCTCTATTCTGCCATGTTAAGAAATTCGTAAATTTCCAGTAACTTACGAAATTTTTATATTGGAAAATTCATAGTCAATGATATTCATGCAAGTATCCGTTTTGACAACTTTACGATGAAAATATCCCTCAAATGTTACGTTTATGTGAAATTTTGCCCTATTCTGCCATGTTAAGAAATTCGTAAATTTCTAATAATTTGCGAAATTTTTAAAGTAGCATGTTTATAGTTAATAATGTTCCTTCAGGCATCAAAACTGATGTATTAAAACTGGTCTGACATTTTTACAGTAAAGATTTTTCAATTAATGCACGTTTAAGTGAGATTTTGCCCTATTCTCCCATGTTAAGGAAATCGTAAATTTCTAATAACTTGCGAAGTTTTTTAATTCGAATGCTACAAATGAATAGGGTTCTTGACAGTATCGAAAGAAATATTTTAAAACTGATCTGACTTCTCTGCGACTATTTTTTCTTGAGATATCGTGTACACAGTCTAGCAAACTAACTATCGGATTTACGGACTAACAAACTAACAGACACCCTACAGACGGACACCATACAAATTTTGTCATTTTCGAATTCCTCACACCTGAAAACGTGCAAAAAAGTAAAAAAAACCGAGGTCGAAAATTTTCACGATTACCGAAGTTCCCCATACTATAGAATGATGGAAACTAAACTAGTTGGCATAGGTGGACTCTGCTCAGTTCCCCATCATATATATATTCTCATAAATTTCTAGTGCGAGACTTATTATAATCATGTTAAAAGAAATGAATTTGACCAATGCTTGATACAGTGACAGAATGAAATCCTCGCCTAATAGGCTATCCACCGTTCACTTCGATATATTTATCTCATTCTAATCTATTAATTTATTTTATCAGGGTCGATTCCGTTGTTTAGTTTTCATGCTACTGTTCCCAATGCAATAATCCTCAAAATTCATATTTATATGACAAATTTACAATTTCGATATGTTGATAAAATCGTAAATTACGAATAATTTACGAAATTTTCCTATTAGATTATTTGTATTCAATCATGTTCAAACAAATATCATAAATGTAATTTTGAAGTTGTCTAATGTATTTATGATCCTCAAAATGGAAGTTTATGCTCAATTTTGCCTTATTCTGACATGTTAAGTAAATCGTAAATTCCAAAGAACTTACGAATTTTTTAAAATGGAAAAATCATAGTCTGTGATATTCATGCTAGTATCCTAAATAATATTTCAAAAGTGGTTTGACATCTTTATGATGAAAATATCCCTCAAGATTGACGTTTATGTGAAATTTTGCTCTATTCTGCCATGTTAAGAAATTCGTAAATTTCCAGTAACTTACGAAATTTTTATATTGGAAAATTCATAGTCATTAATATTCATGCCAGTGTCCTAAATAATATTTCAAAAGTAGTCTGACATCTTTACAATGAAAATATCGCTCAAAATTGACGTTTATGGGGAAATTTTGCCCTATACTGCCATGTTAAGAAATTCGTAAATTTCCAATAACTTGCGAAATTTTCCAAGTAGCATATTTATAGTTACTGATGTTATTCCGGCATCAAAACTGATATTTTAAAACTGGTCCGACATTTTTACAGTAAAAAATTTCTATTTAATGCACGTTTAAGTGAATTTTTGTCCTATTCTCCCATGTTAAGAAAATCGTAAATTTCTAATAACTTATGAAGTTTTTTAATTCGAATGTTCCAAATAAATAGGGTTCTTGCCAGTATCGAAAGTAATGTTTTAAAACTGATCTGACCTCTCTGCGACTATTTGTTCGTGAGATATCGTGTAAACAAACTAACGGACTAACACACTAACGGACTGACCCACTAACAGACAGACACCATACAAATTTAGTCATTTTCGGATTCCTCACACCTGAAAACGTATAAAAAAGTAAAAAAACCGAGGTCGAAAATTTTTACGATTACCTAAGTTCCCCATACCTATATTATGATGGGTAACTAAAACTATAAGTGGTAGACTAATCAAAATCTATATAGTTCCTGCAACTGTGACCTATAAGATACCTATCAACTTTCAGGTAGGTACTTTCAATCAAAGTAGTTTAGACCTTATCGTGTTCACTTGCACATGCACACAGACACTAGGACTCGGCGATGTTGAAAATCTTACATTGGTATATATATTATCAGTTTTATATCGAGATTCAACAAAATATCGACATTAAAAAGATTTATATTTTTATATTTAGGCATGTTTTTACCTTAATACATATAACATTATATAGTATATATGTTTCAATTTAAAATATTTTAGAAAAATATTTTTTCAAAAATGTTTTATTTTAAAGAAAATTTATTTATTCTATAAAATTATTAAAAATTATTTAAATAAATCTTTCTTGTAAAACTCCAAAATCGAAATAAGTCATAACTTAATAGATTCACTTTCTACTTGAAAGATTAATAATTATTTAACTAATAATAATATACCACATATCTAAGTGTGAGACTAAAAAGTATAGAATAATTTCTTCCAGCCACACACGGATTGTCCTGAAAGCTTGTAATAACTATGAAAATACATACAAGATTTTAAATGAAAAACCTGGGGGTGTATGCAGTAACTGTTATTAAGAAAGCTCACACAACAGTTAATATAATTTGCAGAGCAACAAAATTGTTAGTGACTTAAGTGACTGTTATAAGTGACTGACTGAATTCATACATTAATCATCTATTACATGCACCCCACGTTTATCATTTAAATCCTTTGCCTCTACTTTGTTTTAATAATTTGTTTCCCTTTCTTTTCTCAAACAATGCATTCTTCGTTATTAACATCCAACAGTCCAAATTAAAAAAAAAAATATGGATCTGAGCATAACTTTCAAAATTAACTAGCACCACATGGGTTGCAGACCATGGGTTCAGAACAGTGTAGTCTCTGTTATGCCAACACCTAATGGTCTAAATTAAAATTTTGTAACGATCTGACTACATTTTTAAAAATTACTTTCCTATGGGAGGTCAGACCCTCCCCATTCATAAGGTACAGTCTTCATTATGTAACATCCAACAATTCAACCAAGTACAAATTTAAAATATTGTAACAACCTGCATAATTTTTCAAGAATTTTAGATTTATGGGGTCAGACATACCTCCCTCACAATGGTCCAATTTTAAAATTTCATAAAGATTGGATCAAAACTTTTCAAGATACTGGTCACCATGGGAAGGTTAGACCCTCCCTCACTAACGATACAGTCTTTGTCATGCCAACACACATCAGAGTCCAAATTTAAGATTTCATAAGGATCAGACAGTAACCTTCTGAAATGAAGCATCATTGGAGAAAAAGGGGGAGGGGGTCACACATGTCCCTCTAACAGGGTCTGTAGTCTTTGTTATGTAACACCCAACTGAGTCGAAATTAAATATTTTTTGAAGATCAGATCATAACTTTTTGAGATAAGGCACTATGGGGTGTCAGATACTCACCCTCCAAGGACGCAGTCTTCCTCATGCCTACACCCAGCAGAGTCAAAATTTAAAATTTCATAGAGATCGAACTGCGACTTTCCAAGATAAGGCACCATTGGGGAAGGGGGAGGTGTCAGACCCGCTCCCTCCAAGGATGCAGTCTTCATTAGGCCAACACCCAGCAGAGTCAAAATAATTTAAATTTTCATAAAGATTGAACCGTAAGTTTCCGAAATAAAGCACTGTGGAAGAGTCGATCCTTCCCCTCCAACAAAGTTGTCTTCATTATGTAACACCCAACCAATTCGAAATTTAAAAAAGATTGGACAGTAACTTTTTGAGAATAAAGCACAAGGCCTGAATATTGCATGGGCACCTGGGGCTAGTGCCCAGGGCAAGAAATTTCTGAGGGGCACAAAATTTTACTAATGGCTAAAATATATGGTCTAAATCTTCCCTTTTCTTTCATTTTTTTTTTAACTCCACTGTGTTTTACTTACATTAATGAAATTTTAAAATAAAAACTGTCGTTAAACTGACTGGGGGTAATTTTATTTGTCTTTAGAATCTGGCCTAAAACAAAATTAAATTAAATTAAACTTTCGATCATTTTTTTTTTTTTCCGGATCTGCTTTTTCACCTGCTAAAAATTGTGGTATATTACTAATTGGTCTTTTTTGGGGGGGAGAGGGGGGGGGGGGAAGGGGGCAGGGGAGATGAGGGAGAACTCTTGCTCTTCTAAGGGGTCATGAAAATTTTAAAGTGCCCTGGGCACAAAAAATTTTCAGTCGGGCCCTGATAAGGCACTGTAGGCGGTCAGACCTTTTCCCTCCAACTCTCTGTCATGCCAATCCTTAACTGAGTTCAAATTTAAAATTTTGTAAGGATTGGACAATAAATTTCTGAGATACTGGTCAGTTTGAAAAGGGGGCTTAAACTTTGCCCTCCAGCAGCGTAGTCTTTGTTAAGTAACATTCAACTGAGTTCAAATTTAAAATTTGTTAATATCAGATCGTTACTTTCCAAGATAGGGCATCATGGGGGTCAGACCCTCCCCACAAATGATGCAGTCTTTGTTATACTATCATCCAGTCGAGCCAAAATTTAAAATTTCGTAAGAATTGGGCCGTAACTTTCCAAGGTACTGGGCACTAGAGTCCTGCATCACGTCGGGGAACCGGATTTTACCTGAACCTGACCCGACCCGCTGTTTGGGTTGGGTTGACTGAATTTTTTTTCTCTTGCAGGTCGGGTTGACTGATTTAGTTTTCATGCAGGTAGGGTTTAGTTTTCAACGAATCAAGCCAACTTGAGAACATCTTTCAGAAAAATTTTATCCTAATAAAGTAGAAATTTGTTTGCTCAATACACCAAAGATAATACACTTACACAAATTATCATAGTAAAATAAACATCCATATCCGACTAAAGCAATGAACAACAAAAAAAAGAAAGAAAGAAAGCAAAAAAGCAATTATTATTTAGAATATAAGCTGTTGAAAACAGGCTACGTCTCCCACAGTAACCAGATGTATGATTCATCTATTTTGATTACTTACATCCATTTAAAATTTGCATCTTCTGCAGGGATGGAATTCCGATGTTTGCTGCTCCTCCCTTCCTTTTCAACCGAGAATATACTAGTCACTTTTCTCGTGTTGAAGAGATGCATTTCTCGACTGTAATTTATTTCAGTTTTATTTGTATTTATTTTTCAGTTCAACAGACATTTTTCTAACAATTTTTTTGTCACTAATTTTTATATATACAGAAGTCTTTAACATTGATAAATCATTTACACTTTTCATTATTTTAGGTTGATTTAGTTTTCTTCATTATGTTTTTTTTTTTTTTTTTTTTTTTTTCAGTTCAACACATACAACTTTTCATTGTTTTTCACTGAGTTTTTTTATATGTATACAGATGTAGAATTAATACTTTGTCACATTATCAATAATATACACTTACCTTCTTGTCCAAAACTTATTCCATATGATCCTGTTGCTGGTAATTTTTTTTTTTTTTTTTTTTGTAAGATTATGTAAGCAAAATTAAAAAAAAAATTTATGTGAAAATTAATGAGACAAGACAGGTGTTACAAAAAAAGTACTTTATTTCACTATAGTAACAAGAGTAATATATACTTACCTGCTTGTGCAGTTGTTTTTATGTCACACAATTTCTCCCAAATCCTGCTTTCTTGCACCTAATGTAATTATATGTCCACTTTTGAATGGCACAATGTGTGTCTTGTTGTAACCCTCTGTAGATGGATGGTATTTGGGTATCTGCTCCACCTGCTTGGATGTTGCTTCTTTTCATATTTTTTTCCCTTGTTTTGCATTTTTTTTTTTACCGTTTCTGGGGGAGTATATGTCATGATGCATGACCTATTCTAAATTAATATTTTGACTAAACATTAGAATATTTACTCAATCTTATCTAAATTATTTAATACTGTATACTCCCTCCTGTTATTTTGCTGTAGTTTGGCTTTCCAACGGCACATCGCAGTTTTTTCCAATGAAACTTCATTTTCCATTCCCTCTTCTTCCCAACTTTCACGCGCGGTGGCTGTGACATCGTTCATTACGTCACACCCCCCCCCCTCACTCTGTACGTGTTCATTCGGATTCGTTGCTCTCAGTAGCGATGTTTTCGGATGCTCGCTGCTTTATGGAGCGAATATGCTTTCCATGGCAGATTTCTCCAGACAACTCACAGGAATAGTCATTCTTGAGCAGCGGCCGTGCGGGGCGCACGCCTAGCCGCTGACCTAAGATTAGCAATCAGTAATTATTTTTGAAGTAATATTTTTCCATTTAACTTCACTAGGCTGTAAATTCCTTTTAATACATTTCTTTTATTAATAACTACTTATTGTGTGACCAATGTATCAAGTTCATTCTGTAAGGACGTCTCAACACGTGGAGCTGACATTACATGTTTTCCTTTGCCATCACCCTCATGAAACCAGAATTAAAAATCATTTTTCATAATACACAAGTCGTCTGTCTTCATTTGAATTAAGTAAGATTATTCCAATTCTTTAATTATGACTTTACTTTAGGATCGTGACGTTCGCATGTCACCTAGTGACTTACTTTTACGTTCCTGGTATTGTATTTTACAGTTAACGATTAAAATCAACGCAACTGGGAACTGGTACAAGCGTTGATGGCCTACCTAGTGACATTCACTTTACGGCCAGTCTATGCATTGATGTCTTGCTATATGTATAAGCCCAGTAAAATAAAGTTTAGCTGCAGATAAGATCTGCATGTACAGTAAAAAGAACTGTTAAAATAAAGGTCTAAAAGTGATAAAAGTTCTCAGATCCTGAAGATCGTGGAAAGAGGGGTAGTAGAAAAAAATGCCAGAAAGACTGTCACAAAAAAAAAGGCGCTTTTAAGCGACCATACATTTTCTTTTCTTCTTCTTTTTTTAATTCAATCTATATATATATACATATAAATAGTTAAAAATTATTATTAATCCAATTTTCAGATTTTTTAATTTTTAACTTAGTTATAACTTAGTAATTAAATTTTTAATTCCTTTTAAAATGATTTACCACACACACACACACAGCAGTGTGACAATAAAATTTATTTTAGAAATAAAAAATGTTTTCCATGATTTTTAGATGAATTATTAATTTTCATTTAGATTCGGGTTTTGGGTTGGGTTAAAGAAATCGGGTTTCGGGTCGGTTTTCGGGTCAAATAAAATTTATTTGTCAGGTTCGGGTCGGGTTTCAGATTGATTCAAAATTCACTTGTTGGGTTCACTTGTCAGGTTTACTCAGGGATGAGATTAGCAAAAATACAAAAAAGCTGAAACTACACTCAAAGGCAAGACATTGAAATGAAATACTAGAATTTTGATGACAAAATCTATTATAGAGTAATAAATATTTATTTTAATCTTCAATGTATAAAAAAAGAACAAATGCACATAAAAAACATTAAAAAAAAAAGCTGAAATCAGCTGAAAAATCTCATCCCTGTTTACTGCATGGGTGGGGTAAAACCCAACCCGTGCAGTACTACTCTACTGGGCACCATGGGGGATATAACCCTTCCCTTCTCAAAGCAAGAGAGATATTTTAATATTGCATTGTTATCCTGTTCCAAGGTATATTTAATGTTTCAAATCTCTAGCTCATTAGCAAGTTAATTTAAAATCAATTTCAAAATTCCTATCGAACAGACATAAAAGCAAGTTAATAAAAACGTATTAAAAAATCTGTGTCAAGTCCAATTATACAATGATATTACTGAACACCTACAAATTATATCAAAGAAAAAGATCTTTCCTATCAGAAAATTGGCAATCAAGCTAAATCGATATCCACTTTCCTATAAAATGCATTTGGTTTTGATATGATGCACATGCTGAAGCTACCTCCTCAACTAATGATGTATATGTTACCAGGGGTGATTGTGACCCTACTTTAAAAATCCTGAAATTACATGAAAAGAAAAATAGATCAAAAAGAATAGACACCAAGAGAAAAATAGAAAATGTTTTTATGACTGCAACCAATAAAACACATGTAAAATTGCTGAAAATCTAAAAAAATACTAGAAAAATAAAAAAGATATACCTAAATTTCTATTATACAACAATTTTCTCTTAACAGTCACTCAAAAAATTCCTGAAATCAGGAATTATATTATGCAAAAATTCCTGAAATCAGGAAAAAATCCTACACACAATCACCCCTGTGTTACCGTGAAAGACCGAAATTGGAAAACGTCGACTTTCACCGGTGAATGTCAACAAACACCAAATACGTCGGTGAAAGATCGAATATTTCATTACATTCTTGTACATTCGGACCCTCACCGGTGTATGTCGACAATCACAGATATGCTCTGGTGGAGGTCGAAAAGAGAGGAGCAGACAAAGAGGCGACTGGCTGTTTCCCGCCAAATCCTTTGTTCTGCTTGGAGTCAGTCAGCTTTGTCAGTCTTATGCAAGGTTTGAAGGTGAGAGCAACGTGTTCTTAATTTTTTTTTCCGATACCCTAATTTATACAGAATGGATACTGCAGTGAATCGTGATCTTTTTCTTGAAAAGTTAAATGCATTAATTGCGGGTAAACGAGAAGTCAATTGTTTTTATTTTTCTCAACAAAAGTACTCTAAAATACTTTCTAAAGTGGTTTCTGCTAAAACTAAGTGCAACACACCTTTGGATTACAAACGATTAAAACGTTTTGACGTTTTAAAAATTAATGATGAAGAGAAGTTAATTGTACCATTAAAACCAGGAGAAACGAATATACAGTATTATGTTACCAATGAGGAATTGTTCAGTATACTATATGAAACTCACACCAGAATAGGTCACGGAGGAAGAACACGTATGCTTAAAGAGTTGCAAAATAAATACAAAAATATTACATATGAAGTTGTAATGTTGTATTTAAATTTATGCAAACAGTGTCAAATGAAACACAGTGCACCTAGAAAAGGTACTGTTGTGAAACCAATGATCAGTTCTGAGTTAAACTCAAGATGTCAAGTTGATCTGATAGATCTGCAGTCAAACAGAGATGGCGAATATAAGTTCATAATGGTGTATCAAGATCATTTAACTAAGTTTGTCCAGCTACGAACTTTGAAAACTAAAAGGGCGAAAGAAGTAGCGTATCACATTCTTCCAATATTTTTAACATTTGGTGCTCCAGCAATATTGCAATCAGATAATGGTAGAGAATTCAATAATCAAGTCATATCCGAAATATGCGCTATGTGGAAAGATGTTAAGATAGTTCATGGAAAGCCTCGGCATAGTCAAACACAAGGCTCAGTTGAAAGGGCCAATCAGGATATAGAGAATATGCTAACTGCATGGATGAACGATAACCATACAAATAAATGGTCAGAAGGTTTACCCTTTGTCCAATTTGCCAAGAACACTACATACCACGAAGGAATACGCCAAAGTCCTTATGAAGCCATGTTTGGTATTTGTGAACGCCGCACCTCTGATTTCGAGAGTATTCCAAAACAAGAACTGAAAAGTTTGGTACGAAAATGTGGCAACGCATGTGCGTATGTGAATCAAGATGGACTAACGTTTCAATTCTATATGTTGTTTTTAAAATACTTTATTTGATGTTAATTTATGTGTTGGTTATGTATTTTATGTTTGTGCCGTAAGTAAATTTAAAATGTTTAAAAGTAAACAAAGTGTGATCAGTGTCTTAATGTGTCTCAAGATGATTTTACAGGAAGAAAAGAACCAGGTGCAAAAAAGAAGACGCCACAGTATTAAAGCGAAAAGAGGCATAGCATCGTCTGTTTTGCCTAGCGAACAAATCGCAAATATCGAAACCAAAGAACAACTTGAAGAAATTGCCAATACTTTTGAAACCAAAGAACAGCTTGAAGAAACTGGTAATACTTCTGAAAAAAATTTGAGTGGTGGTCATACCGAAAACCATATTCCAAAGAAAAATATTGAAGAGGACTTGCAATCTACCACGTCTTCACATCAAGTTCTGACTGAAAAACACGAGTTAATTTCTATAAAAAGAGCGGCCGCGAAAGATAATCTTCTACTGCAAGCAACAAAAATGTTACGAACCTCACAAAAACAATTTCCTCCTGCTCAAATTGGTGATACTGTACGAATACAAGTCCCTGATGTCGACCGTGGTCGTACAGATAACCGAAATGTGTTAGCGGTTGTTGTTGGAATAGAAGACTCCGACTTCTATAAACTTGCAAATGAAAATGGTACCCTCAAGCAGCTTTACACACGTAATCAGTTCGTAATTTGTAAAGAAAAGTTACTTTCCATTGATGAGATTCATTTTCAAGAAATTTCGCTGAGAGAAGCAGCTGCAGCTAATTCGAGAAGCGGTGGGCAAGGCTATAAACGCTGTCATTACAAAAAGAAGTGTTCCACAAATAAATGCAGTTGTAAAAGCAAGGGCCTCTTGTGCAATTCAAAGTGTCATAATAGTTTCAGTTGTTGCAATAAATAAGATTTGAATCACATAATTTAGTAAGTTTTTTATTACTATTATTTTATTTTCTCATTTAGAACGTACTGTATAATTAAGTAAGTTTTTAACTTCTATTATTTTCCTTTCTCATTTTGAATGTACTGTGTGTTTTCAGTTCTTAGTCATTCCTCTCAGAAAGAGAGGCGAAAAATTTATCGCGACTGAATTACGGAGAAGAAAATATACATCTCGGACCTGTTCAACATTCACCATTAGTGCATGGTGAATGTTGACATTTACTGGTGTAAGTCAGAAATAAGGGTATTTAGCAAATATTTCGGACATACACCAAGCAACTATGTGTTTGTTGACATTCACCGGTGAAAGTCGACATTCTCCAGATTTCGGTGTTTCACCGTAACATATACACCAGAAATCAGTGAAGCTTAAATCGATTTAGCGATATAGATATACACCCCGCGACAAAAAGATAGGAACAAAGTTTTTTTTTTTTTTTTTTTAATATAATTATTTTGAATATGATTCAAATATTTAATATGTTTTTGATATGATAATATTTTATTATGATAATAAATGATCAGCACAATTTAGATAATGTTATTTTATGAAAAATTTAAAGAGCCCTTTGTTCCTATCTTTTTGTCGCGGAGTGTAGTCTTAAATTAGAAAAATTTTAGTCTTAAAACTTTTCTAAATTAGTCTTAAAACAAAAATTAGTCCAGGAATAGTGTTATTTTATAATAATAATAAAAGATAAGCACAATTTAGATAACGTTATTTTATGAAAAATCAAAGATAAAACCCTTTGTTCCTATCTTTTTGTCGCAGGGTGTATAACTGATATCGGCAAAATAAGTGTAAGCTTAAATCAATTTTGTGACATAGATGCAAACTTGATAATTCGGCATCAGCTTAAATCAATTTAGTGATATAGAATAAACGTAAAATTGATATTAGCAAGAATCAGCATAAGCTTAAATGATTTAGCAATATAGTCATTAAATTGATATTTCTCAATGAATCAATATATTGTCCAGTCCTAACACACACACATACAAATATACTAGGGAACCCAGCCACTTTGTTATATTCATTAAAAAAAAAAGAATTATAGTAATTTTTGCAAATTTTTTAGCACCCTTTAAAAGTTTATACTTATTCAAATACATTGAGAGGAAATAAATAATTAAGCCTCAATAACAAAGAAATATATTTGTATTGAACAATTCAGTAAATTCAACAGCAACTACACTGTATTATACATTTAAAGAAGAAATAAGTTATCATTGATTTAAAATCCTTACCTTAGGTTTAATTATATTTTAAGACAATTAATGTGGATTTTTTAGAGTCTGGATATTCGCTTCAAAACTGTTTGACTAACAACAATAAATACTGTTTTTGTACTTCATCTGTTGTATGAAGTTTATTGTATTTCCCCATGAGTGGTATCCTATGTCTGACTACATCATTAATAACTTTGAAGTTGCTAGTGCCTTAAATGTCTTGTGGGATTTATTTTCATTTCGATTAGTCACATTTGTTTAAAAAAAGGCTGAAGGTAAATTCATAATTTTAAAAAACCTCGGAGTGTTGCTTGTTACAAAATACTGCAAGTTCTTTTGATAGATGACATCAGGATCAACATGTGTACGTTTCAAGGATTCGTCATTTTTCATTTACAATTTTTCTTTTAGTTTGAAAGAAGACACTGCCATCAAAAAATTGAAAAGCAACTAGTTCTGACAAAAACACAAATGTCCTAGGTAATTCTTCATAGCACATAAAGAAAAGTCTCAGGGTTCATACTCATACATGGGGAAAAAAATCCCTGAGTTTTCCCTGAGTTCCCAGACAATTTTCAAGATAATATTAGCGACATATTACAAGAAATGCTCCTCTAGACAGGACAAAATACGCAGCTACTTGCACTGTATGGTGTCATATTACTGCCGACCATGATAGAAATTCAGGTAGAAATCATTGTTTACATGCGTATTTTCACAGTAATTTATCAATTGAATTTTGATACGAAGCTAAACACAAAAATATAACTTGAGAGAAAGAAAATATTTGTTTTTCCAGGTTTTATAACCGATTTTCCCTGACTTTTAATGAAAATTTTTATTTTCCCTGACTTTTTTTTAACAATTCCAAATTCCCTGAGTATTCCCTGTTTTCCCTGATGAGTATGAACCCTGAGTCTTTATTTACATTTTCATATTCTTTTAAGTTCTTTGGCAGCAATAAATCATTTTTATATGCAGAACAAGCAGATTGTGCCTGATACTAGCTGTGACATGTTTGTAAAAAAACCAACCCAGGTGCATTTTATGGGTGAAAACCCCGAGGTTTTGGGGCAAAATAGGAAAAATCAATTTTTCTTCATTGCATTTTTCTTCATTTGCAAATCAATTTTTCTTCATAATATTTAATATATGCAAATGCAAGGCTACATTTTTGCTTTTCCTAAATATATATATATATTAACAGGATTGCAACACAAATCAGGAGAAAAGATTCCCTGAGTTTTCCCTTTTTCAGAACTACAATAGATGACACGCAATTATGCAGCATTTGAATCTAACATGTTTACAAGTCAATTTAACATATTTAGAGTATATTAATTTTATTAACTTACTATAGTTGAGGAAAAAACTATAACTGATTTATTATAAAGTACTAAAATTTAAAAAAAATATTTGATTATGAAAAAATTTCCCAATGTTTTTCCAAAAAATTACAAAATTTCCTTAATTTTCCCTGTTTTTGCAAAAACAAATTTGAAATTACCTGAGTTTTCCCTGTTTTTTAATAGATTTTCAAATTACCTGAATTTTCCAAGTACTGTAGTAACCCTGATTAATAAGCACTAATTGTATACCTTATTAATATTATTTTGCTCAATATTTGATATTTTCTTAAACTAAAAGATATTTATCAGAAAATGCTATTATCTGATTTTTAATATTGTAAAAATACTTATATATGTATGTGACGTAATCGTATTTGACAATCATGGAACATACAAGGAAACAGTCAGGCTTGCTGGAACATTTCTTCATTTAATATCCATAGATTTTAAGGACTAGGAAGACAATGGAGACCAAGGGT
Source organism: Salticus scenicus (assembly GCA_963930645.1). Taxonomy (NCBI): domain Eukaryota; kingdom Metazoa; phylum Arthropoda; class Arachnida; order Araneae; family Salticidae; genus Salticus; species Salticus scenicus. The sequence continues at coordinate 363,362,424 of OZ005649.1, read as the reverse complement.
GATCCACAGAGATAAAGTGTGGCCTGGCCGTGGCCTAGCGGACTTATCCGGCGGCCTCGCATGCTAACTTTCGGTTCGGTGGCGCAACTTTAATAAATTGTTGCTGGCAAGAGATAATCAAGGAAGATCCTTTTTTGCGAGTTTCGCCTTTTTATACCCGTAATTTTTGGTGTAATTTGGCGTATTTCTAATCACCTCCCTATTTCATTTATTGATTATTTTATTTAATAACACACCTCTTCTTTGTGTCTTACTGGCTAATGACTCGTACTTACCAGACAGAGCAATGCCAGTCGGCATTCCAATTTGCCAACTCGCCAATTCATTAAAACAATATTTATAGCTTTATATTTGACATAATAATCAAACCCTAATTTATAATCGTAAATCTTTATTTCTTTTAACATCGCTAATTTAATTGTATTGAATCTTTCTGGCGCCAGATACTTTTTTATTACTCATTAAACTTATTTATAGAATATTTCTAGACATCAAAATGCTTATTCAATTTAAATGATTAACTTGTTTATTTATTTTTGAATGATTGCGATTGCAATTTCCGTTCGTTATTTTTTATGCTTTTAGAGTAACTTACAGCCTAATATGAAATTTCCTTTAATTCATTTTGCAATATAAAAAGAATACCCTAAAATAGTAAAACAACAATTTAATTCTTACCTCTTTTACAATAATTTAAAATATAAAAATAATTAATTTAATTCTTACCTGTCTTTTATCCATTATATATCATGTATATAATATGTGTGTTATGTGTATATCAGGCAGTTTAAAGATATATTAACAATGTTTTAATTTATAAAATTTTGCTCTAATAAAACTCAATGTTTGGGGGGGGGGGCTTATTTATGATAGGAGAAAATATAGCTTTATTATTGTTATTATTAAACCTGATTTCCTATTAAGAAAAATAGTTACATCTCCAGTTTTTTCATAATTAACACATTAAATACATAGATAACTTTATAATGTTGTATTTTGATTGATCTGTTAAAAAGAGAAACAGCGGAGAAATAACATCTAGTCTTATGGATGCTAACGTAAAAAAATACTGGAAGTGCTAAGTCATTTGAATAACAATATGTCTGGTCTACTTAAAACTCTGAGTGACTTAATGAAGACTTCCTGAATCATAATTTCAAGGATGTGATGACAGCAAGCCAATAAAAGCATTTTTTTTTTCTGTTCTGTTCTTAAATTAGGTAGCGTTTATAGTAATAATTTTAATTTTAGTGCAGATATCTCATTATACATATCTAAGTAAAATACTTCATTCAAATCTATTTATCATTTATGCAGGTTAAAATAGAAGAAATTCTTCTTACATGTAATTAATCTACTGACATCTGTTCTAGTAGTTTCGTTCTCTAATATTAATTATAATTTGGTTTCCTTTTCACATATTGGGTTTCTGAAATAGCAATTTTTATTGAATATAGATATTCATTAGCTGATTTAACAAGGTAATGCATATCCAAATAATAAAGTAATTAACCTTATTAAATATTTAGCAATATATTATAAACTGGCAGTATACAGAGTAATAACCAAATTTCTATAAGAAAAGTTATAAATGCATAAAAATATAAATTTATTAAAAAAATTAAGCACCTTACCTCAAGTTTTAGTTTTATTTAATCCACTATTTACATATCAAATTATTGAATCCACTTTTTATTTTTCTGTTGAGCCTTTCGGGCTGACACGAGAGTTGCTGTTCAATTTACATGTATAATTCTAATAAAAGTTTAAAATCTCGCAAATAATTGAATAGCACTTTTCTGTACAAATGGAAAGAGAGTTCGGAGTTTTATTATCATATTTTTTATAACTACTCTTCCTTTTTTGAAATTTTCTCCCTGAATAACTCGAAATATAGCATCCATTTTTTTTTATAGTTTCTATCCATGAAGGAGTAGGAATCCAGCAGATGGTAGGTTATTATCTGCTCAAGAATAAACAAACACACCAAGACTGCAATCAGAAGCTGATCTATATACATAATGACAGCGTGACAGCAAGTGTTTAACTGTGAATTATATCCACTGCTAATTTCTTGTTGCTTTGCGACATAACCTCTTCGGACCCGAAGCTATAATAACAATACAAATAATATTTCAAGGATTTTAGACATATGCTTTCGCATTATACATTACAAAAATGTGCATTTTGCTTAAATTTATAAGTCTGGAGGTTAGTAACATACGGTGCAAGTATACGTACTTTAAACAACTCAACTCTAAATTACTAAGTTAGTAAAATCTGCCTAACTGTAACACAATTTAAAAACTGATGCCCTTAAATAAACCAATCTATGTCAATTTTTTATTTTATTCTGGTAAAGTTTCTAAGTAGGTTATGTAATTATGAAAATTGTGTACTTTTCTTCGAAATTGTGGTCGACTAATATTTTAGAGTCACTTTACGAAAGTTGATAAAATAACATTATATTTCAGTAATAAATTTAGTTTCAAGCTGCCATATATCGGTATCTTTTTAAAGCCAATTTATTCAGCTTTTTATTAGTTTAGTCAAAATACAAAAATGTTAAATGGTATAGATTTTATAAAGGAAGGAATAGTGGTCCACATATGTGGACCTCTGGAGCGAAGAGGTTACAGGAAGTAATTTAACAAACCATTAATAAAGCAAAAGCTGAAAAATTTTTTGACTTTTTCATGACGGGGAAAAAATGACATAATAGGGTTTGTGCAAGTATGTTTTATGGAATATTGTTTAATGTAACAGTTGTGTGTCCATGTATTGTATGTAATATATTTACAATTTATATTATATTATTTCATTTTTAATTGTTGAATACCGAGACATAAATAGTCACTTCTCAACAGCATTTTTCAATTAAATTGTCTAAAACAAAATACAGTAACTTATGTCAGTTAAATCTTATACTTATTACTTTCTGAACACTATAGCGAGGAAAGTATTGTAATCATGTCAAAAATCCGAATTTGAGATTTTGATGTTTCTATACGTTTCAAGGTCCAATGAGTCCGTTGTCACTATTTTTACAATGATATGTGTATGTATGTCTGTGAGTGAACATGCTAGCGTCTAAACGCTTTGTTCGAATAAGTTGAAAGTTGGTACGCATATTGTAAGTCACCATAGTATGAACCCTATTGATTTTGGTGAATCTAGCGCTTATAGTTTTTTTACAGGGACACCAGGAAAAATTTTTTTATTATGGCCTATGGGGCCAAATTTTTAAAAGTGTGATAGCGTCTAAACGCCTTATTAATCCGAGCAAAAAATTTGTACACATGTTATAGGTCACAGTTGCACCAATTGTATAGATTTTGTTGAATTTAGCACTTACAGTTTTTTTACAGGGCACAAAAAAAAAAATCTTTATCATTATGGCCTATGGGGCTAAATTTTTAAAAGTGTGATAGCATCTAAATGCCTTATTCAATTGAGCTGAAAATTTATATGAATATTTTAAATCACTGTTGCACTAACTATAAGCATTTTGGTGAATCTACCATTTATAGGTTTTTACAGGGACACAACGAAAAATTCTTTATCATTATGATCTATGGGCTCAAAGTTCAGTAGCGTTAAATAAAACATCGTGTAATATATGGTGAAAAATACTCAAGCACTATTATAGTTTTCTCTCTTTTGTTTGCTTAACAACTCCTCTTTCTTTACTTTACAAAACTGTTAATTACTCAATGTTCGGAAAGTCGAGTGGAGTCACTGCAGATTTTTTTTTAATTATGAGCTGTATGTAGAAAATTATTTCCTACCGTTTACACTTTCCTGTAATTTATGCTTTTAATGTTACATCCTTTGGAAAGTGTAAAAACAAATTACACTGTATATTATTTTTTCTTATGCAAACTAATGTACAATAAACTCTTGATCATTTGTGATTTCCATTTATCTTTGCTTTTTTGCTACTATAAATTATGATGAATTAAAAAAATACTTTATACAATTAAATTTTATAGAAAATAAAAACTGAATACTAAATGCACAGAAAATATATAAACCAATGTCATAAAATTCAGAAGTCTTCTGTACATCTACATGTTTGTAATCAGTTTCTGTGTGTGTTTCTGTTTAAAATAAAGAAATTCAAATAATTAAATGTCATTTAAATTTCATTATTACTGTATATCAGCATTTAGCTTTGATCTTGATCTGGTAAAAATAATCACGTAGATAATATACAAATACTCGATTCTCTTAATTCTAAACAAAAATAAAACATTTTCATTTTTTTTTTTTTTTTTTTTCAGGACTGACGGCCTATTACTCTCAATCTGGGATTTTTGCGGTTTCGTTTTCGATAGTTGGACATTTGTCGAAATCTAAAATTTATCGAAAATATAATTGATTAATTTGAAAGCGATGTTATAATTTGAAAAAAAAAAAAAATAAATAATAATAATAATAATAGTCCTCTGTCCTAAACTAAATTCTGCTTTTGCCAGAATTTCATCAAAATCTTTTTTTTTATTATTATTATTATTGAAAGAAAAAGACAAGAAAATTAATAATAATCAGTATTGTTACAAGCGATATGGAAAAAGTTTTTTTTTTTTTTTTAATAATTTTGAATTAGGAAATAAGAAGTGCGTGAGCAATATGAAATAAAAATAAGTAAAAAAATGAATTTAATGGTTTAATTTTTATATAAAACAAGATCGCGTGCTATCTTAAAAAGTAGATGTAAAATTTAAAGTTTAATTTTTTTGGCAACAATTATAAATTAAAATAAATAATTTAATGAAAGTTTAGAAGTTAGAATTTCTAATTTTATTTTTTAATCTATTTAAAAATAATTTTTATAGGTTTATTTAAACAGTTTTTTTTTTTTTTTTTCATTTTTTTTTCCAATTATTAATCTTTAAAAATGCACAATAATCGACATACACAGACATAATTCTTCTTTATTATTATTATTATTAAAAGTTATTTACATAGAAAAAATAAGCAATATAAAAATTCATGTGTATTTCTATTTTTCACAGTCAGATTTAAAATGCTTTAGAGTAAAAATTTAACAATGAAAGTAATACCTTATAAATATCACATCTTTTTACAGAATCTTGTTTTAAAATAGAATTTTATTTTATTTTTCTTTAAATACAAATTCATTTCAAATATTAAATTATAATAACAACAGAAACAATTTGACATTTAAAATTTTCTAAAAAAGCAAATTGTTTTAATTCTAAAAATACTTATTTTGCAAACAACGTTTTTCATAAACATTTGCATCAATATAATTAAATCAGAAAATTCTTTCTTCAATCAATGACATTTAAATTGAAAGATTATGAAACATTCAAACTTGTTATTAAGGCTGTACAGTAAGGTTTGCAGCTTCTCATTTCCCATGAAATTCTATAGGATTGCTGTTGATTCATTTTTTATAGATGTATTTTTGAAAAATGGAGTTTTTCAAATTCTGCTTTTTAAATTCCACTTTTTTAACTTGTCATTTTTATCATAGTTAGCTTAAAAAATAAAATAAATTTAAGCATTTCTATTTGCAGCGGAAAATCAGAGCTTTGGGTTTAAATGATTAAATGAAAATACATGTGATATATATATATATATTGAAAACCTTTTCAAACATTGCATTAGCAACTTGATATTGAAGCATACAAATTCATTACTTTTTCAAGGGCATTCAATGAATGTTGTATGCAAATTAGGTGATCTTTCTCTCATACTGTATGCAAACTGCTGAAAATTTACAGCATGCAATGGCCGAGGTATTTAATTTTCAATGAGATAAAAGGCAACCAGTTCAAAAGAATGAAATTCAAAAACAGTAATTAAAAAAAAAAAAGGGGAAAAAAAAAATCGCCGAAATATTCATAAAACACAAAGCAACAGCAATCTCATAAGCTTTTCACAGAAAATGTATAATAGTGAACCTAACTTATATACATCCTTAACACGTTGAGTGCCAAATCAGCCATCGGTGCCTGACAAATATGATATAAAGCCGCATCAACCATCGGTGGTTGGCAATGTAAAATATGATATAAAACTAAAAATATTACATTGTTTTAAGTAATTACTTAAAATGTACTTAATTTTTATTTATTACAGGATAATATCATTAAGGAATTTTAATGTACTTTATTAAGAATTCACGTGGCGATCAACGTGTTAAGTTTCAGCAGCATTTTCTAAAGAACAAAATATATGAGAATAAAGTAGTGACTGATAATCAATATCACATATTCTCTTAATATTATGTTATTTATACAAGAATATTTTCAGAAAATATGTATCAAAAACAAATATATCTGTAAAAACTATTTTGTTTGATTAGTAGCTCAACAGTCATAAATGCATATAGCAAACTTCATTGCAACTAAATATCACAGATTACAAGGCAAATATTTCTAGAAAACAACATTCATCTGATTATCTACTTAAACTGAACCAATACAAAATATTCAAAAGTACAGATTGTTGGGAATAAAATACTAACAAACATTTGTTTTATAAATACATATTTGCTAAATTTAATGAAATAATATATTTTCCCTTTGCAAAGTTAATATAATATATGAATGATAAACTACTGAACACACAAATATAAAAAATAACAGACACCATTACAATATGCACATATTTTGTTTTAGGATTGATAGCAAAATATATTTTTAAATTCTTATTAATTGTGTTTTTATTTCTGTTTTAAATGAAATACTAAAAAACATTCAATTCATTATATATATACACATGTTCACTAGATTTCATGAAATTATACATTTTTTTTTTTTTCTTGCAAAGTTAAAATAATATAAGAATTATAAAATACTTAACAGACACAATCATAAAAAACTTACTATTATAATATGCACAAATCATATCTATAACAAAATACACCCGGGAAATTAGGTACTAATTTTATTAAATTTAATTGTTGGATTAAATTTAATTATTGTAATAAAATGAAAAAAAAAAAAAAATGTCAAATTTTGAAAACTGTAAAAAATTTACAAACAAAAATGTTAGAAAAAATTAACAGGCTAAATAACAAGAAAAAGTTAATTGGGAATTTCTGCATACATTACATTACATAAATGCATATAACAATTTGAAATAGATGACATACTATTTAAGATTGCATATTATAAAATAAATATGCAATGCAACATATATTTGTATATTTATATATATATATGTATTTTAAAAACTATAAATGCATTTGTAAATTAAATATGTCACCCAATTTAATATTTTTGTGTATATGGCATTATATTTATATTAGTCCTTAATCTAATACCAACATATGAACATACGCAAGAATTACAAATCAATTTTAGGATAAGAATTTTCATTCAAACAGAAAATTAATCCACGTCTAAAATTAATATGTTTGGCCCCTTTTATAAGCTCTAGAACTAATTAATTTGGCACGAAAGCAATAAAATCTGATTCAATTAAAATTAACAACATACAGTAACAAATGAGATTCTCTTACATACAACAAAATGTACATGGAAAGCACTCAGGTTGAAGATAAATGAGATTGTTTTAATTTTAAAATTTTTGCTAAAGTAAATTCATCATCTTGTATAAAAAGTCAGTTCATTAAATAGAAAGAGAGCAGTTACTTTAATGTAACTTTGTTTAAAAGTTTTGTTTAAGCAAAAAAGTTCGTCACAATCTTTATTTCCCTTTATGTCCAATTACAGATGCCAGGAGTGCCATGCGTACATACATTCCATATTCAGCTTGGCGAAAATAAACTGCTCGAGGATCAGAATCAAAGTCGGTGCTAAAAAATATATTTAAAAAAAAGAATAATTAAATATCAAGAAATATATTTGAATACATATAATGCAAAAGGTAGAAAAACTACAAAATCTTTATAAAACCTATAACTATAAAATGTAACATTTTCTGATGAATAAATGCATAATTGCAAAAAAATAAGATTTATACAAATTATTAATTCAATTTCCTAAATTACTTTTGAAAAAATTAAGAAAATATGTGTAGTAAAATTGAAATCTGTCTCCTAACAAAATAACTATAAAAAATTAAAATAATATTTTTTATCTTAACTAGTTTTAAATTTACCTTATCCTGCATCCTTTAAAATTCTTTGCATATATATTTCGAGTAACATTGTACTCATCATCAATGCCAAGTGAAAATTGGTTCTTCTGAGGTGATTACTTCGTGGTGTCGTGGAAGTCGTGGTTCGCTTCATTTCATTTCTTTTTTCTTGAGAATCTGTTGCCACACTGCAGGAATAATGCAGTGCTCCCAGTCGTTAACAGCATGGGTGTTAGTAATTATTTCTATGGCCTCCCGTTTTAGAGCGTAGTGGCGATTATTGTACGGAGCTATTTTATCAATATTGATGGAGTTTAAATTAATGGGGTTAGTATTGAATTGTGGGTGGACGAGAAAGCTGTGGAAGATTTACTATATTTTAAGTCGGCGCGATGTTCTTTTTCGCGATCGTTTATTCTGTGTTTAGTCATACCTAAACGATCGCAGAATAAACGATCGCGAAAAAGAACACCACACAGAACTTAAAATATAATAAATCTTCCATAGCTTTCTCGTCCACCCACAATACTATCCCCATTAATTTAAACTCCATCAATATTGATAAAATAGCTCCATACAATAATCACCACTATGCTCTAAAACGGGAGGCCATAGAAATAATTACTAACACCCATACTGTTAACGACCTGGAGCACTGCATTATTCCTGCAGTGTGGCAACAGAGTCTCAAGAAAAAAGAAATGAAATGAAGCGAACCACGACTTCCACGACACCATGAAGTAATCACTTCAGAAGAACCAATTTTCACTTGGCATTGATGATGAGTACGATGTTACTTGAAATATATATGCAAAGAATTTTAAAGGATGTAGTATAAGGTAAATTTAAAACTAGTTAAGACTATATATAATCCTTTTTTAAAACATTATAATTAATATTTTTTAAGTCAATTACTTAATACTTCTACCATTTTAATTTTAAAAACTTTATATTTTTATTGAGATTTAGAGGATTTCCTGATTATTGAAATGCAGTTTAAATTTTATGCACCCCATTTCAAATAAAAACTGAACCTATTTTTAAATTTTATTTCCAAGACATACTACAAAAGAAATATCCCATTTTATTTTTAAAGTATACAACGCATTTTGCATTGTCTACAGAAGAATTACATATACTGTGAACATGATCGTTACTGAGACAAGTTAAAAAATTCCAGGTACATTTAAATGGAAGTAGTGTATAACTTATATTGTAAAATTCTTAATGTATCTGATACACAAGCTCTTTCATTAAAAGTTCTTTGCGCTATATCCCCCCCCCCCAAAAAAAAAAAAATAAATAAATAAAAATATAATAATAATAACAACAACATCATTTTGGAAAAAATGCGTACAAAGTTTGAGTTCCAATTTCACTAGAAAATATTTTTCTTGGAAATTTTTGTAAAATTTCTTAAATTTTTTGTTAATTTTCATTCATATGTTAGATTACCTACATAGTATAGTAACCCTGTTTTATATTTGATATCAAATAGTCCTCTTTAATTTTCAATATTGGTTACTTCAAGCTAAGTTTTCATTTTATTCTACTTAGGTTTTTAGATGAAAATTTAATACTTATAATAATCTCTCTCTTCCTCCCTCTCTCTCTCTCTCTCACACACACACACACACACACAAAAAGGGAGGAGGGAGTGCATACATTTTAATTTAAAACGGATAAAATTATTTTCTTTTGTTATGTTTTATAGAAAAACATACATTATTAAAAGTTATCATTCCCTTCAGTCTTTGTTTCCAAATAACATAATAATTAAAAAAATATTCTTAAATTTTTTTAAAAATTCGAAAACTTTTCTGTTTCTTTCCTGAAACTTTTAAAATTTTAAGAGATAATAACATATATACCACAGAAATAAAAACTACATATACAAATAAAATACAATTTTAACAGAAAGTTTGCATATGTAAATCACGAGTCGTCAACATCAATGTTAGTGTTTCGGAGTACCTGCAATTGGTCACAACCAATGCTCACCTCCAACGAAAAATGAGAAAAACATAAAAATAATTTTCCAAAAATAAGACAGCCAAAAGGGTTAAATTTAGAATTTGGTCTATGAATAAATCGCCACGTGAGCAGAAATCATTCATAATGAAGCACCAGGAGTTAGGGGAAAAAAATTAAATTAAATTAAATTAATTAAATAAATAAATAAAATAACTCCTTGAAAATAAATAAATAAAATAACTCCTTGTAACAGAAGGGCTATTACATGCGTTGACGAGATGGTCTGGACATCGATAAGGAATTAAGAGGTGAGCAGGGTGTGTCCCAAGGGGCACAGGTAATCACTCAGTGTCCCGCAATAATCAAAAAAGGGAGGGCCCCATACAATTTTTTTTCACTATCCAAAAAGAAATTGAAAGTCAGAAGAGTTAAAAGTGAGGTTAATTATAGAATATCCTAAAGAATCTCGGTGTCCAGCCAGAAACTAAGTTCTGAGCTAGGTCCGTTGACCAATCAGAGGCCTACAAAAAAAAACCCATGATCGTCACCGAAAGTTTAGAGCTAAAAGAGAGAGAGGATTTTGTCCTCAAACTGAGAGCCAATCAGAGGCCTAAAAATTGGCCAATGAGAGGAGACCTCAGAAACCTACACCACAAGACAATAAAATTAATAAAAAATATAAAAAATAAGCCAAATAATAAAAATAACACAGCAATTAGGAAATTTTGATAAAAAATAATAAAAAAAAAAAAAAAAGTAACATTTTCAATAGTAATAAAATTCAAAGCTCGCGACTGACAAAGTTCAGTAGATAAGCCTGATACTAGGGTTAGCCAAATCTAGATGAACATTTCGTTCAATCTAGGGGAAATAGAATTTTGGATGGAAATACTAAGTTAAGTGACTCCAGAAGTTATACTCCTATGCTTTTTAGAGACAGGGAGAAAATCATCCCCTTTGACTAAAATAGCCAAAGGCCGCTTTTTACCACGACCGACCCTAGCATTGTATCTATGAATTGAGTCTAACAGAGGATTTCCAACATTAGGAAGGAATCTATGAAATTTCAATGCAAGTTTTCGAAATTGAGAGTAAATTGTAAATCACGAGTATAAAATATTAAAAGAACTTGTTTCATAGCATTTCTTGATAAAATTACCTGATTTCGTCAACCCGTGGCAGAGGATGCATGACAATCATCTTTTTCTTTGCATTTGTCATCAGAGCAGGAGTGATTATGAAGTGTCCACAAGCCTGCATATGCAACAGCAAATTCAAAAACTTAATTATAAACTAAACAATTTGAAATTTTTTTTTTTTTTTTTTACTCTCAACACTACTCATTTACTTTTCAAAATAGTATCAAAACCACATTTTAATTGGAGAATTAAAAAAAAAAAAAATCAGATAAGACGTGTTTTAAATGTAAAGCAAAACAGTTGTTTAAAGACAGAAATGCAAGAAAAGAATTAACAAAATTTTTGAATGTATTATATAATTGCATATCATAATTTTCCTAAAATTTCAATTACTTTATAGTGTTTTACTCAGTTATTAATTAGTAAAAAGTGTTATGAAATAAAAATAACCGTAATTAAATAAATGATAAAATTTTGATATTTTTTCTGAAAATCGGGAGTTTAATTTCCCGTTTAAGTTTTAATTAAAATTTGGGATTTCCGAGTTTAGAATTTTGCAAACATAAATAAAATATTTATATGGCGGGTGATCAAAATCCTTATAAATACACTAGTGATGTGTGCCGCGAGCTCATGGCTAAAATTAAAAAAAAAACATTTGAAAATGATTAAATAATAATTAAATAAAATCAGAAAAATAGAAGGACTTACCAACAACCTTTAAAGGTAAATGTTGTAACATAAAATATTAATCCAATAAAAGAAACACATAATTAATCTATTCTCATTAGGCTAGCATACTACTTTATTAACAGTAAAAATTTATAAATGTGTGAGTACTGGTACCACTATAGATTTTATTCAATCTTAAACATATTTTAACAGGTGCACCAATTCATCGGTGGTAATTATTCTACTTATTCTACTAGGAACTCATTGCTATTTCAATCAAGAATACTCTGAGAAACAGTTAGAGATTTCATAAACATATATGTGTTCGTGAGTTCAGATAACATCCAATTCACTTTACTTATGTTTAAATCTAAATAATAACACTTGCAGCACTTAAGTTTCCATTTAATCATATTTACCAAGCTGTTTGCGACAAACAAAATTGTCAATTGAGATGATCGATTAATTTACATACGAATGTCGAATAATATTAATTAACACATAAAATCTTGAAGCTTACATATACGTAATATTTTCGGTTGATAATTCATTTTGGAACATTTGATCATTAAAAATGTGCATTTCATCACCATGCACAATGTATCACTGATATCACAAATTGCAGGTTGGTCCACAACACTATTTATATTGAATGAACATATCAATGGCTCCATGGTTGTGACATGCACTGGTCTCATCATTTGGCCTATTTCAGCCATGTCGCTCTTTCATCATTGCATCGATTTTGGTGGTACTGTGGCTTATTAAGTTATGGCATATCAGCACAAGATTCACAGTTTTCCTTATCAATAACACACCTTTTTTTTTTAAACAAATGTAGTTTAAATTAATAACTAGCAGCAAATGCTGCATAGAGCAAAACAACGGCTGAAGCTGCCAGCTGAAGAGCAGAAATATCTGTGTGTTACTTTCTTCATGGCTGTAATCCAAGAGGGGGGGGGGAGATCTTTCTATCCAAAAACCCACTCCTCAGGGCCGATACACCTTTAGATTGATGCATGCGGAGAATAATTTGTAAGAAATTATTTATTAGGATCGTTTGCTCAAATTAAAAGTTAATGAAAATGAGTGAAGTTAAATTATTTTTGCTGGAGAAAAACTTATTGACTATTTTTTAGATTGATTTATCATTATTAAATTTCACTTATTTTTGCAAGTGACGGTATTTTCAAATCAGCGTAGTGACACTACATTTGTACGGAAATTTATTAGTATATTAAGTCAATTTATTGTTATTTATTTATTTTTTTTTTATTGAAATATTGGTTTGATTACATTTGGAAATGCCGGTTTGTTTACAAACAAAACATTTTTGTAAATATTAAAAATTTCTTATCTACAGAATTTTGAGTAATTTAAATAATTAATTAGAAAATAAATTGAATAAGTAAGAGCCAGACCATTTTTTGGAGGTTTTGAGGATGATTATTAAAATTAATCATTGGTAAAATTATTAAAATTAATCAGTGTTAAAATTTTTCAATTTTAACAAAAAGAATTAAATTGTAGTAATCTTAATTAAACATACATTTAAGGATAGTAGTCAAGAGTAACTTATGACTACAAAAGAATTTGAATTATAGCGAAAGTAATCATACTTTTTTGTATTCTTCTTCACTCTCAAATCTTTCTTTTTGTATGCGTGTCATATAGAGGACATCTGTGTGAGGCAAAACTTCTTCTAATGTTGAAAATTCTTCCTTCAATAAAAAATTCAAACATATTAGTTAACTTAATAAACATACTAAAAGGAAAAAGAAAAGAAAAAATTTATTGTTCAGGTAAAAGTTATCAAACTTGAATATAAATGACAATAATAAAAATTAATGTACTTCCTACATGAGTACAATACTTAGAGGAGTAGTAGTCAATTTCGTCCCTACCACCTACTAGTGGGCATTCCATGTTTTATGGTGGGTGGTACAGATTTTGTCCAATACAAAAGCACTTGTGCTTTATTATTATATGCTAAACATTCTATAACTTTGTTTTATGCATTTTATTGATTGATTTTACTCCCCATTTTCTATTACTCCTCTCTCTTACTTTCTCTTTTTTTTTTTTTTTTTTGGTAGAAATAGACTAATTTTTGAGCACCTAATCAGGGGTTGATCCAGGCAAAAATTGGGACCCTTTTGCTGCCCCTTCACAAAATTCAAATCCTTAAAATGGGTCCCTTCACAAAATTCAAATTCAGAAAATGGGTCCGTCCCTTCACAAAATTCAGATTTATTTCACAAAATTTTGTTTTATTATTTTTATTTTTTTTTATATTTATTATATTTTTATGGTATTATTTTTATACTTTTGTAAAAAAAATTCCATGTTTAGAGCATCATTTTTAATGAGTGTCTGTACTTGTTTAATAAAATGCTATTAATTTGATATTAAACATTATATAGAGTAACTGTTAAAATCAAAAGTTTTTAGCGACAATTCTTTTTCTCACAAAAATATTTTGATTTTCTCAAAAATAATTTGTTTTTCACAAAAATGGGCAACACAAATTAAAACCTGGATCAACCTCTGCTAATTCATAGTTTGGAAGCAAGATGCATCTTCTTAAATTTTTTAAACACTTTTTTTTTAAGATGTTGACTGTATAAACATTTTAAGATAAATACTTTTGCACAATTTTAAAATATATAGCTTAGATTATTTTTGAGAATCCAAATACATACCATGGGCGTCGGCACATAGGGGCAAGGGGGGGCACTTGCCCCCTCCTGGAAAATTCTAGTAAGTAAAAAATTATTGAAAAAAAAATTACATTTAAAGCTTTAAAATTATGTCATTAGATTTGAAATGATTAGCCAAATAAAATTTATGTCACAGTGCCATTTAGAGTCAAACCAACCCGACTTGCATTTATAGGTTATGAAATTTAGATATATATATATATTCTGAAATTTTGCACTTTTAAGTTTGCCCCCTCCTGAAAAATTTTCTAGCGACGCCACTGATACATACACTGTTTATTTCCACACTTATGTTGTTTATTTTCCCCAAAAAATTTCACAACATTAGTGACCAATTTAGCAATTTACAATAACGAGTTTCCAAATATGGCTTATTTCCACAGAATTTGTCAAATTCGCTGACTTTCCATGAGTAGCGGCCTCCCTGCATTAAATAAAACATTATGAAATTCGGTAAAATTTTGCTTTTTCTTTCCCCAAGTTCATAAAATAATACCAAACATATAAATTTGACTTTTTCCCCCAAAATGCATAAATATTTGTATAACCACAGTAAAATAGAGAAATAAACAAAAGAATACAAAAATTTTTCCTGTGCTTACTTGAGGAACTTCCTTCGATTTTACATACTGAAGAACTGATTCAGGCATTTTTAACTGAGGTGGAGATACATAATTAAGAATGACTTTATAATTTGTCAAAAGGCAAGCAAGAGAATGTGCAGTGCGGCCATGTTTCAAGTCACCTACAAATGTTACCTAAAAACAATGCAACATCAATATCAATAGTTGAAATTTTTAATGGACAGAGAGGGAATAAACAGAAAAATAAACATTTAAGAATAAAAACATAAGAAAAGTGATGATAGAAATTTTCAAATATAGAATCTTAAACAGAATGCTAAATATATGGTGAATCCAATTATTTGGCTTTTTAATATAAATCTACACGCTATAATCATTTTATTAAAACAATTACCTTAGAATTCAATAACACAAAAGTAAGAGAAAATACATCATACTGTATTGTAAAGTCTTACATAATTCCCATTCTTAGACCAAACAAGCATTATTGTAAATGAGACTTTTATATTTAATTCAAAAATGTTTATTCATAGATCTCTAAAATCCAAAAAAGGGTAAATATTTTCATGAAAACTTACTGTTAATCCATTAACAGATCCTAATTCCTCTCTTATTGTAAATACATCCAGGAGAGCTTGTGTCGGATGTTCCCCAGTTCCATCACCGGCATTTAAAACAGGTTTGGAAGAAGCAGAAGCTGCTCTCTGTTATAACAGAGGGGGGAAAAAAAACATAAAATTCAAAAATGGAGAAGTTAAAAAGTTTTTGCAGTTTGTAACCAGCCATGCCTCAATGGATAATTACATTAGCTAATTAATAAACTGTATTTCAATATTTTAAATAATAACAAGATAAAAACAACATTTTATATGCCACGTTTTTAAATTTTCTGTTGAATCAATAAAAACTTGACAATTCTATGTATTAATAAATACTTTTTAAAAATTTTGTTGATGAATTATCCCATCTACTTGAAAGAAAATGATCAAATGCGTAATAAAGAGAGCAATTATAAGAAATTTTCAAACATTTATTAATTAAATAAAAGTATTAAAAGAATGCATTCTCATCATGTTCTCAGCTATTCTAAAAGTTTCGAATGTCTAGCTAGTCGGGAAGTTAGTTAAAAATCGATTGCGAGATTTGTACTGGACAAACAAACAAGAAAGGAGTTAATAAAAACGTGGTAAAATACAGAAAGATTTTCAACCTTACACATAGAAAATGTAATTTTTTATATTATTAAGGGGAGGGGAAAAAAAAAACTAAATTAACTACCGTGATATAAGGATTATCAAATGTTTTCAATTTTTTAGATTTACAAGCCAATTAGCAAAGTATATACAGAAAATTGTAGATATCAAATTAATCTGACGTTGCGGGCTTCATTCTAAGTCTTAATTTCTATATTAATTTCTGTGTTTCCGAACATGTGCAATAGTTTTTTTTTAAAAGTTTATTATTTGTCCTATAATTGTGTTTAGTAGTGCTTTATACTGATCAAATTTAGAGTAATATGGGGAAAATGATCTACTTTTTACGTAAATAAGTATAAATAAATGAAAAATTCTTTTTTAATTTAATAGAAAATAAAATTTAAATTTATTCATATATGCATCATTCTGCAGTGTAGGGTTAATCTTAATTTTTAAATATGAAATCCCCGCTTTCCAGCGATTTAAGAAACATTCATTATGCAAATTATTACAACTATTTCACTTTCATAAACCCTCCCCAATTACTGAAATTTAGGAATCTGAAATAATTACCCATGATTAATTTTATTAGGAAAACTTTTTTAATATTAATGGTTTCTAATATCAGTCATAAAATTTAAAATGAAAAAAAAAAAAAAAAAAACTGAAAATTGTACCTGGGCTGCACCCCGCTCAGGATGGCGCAGAACCACAACATCACTATAACTTGATAACACAGCAATTGTATCTATTTAGAAAATAGAAAAGAAAATAAGTAAAGTTTTAAACATTCGCAGGCAGTAATTACAAACACACATTTAAGCATTTAATGAGAAAAAGGACATAATAACATAATACTGACCTTCTAAACTTTCACCTTTTTTGGCAGAAGAAAATGATTCAGAAACATCTACAACTCTTCCACCTAATCTATCCATAGCAACAGCAAATGATACCCGTGTGCGAGTACTCACTTCATAAAATACATTGGCCATAACTTTACCCTAAAATTAACAATTATATTAATCATTCGAAATACTACAACATAAATATTAATCAAAAAATAATATTTTTAACCCGGCAGGATTGGCGCAGTGTGTTTTGACACCCCATGCCCGGAAATATTTATCTGATGTCTCTCCCTATAAACAGAAGTGGTCAGGTCCTTCAGTACCTGCCTCTAAGGTCATCCTTCTTGTGTGGAGTGTATGAAAACGACAAATTCAGACTTTTTCATTCATAGACAATAAGACTTCACACACCATAAATTTTAATCCAGCACAACCGGTTTCGAAAGGACGTAGCCTTCCTTCATCAGGTGCAAAAAAACATGTGCTACTGCCTTGGAGGCAAAAGCAAGACTGAAAGCAGGGCAAAATCCAGAGGGGGAGGAGCAACACAAACAACCAATAGGAAGCATCATGCAGGACCAATCAGAGAGGAACACACATGCACACACAAAAACAAAAGGAGGGAGGGAAGGAATAAACAATTAATTTTTTTTTTTTTTTTTTTCTTAATGATTTATTTATAATTCATTTTTATTATTTATTTATTTATTATTTATTTATTTTTTAAATTAATATTATACTAATAAGTAAATTTAATAAAATTTATTTATTATTATTATTTATTTATTTATTTAGAATTATTATGTTATAAACCTAATGGAGGAAATTATTTAATTGAATTAAACAAATTTTTCCAGGCTGTAGACAGCAAAGTGAAATCGCATTTTTCATTGACAATTTTATCACGATTAAGATAAATAGCTAAATTTTCCAAAAAATCCAGTTCAGAAATGCATTTGGCATGAAAGATACCAGTTTTGCATCTAGTACACCAGTTGATTGTACACCAGTTTTGCATCTAGTTTTGGTTTTTCATTCATATATAACACTCAAAAATTGAAGCTATATGTAAAAACTGCATAAAAATCTAAAGTTTCTGATCCATATACACCTTAATTATTAGGAAAATTAATATCTAAGTATTCTTATCCACAGTAATGTATCATTTTTATTATAATAAATATTGTAAAGAAAATGCCACATGGGAAAAATTAAGTTTTTTGAACAAGGAGGAAAAAGTTGAGTGATTTAATTTATTTTCTATTAATTTTTAAAGTTAATGATAATTTAACATTTCAGTTATTTATTTTCACGAGAAATAGCGTAATTATCATGAATTTCATTAACACATTGAATTCTAAAGATTTTCTTCGTATTTATGTTATTTAATATGCTTGGGGTGCGCTGACACCCCACGCCCGTCCTCATGTTATGTTTCACGGCGCCCGTCCTGCCGGGTTAAAAAAAGCAAATTAATTTCTTAAACAAAGTACAGAACCAAGTAAAATAAATTAGCAATTTTATCAAAAAGCAATATATACTTATTCCTTTTAACCCATTACTGGCTATTGTCCTTTTTTTAGTGACATTATTATTATTATTATTATTATTATTATTTTAATACTATTTTAGACAATGCATTCCACCATTGTCCCCAAAATGGTAACTTTTTAAGTAATATACTTAAATAACTGAAATTGTTTTGATTTTGTAATAGCCTATGCTGAAAATTGAAATTTTCAATAATTAAAAGAAAAATAGATTTAAAAGTGTTGGCAAATAATGGGTTAAAAATAAGTCAGGAAAAATATTTCATTATGTAAGAAAAAAATCAAACTGTTGTAGGTCACTTTTTTATTTACCATAATTTCCGGCATATAATCTGCAGGGCAGACAAGTCAATTGTGCACCAGAAATTTTAATAAACTAAAAAAAACTTTTATGAATAGGTTGTAAAAATATAACATTGTCTGTTAGTTAAAATTTCTGGTGCGGAACTGATTTATTTCACCTGTGGATTATAAGTCGAAAATTACGGTAATTCCTAAAAATCTGGTGTGTACACTATGTAAATATACTGAACAATTAGTATAAAACACTGTTTAAATTTTTTGTGAAAAACATAAATACATAAAAAATACTACTTATTAAATGCAATGAAGTTTTAAAAAATACATAGAATATTTTAGAAAATCATTTGTTTCTCAATGTTACACACCGGTTTAATAGTAACATTTTTCTTAAAATTTCATAACGTAAACATCGTTAAAATATAAAGAAAATAGACAATTTACATTATTATGGATAATAATCGATCTTAAAACATCATTACTCCGGGAATACAGCATGCTAAAATAATTTCGTATTGAGAGAAAATGCTAGATCGCTCAAAATTAAATTAAACAAAGCTACAAACAGTCAATGTTAACTATTTCTTAACATTTTACTTTCCTTTTTAGATTCAAAAATAATATACTTTTGGTCAATTTAGCGGTAATGACACCGTTACCGGAGTAATCTATTAATCATTACCTTTAAAATGAGATATTCCCCATCCATATACATTAATAATATCGGGATTTAACTTCAAGATTTTTATACAGCGATTTTGCGCATTTTAAATAAACGCGCCACTGTTTTTTTTCATTTTTACCGGGCAGCCATTTTCCCTCATCGTTTCTTCCTCTTTCCCGCTCGAAGAGAGGGGATGCAAGCAGGGGATTTCTTCCAGAATCTTGGAGAACAATCTGGAACCTCTTTCAGGAAGTGGCGATGCGCGTCATTTCCGGTAAGTTCGCGAAGCTGATTGGCTGATTACGGCGCGCGGCTTCAAAATTCGCCAGCGAAAAAGTTCGGTTAGGGGATCCAGAGAAAAGCGAGTGAGTGCAAGACGTGTTGGCAGGAGCCCGGCAGTTTTCGCCGTGGCATCCGAGCCAACGCCATAGTGAAAAATTTGATCAAAGCATTCATGTTCAACATCCTTTGCTATGAAGAAATATTAACGAAATGTCGTGTCACGAATGCTAGTACTTCATTACATCAATATATTTTTTTACTAGAGAAGACTCAGAACGAAGAAGATTATGATTGGAATAATTAACGTGCCGATGTTTGCATATCTTCATCTAATATCTACAGTTGCTATCTCCAACGAAGTATTCAACAATTCCACCCCTGTCCTGGATTAGGGGGTGGAATACACTCCTTTTGGCCAGTAGACTTGACAAAAATATCCGTTAGCGATACAAGAATTCGCTTCAATTTAATACTGATGAAGCGTGAGCTACTAATGTCAAGCGCCATTTTCATCTACTAAGTATTGAGCACCATCTCCTTTTACCGGACACTATCTTCAGAGTTTAAGTGGTGCTCAGCCAGGTGCAGAACATCGTCGATTGGCCTTTTATCCTATGCAAAACTTATTTATAAGAATGTAAACGTTAGATTTTGAATAATAAAAAAAATAAAGATGTAAACGCAAATTTTTGAATTAATAGAATCTCTATGATAAATTTTTATCTAAAACAATTAATTATCAAATCCTCAAATATAATCTGTAAATAAATCAACTAAACAATAAAGTTTTTAATCTGGCCCAAATATGATCATAATAGCAGCAATGATCCGATAATGACAACTAAAATTGAGAACTTGAGCTAAAAAGGAATATAATAAAAGAAAAATGACTCACCAAAGCAGCAGAGGTGAAAAACGAGGACAGCAGTTGTTTTAAATCACGAAAATTTATTATTGGTAAAACACACACACAAGCTACAAAAATAGGATACTGGCCAGCCCTTGGGTAAAAAAGAAAATACGGCATGAATGATCGTAATACACTAAAAAGCTTTCACAAGTTTTGCACTGAATTTTTTATGATGGAATAAAAGATCTGGCAACAACATAGGAAAAATTTGTTTTGATTCATCATTGTTTTATTCTATGCATAGAAGGAATATTTATGAAGTATAGTTAGACATTTCACCAACAGTACCAATTAGTCGATATAGACGTACACATTGTAGTCTCGTGGTCTATCTCACATAGACGTAAATCTGTGGCTAGGTTACTAACATGAAGGTCTAAAAGTAGATACTATACAAATGTTGTTTGATCTTGATATTCATATTTAAAATCTCCCTTACGAATGGCTAAGAGAATTTTTGAAGGACTTGTTCAAGTCGAGCCTCTTTGCAGTGTCATCGACACGTCCAGAAACTCCACTATGTATGCCTAGGGATGATAGATTAGAAAATCAAATTAATATCTTCAAAATTTTCAAAAAAAAAAAAAAAAAAAAAAAAAAAAAATGAGCTCATGGAAAAGTCCTGTTTATAGTAAGATTACTTTATCAAAAAATTGCTGCATACTACTGATGATATTATCTGTGCAATATGTCAATAACCTTTTAATAATAATAAATTATTTTTTCTTTGCTTCTTTCCCATTTTTTTTTTTTTTTACTCTCCCTACCCAATTGTGTTAATCCATGGATGAATGAGATGGCAACTTGAGCTATTAAATAATACATCTGGCTCACCAACTCCTGGTTCAGTGAACTGTTTTGTGTTTAATATTTATCTCTTATTATTTTAATAATCATATTATACTTATATTATACATTGATATTGTGTTGTGCAATTGTTTTCATATTTACTCATTATATATACTTTTTATATACCTCATTTATACAAATATTTTAACATAATATTAACACTATTTATTATCATATCTTATATTTACAATTGTTTTTATTTTACTATTGTTTTAATTTAGTACATACCAAAGATTGTTGTATTTACCTCACTTAGCTCTCTCTGGAACTGCTAACAATATTCCGTCCAAAATTTACAATTGACGGTGCCACACTTTCCATATATAGTACCTTACATTGTTTACAATGGGTGCCCTAATATTTTTTTTTTTCAAAAGGGGGGGGGTAAATGTTACACACCGGTTTAATAGTAACATTTTTCTTAAAATTTCATAACGTAAACATCGTTAAAATATAAAGAAAATAGACAATTTACATTATTATGGATAATAATCGATCTTAAAACATCATTACTCCGGGAATACAGCATGCTAAAATAATTTCGTATTGAGAGAAAATGCTAGATCGCTCAAAATTAAATTAAACAAAGCTACAAACAGTCAATGTTAACTATTTCTTAACATTTTACTTTCCTTTTTAGATTCAAAAATAATATACTTTTGGTCAATTTAGCGGTAATGACACCGTTACCGGAGTAATCTATTAATCATTACCTTTAAAATGAGATATTCCCCATCCATATACGTTAATAATATCGGGATTTAACTTCAAGATTTTTATACAGCGATTTTGCGCATTTTAAATAAACGCGCCACTGTTTTTTTTCATTTTTACCGGGCAGCCATTTTCCCTCATCGTTTCTTCCTCTTTCCCGCTCGAAGAGAGGGGATGCAAGCAGGGGATTTCTTCCAGAATCTTGGAGAACAATCTGGAACCTCTTTCAGGAAGTGGCGATGCGCGTCATTTCCGGTAAGTTCGCGAAGCTGATTGGCTGATTACGGCGCGCGGCTTCAAAATTCGCCAGCGAAAAAGTTCGGTTAGGGGATCCAGAGAAAAGCGAGTGAGTGCAAGACGTGTTGGCAGGAGCCCGGCAGTTTTCGCCGTGGCATCCGAGCCAACGCCATAGTGAAAAATTTGATCAAAGCATTCATGTTCAACATCCTTTGCTATGAAGAAATATTAACGAAATGTCGTGTCACGAATGCTAGTACTTCATTACATCAATATATTTTTTTACTAGAGAAGACTCAGAACGAAGAAGATTATGATTGGAATAATTAACGTGCCGATGTTTGCATATCTTCATCTAATATCTACAGTTGCTATCTCCAACGAAGTATTCAACAATTCCACCCCTGTCCTGGATTAGGGGGTGGAATACACTCCTTTTGGCCAGTAGACTTGACAAAAATATCCGTTAGCGATACAAGAATTCGCTTCAATTTAATACTGATGAAGCGTGAGCTACTAATGTCAAGCGCCATTTTCATCTACTAAGTATTGAGCACCATCTCCTTTTACCGGACACTATCTTCAGAGTTTAAGTGGTGCTCAGCCAGGTGCAGAATATCATCGATTGGCCTTTTATCCTATGCAAAACTTATTTATATGAAGGTGAACGTCGAATATACTGTAGTGTATAGTGTGAACGCAATTTGCTTACTGTGAACTAAATCAGATCTTTTATTCCATCATAAAAAATTCAGTGCAAAACTTGTGAAAGCTTTTTAGTGTATTACGATCATTCATGCCTTATTTTCTTTTTTACCCAAGGGCTGGCCAGTATCCTATTTTTGTAGCTTGTGTGTGTGTTTTACCAATAATAAATTTTCGTGATTTAAAACAACTGCTGTCCTCGTTTTTCACCTCTGCTGCTTTGGTGAGTCATTTTTCTTTTATTATATTCCTTTTTAGCTCAAGTTCTCAATTTTAGTTGTCATTATCGGATCATTGCTGCTATTACGATCATATTTGGGCCAGATTAAAAACTTTATTGTTTAGTTGATTTATTTACAGATTATATTTGAGGATTTGATAATTAATTGTTTTAGATAAAAATTTATCATAGAGATTCTATTAATTCAAAAATTTGCGTTTACATCTTTATTTTTTTTATTATTCAAAATCTAACGTTTACACTCAACATCTTAGAAATGTAATAAACCTCGCTAAAATGTTTAATATCCTCACATAATGCAAAAATTTCAACTAAACAGGACAAATACTATCATGCTAATAAAACGCACCTAGTGGATTTAAAATATGTAAAATCTTTGTTTGGTAATCGATGAAAACAATGCTACTACACACAGTTTAAATAAATGAATAAATAAATCATTAAATAAGAAATAGTCAACCTTTATAATATACCCATTGCTTACTTTTGCATGTCTGTTAGTAATAAAATTTTCTAACCACCCATCAATTCCACAAAAATGGTGATTTATAAAGAAAGGAAGCAACAAATTTATTAAATTTATTAAATAGAGTTATAGCAAGTTAAAGCATTTAATAATAAAGCATTTTTCCATTTAAATCTTATTAAAAAATCAAATTAAGGAAAAGGAAAGTGTTTCAGTAACAGACAAAATCTCTACCACTTACCATAAAAGTTGGAGCGTCCATTAGTGGATGGCAGGGATCAAATTGACATTTTAAGGTGTAAATTTACAATATACTACCATATGTTATTCATGATCTCATTCAAATAAGATTTCAAAGAGAACCATTTTTATCAACTAAACATTTTCTCTTTCTCCACACATACATAATCAACCAACAAAGTAATTTCTAGTTGTGTTGACAAAGTAATTTCTAGTCGATGATTTTCATTTTCTTTAGATTTAGCAAAATGTTTTTATGTTTTGTTGTTCTATTTTTAAAATTATAAAAAAAAAAAAAAAAAAATGGCTATTTTTACTTATTAGAAATATGCATTTTTGAACACATATTTTCACTCTTTTAAAAAAATATCAAAAGGTATATACATAAAAAAATAGGTTCACTATATGCAGAGACACTTATTTTATTTCCCTCTAAAATTTCAAGGAACTACTTTCAATAGATTTTTCACAAAGTGTACCAAAGTGAAAAAATTCTTAAAAGTAAAATACGTATGTTTACAGTGCTATTATAAAAAAAACTGTAGTACGTAAGAGTAAATAATTTGTATCAAATATTTCTTGAACTTCTTGTTAATATCTCAAAAAAAAAAAAATTATATTGATACATGCATAATTAAAGAATACATGGCTATAAAAGCAACAACCTAAATTTCCCACTTCACGGTTGTCACAGACGTCTCAGTTCCATTTAAAAATCATGTTGCAATACCATAATTTACAAACATAGCTCAATATAAATTTCTGGTCCTTTGAGTTTTGATTTCATGATTGGTGGAATAAAAAAAAATGAAGAAAATAATATATATATACATACACTTTATTTTTATTTTATTTCTATTTTTCTTTTCTTTTCTTTTTTTACTTAAAGTAAAACTTGCCTAAGCTAAAATGACATTGGAGAGATTATGTGTTTTTGTTGAATAAGTATACCTCCAGCACATCAACACACACAAAATTTTAAGAACCAATATTTTGAAAAATCTTACTTTTAAAATATCTAATGGTCCTTTCTTTAATAAAGTCTTGAAATTCTTTGCCACTGTAAACAATCCATGAAGCTAGCAATAAAAGAAAAAAGAAAAATAATAAAGTTTTTAATACTATAATACATATATATATATATATATATCACTTTTACATTCATGAAATAGTTGCATATTATAGTAAACTAGGCAAGCAAAACTTACTTAAGCTGAATTTAATAATTGCAATAAAAATAATTATCTATGTAGACACCACATGACTTCCTTTTACAATCATACATTTATACATATTGTTACAAAAACATTGACTTTGTACGTGATAAGTGGTCTGTAAATAAGCAGGCAGTTTCCAGTCATTGAATGCACTTTATTCACCAAATATTTTCAAAACAATCCAATAAAACTATTACTTGCATCACAAAAGTCATGATAATAGCATTATAAACACCACAGATATGCCTTCCTAAGGAACAGTAATCAATAGCTTACTACACAATCTCTCAATGACAAACTCGCCTCTGATTTCAATGGAATCCACTTGAGTGCAGTGGCGAGAAATCAGTAAATATATAATTATATTTCAACGTCAGTACAAAGTTCATTTGATAGCCAATCACCATAAAAATTTATGAAATTCCTCGATCTTTTCCAGATTTTAAGAAAAATATTGGAAATCCATGACTTAAGCTAGATTTTCAAATTCACTGACTCTTCCAGGTTTTCCAGGTACTGTAGCAACACTTGTACATGGGGCAGACAAAACATAGTATAAAACAGGGCTCGAAAATTATATTACCCAACATGCTTGGGGCATGTATGAATTCAAATCAGGTATGTATTTTTTACCCTTACATGTGCGGCCGAGCACGTAAATATAAAGTCAAAAATATCTAAATGTTTTTTATGATCCCCCCCCCCCCCGATTCCCGGCTCTGGTATTTTTCACATAGTTGGTATAAAATCAGCCTCTCACTCCAAATTATCTAAAAGGAATTAAGGTTGATGATTAAAGAATTTCTAAGTTTTTTATGATATTGAAAAATCACCAGAATCCCTTAAACACCTGCTATCAAATGGAAATAATTTTCTCACTTCAACTTTTTGTCTCAAAACAGAGCCTATTACCGTAAACATTCAGCTGGTATTATTTCAATGAGTTGAGCAATCCACTACCACATTCTATCAGATACAAGGCTAACCTAGAACAGACGTTTGAATCACAGTATGGATGCAATCACCGTGTGCGAGCATCAGATCTAATTTAGCCTTGCCTGAGATATTTAGATCAATGCTCATTGATTGCCGAATGATATTTCACCTACAGGTGGGCGTTAACTCCAATTTAAAAAAATTGGGGTGGCATTAGTAATGCAGCTGAACTAACAAACAACGTGAATATAAACAAATGTGCAACTTTAGCATATCATACAGCAATTTATTATGCTTTTATTTTCAAAATTAGCAATTGTTTTACATTATCCATTTGTCTAAAATGGATATATGACAATTTTTTAAGCAACTACTATCTGAATTCCACAGTGACAGTGGGGGCAGATATTGAGAAGTACAATAAACAATCAAGAAATTAACAAGAGTAATTATAGATGTTTGGGCAAGTAAAAGTTTTATTTAGGCATATACTTTTTAGACTAATATGCCCAGCAGAGCCTGTAAAAGTTTTGAAATTTTTCGAGCTCTGATATATAATAAAGAAAAGGTTTGGATTTTTCAAATTAAAAAAAATCTGAGGACTTTACATGATCTTCAAGTACTTTTTAAGACCCTTAAAAATGAAATTCAAATATTTTCCAGGAATATCCCAGGTCTATAGAAACCCTGTCTGTATTATAAAATGTTTCACAGGATAAATTAGTTTAGAAGGGCAACTTAAAAATCATTTCTGATCCATAAATTTTGAAGAGAAATTTTCAGATAAAATATTCTTTCAATCCTTTCATAAATTTATTTCAGTAATTTCTCATATCATTCATCATTGGCAATAATTTCATAATAACTAAATTTATACATTAAAACACAGTATAAAATTCTTATATATATATATATATATATATATATATATATTAAATTATTTGTATATTATTTATATATTTTTTAACATGAACATAAATATAACATTAAAAAATAAGAACAGAAATCATCTAGTATCATTTAAAATAAATCATAACTTATATTTTTCTAGTGTTGTTTTATATATAGAAAAACTTTTTCTGGTAAATTAATACCACGCCAAATACGACATTTTAAAATATTAAAAGTTTTATGAGTTGTAATAATACAATTGAATATTTTAAGAAACACCCAAAGAAAATATAAAATGAAAATTACTTGATATTTTGTAAACATATCCACTTTGAGAATATGCATTCCTTTTAAATCTGAAACCATGAGGCTTATTTCTGAAGAAGGAGACTTGCCTGGACCTGGAGTATATATTAAAGGAGCTTTCAAATCAATATGGGGATCAACAGGTTTAAGCTTAGGCACAATGATGGGCTCTTCAATGAATTCCTTATCAATTAATTGTTTTGAAATTTCACTGACGATATCTTGCATTGCCTTAGTGTTAACTTCTGCATAAAATAAAATTTATTTAATAAAGGTAAAGAAATAACTATTAAAATATAAAAATATTCTTTTCCAATAATTTTATATTCAAATATGAAATTGTCTTAACTGATTCATTTTAACAAAAACTTTATAACATGCAAGCTTTTCTATATAAAAAGAATCATGCTTGGTTAAAATGACAATAAATATATCAATGACTTCTTGTTTTTTTTTTTTTTTTTTTTAAGAGGTTCTGGATTTTTGAGTACAGCTCAAGTAAAAATGGTACAGAGGTATTGAAAACAGCCATGTGTCTTATCTATGATATTTCTAAAAGCACAGTTTCGTATTTTTGTGATTTTTTTTATTTTTTTTTTTTTTTGGGGGGGGGGGGGGGCGTTACGAAGGAGCGAATTTTAGACACACCCCCCCCCCCCCTTTAGCACTAAATTTGTCTTATTTGTCTTATCTTAAAATTGTCTTATGTATCCGACACTTATTGTAACAGGATTTTATAAAATGTCCGAGGGCAATAAACACACGTAAAATTACGTTTCCCCATTTGAATTCACTTTAAATTATCTTAGAATGGCAAATTTTGGTGTGTGGTTGTTGATTAAGTATACACATTATGTACTTTGGTGGGATTTTACAAAACTTACCCACTGGGGAAGGAAAAGTAAGAAGCGAGTAAATTGCCGCCGATGGCAGTGTGGACCTGGATTCTCATGTTGCGAGCGAGAAAAACCTCTACCAAACTCAGTGAGAACTTAGGTTATTAATAATGATATGGAATTTTGAGAACTCATTTAAATATAAGTGTCCAGTGAAGCGGGCAAAGCCTACTAGTATAATTTATATACTTAACCATATGACTGCTGCTGACAGACATATCCGTTCTCTGAGCTGCTATTTTTTTTTTTTTTTTTTTTCAAACAATATATTTATTAAATAATTATTAATAATTATTAATTAAATAATTATACATTTTTAGTGTGTTTTTGAAGTAAGAAGTTATAAATAGTAGTCATATGGTTTATTTTTGGATACATAGTTATGTTTTTAATCTCAAGTTTAAATAGCATTATTTTAATACATTGTAAAAAATGTACAGTGTAAACAACATTGCAATTTTTAAAGGCGATCAGAGCTTGGAGGACTAATACAAAAGGAGTTGGCATACTATGTATCAGCATGCAGGGCAAATGAAGTTAATTGTCTATTCAAGTTGGCTGCCACACTAGCAGAAATGGCAATCACGAGCCATACTGAGTCTACACAAATATTGGTTAGTACTGTGTTCTTGTATTTTTCAGCTTTGAGACCTATAGATACAATGACTTTCATCTTGAATAATCCATATTACGTAATTTCACAATAACAATGCAGAATTTCTTAAGAACTGTGCTAATTAATAGCTTCTGCAGTTACAGTCAAACCTCGTTAACATGAACACTGTTAACATGAATTACTTTTAACATGAATTATTTACACAATCCCCGTCAAAATGAAGATTAGTTACTGATAGCATGAATTACTGATAACATGAATAAATTTTTTATCCCCCTTGAGATTCACGTTAACAAGGTTTGACTGTATTATTTTGGTTTCCTGGACATGCCATCTCCTCTAATACCATTCCTCCATGGATCAGAGTATTAAGATTGTGTATGTGGGTGATAGCTTAATTTAGAATGTGATATTAGAAGCAACAACTAAGTTATTTTTTAACTCATCAAGGCAATACTTTTGAAAAAATGTTGCTTTCAAGAACAAATTATATTTGACTTTATAATTCCTTTCTAAAATTGTTTTATATAAAATATAAGTAATAAATATAGTTTATTTGAAGCATGATTCATATGGAAAAGCATGAAAGAAAAAAAAAAAAGCTACAGAATAAACATTGCCTAGCTCTAGGCAAAAATTTAGTCAAATAATTTAAATTAAAAAATAACTAAATGTAAAATATTTAAATTTTTCTTTCATTCTAAAATTTTTCAAAGTTTTATTATCAAAAATAAATAATGTCACAGTTATAATTTTATTGCTGATAAATTTCTATAATATTTAAGTTTTACTTTATTCTAATCTTTCTTTAAAAATATGTAGAGAGAACTTTTTTTTTTAAGTAACAATTAAAAATTTTACTATAGCAATTAATAAGATGTTTTTAATATGAATATGATTCAATTTTCACTTGTAAGATATCATATATATATAATATATATAGGTTTAATTCATTTAAACATCCCAATTTAAACTCACTAAATAAAACATTTTACAATTACACAATAGCAATACAAAGAATTATAAATATGACACTGAAAAAAGAAATATGAAAAGTACTACACAAATTAGACACATAAAGCAAGCAAATTAAACTATTAAAACATAAATTATATTGGATTAGTTTTATTTTTGTAAGTTATCTGTCACGTTGCATGATAATTTATTACTATTATAATAAATTAAAAACACGTTAAAAATACATTTATTAAAAATATAAAAACTTCCAAAGCTTTTCGCCTACATAAAAGAAGGCATCATCAGGGAAATTAGTTTTACACATACTTCAGAGCAGTTATATGTACTTTTGTATCACATGGTCAACAGTTAAGTCCTTACATAAAATATATTCAACTGGAAGTCATAGATAGAGGCTGGAACTATTACATGGTAATGAGGTGTTACACTTGGACGCTGGAGCTATTGCAGGATGAGGAGGTGCTACACTTAGAGGTTGGAACAATTTCAGGATGAGGAGGTGTAGCACCTTCTCATCCTGCAATAGCTCCAGCGTCCAAGTGTAACACCTGCTCTGAAGTATGTGTAAAACTAAATTCCCTGATGATGCCTTCTTTTATGTAGGCGAAAAGCTTTGGAAGTTTTTATATTTTTAATAAATGTATTTTTAACGTGTTTTTAAAGTGTTTTTAATTTATTACAATAATGACACGTGTTTTTAATTTAACTCTTAACTTGAGTTTGTTTATATTATTACTATAAATTTAATTATTTTAATTCAATTTTTAATTATTTTAAATTTAATCAATTAAGAAATTAATTACTTATTTAACATAATTATTTATTTATTTATTCATTAAAGTTGTCATTTGTAGCATTTCAATATTATTTTGTGATTTACCAAACTTCTAAAAGCTTTATGTAGCAAGCAAACTCTTTGGTTCCGTTTTGCATGACCAGATCGTGTTTTTCCCTCAGTGGAACTTAATTTTTGTAGATGCGCTTTTGTTCTGTTTCACCATCTTGCAAAACCCCATTTTGTCTACCGGCGACTGTTCGGACAGGGCGTGGCATCTAGCAGGGGTCGATCCAGGTTTTAATTTTTGGGTCCCTTTTTTGTGAAAAACAAAATATTTTTGTGAAATTTTTATTTATTTTTGTGAAATATAAAATATTTTTGTGAAAAAGTAAAATATTGTGTAAAATCTTCAGTTTTTACAATCACTTTATGTAATGTTTAAATATCAAGTTAATAGAGTTTCGTTGAGCCAAATTAAAGCATAAATTAAAAATAATACTGAAAATATGAAAACATTTAATAAAAGGATCATTTTTATAAAACAAAATCTTGTGAAGGGACTCATTTTATAAATTTGAATTTTGTGAAGGGTCCCTTTTTATGGATTTTAATTTTGTGAAGGGTCCCTTTTTATGAATTTAAATTTTGTGAAGGGTCCCTTTTTACTATGTGGAATTTTGTGAAGGGGCCACAAAAGGGACCCAAATTTTGCCTGGATTGACCCCTGTCTAGTGACTGTTTTGTTCATCACATGGCAACGTTTGAAATTGCACCCTCTCTGATTCGTCAACCCAAAGTATGTCTTCTCTTGCTGCTGTTCGAATTTGAGTTGAACTTACTTACACTTAGAACTTCACAAATATGGGAGCAGCATCCTGTTATTTTTCTGAACGATACGTTGCAGAACCATTGGAAATTTTTGAAATAAGTTAAGTGGTTCCCCTCATTATATACATAAAAGTTAGCAACCAATAACATTCAATATCTTCAATTCTAAGCCAAGTAAGCAAAAATTAGTGAAACTATCAGCAATGGCGGACATACAACTCTCAAGGCCCAGGGCGAAAATCTCACTGGGGGCCCCCTAACTGGAGTCCCTACTACATTAAGGGCCCCCTCCTCCCTGCATTTCTTTACGAATTTATTACAATAAAAGAGCAATGAAGTTAGTTAGTTTTAGGATTTATTCAGAAGCCAAACCAACAAGAATACCAGGTGCATTGGTCGAGCTTGGCATAAATGAGTTATTTTGGTTTTGGAGTTGTCACTTTATGGTCACATTTCGTATATTAAGGCTTATTAGACAGGAACCTACGGTTTAAAGGGGTAATTGCAGGGAATGTTTCAGATTAAAATAACAAGGCTGCCAACCTCTGGGAGTGCTAAAGTGTAGTTAAAAAACAAGAAAAAGTGTAGTTTTAAGCTACAAAGTGTAGTCGCTAAAAAATAAGAAAATGCTTAAAATATAAATAAGCATAAAATCTTTTGAGCTATCCAGGCCGACAAACCGGTCGACATTACTCACTCAGACAACCTTTTAGGCAGAAACAATCTGGTCTATCATTTAGATAGCTCAACAGAAATAAGCCGCAGGTTGTATTTCTTTCTCCCATTGTTTAATGGTGTTTCCCTTACCTGCGGGTTATTTCTGTTGAGCTATCTAAATGATACACCAGATTGTTTCTGCCTAAAAGGTTCTCTGAGTGAGTAATGTCGACCGGTTTGTCGGCCTGAATAGCTCAATTGGTAGAGCCTTGACCTCGTAAGTCAAAGATCCGGGGTTCGACTTCCGGTCCAGGCATTATAAAATCTTTTGTTTGCATTAAAACTTACTTTCTGAAATTTATTGACCTTTAATAATCTAACATACATTGGCTTGTTGCAATATAACATGAACAATCATAAAGTTCACCATGATTTATGCGAAAATTGCTGTTACATATTGTACAATAATACGCCTGATGGGGTGATGAATCAATAGATCGCAAACATGGTCATTTAGCAGAATACTCCGATAGAAATTTTTGATCAGGAACTTTTTTCTTCTTTGGATTATCACCATAATCGCTCATTTTAACTTAAAATACTATTAAATAAAAAACTAAACAAATTTGCCCACTTTTAAGTAAAAAAATAAATGCAGAAATACGAGTCCAGCCGATAACACATTATACCGAAAAACAAAAGTAAACAGATTAGCATTAGACCTCTAGTGATAGAAAAGAACTTCTCCAAACATCCAATCACCGCACGTACACAGTCATGCTATTGTCATAGTTTATGAGAAGGAAATGAAACAACCTACGAACCTCCGGAGTTTTCAAGCTACTTTATCCGTAACTGCAATTTGCAGATACAGTGCGAAATCGGAGTTCACTTGTTGTAAACAAGATAACGATGAGGAAAGGAAAAGCGTAGCTTTAAATATGCGATGCGTAGAGTGTAGCAAAAGCAGGCTAAAGCATAGTTACTACGCCAATTGCGTAGTTGTTGGCAGCCCTGAAATAATGGCAGGATAAATAACAACACGATAAATAATGACATCTTCAAATATACATAAAGATTAAGTTCCTTTGGAGGCCCCCTCATAACCAAAGGCCCAGAGTGGACCGCCCCCTCCACCCCACCCTTGGTATGCTAGTGACTATCAGAACAAGTTTTAGTTTCTTAATAATGGAATCAACATCTGTAAAAAGTCATCAAGTCCTATTTCATTACAACAAAGGAAATAAAGGTTTCTTCTTCTCCATATGAGTCTCTCTTCATTCCATCCAAGTAAGTCCACCTTTATGTATTTTAAAATCTGATTCATTGGATTGGCATCTCATAGTGAGAAATGTTTATAGAATCTGTGTTGTATAGTTTGTGATACCAAGATTAAATTAACGTATCTTATGCTTTATTCATATTAAAAAATAAGCCATTCAATATATAACAATCACCAAGTATGCTACAAGTAATGATATTTATATTATTTCCTGATATTCTAGAACATGCTCTAGCTGGTGATGTTCAGGATGTGATTTTAAGTCTAATTATTCCCAAACAAACTTTGATATATTATACAAGATTCTATTTTAAGTCAATTAATCGTTGAAATAAATTAAATAAGCCAAACTTCCTTTTTAATATGCATAGAATTGCAATCTTCTATTTTATCAATGGCATAACGAAAATAAAAGAACAACCCAACTTACAACATGATAGTAATCAATGTTAGAATTTTGCAGTTTCTATAACCATTTTAACAAATTAAAATTTTTATGATTTTATTTTCTGCTAAGCTTTATAAAATATTCATAACACCTCACAAAACACATAACCAATCAATTTACAAGTAAATAAATAAATAATGAAAAATAAAAATTTCTTTCAATTAATATACAATTACCATAATTTACATAGATATTCTGAATTATGATAACTTATGAAATTGTTTCTAGATGCACGTTTTTTATTGTTTCAGTGATAAGATCTATAATTCATAATTTTTTGTATATACTTAAGACTAAGCTAGGAAAACTAAGGAATATTCATGAGAATTTTTTTTTTTTTGCTTAAATCATATATATAACCTTTTAAAGATTGATGATTGTTTCTCGCAATAGTTTATTCCTTATTATGATGTTATTTTTTAACATTGTAAAATGACTCTTTAAAAGGTTTTTTTTTTTTTCTTTTTAGTACATGAAAATAAAAGTTATATTTAAAGGAGAAACTATATAAAATATTTTCAATACATTCTACACATGTTTGCCTCAACATTGTAAAAAGTCAGTTTTCACACACGCAACAAATAATATAAAATTAATCATATCCTAAATTCATATTAATACTTTTTGTATTTTAAGGCGATTAATTATAAAATCTCTCATTATGGCAACTGCTGTATTAGGTGTGATTAAGTTACCTAACAAGTCCTGAATAAATATGCGTGAAATCCTGAAAGCACTGATTTGAAATTTAGAATCATGAATTTACTCATTTACTTTTAGAATTTTTCATAATTTTTTTCATAGAGATCTTATATGGTGCCACTATAAAAGAAAAGCATTATTTATAGGTACTTCAAAAAGAACTATTAAAAGTACTATAAAAGTACCAATAAGAAAGTGCTATATAAACAAAATCATTATTTAAAAAAAAAAAAAAAAAATTAATAAATAAAACTACCGATTTATTATTATTATAAAGTTTTCACAGTATTTAAAAAATACTAATTAAAATAAATTAAAAGTTTAATCTTACTTTTATTTCCTGTCCAATTTAGAAATACTTTGTAATTGCAAAACATGAAGTAACAGTCCAACTTTTTAAAATTCTTTATTAATCAAGTGGAAGCAATAAATGAAAATATATAATACAGTTATGAAACAAACCATTAAATGAACTATCCAAAGTTAGTGTATTTGTATAAATACAATTTTAGGTAAAATATTTTTATTACTAGCATAATGTAGCAGTTTAAAATAAAATGGAAAAGGATGTTTTGTAATGATTTTACTTCAATTGCTGCATATATAAATATCTTGCATTATTTAAACAAGAAATAAATTAGGTATATACATATTAAATTTAATTTTCATTACCAAAAATACAATGAAGATATTCTTTTTAAAAAAAAACTTCCTTAACATTTATTTAATTAACAACAGTTCATCGTCAAAATATATGGACAATATGCAATGCAATACTTTTATAATATTTTACAGTTGTTGTTCTTTTTCCCCCTTAGAAATATTTGTAAAATACGCTAAACAAATATTCTAATTTTTACAAATCGGATCAAAAGTAATCAGCCATTCTTAACTAAAAATTAATATATTTTTACAATTCCAAAAATAAATTTATAGTTGCTAATAAGCAACATTTTGGTAACATATGTGTATAGACAGCATGCAATATGTTGGAAAAGCATTTCATTCATAAACTTACAGTGATGAAGATCATATATTCTGGTAGCATGCGAAAGAAAAAAACAAATCTTACTAACCTGACAAAAAAACAAACAAAAAGACAAAAATTCACATGCATGTAAATGCATAAATGCAAATTTTCACATAATTACAAAAGCCACAAACAAAAATAATCACAGATTAGAAGATTTTTAAAATGTAATCCTGTTGCATTAAAAATTGCAGACTTTTCATGCTAAATTTCCAAGACAGACAGAAATTGCCAAAAATATATGCGACACTGCAAATCTGCAAAACAAAAAATATTTTGCCACAGTACAAGAAAGGCCGAAAGCTATATAAGCATGATGCATATTAACAACAAAGCTAACTATGTTAGTAAGAAAAAGTAGAGCAAATCAGGATGCAATAATTGAAAATACAACAATTTCAAACAGGTACCATACATTTCTAATAGAGCAGCATGAAATAAGAACTTAAATATAAAAATTTATGAATACAGAAATGTACAGAAAAAGTTTTATATTAAAAAAAAAAAAAAAAAAGAGTACATATATATATATATATATATAATTTTAATACAAAAGTTAACTGTTTATATGTTATTTAGTGTTATGCAACAGATAAATTTAGAATGTATGCCTGAAATACAATATTCATATTTTAGTTAGGATTAATAAATCATAGAATTAACAGCCTAAAACATACTCAGCTAAACATCTAATAAAATCTATATATGTGTATATAAGATTGGCTTAACCCTACAAGGCACCCAGTTCCATATGTTGAACACCGATTTCAATCGTTCCTATAGCTGTAAAACTATTAGTAGCGACATCTCTTGACATCTTGATAGAAGCTACTGATATTTAGCAATGTAATCCTACAAATCTTTACCTAAAAATGTCGTTCGTATTTTTGTCATAGTGCACTCAGTGTGAAATTTGAATGAAAGTGATATGTTAGTCGTTTGTCTGAATTAAAAAATAAAAAAATAATAGTTATTGAACAGTTTTGACGCGAAAAAAAATACTGTGTGTTATACCGAAGTGTATATTTTGCAGAGGTAAGTTGTTTTTTTTATATTACAATAGTAAATGTATTAGTAAATCTTATTTTTATGTATGTTCGACATACGGTACATTGAGCTAAAAAGTTGATTTTTAAAATAAGGTTTTATTTTTGTAAGTTTTCCCTATCTTCTGATCACTAATTACAACCTATATATTTTTGTAGCGCACTGAAAAAAAATTGAGCCTTGTAGGGTTAACCTTTTACATGCCACATTCAGATGCAATAGTTTTTTTTACATATTTTGCGTTCTAATGCTTTAGTTTAAAGAATTTTATCATTAAAATGTGTAAAAAAAAAAAAAAAAAATTACATATAATTTATGATTATTATATTGAATATTATTCTATTTAATATTATTAATTTAATGTTATTATATTATATTATATTATATTTTAATAATGTAAGCTATTTTAAACATGACAGCCTCTTTTTAGAACCATTTGCTTATTTTTTTTAAATTATGTGAATTTTTAAACTGTGGGGTAAAAAGGAAAATGGTTAAATAGATCATTTTCATAATTTTCTGTACATTTCCCCTTTTATGATTGAACTGTAATTTCTATTTTAAAAAATCAAGTCATCTTTCTATTATATCTGATAATTTTTTCAAGTCAGTATTCATGATATTTAATTTTTAAATGAATTTTTAATTTCATGTTCCATTTATGGAACATTGGCGTGTAAAAGATTAAAAAAATAAAATTAGAAGAACTTAAAATTGTAAAAAGCTGCTTTATTTAATCTTAAATGCATGGTACCAGAAACTCAGTATGACTTACTGTCTCCCACAAAAGGAAAGTCCACAGCATTAATAGAAAGGAAACCATCACCAAGGTTGGAAACTTGTTTGGAAACTTTTGGTTTTCCATAAATTCTGGTAGGGCTAGGAGGCATTTGTTTACGTGACCACTCAATTCTAACTTTAGAGTTGAAAACAGTGAAAGAAATTACATCATGAATAAAAGTAAAATAAAAAGAGTTTGTCAAGTTGTCTCAAAGTTAACAAAGTAAGCAATTTAAAGCCATAATTCAAGGTGTGGATTAAACTTAAAGTACTGCCTAAATGAAACAATTTCAGATCAAGTTAAGTTTAAGGGAAATAGAAATTAATAAATTATCTATCAGCATTTAAGTATATAATAACAGAACATATATAATTACATAAATTACGAAAGACAGCAATTTAAGAGAATAATATTCATAAGTGAATAGTATCAGGTAATAAATCAATAATTGTGTATCATTAATTTTATTTCCAGTGAAAGATTAAGACTTTTTTTTTTTTTTATCATTCTATTTAATATTAATGAAGATAGTTTAACTTTTTTTTTTTTTTTTTTTTTTTTTTTTAATCACTAAACTGACATAAGAAAACATAAGTATTCAAACTATTTCATCCATTTTTTTTTTCTTTTTTTTTTTTTTTTTTTTTTACAAATTTTACTATTTTACTATCTCATATGATATCATGAATACACAAACTATGATGTAGATTTCTAACATCAAAATATAGATTAATAAAATATTTACCAAAATCAATTAAATTTCAAAGAGTTAAAAAACACTTAAGTAACAATTATGGAAAAAGAAATCTAATCTAAAAATATTGAGCCTTAAAAATTACCAGGTGTAATCTCTGGTGTGCAAATACTTGGTACTAAAGTTTCAGCTGGAATAGTAGTCAAATGTCCACCAATGGGAGAAAGCTGCAAAACATGTAAAACGTTAAATGCATAAAAACTTAACTTTAAATTAATTAAAAACGAAGCTTTATCTATATCTATATATATATATATATATATATATAATTGACCTTACTCAACTGCTTCGTTATTTCTTGCATAAGCAGCTTTTTGCGTGAGGGCCCTCAGCATCTTCAGTCATGGCTTGAGTGGAAAGTGGCTAGACTTCCAAAACTTCGTCTTTGCCTGTGATGAGGTGGCGCCATTGTGTGTCAATTCCAGTTTTTGATTTGTGGTCATTCGCAACCGTGAAGCCGTGAATGACCACAAATCAAAAACCGAAATTGACACATAGTGGCTCCACCTCATCATAGGCGAAGACGAAGTTTTGGAAGTCCAGCCACTTTCCACTCAAGCCATGACTGAAGACGCTGAAGGCTCACAGGCGAAAAGTAGCTTATGCAAGAATTGAGTAAGGTCAATTATTTTTATATATATGCATAAAAACTTTCAATTTTAAGGATCTCATAAATAATACAAATTTATCTGATTTACATATTATATTAACTTGCTTCTTAAATAATATTTTTAACTATATCAAAAACTAAATTACTTAAAATTTTTACAAACTTTATTAAAATAATTCTCTTCAATCCCCCCTCTCAAACAAGAAAAAAAAGTTTAAGGTAATCAATGATATTTCATTTGAATATATAAAAATAATTAGAAAAAAATAACAATAAATAGATAAAAGTAATTTAATAGATAAAAATAATTTAACTTTAATCATTAAAAAGTTAAAAGCTTTCTTCACCACTTCACTCAAGGGCTTTGCCAGAATGAGTGATCTTGTCTGAGCATGCTCGAAAATGAAAGAGGAAAGAAACAAGACAAGATCATTCAGTCTCACGAAACCCTTGAGTGAAGTAGCAAAAAAAGCTTTATAGATTAAAGGATTAATTTTTAAGGATTAAAGGTAAATTATTTTTACTATTAAATTTCCACAGTATTCATCATTTAACTTATTAGCTCATCTGCATTAATCTGAAAGATCTTATAAAAATAGTCAGACATTACACCGATATTATTGTTACTATCCACTACACATATTGTTATAAAAGCATTGAGAATTTGTGTGTTGTAAATTGTTCTTAAATAAACAAGGGGATCTAGTTTATGAATGCACTTTATCTATCGAATACTCTTGAAACAATTCAATCAAGTTATTACTTACACCACAAAAATCATGAAATATATAATTACATATGCTGAAGAACATGGATATCACTTGTTCATAACAATCAATAGCTTATTAAGTAGTCTCTCTCAATAACAAATGCCCAACTCAGAGCTCAATCGAATTCACTCGAGTGAAAATGGCCTTTTATACACTTTGATGAAGGTTAAGAATGACAAATATGTGGATTATACCAAAGAAAAAAAAAAAAAGAAGAGAGAGTTAACTTTGTTTAAATTGAGATAGAGCTTTCTGATTTAAACAAACAATTATTTTTCAGCAAATTTGCTATGTCCCCAAAAATTTCAACAAAGTCAATTTTATCAAAATGAATCTTCGTTGAAGACAATAGACTGTCATTGTGTTTTGGATGCCTTTATGTATATTTTCAGTGCGAAAACTATTCTAACAAAGGAAAAACGTTTTATCTTTTGTAGCAGTATTATCACATGGAGTCTATTACTAAGTTCTGCAGAAATCTCGAAGTGGGAGGTCATTATGACCAAAATTTCTTAGTTTTCATAGGCATATTTAAAGCAAAGTTGTATAACAACCAAATAAGAAAGTGCACCACTAGCTGGTATTAACAAACAACTTTAAAATATAAATTTTCAATGCTCTACGTCTACACCCAACCATTTTTATGAGAAATTTCCACACATATATGTACATATGGACATCACAAACATCTCTATAAAATGAGAGGTCAAATAAAAATTAAAAATTGGAGGTATAAAACTAGGTATTATAATAGTCTTAAATATAAATTTGCATCATTCTATGGCCAACCATTTTTGAGATATGAAAAACAAATTCTATTTCATAAATTAGTTTTAAAATATTTTCTTTTACTTCATACAAGAAAAAAAAAAAAAAAAAAAAACATTTATTTAAAAGTTTAATTACGATCTAAAAGTAATTTAGATTCATTTTAAAGAATTTATGTACTTACCAAAGGTTGAGTTGGTAATGGAGCAGGAGAAGTACTTCTCACAGGTAAAGGTGAACGTATTTTACGTTCAATTTCCTGTCTGAAATTTATAATATTCTGTCCAAAACCAGGATCTACTGTAATCTATCAAAAAATTACATACATATGTTTTCCTATAAGTTAATCCCTAACATTTCAAGTCATTTTCATAGAAATGAATTTGAGAAAATTATTCAATTTGATATATTTTAAATGCATTAAGAAATATAATAAGGATTTAAAACTAGGCTGAACACAAAGGAAACAATACAATAAAATATAGTACTGACAAACTACATATATTTTTAATTTTAATATTGAATTACTGTTTTACTTCTAATTTACTTAACTAAATTTAGTGTCTGATCTTAGTTAAGGATTGAATTTTTAGTAATAATTAATGTGAATTGACTAACATGAATTTTATCAAAAATAAATTTTTAAATTTTTAAATACTTGGAAGAATATTTTAGAAAGCTTAAGAACTGACTAATAAAATTTACAAACATTTTCATGCATCCATTGCTGAAAATTTATGGATTATTATTTGATAGATGTATTATCATCTCCATAAACTTTTCATTTATTTACTGTCATTTATTTCAGAACTATAAACAAAGTAATATCAACTATAATTAAATTTGACCTTGAACACCGCGAGTGAAAGATTTATAGACTCATAATGACTTTCTCTTCTCTAAATAAACATTTTCAAACCATTATTTATTTTACAGAACTATTAAATTCAAACTTTATGGGAAATCATGTTATTCTAAATTACTGTTTTATTTATTTCAACAATGTAATTTAATGATAGTATAAACAAAATAAGATATTAATTTTTCCTTTCAAATGTCATAATATAATATAATATAACAATTTATGATCCATAATGATATACTTAAAAATTGTAATTTAAAAATTCTTCTTGCAGTCTGTAACATTTCCTCAACTAGTAAGGATGCATAAAAATGCATCCCTTAAACTTTATCCAAATAAAAAAGACATTTATAGATCAAATTATTTGCAGTATTATTTTAGCTAATTTGAATGAACATTCTTTTCATTATTAGTCAAACCTCGTTAGAATAATAAGTTACAAATGAAATTAGGATTAATTCACCAGTTTGAAGATGACCCTTTTTTGGACTACAATATTAATTGCCGGAGACAGAAGCTCCTACTGCACTACTAAATACAAGGTAAGTGAAGAACTTATTATTTTTCTTTAAAGTCTTACCTTGTTGTGATTTTTCAATAATGATTTACTCAACATTGATTATGAAGACCGACTTAAAAATCTCTGGCATACAATAATTAAATTCATATTACATAGGCTATTAGTGGTGGAAGTTATTACTGTAAATTAAATTAAAATTAACAATGGCGTCTTATAAAGACAATGCAATTATTGAGAAGCTCAATGCTTCTAATTATGCTACGTGGTCTTTTAAGCTAGAAATGTTATTGATAAAAGAAGATCTTTTTGACGCCATAACTGAAACTCCACCAGAGCCTATCACTTCAGATTGGTCCAAAAAAGACAAAAAAGCCAAAGCCATGATAAACCTATTTATTAGTGATGATCAGATAGTACATGTAAAGGGTTTGTCCACGTCAAAAGAGACATGGGTCAAACTAAAAAATTTACACGAACGTACAAACCTTTCAAGCAAGTTATACTTACTAAAAAAATTGTATAGCTGCAAATTAGCCGAAGGAGGCAACATGATTAAACACATCACAAACATTTTAGAAATCAAAGAGAAACTTACTGCCATCGGCGAAAATATAAATGATTCTCATCTATCAGCACTTTTACTGTGTTCGCTACCTCCGTCATATGATCCTCTTATTACTGCTTTAGAAGCAAAATCTGAAGAGGATCTTACACCTAGTTATATTCAAAGTAAGCTGATGGATGAATATAACAGAAGATCTAGTAATAACAAAGCGTTGCAAGTTGATGATAATGCCGTAGCTTATCAAATTAAAAGACACAAACAAAACTTTCCGAAAAAACAAGTGAATAAATTCTGCACATACTGCAAGATGAAAAATCATAATACCAACGACTGTTGGTACAGAAAAGACAAAAACAAAAAACAAAACTATTCATCAAGTGGCTATAACAATAAAAATAAAAACTTTAATTCATCTTTATGTTTTGAAAATAGTGAACCAAAAATGAAACATGACAGGGATGAATCAAATGCATCCGACGATGAAACTCATACAAGAAATAAATTAAAAAATTTAGCATTCATCGCCTGTAAAGAAAACAAAAACAATTGGATCGTAGATAGCGGCTCCTCCTCGCATATCACAAATAACAAAAATTTATTTAGTGAAATAAAAAATTATGACAATTCAAATGTTGTCATAGCAAACGGAAATATTTTAACATCACAGGGCTCAGGTGATGTAGTTATTACTACCGAAACATCTGAGGGGGAAATAAACAAAATAAAGTTACTCGACGTACTTTTTGTACCAGACCTCGAAACAAATTTAATTTCTGTTAGTAAAGCCACCAAAAATGGCTGCACGTTAATTTTCAAAAATGATAAATGTATACTACAAAAATTCGGAAAAACCTTCCTTGAGGGGGAACTAAAGGGTAACTTATATGAAGTAAAACAACCCCAAAACAGTTCAAATGAACATATTAATTTAACTCACGAATGTAACAATAAGAATTGTATCACGCTTTGGCACAAGCGGCTCGGTCATAGAAATTATGCTGACATAAAACACATTATGGATAAGGAACTAGCAGTGGGAATTAATATAAATTTCTGCAAACATGACAAAACATGCGAAACATGCATTAAAGAAAAACTGACAGATTTACCATATCCACAGCAATCTAAATACAGGACTAATAGAGTACTTGAATTAATACATACAGACATCTGTGGGCCATTTCAAACACCCACCATAGGGGGGAAAACATATTTTTTAACGTTCATCGATGATTACACCAGATTCTGCATGATTTATCTCTTGAAACATAGAAGCGAGGTATTAACCATGCTCAAACAATATATAGCATTAGTCAAAAATAAGTTTGGTAAATTACCTGAAAGAGTCAGATCTGATAACGGGAGAGAATATGTGGGAAGTGAAATAGAAAATTACCTAAATCAAATGGGAATTAAACACGAACTTACAGTTCCTTATTGCCCAGCACAAAACGGAGTGGCTGAAAGGAAAAACAGAACACTGGTAGAAATGGTGAGAAGTATGCTATCAGAAGCAAATCTAGATAAGCAATTTTGGGGGGAAGCTGTCAACACAGCAAACTATATTATTAATAGACTCCCCACAAAAGGAAATAATAAAAGTCCCTACGAATTATGGAATGGAATTAAACCTAATTTATCTCATTTGAGAGTATTCGGGTGTAAAGCTTTTGCGTACATAAACAAACAAATAAGAAGAAAATTAGACAATAAAGCGCAAGAGGGAATCTTCGTAGGTTATGACTATAGATCAAAGGGATACAGGATTTACACGGGAGGAAAAGGTATTATTATCGCAAGAACGGTTAAATTTATAGAAAATCAAAACTCTAAACTCTCATCACAAGAAAAACCAGAAAATGATATTAGTCAAAAGGAAACTGTAA
Organism: Salticus scenicus; assembly: GCA_963930645.1. Classification (NCBI taxonomy): domain Eukaryota; kingdom Metazoa; phylum Arthropoda; class Arachnida; order Araneae; family Salticidae; genus Salticus; species Salticus scenicus. The sequence goes on along the minus strand of OZ005649.1, from coordinate 363,317,923 downwards.
ATGTAGAACTTAATGACACACCTGAAAATAACACCGAACAAACACTTGAAATAAACAATGAACCTAGAAGATCCTCGAGATCTAATATCGGTGTACCTCCAGATCGACTAATTTACATGGTAAAACATGATCCAATACATGAACCGCAAAGTTGGGCGGAAGTTCAAAATCTCACAAATCCCGTTGAGAAAAATAATTGGATAAAAGCAGCAGAGGATGAAATATCATCGTTAAAAGAACACAACACGTGGACATTAGTAGATCCACCACAAGGAAAGAAAATTATCGGTTCAAAGTGGACCTTTAAAACAAAATATGATGACTCCGGGAAAATACAAAAATTTAAAGCACGACTGGTAGCTCAGGGATTTCTCCAAAAATTTGGGGAAGATTATGATGAAACATTTGCACCGGTGGTGTCCTATACTACAATACGTTCTTTCCTAAACTCTGCAGCTTACCACAAATTAAATGTAAGACACATAGACATTAAAACAGCATTCCTACACGGTGACTTAAACGAAGAACTGTATATGCAACAACCCGACGGTTTTATTAATCCAGGGGAAGAAAATAAAGTGTGTAGGTTGAACAAATCAATTTATGGGCTTAAACAAGCTGCTAGAGCTTGGTACTTAAAAATTGGGAGTTTCCTAAAAACCCTAAATTATGTCGAGAGCAAAGCTGATTCATGCCTCTATGTAAACAATACGTCAGACAACATTTCATTTATTATAGTATATGTCGATGACATATTAATTGCCGGAAATAACGGGCAAATTAATGAAATAATAAGGAAATTAAGCAAAGAATTCGAAGTTAAGGATTTAGGAGAGGTTAGTTTCTATTTGGGCATGAAAATAACTAGAAATGATAGAGGGGATTTCGAAATAAATCAAAAACTGAAAATCGAAGAGTTAGTACGTAAATTAAATTTAGAAATCTCTAAACCAACATATACACCAATGGAAACAAATTACTTAAAATTTGATGATAATGATAACCCATTAGAAAACAACACTAAATACCGACAAACAATAGGAAGTTTGCTATATTTGGCTACAGTTAGCCGTCCTGACATATTAGCTGCCGTAAACATATTAAGTAGGAGAAATGAAAGTCCAAGAAAAAAGGACTGGGAAACAGTAAAAAGAGTTGTCAGGTATTTAAATACCACAAAAAATCTAAATTTCGTTATCAGTGCCAATGAAAAACCTAAACTGGTAGTTTACGCAGATGCGGACTGGGGAGGAGACAAGTCCAACAGAAAATCAACATCAGGCAGTGTTTTCATGATAGGAGATAATCCTATTCAATGGATCACAAAACGGCAAAATTGTGTCGCTCTTTCGTCGGCTGAGGCCGAATTTATTTCTGCCACGACTGCTGCGAAAGAAATCATGTGGATACTAAAATTATTAAAAGACTTGCACTTGCCTCAAGAGTTACCTATCAAAGTTTTTCAAGACAATATTTCGTGTATAAAACTGATAGACATCGGTTTTACTGGAAAACTGAAACATGTTGACCTGCAATTCAACTACTTAAAGGATTTAAAAGAAAAAGGTGTGATAGAACCCGAATATTGTCCAAGTGACAAAATGACTGGTGATATCTTCACCAAGGCACTTCCAAGACAGATTCACGAAAAACACCGAGAGAAATTGAAACTGATTAGTGGAACTTAAAAGATTTATGGAGCTGAAGGGGGAATTGATAGATGTATTATCATCTCCATAAACTTTTCATTTATTTACTGTCATTTATTTCAGAACTATAAACAAAGTAATATCAACTATAATTAAATTTGACCTTGAACACCGCGAGTGAAAGATTTATAGACTCATAATGACTTTCTCTTTTCTAAATAAACATTTTCAAACCATTATTTATTTTACAGAACTATTAAATTCAAACTTTATGGGAAATCATGTTATTCTAAATTACTGTTTTATTTATTTCAACAATGTAATTTAATGATAGTATAAACAAAATAAGATATTAATTTTTCCTTTCAAATGTCATAATATAATATAATATAACAATTTATGATCCATAATGATATACTTAAAAATTGTAATTTAAAAATTCTTCTTGCAGTCTGTAACATTTCCTCAACTAGTAAGGATGCATAAAAATGCATCCCTTAAACTTTATCCAAATAAAAAAGACATTTATAGATCAAATTATTTGCAGTATTATTTTAGCTAATTTGAATGAACATTCTTTTCATTATTAGTCAAACCTCGTTAGAATAATAAGTTACAAATGAAATTAGGATTAATTCACCAGTTTGAAGATGACCCTTTTTTGGACTACAATATTAATTGCCGGAGACAGAAGCTCCTACTGCACTACTAAATACAAGGTAAGTGAAGAACTTATTATTTTTCTTTAAAGTCTTACCTTGTTGTGATTTTTCAATAATGATTTACTCAATATTATTGAATGGGGGTATATTACTATTGAATTATGGGTTATTATTATTATTATTTTCTATACTTAGAAAGCTTCTCTGTTTAGTTAATCTTGTTGTAATAATTAAAAAAAAAAAAAAAAATCATACCTGTGAGCAAAGTACAAATGAAGTTTGGATTAATTATAATCAGACAAAACTAAAGTATTCATAAAGCTTAATTACATATTCATCATGTTGATTACATAATTGTCATAACAGTAAGATATGACTGATGACATCTCCTTATATTATTAAAATCTGTGCGCGTTTGTCTGTCTGTCTGTCTGTGAGAAATGCCTTGTCATCGCTAAAGCTCCGGCGCTAATGGTCGCATCGACTCGAAACCGGTGTCGACAGACGCAGAATTTCTTCATCTCGACATCGCGATAATTCGCTAAGCGATGCGACCCTAATTAGCGGAGATATTAATTAAAATGTCCACCCATGTCTACCGAAAAATGACCCAGAATTCATGATTAAATGCTAAAAAAGCGACATTTTTACGGAAAAAGTGGAAAATTTATTAGAAATATCAGTCGCATTGTTACAAACAAGATACCATTGGAAAGGGCTTTTTTTTCTCAATCCGATGGTGTAAACGGCTTATCGATAGGACAATTAGATTTTTTTAAATTAACTAAACTAAAAAAAATGGTGGCAACAAATCACAAGCATTTTAACTTGGCAGACGATTTTGAACGGAAAGAAAAAACATCTGGTGTTTAATGACGTCACGTGTTTTGTACTGCGATTAAAAATTGCAATTTTCTATTTTCTTCAATTTTTCAAAATTCGCACATTTCAATTAGTATACAATCTTAACACCACAAAACAAACTTGCAGTTAAAATTTCATCGATTTTGGTCAATAAACAAAAGATTTACATTTTAATTGCAAATTAAATTTTATCTTTACACGCCTGACATTTTATCTGTCGAAAGAGGATGCCAGTTTCAAAACGACAGAAATACACTTAGGGTAAAAATATTTCTTTTTCTATTTACTTCCATTAACCGACTACCGTAGATAATGGAATTCGAAATTTCACCTGACTTACACGTTTTGAGGTCTCATGGCGCTGTAATAATTTAAAATTTCAATATTTAAAAATCTAATTATGTTTAATTTTTTTTTTTTTTTTTTTAATATGTCATTGTATACACATTTTAAAATACGGTTACATTATCGAAAGGGGAATTCGAGATTTCACCCGATTTACACGTTTTGAGGTCTCCTGATTAGGTTTTCTTTTGCATCGCAATAGTGGAATTCGAGATTTCAGCTTATTTACACGTTTTGAGGTCTCCTGAATGGGTTATCTTTTGTATATCAGCTACTAATTAAAGTGTCGAAAGTGGAATTAGAGATTTCACCTGATTTACACGTTTTGAGGTGTCTTGAATGGGTTTTCTTTTGTATCTCAGCTGCTAATTAAAATACTTTCATAAGTAATACATCATTTGAAAGCTTTGTTAATTTGGAATTGAATAGTAGATTACAGAAATTCGATATTTCGACATTTCTCCTGATTTAAACGTTTTGAGGTGTCCTGAATGGGTTTCTCTTTTGTCTCAGTTATTAATTAAAAAAATTTCATAAGTAATACATCATTTGAAAGCTTTGTTGAGTTGGAATCGAATAGTAGATTACAGAAATTTCTACCGCCAGATGGCGCTGTAATATTTTTAAATTACAATATTTCTATTTCTAATCATGATTAAATTTTTTTTAATGCGTCATTCGATACACATTTTAAAGTACTTTTACATTATCGAAAATGGAATTCAAGATTTCACCAGATTTACACGTTTTGAGGTCTCCTGAATCAGTTTTCTTTTGTATCTCAACTACTAATTAAAATAATTTCATAAGTAATACATCATTAGAAAGCTTTGTTGATTGAATAAATAGATTTTACTTCCAGCTTTACTGATTTTGTACTGGAAATAAAAATTGCAAATTTCAAAATGCTTCAATTTTCTTCAAAATTAATTCAAACTTGCTACAAACTTTTAACATCACAAGACGAAGTTCCAGTTCAAATATCATCGGGTTTCGAGAATAAATAAAAAATGTACAATTTAATTGCAAATTAAATGTTATTATAATACGCGTATTTCAAATTCTAACTATGATTAAATTATTTTTAGTACATCATTCGAAAGATATTTTAAAGTACTTTTATATTATCGAAAGCGGAAGTCAAGATTTCGCTTCATTTACATGTTTTGAGGTCTCCTGAATCGGTTTTCTTTTGTATCTGAGCTACTAATTAAAATAATTCCATAAGTAATACATCATAAGATAGCTTTGTTGGTTTGAAATCGAACAGTAGATTACAGAAATTTCTACCGCCAGATGGCGCTGTAATATTTTAAAATTTCAATATTTCAATTTCTAATTATGATTAAATTGTTTTTAATACATCATTCGAAAGATATATTAAAGATCTTTTATATTGTCGAGAGTTTTAACCAGATTTGCACGTTTTAAGGTGTCCTGATTAGGTTTTCTTTTGCATTTCAGCTAATTCAGTTCGACCGTTCAAAATTGGTATATGTAGGTTAATTAGGAAGGGCTGAAAGGGTGGGGAAGATATAGGCGTGCATCGCGCGCACGGGACAGCGCTGCCGAAGGCAGTGGGGACCCGGTCCGACTTTTTAACCGATGAGAAATGATTTTTTTTTTCATTTTCTTTTCTTAAGAATAAAAATTTGATTTGAGAAGGAATATGTGCGCGTAGCGCGCGTATACCTTCACACGTGCGTGCGCAGCGCGCATGGGTCTGCGCTGCCGAAGGCTGTGGGGACCCGGTGTGAGTTTTTACCCGATCAGAATTTTTTTTTTTTTTTTTTTTTTGAGGGGGGGGGGCACGGAGGGTCAGAGAAGGAATACGCGCATGCAGCGCGCACGGGGTAGCGCTGCCGAAGGCAGTGGGGACCCGGGCCGACTTTTCACCCAATCAGAAATGATTTTTTTTTTTAATTTCTTTTCTTAACACTAAAAGTTACTGTTAGTGATTCATTAATTTTAGTGATTCATTTGAAAATACTGACCCGCTAGCGGGCGAAGCTCGCTAGTCCTACTAATAAAATCTGATGATACATTATGTCTGGCTATATCCTAATAAACCACTTAATGCAGAATGATGCGGAAGGTACGAAAAATACAAAATAACCTAAGGATTCTAAATTGACCATTTACAAGGTGTCTTTTAATTAACCTACAACTTTAAAATGAGATAACTTCACAGAAACTCACTAGATGGCACTACTGATTAATGCAGTGGTGGAGGGTATAAAAGGAAACTGTTTCACGTTGGTTTCACGTCATTACGAAAATGTCTCCCAAAGTGAGATATTCAACTGAAGACCGTATATTGATTGTTAAAAATTGGTATTTATGTGGTGAAAATACAACACTATTGCTGTGGAAGTGGGCTACAACGCACAAAAACCGACCTAAGCCTTCTAGAACAATGATAAGTGATCTTATAAGAAAATTTGAGATGTTTGGTTACGTGACGGATGATCTGCAGGGAAAAGTTGGCGCAAAAGTGACTGTTAGAACAGAAGAAGTGATTGATGCAGCAAGGGATATCATAACAGATGAGCCAAGCACATCCACTCGTAGTCGACTCGAAAAGTCGATTGGATATCAGTCGGAGCACTGCAGTCAAGATATTAAGAATGGATAGCAGGCTCTTTCTTTACAAGGTCCAAACTTTACAGTTCATCCTGGATACTGCTATCTCACAGCAATGGGACTTCACCAATGAGATATTGGACCTCATCGATACCGGGATATTGGACCTCAAGAAGATATGGTTCTCGGATGAAGCCCATTTCTGGTTGTCAGGTCAGGTGAACTGACAGAATTATCGTTTCTGGGGATCCTCAAACCCTGAATTTGTCAACAAGAGACCATTGCATCCACAAAAGGTAACAGCTTGGACTGCTCTTTGTTGATCAGAAGTTATCGGACCAATTTTGTTTGTGTCAACTGTTAAGACTGAAGCGTATGAGGAAGTGCTGAGACAGTTGTTTTTCCCCCAGATTCGTGCTCTGGGTATGGACACCGGTGGATACTGGTGCATGCAGGTTGGTGCCCCTCCGCATCAAACAGGCAGTGTGTTTGACACCATTAACAGCGTGTTTGGAACCCGGGTTATTGCTTATCAATACCCGAACAACCATCCTGGTGCATTGCATTGGCCACCTTATTCACCAGATATGAATCCGTGCAATTTCTATCTTTGGGTCACATGAAAGACTTAGTGTACAAGAAGAAACCAACATACCTTCAATAGCCTCAAGAAATCCATTACTGACTCATTTGCAAGCACTAAAAAAGAAACACTTGAACAAGTAACTGATAACTTTGTGACTAGGCTGTGCTACTGTATCGCCTCTGTAGGTTCTCACTTTGAAAACCTTGTGCATCAATTACCTTTTCGACGTTCTTTTCAATAAAAAAAATTTTGCTGTGACGCTGCAACGATTCTTGTGTTATTTCATTTTAAAGTTATAGGTTAATTAAAAGACACCTTGTAAATTAAATTATTCTAGTTAGAGTTAGTTAAAAAAAGTATTAATTTAAAATCCAAATTGAGTATAAGTTATAGGCAATACAATGTGCTTCTAAAAAAAATATCCAACTACAGCAGCATCAACTGCCTAAAGTAGTTGGGTGGCAAAATACAACCAAGGATAGCAGAATAAGGTTAGAGAAACAAAGTTCAAAATTATATCTAATTACCTGAAACGAAGTTTTCAGCAATTTCAATGGAACTTTTTAAAATTTTTATTTATAATGTGATATGACAAATAATGATACAACTTTTAAAAAATTCATTTAAATATAGTGACTAGTGAAGCAGACAAAGCCTGCTAGTAACATATTAAAGATAGCAGACACTGCTTTTGAATGTCAGACTTTATTATTTGCATTTAATATCTCATATATAAAATAAATTTAAGTTAACCTTTTAGAACAACTATATACTTATTGTTATTATCAATGTGAATTTTGTTATTAGACCCCTGATGTGTGAGTATGTGGATCACTAATAAGGATTTCAAAATTACTATAACTGTTTTTTCTTTATTACAGTAACTTTAAGTACTGTTAGTGTAAAGACTACAGTGATTTTCAAAGTCACTAAAATAAAGGCTCAGAAATGAATGAAAATTGTAGCATTAACATTGATAATTAATAACGTTTAAGGATATTAAAACTACAAAGCATTCAAATTTCAAAACATTATGCATTAAACATAAATCTAGGGAAACGCTTAAAAAATACAATTTTCTGATTATAAACATATTTAAGGAATGCTTACTTGGCCATCTACAAATGCCACTTCTCCCCTAAGTACTACACGTCTAACTTGCCCTTTAACTTTATGGCCAGCAAAAGGTGTCCACTTTGATTTGCAAAAAGCCGTCTCAGCAGGTATATACCACTCTTCATCTAGATCTATTTCAACATAAGTATTTTTTTGTTCTGGCAAATTAAATATTTTTCTTGGGTTATGGTACAATTTATTTTCTATATCCTGAAAAGTTTAATAAATAATAATAATTTTTTATATGCATGATAAATAAAATTTATTGAACTTATAACAAATTAAATTGTATTAAACCAATTAAATTAAAAATAATTAAATTTCCTGTAATGCAGAATTGCAATAACTATATGTATCACAATAATACTTTTATGTATGAGTTGATTTAATTCTTAACTATTCAAAAACATTAACAATATTTTAAACACAGCGTTATTAAATGTCTCATGAAGCTTAATTTTGACTGAAGATTCGCTATCCCCTCCCTTAGATGTTAAAAAATAATAATAATACTTTATTATTTTACTTATTTATTTGTAGATAAGTCGTCTATAATGTAAACTAAAACTTAAAACTTTAATTAAAATCTTTGTGAAGGTTTTCCACAGGTTTGCTAGTAATAAAATATTTAAAACAAATTATAGAAAACTTTTATGTTTTAATTCCTCTTGAAAAATTATGTAAAATCAAGATTACTGTCATAAAACAATATTTTACACCAAGTTTAAATTAGAATCTGTACTTTGGAAACCTACTCTCGCTGCTAGCTTTAAGCTAAATGCAGTGTACAATTACTCAAACATGATTTTGACAGCTTTTGAAAAGATTGGTAGATAACTAAAACAAATATCAAGCAGATGAACAATTATCCTTTCAAAAAAATTAAGTTTATAAATCTGTGCATATGAGCTTTCAAGATACAAAGTTTTGGGGATTTTAAATAAAAATAGAAAGTATCATTGAATTGAACATAAAATTAATTTATACTGTAATACAAATGTGTATATCCCCTGTTTTTACCTTTAATATTTCAATTCACTGTTATATATAATTTAAGGCAGAGTTAACTGCTGTTTTATAAATGTGCTCGTTACTATCTGTCAACATCACATGGTAAACAAAATATTGTTTTAAATTCCAATTCTCAAAGCCGAATTTAACTTATAATAGATCATGTGGGCTGAATACAAAAATCAAGTTTATTATAGTGGTTAGTCTGTGTGCCAACCTATTATCAGTGAAATTTATATGGAAATAATTGTTGTAAATTCAAATTTGGTGGTTTCAATGTATATTTTGTATTCTAAATGTATACTTTAAAAATAAAGATGCCATGTGAAAATTTTTACAAAGATTGGTAAAACTGAAAGAAAGGCATGGATGCAAGTTCTTGAAATATTTAATAAAAAAATTAAGTATAACAGTTTTAAGTGTTTCATGAGTGTAGGTATAAAAAGTCTTTTAATATAAGTTTGTTTTCTAGGAATTAAAAATTATACACTGTCTTAAAAATAGCTTTCAATTAATTCAATACATCAAATCGCTCGATTCAATAGACAATATTATGACTTTTGACTTTCAAGATCTTTTCAATAATATTGAGTTATCAGATCTTAGTAATATCATTTACAGTCTTTTTCAAGAATATAAAGCTCAAATTAATCTTTCTCACAATTTTAAAGCAGAAAAATTTAAAACACTTCTTAACTTTGTTATCCATAATAATTATATCTTCCACAACAACGATATCTATTTGCAACAATTAGGCATCCCACAAGGAGGTTGTAGCTCCAGTATTTTGGCAGATCTCTATCTTTATTATTATGAAAAGCAAATTTGCAATGATGATGTTCGATTTTATCGTTACATCGATGATATTATTGTATTTTATCTCAACAAGCACTCACAAAATGACTTTTCCTTCAATTATCCACCTAATTTAAAGCTAACTCAAAATACTCTAACTAATCAATCAATTAACTTTTTAGATCTCAAAATAATCATCGATGGTAATAAAATTTACACAGATATCTATGACAAACAGCAAGATTTTAGTTTTAAAGTAAACCTATTTACACATTTTAATTCATGTCTGCATCTTTCGGTATTTAGAAACATCATCATTAACCATTTATTTCGAATTAATCATTTATGTTCTGTGAAGTTTAAAAACAAGAATATTAATAACCTGATCACAGCCACTGCTAAAATGGGTTTTCCTAAAAACTTTGTATTTTCTATTTTATATCCTTAACCATGTCTCTGTCAGTACAAAAAAAAAAAACTGTGTACACTTTTGTGTATATCAACAAAAAAATTATAAAATAATAAAAGTCAATAAAAAAGGTGGCGGTTGGGTGGGCAGATGTTTGAATACGGAGGTAGGGTGGTGTTGTAAGGCTGGATGGGTTTGTGAAATTAAATAATAATAAAAAAAAAAGCAGAAGGCTTGTTGCATTTACTTTGTATTACTATACAAACTTTCTTTTTCCACTAAAATTTCAGTTTCTTCCTTTTTGAGTTGTCGAACTATATTTAAAATTCTAATCAATCGGTGAATTTCATTGTTGCTTCGTGGTTTCATTGTTATTCATCTGCTTTGAAATTTTGCTTTTTAAAATCCATATGGTTCCTGTTCTGGTCGTGGCAGGCTGGGTGAGTGTTGCCGGCGTGAAACTAGTTTAACCCAACAGGCAAGTCACAACTCTTGCCGCCTGCCTCCTTCCTTCCTATCTTGTGTTTCTTAGGTTATTTTTTCATTAATTTTGATAAGTTTATGGTTTTGAGTTGGGCTTTGTTGTGTTACTTTATTCATTTTTTTTTTTTTTTTTTTTTTACAGGCTGTTGATTAGTGGATCTGGTTTCTTTACATTAGTGTATTTCATCCACTGATAAATTTTTTTTAAATCGTGGTGTTTCGTTGGTGTTTCAGTGATCAGTTGCTTGGCTTCTACTATGCTTAATAGATCATCTTTATTATATATAGATATTATAAATTTTAAAACAGCTGACTGAAATCTTTTAGTACATTTCAAGATTGAATAAAAATACCTGAAGAGTTAATCTTCCTTCATTCACTGCAGTTAACAGAAGAGGCAGTAATGTTTCAAGACCAGGAAAACCAGGAGGAGAATTACTGCTTGTTTTTTCTTCAATTGTATGAGGGGCTAAGAAATAAAGAATTGATTTCAAATAATATAATCAAAAATAGTTAGATTATCAAGTTGAAACTATGATTCAAAAATCAAATGATTTATAATGATACTCAGATGAATTTAGAAAAATAATAGTTTCACAGATATTTCATAATAGAAATCCCAGTGGCAGAAACACCGCAACATAGTTGTGCGCATAGTTGCGGCTTGCAGACAGTTTTTGTCTGCACTAATAAAAAAATTTGTCCAACTTTCAGACAGTCTTTGTCTGCAGTCATAAAAAAAATTGTCTGTAATTTATGGACATTTTTTGCCTGCGACAATGCGCTACCGATGTATGACGTCTTAGACGCTCTCTGGTAGAAATTCTAGAACCGCCTATAGGTGCCTTGATATGAACACACAAAACAGTGCAATGACGACCTTTTGAGCCTAGATCTCCCTTGATAGGTAGCGTTATGTGTGTATTTTTTTCACATGTTACCTGATACTGAGATTCTACTGAAACGTACACATACCAGATCCTTTACCCCTGATTACATGCAAATTTTGCAGACAGATTATGAAATTTTAAAAAACTGTCGCAGACAGCTGCAAACCTTTCTGCCACTGGGATAGAAATAACATATGGCATATGAATAAAAAGTTGTACTAAATCCACTGAGTTTTTCTTTAAACATACTTACAACTATAATTTACATAAATATGAATTTTTATTATTATTTCTTTTTTTTTTTTTTACCCTGCATTTTTTGTTCCCATTTTTTGTGCGATATATTAATACTATTTTAAAGTTTTAATTATACAGAAGATATATAACTAAAATTTTTCAAGAAAATATATTCCTAATTAACAAAAGCACAAAATGTCAAGAAAATATCTCTTATATTGTCATTTTTAAAGGAAATTAAAATACACTTCAAGTCAAACAGATATGAACAGAACAGCTGATTTAAATGCAGAGGTCATATATGAATGAAAGTACAACAGAAGATCATTATAACACAATTCTCTATATTCTCTTCTCAACTTTTTAGATATTAACAACGAAATTCGCAGTTAAGAAATACTTTGTAAAAAAGTTACTCAGTAGAGAGCTAAGTATGATACATTTGTTTTTCCTTACCTCCTTGATTCGCAGCTCTTTAATAAAAAGTTTTTTTTTTTTTTTTAATGAGTAATATAATGAATGATTTTGTACAGTCATATATGGACTATTATAAAAAAGCACCATAGAACTGGTGTTTAAAAGTAATAAATACAAACTTTGGATAAATATCATAAAATGCAAAAACTTGCAGCAATGATTTTTTTTTTTTTTTTTTTTTTTTTTTGGGGGGGGGGGGGGAAGGGGGGAGGGGGGGGGGTGTCATGTCTTCTTTCAACTTGAAACCATTGCTGCGAGTTCTTGCATTTTAAGTGTTTCTTCAAAGTTTGTACTTATTATATATGTCAGTAAATTTAACAATGAAAGTTATAATCTACCCAACTTCTGCTCCAAGAAATGTAACTTAAAAATACCCTATTCAGTTTTCATATGTTTCAGACATATTTGGCCTAGTTTACAAGGAAAGTTTAAAGATGTGTGATAAGTGATCTATATAATGCACAACCATTTTGTGTTTTTATATTTGCATTAGAAAGATCTTCTATTGTATTACCTTAAATTGCATACTTATATTTTTAACTCATGTTAAATAAGTTTCTTTTAACTCATCATTATAGTTAAAACATTACAACTTTGCCCCCTTCAGAAGCAATCAGATAGTTAATGAAGAACACCATAGAACTGGTGTTTAAAAGTAATAAATACAAACTTTGAATAAATACCATAAAATGCAAAAACTCACAGCAATGATTTTCGGAGGATAGGAGGTCATGTCTTCTTTCAACCCAAAACCATTGCTGCGAGTTCTTGCATTTTAAGTGTTTCTTCAAAGTTTGTACTTATTATATCTGTACTGATAAGTATAAAGGATTTAAGTCCATATTCTTGATTTTTCAGGAGACGGAAAATAAAGTTAAACTAACTAAAAACAAAGCAGAAGAATCGATTAGGAAAAAGGGATTTCATTGACTTATACCCTTTATACCATTCAGTGGTTGTCAACCTTCATTTAATAACGGGAAAAAATTGAATTAAATATTTTATATCATACATGAATGGTAAATTTCTGACTTGAACCTTTTTTTTACCAATGGATTTCCTCAAAGACTAAATGACATAGACTTAAATCTTTTATACCAATCGATTGAGAATTTTTTTCTGAGTCTGACTATGTACTTAACTCAAAATCGACATTTTTGGACTTAAATCCTTTATACTTATCAGTACAGATATATGACAGTAAATTTAACAATGACAGTTATAATCTACCCAACTTCTGTTCCAAGAAATGTAACTTAAAAATACCCTATTCAGTTTTCCTTTAAAATTCAGTTTTCCTTATTATTTTCCTTTAAAAATGACAATATAAGAGATATTTTCTTATTTCATTAGTAAGAAGAAACATTGCCAAGATTAAGAATAATATCTACATCAATAAATTTCTAAGAAATAACATATTTCATATATCTAACCATGATCTGTAGCAAAGCAATCAATAACATCCATATTTTCCCATAAAGCATTCTGATCTTCCAAAGAAGCAAGGGGTGGTCTCACATTTATCTTTTCACCTAAAGACATATCTTCACAGCTCAAAAATAAGTGATGAGGACAAACTTCACATGTCACAGGCAACCCTCTTTCTTTAGCTTCTTTTACAAGAAGTATCTGAAATGGATCAAATTAATGTATAAAAAATACGAGTAAATTTATATTAATAATTGAATTTCATATACAGTAGTAATCTGTATAAATAACACAAAGAGTTTGTCGGTGGAACACATCCGGGTGGACCAATCCTATTTTTGATTGGTCTAGATTTAACTACTTTGGTGATGAAAGTTGGCCATTTTTTTTTAGTAAAAACTGAGGAATTTTTTTTAAAAGATACTGCATAGATGTTATACTTTTTTAAAAGAGCTCTCTAAACACTATTCATTTTTTGTGAGGACACTATACACATCAAGTTATTAGGTTTAAATATAATTATGTTGCAAAGTTTTCTTTTAAGTAATCAAAATATGAAAATAAATATTAGCTATAATTTGTTGCCAAAAAAAAAAGTACGAGTTCATTTTTTTTCGACATAAAAATAAATATATTTAATTAAACGTGAACATTAAAAAATTGTAAAAAAATATACTATGCATCTCACAGAAATTGACATCATTATCACTTTAAAATTTTCCACACAAAATAATAAAGTGCTAATGTAGTTTTATAGCTATAAGATTCAATAGAAAATTTAAAAACATGGTATATAAAAAGGTTTTTTTAATCTTATAATTATTTATAATTTTGTTGTCATTTCGGCGATGGTTGATATGGGTATCACAAATGTGTAAGTAAACAGTTTGGCGAGAAACGTCTAAGCTACTTCAATGCCAAATTTCGAATTCCGCCAAGAGTTCAAGCTGTTTCAATGTTTTTGCACAATTTTTCTTAATTTTATTTTATATATTTTTGGGGTGCGAGTGGGAAGAAAAGGAAAAGCATTTTTTTAAATTTGTCTAATTATACAAAATACCTCCATATAAAATATTATGTGTTTTCCGTTCTGTTTATTATCAAAAAGAAAACGACTAATGCAGTTTTTCCTATATTATTGGCATCTCTATAAATTAAATTAAATTAAATTATACAGTACCAAGACGTTGCGGTGAAGAAGTCTCTGCAGAAGGCAGAGACTTCTAATTACCCGAAGACTTCTAACAACCCGAAGCAAAGTTTTTAAGCCATTTCAATGTATTTTCTTTTTAGTTTTAATTTGTAGAAAGATATGATTCTTTTTTTAATTCATTTAAATATAGTGACCAGTGAAGCCGGCAAAGCCGGCTAGTTAATTATAAAGCAAGTTTTTCATTTATATTTCAATCAAATTTTTAACCTTAACATATATATTTATGTGCAATACTATATTCATGCTTCAGAAGTACTTAAAACTATACCTCATCTTTGGTGGAAATGTGACATATATGAATGGCTCTATGAGTGAAAACAGACAAAAGTATGGCTTTGGCAGCTGTTTCTCCTTCAGCATGAACACAGATAGGTAAATCAGATGGACATCTTTCAAAATGCTGAAAAGAATAAAGTATATTACAAAAAGAATATTATATTCTTTTAGACTAATTCAGTTCAAACTCTAATCCATATATCTACATTAATTTCTCAAATATGAAATCACAGAAGTTTTCATCTCTTTCTACATTTAATAAAAGAAGACTGTGTGTGTGATGATTTAAAGGCAAATGGCTGATCACAGAGCTACAAAATTTCGTATGACCAATTTGACCTCTCCTGCTGCACCTCAAAGTCCAATTTTGAAATTTTTGATCAGTTTTTAAATAAATTTAAAATATAAAAATTTCTTAAATGATTGAATTTGAAAATATAAATGTAAATGATCTTTTCGTGGCCCATTAGCTCAATCAATGCGTTACTTTTTGCAGATAAATAGAAAAGGTGTTAGTTGAAAAAAGAAAATCTTTCATTGCCTTTGTAGTAACCTAAACTGTATGGATGATGAGAAAATGAGAAAATACAAAGTTAAAATTAGAAGTGTGTTGGCTGCTTTGTAGACAATTGCCTGATCACATAGCTACATTTTGTATAGAGATCCATTTTATTCCCTCCTGGCACCTAAAAGTTCAATTTTTAAATTTTTGATTAGTTTATTATTATTATTATTTAAAATTTTTGCAGCTGGGGAGATTGTTTGGTGCTGCCATCTGTTGTCACAGAGTGAAATTGATAATCTACCAGAAAAAATGTATTTTTATTTCGGACCGGGCCTAGCAGAGCCTATATTTTAACTCACAAAACTATTTGCATTCAATGAGAGATAAAGCAAAGTGTTACAACTTTGAGTAAAGGAGGATAAAATGCTTCCCTGAATTTCAGGATATTAGTTACACATAAACACATACACTTACAAGTACTTCAATGAACATACATCATACATGCAGTGCCGTACCGAAGGTTGGGCAGAAGGGACAGTCTGTTCAGATCTCTAGTCATAAAGGAGGGGGGTGGGGGGGGGACCTCTGAAAGAAATGTAAGTTTTTAATTATATGTATCTGGTGATGTTATTGTGGTATTATATTCATCTGAAACATTTGCTGCAATTTTAATTTAGGCGATGGTTTTGGTCTAAAGGGCCCTATTGTACAAATGTGATCATAGAGCGAGAACTGCAAAACCAAAAGAGCCCATGAATGCAAGGCCTGATTAAGGCAGTGCAAGCGGGGAAAATGCCCTTGGCCCCATGTTGGGTTGGGCTTCTAAACTAATCTTAAAACTTAATTCAATGCCTTTTTATAAGTGAAGAAATTGTATGAGGCTGCCTGTCAGGGAGTCGGAGGGGCGGCATAAATTAGTGGGCCCCAGTGAGACTTTCGTCCTGGATCTTGAGAGCTGCAGGTTCGCCACTGCACACATACAATAAAATTTTGCATTACTAATAAATTATAAAACACTTCCCATATTTCTAATAAAAGACTACTATTGTGAGTAAAACTATTAATATCTGTAACAGACTGCTTTCAATTTTGGCTTCCAACTCTTTTCATTTTATTTTTTACAATCAGATTACATTCATACAGGCCGGGCATGGACCATGCCTAGATTTTCATTTTTATTTCAGATTGGATCAAAATTATTTCTTTGCTGGTCATACCTGGCCCAATTTTTAATTTTTCTTCTGATTGGGTTAGGCAAGGCTAAGATCGTCACTATATGAGGCACGCCTGAAATTTCAGGCCCATGTAGACCTCTACACCCTACTGAAAAATTAAGACTTCTGGAAAGAGAAAGGTCCATAACATTATAATTCCAAGAAGCTGGTTGGTTGATTTGTTGTTCTACATGCATTTTTTGCATACAAAGGCTAATTAGAATGTTAGCTATTGTTTAAAGTGCATTTTAAACACCTACAAACAATTAGGTAGAGAATGATTCAAATCTGCGAACTAATAGAAATAACATTAATCATTTAGCCATTAATCTCCGTATGTCTTCCTTATTTTTTGTTTAAAAAGTGAGGGTTTGATAATATTTTTGGAAAAGCCAATTCCAAAAAGATTATTATTATTATTATCATTTTTTTTTTTTTTTTGGAGGTGAGGGGGACATGAATGTCTCTCTCATTGTCAAGCATGTTCAAATATGAAATTAGCAATAAGAAAAATAATTAGCAGATTAGGATAAGGTAAATCTAAGGAGAGTAAGGGTATTTCAGTCTGTGATCCTGTCCTTTTTTTTTTCCTTAACATAAACATAGTATGAAATCAAATATATGATGGGGAACTGAACAAAGTATATGCAAACCTACACACACAAATCTTTCCTTTTCTTTATTAAAATATAAATATGAAATTTTTTACTTTAAAATTTTTTTGAAAAATTAATCTAAATAAAATTTTAAAATGTAACATTGCATTTGAGAATCAATTTATTAATAACAAACTTGTTGAAAATATAAGTGCATTATCTATATGTAATTAGAGAAAAATCCCAAAAAGAATCTTAAATCTCACTGTTAAAATAATAAAAACTCACTTTCTTCCAATCATCAAGAGAATGCAATTGCAATGGTCCATAAGTACGATTCAAATACATTTTAACTCCTATAATGGAAGCACTTAGATTCTGTATGGTGTCGATATTATCTGATGTTGCACCCGCAAAAAGGGCATAGTCGCATCTGGCACCAGCTTTTGCTTTCTAAAAGTAAAGGAGGGAATAAAAGAATTTCATGAACATTTTTATATAGTTTAATTAATATTTATAATATGGTAAAAAAAAAAAAAATAAGGTGAGATTCCTATCAGAGTGAAAATATATTATTGAAATGGGCAATAGTTCCAATGCTTATAGATAAAACCTGCATTATTTAACCAAAAATGGTAATTTTCTTATTTTTGATTTCTGAAATATACCATGGCAATTGATAATTGAAATATGCAATTTTTCAGAAAACCTTTTTTTAAATTGTTTAGCTAGAGCTTTTTTTTTTTTTTTTTTGAAGAGTTTATATTAAGTTCACTGAAATTTGTGAAAGGCTCATTTTAAGATACATTTTTATGGTGGATCAGTTTTTACACTAAAAAAATTCCTAATTAGATTCCTGAAGAATGCCAGAACTTCTTACTATATTAAAATTTTTATGTGGAAAAAAATGCAAAAAAAAAATACACAAAATTCTTGCAGCTAAGATACCTTATGGATAAAAGGTTCAGTTAAGTAAAAAATACTTTAAACTAGCTATTTTGTTGTGAGCCATAAGTGGCAATCTGAAACATATAATCATGTTGCAATGATTTGTTTTATATTTTAGATTGTTATTCTTAATTTTATATTTTATATTCTTCACAATTTTCTAACACTTTTAATTCTTATTTTAGAGTAAAGTTTTTTATCAGTGGAAGAAACAAATAAGAAAAACTAACCTGAAGAGCTAAATTGAGAGTTTTTTCATCAGTTACAGGTGGCTTAGTATTAGGCATCACACAAACAAGTGTAATGCCACCAGCTAAAGCAGCCGCTGTACCAGAAGCAAAATCTTCTTTGTGAGTATCACCAGGATCTCTTAAATGTACATGGACATCAATAAGCCCTGGAAGAGTGACCATTCGACTAGCTGTCATACAGTCAATGTAAGGCTTCACTGGAGGTTCTCCTTTAACTCTTTGCAAAGACTAAGGAAAAATAATTAAATGTTAGTAACAGACGTCTTTTCTAAATCATTAGGGAGGGAAAAATTCAATTTTGTAATATTCAGAGGAATGTATAATTAGCTTTAATTGATAAAATTTCTAATTTGAGCAGTATGATGCAAAATCTTAGACAGGGTTGCTACACAAATCAGGAGAAAAAAATCCCTGAGTTTTCCCTGCCTCTTTTAGAAGTAAAATAGGCAACACACAATCCTGCACCATTAGAATCTAACATGTTTACAAGTCAATTGAACATATTTAGGGTTTATTAATTTTATACTATAGTTGGAGAAAAAACCCATGATTGATTCATTATAAAGCACTAAAATTAAAAAAAAATATTTGATTATGAAAAAATTTTCAAATGCTTTTCCAAAAAATTTCAAAATTCCCTTAACTTTCCCTGTTTTTGCAATAAATTTTGAAATTCCCGAGTTTTCCCCGTTTTTTAATAGATTTTCAAATTCCCTGAATTTACCAGGTTTTCCCCGTTTTCCAGGTACTGTAGCAACCCTGTTAGAAAATCATCAAATATATTCAACAGCAAAAAGAGCATGTATTTTAATTTACAATTTCTCATAAACAACAGAAACTTACTTTTCTAAAAAGAAAAGTAAAAAAAGATTACTTTGTGCATCTTACTAAGTATAATTTTAAATTTAATTTTATATATAGCTATTAAAAACAGTAGGAGGGGGAAACACTTTAAAATGTTTATAACATTTCACAAAATATTTAATTTTAAAGCAAAGAATTTTTTTAAAAATTTGAATCAAGATGGTAGATGTAAAAGTCTCCCAACCTTTCCTTTTTATTACAAAAAATTGCATCAAAAATCCGATTTGAATCTTATGTCCACAAAATTAAATTTTAAATTTTCTTAATGCAAAAATTAACTTATTCCTTTGCTACTCTTAATTGGAAAGTAGCTAAAGGGTGAAATGAAATTAAAAATTTTTGCCCATGAGTCTCAACAGTTCGAGTTAACCATGAATTCAAGCAAGTGAAAAAAATTAATACTGTACTGTCTTGAACATTAATCATTTGAAAAGCAATTAACCCCCCCCCCTCAAAAAAAAAAAGGCTCAGAGAAAGAACAAGTCAAAATGATAGCGATTATTAAGGGGGGGGGGGGGAGTCAATGATATTATTGACTACAACATTACTGACTTACAACAGTTGTCATTTTTCAGGAATTTAAAATTTAATATAAATGGTTTTGACGAAACCAAATAATTTAAATATTTAAGCTTATAATCTGAAAAGATGTTCTTGGCTAAAATGAAAACCATAATTATATCCCCCCCCCCCCTCTTACTCTTCAAACATTTCTCATGCCTGGTCCTGTTTCACTCAAACTATTGAGATTCTACTTTAATTGTAATTTTAGGATATCTCCTTATAAATGATAATACATAAATGAAAAACATTTAATTCTAACTTTGAATATTTAACATTTTGCCTTGGCTGTTACATGCATATAAATTATTTCATAATTTATAATAGATAAGTGTAACCATATAGATAGATACATACACATAATCATAAAATTTAAATAATGACTTCCTGAGATTTAAAATATTTCCATACAGTTACTTTGTTTTTAATCTAAAATTATGAAGAACATATGTTTTATTGATAAATACAAACTGTAATATTCTGCAAAATAAAAGAAATCTATCAATTACAATGATGTGTTATCAGCATCACTCAGATACAAATATAGAAAAATAACATGCCATGCATTTGCCAACACATACATCTGTCAATTACAATCATATGAAAGGAGTAATACAGGCATGAGAGTGCAGAAAATTAAAAAAAGAGGAAACACGCGTGTTTATAAAATTAATTTCAAATGAAAAATAACGCGTGCGGGGAAAACTATACTAATGTGTTCATAAAATTTATTTCAAATGAAAAAATAATGCTCACAGGAAAAAACTATACAAAATATTTTTAAAGTGACAAATTAAACTAAAAGAATAACAAATCAGCACAATAGAACATGTGTTAAAAAGAAGAAAAAAAAAAAAAAACAGCTAGCAATCAACATTTAATAACATTGAGTGGTGGTGGAAAATGGGAAAGGGAGGGGGGGGGGTTAAAAAGTAGTTCATGAGTGAGAAATATTAAACACAATTCTTCTTCATTATGGGTTCTAGAATATCATAAAGTAAGTTTAAAATTAATATTGACATTTTTGTTGTGGATGGATAAATATTCAAAAATAAAAGGCTTCCCGCAGAATATTTGATTGGCAATGGTTAGAGATGAAAAAAGGGGGGGCGGGGGAGGACAAAAAACATTACATGAGTGAGAAATATTGAATAATTCTGTTCTTTTATATGTTATAGAATATGATAAAGCATGTTTAAAATGAATATTGACATTTATATTTTGGGTGGAAAAAGATTGATAATCTAAAGTTTTTCATGGAGCGTTTGAACACTGATCGCTATTAGAATTTGATTTTAACAAAATAAAAAATCGCAAAATTAACGAAAATCACAAAAAAGCAGAAAATCGCGGATCCGCGGAAAATTCTCATGCCTGGTAATAGTAAATTCATCAAATATACCTGAAATTTTAGCAAGAAATATTTTCATATGAGTAGAGAGAACATAATTTATTGCATGGATGTTTAATCCACTCATTATGAAAAAAATCCATATTTTTCTAACACGGTCCAGTTGCGATTAAGTTTTGTTAAAGAAACGATACGATAGTAACATATTTAATACAATATGCGAGGACAAAAAATAATATTTATTGGCAATATTTAAGCATGCGGACTTAGTTTAATGATTTAATCAGAAAAATGACGATATTTGTCTGATGAGATCTTTTTATAGGAAAATATGTATTTAAAAGTTGCATTTTTACAATCTTTGCACGCGCCATTTAAAGCTAGCAATACTTTAAATATATGAACAGAATATGAATTATTGTTAAACATTGACAACACAATAACAAAAAGTATAATTAAAATAGATACCAGTTTTTTTAAACAAAAAATTATTTCAAAATAAATAAATAAAAAAGCATTACCAGCATGGCAACAAAAATCGCCATGGGGCCTTATACTAAAACTGTACTACCTGTCCAGTTATGGAAATTGGGTCGTCAAACATGAATTTTATTTTGAAACCTTTCTTTGAATGGTTTTGATTTCACTATCACACAATATTAATTTGGTTCTAATAATAATTTGACTTCTGGTGAATTACAATTCAAATTGGGTGGGGAAAATGGTATAAGATTTATGAGATTCAAGTTTTAAATGTAAATGTAAATAAGAAGAAAATAAATAAATAAATAAAGTGTGAAAATTTCACATGGATTTTCTAGTAAATTTTAATTAGGTTTAGCAGTTATATGAATTTGATATTTTAGTCTTATTTTATTAATTTAAAAATTATAAAAACTGGAATTTCAGTACTGAAAAAAAAAATATATATATATATATATATATATACTTGAAATCAAGTAAATTACCTAAACACAATCTGTTATCAGCAACACTCAAATACAAATGTAGAAAAATAAAAATACCACGCATTTGCCAATACATACATCAATAAGAAGCTTTGCACATTTGACATCTGTTATCAACGGAATTGCATAATTGACAGCCATTCTTCTAGTCTGATATCCATGAGAAGCTCTAGCATAACCACCACTGTGCGTTGGAAGATTAATCACAACATCAAATTCTTTCTGGGCAAGAAAATCTGTAATACTTTTATAATAAGCTTTGCAGTCACCTTTGTTATCATAGGGCCACTCCACAGGCTCAATCTAAAATAAAAGGAATAAATTTATTTAGTACTGTAAATAAAAGTTTACATGATCAAATTAACCTTCTCATTGCTTTAAAAAGGGGGAAAAGCTATAATTATATTCATGTATGATTTTTATACTGAACTAAAGTGAGTTATTTCAATATGAAATTAAAAATAACTTTTAATGATTAACTAAAAGATGCAACATGAGATCCATACTAAAAAAAAAGTTATAAAAGTGATAAATTTAATAATGTAATTTTAAACTATAAGTATATTACAAGAAAAACAATAGCTCCATGAACAAAAACTCTATATATCCAATCTCGACAGAAGGTTAAGTACTTTTAAGCTGCTGTGATAATTACAGGAAATTAGCATTTATATATATACTAGCAGACCCGGCCACGCGTTGCTGTGACTAAGTTATATGTTGAATTATACGGCTGTAAACTATTTAGTACAGTCAAATTATTATTTACGAACAAAGACGAAAACGTTGTAGCCGATGTAAAAACCCACAGGGTTGAGATTTGAAACTTAGGTCAAAATTTGGAAGCGATTGATAAAAATTTTCGTAGTGTTGATATTAAGCACAAATTAATTTTATTGTAGGGTCCTATAAATTTTAATGGAGAAGTGATGTATATTATTTCTAATGCTACTTTGGATAAAATTGCTAAAATGACTAATATATAAATTAAATTCTATTAAAATTCTATTAAAATAAAAGTATAAAAGAAACAGACGATTTTAAAACCAATTTTTATGGAGGAGTGAAATATAATATATGCTATAATGGATAATTTTACTATAAAATGACCTCATCATTTTAAATATTTTAAAGAGGGCAACAGCTGTAGTAGATGGGAAACATTGAGGATTAAGATAAGAATAATTATAAGATTTAAAAAAAAAAAAAAAAAAACTTTTTATATACCATGCTTTTAAATTTTAATATACTAATAATATACTAATTAAAAGGAAAATGATAAATATTCTATCATAGTTTGAAGTCAAATTTGTTTTAAAATGTCTAAATAAAATATCTGATGTAAGATACTAATATTTTGCAGCGGAATAGATTTCATTTCTGTCATCCTTGGCGAAAAAAAAAGAATATTGCCAAATTATCTGGCAAAAATATTTAATTCCTTTCAAAAATCATGGTTATTTTAACAACTTATATTAAAAGAGTAATGAATAATATGAAACAATATTTCGTACAATACATATTACATGTCATACATACGAATAAGACATATTACATTTCGTACAATGCATACATCTGGCATGTATATTTTCGTGTTACACTTTTGATCGCCAAATAATAATAATAATAATAAAAAAAGCCAAGGGCGACAGAGTTTTGAAATTTAAAATTAAAATTTTGTCAATTTGACAGCAAAATAATTCAATCTAACACCCGCGATAACTAATACATATCTATACCCAAATATAAGGATTAAAATCGGGAAATAAATTTCCTCGATTTTTAATAATTTCTTACAAAAAATCCAGTGGGCAATTAACATAGGAAATCTTTTTCTTGGCTGCACAGACGGTCAGTGAGTCACACTTCGCTTGCGTATAGAACTCATAGATATAGTATAGCATATATAGAATAGAGTGATCATTGGGGAGAAAAAAGTTATTCCTTTTCATTTGGGAAAAGGTGACGTTTTTACCAAAATATGGCCGTCTTTCCCCGAGTGAATACACACGGGAATACATACTAATATTTTAGCAAATAAAATTTATGAATAATTTATTTGCTAAAGGGGAATGGAAGACTCCAGATACAGTTTCAAATTCATATTTCTTTCTTTCTTTTCTTTTTTTTTTTTTTCAATACCACTGAATGGCTGTTTCCAAAGCTTTTTTTTTTTTTTTTTTTTCGGCATCAAAAATCTTTGTACGATAACATGGGGATGAGAGATCTATATATATTACTATATCTATGATAGAACTACATTAGCACTTTATCAATGTGTATAAAATCTTTAAATTGATTATGACGTCAATTTTCGTGAGATGCATAATTAAACTTTTTATAATTTTTTAACGTTCACGTTTGATTAAATGTATTTATTTTTATGTCGAAAGAAAATGAACTCGTATTTTTTTTTTTTTTTTTTTTTTTTGGCAACAATTAAATTAATGGAACTCACAGATATTTTGGAGCAACTTTAATAAAGGTCTATAATTAACAAATAATTGCAATAAAACAATATTGTGACAATAAATTGAGATAAAAACTATCCTATCTCTCAAGTTGGACCAAACTGCACACAGTGTGCAAAATTTCATTAAAATCGGTTCCTTAGTTTAGGAGTTTACCCCGGACAAACATTGTGACACATAATTTATATATATATACAGATATATATATATATATATATAACACCTTAATTTTATTACTTTCCCCCATTATTTATAAGAATACAACTTCAGCCGCTCAATACAATATAATAAAATTTATTCTCATTTACAAAAAAAATAAAAAATAAATTCAGAAATCATATATATATATATATATATATATATATATATATATATAATAAAGATGATCTATTAAGCATAGTAGAAGCCAAGCAACAGATACAAGATCACTGAAACACCAATGACAAATAAGATTTAAAAAATTTTTATCAGTGGATGAAATACACTAATGTAAAGAAACCAGATCTATTAATTAACAGCCTGCAAAACAAACGAATCAATAAAGTAACACAACAAATCTTAACTTAAAACCATAAACTTATCAAAATTAATGAAAAAATAACCTAAGAAACACAAGATAGGAAGGAAGGAGGCAGGCGGCAAGACTTGTGACTTGCTTGTGGGGTTAAACTAGTTTCATGCCGGCAACACTCACCCAGCCTGCCACGACCAGAACAGGAACCATATGGATTTAAAAAAGTAAAATTTCAAAGCAGATGAATAACAATGAAACCACGAAGCAACAATGAAATTCACCGATTGATTACATTGTGTTTAATAGTATAATTAGAATTTTAAATATATAGTTGACAACTCAAAAAGGAAGAAACCGAAATTTTATTAGAAAAAGAAAGTTTGCATAGTAATACAAAGTAAATGCAACAAGCCTTCTGGATTTTTTTTTTTTTTTTTAATTTAATTTCACAAACCCACCCAACCATCCAGCCTTACAACAACACCCCACCTCTGTAATCAAACATCTGCCCACCCAACCGCCACCTTTTTTATTGTCTTTTATTATTTTATAATTTTTTTGTTGATATGATAGATAACGTAATAAAATTTAATCTTAAAATTTAGCAATTAATAGATCTAAAACAATACCAACACACAAAAATATAGAACTGAATTTAACTTAGAGGAAAGACTGACACAAAATTGTTGTGATTTAGATTAAGAACCAATAAGAGACAATAATAACTTAAAATACTTACGCCGACATGAATGATAATAAAAAAGGACCATTAAACTTAATGACAGAGAAAACAAATAATTGGATAAAAATGCTTAAAATTAGAAGTAAGATACTCTTCAGGGGGTGAGTACTTCATAAAGCTGTGAAAGCTGCATCGATTTCATAAAACAATATAGCTAATCATAGCAATTTATATCATTTCAAGCCCCGATCGAAGCAGCAAAACCATATAGAATGAGAAATTAAGTGAAACATTAAATGAAATATTAAATTAAAACAAAGATTAAATAAAATCTTCATGGAAACCAGAGAGAAAACTAGAAAGAAGTATTGTAGCCACATGTAAAACAGTTAACACAAACTGGAAAATAGGATGATGCCAACAAAAAATGAAATTAAAAATAAAAGCTTTGCAAAAATCGATTAATCGAATGAACTTCAGAGCATTTTCATTAACAATAAAATACACAGAGTAATTATTAATTGAGTTAGTCAAAAATTATTTTAAAGTTAATTAAAGTTTAATCTAGTTAGAGTTAATTTAAATTGTACATAAAACAAGAATCATTAAACTATTCAAGGAAAGGATTAAAGAAAGAATGCATAACTCAGCAGTGAGCAAGCAAACATCTAGCGGTTAGCTATATAAACAATAAGTCAGTTAAATTATTTCAGGATAAAAAACCAATGCGATAAGGAGTGTATTTAAGATGTATTAACTGCAAAATTAAGAGAATTTTCGGCACCAATCAAATAATAAGAGTTATGAGTAGTGGAACATGTTAATGTTAAACCTAAAATAATTAAGCTAAGAGTTGAACTTAATTTTATTAACCCAAAATTAATTAAACTTAAAGTCAAAGTATTAAGAAGAATTAAATGTTAAGTCGTAAAAAGACTCAATCACAAGCAATAATCCCAAAGAGCACACTTTTTTTTTATAGATATTATTTTTGTTATTAAAATTGATTGATTGTTCAAACTAAACAAGGGAAGCCACTAGTAGCCAGATGCACACAATTAAATTTAACGAGAAAATAGTTCAAATTTCATAGTATCAACCAGAAAAAATAAGAAGAATGTAACTTGCAGTAATCCCATTTTTTTTTTTTTATTATTATTTAATTCAACAGCAAACCCTCCCAACCAAGCAGCCAAACAACACCACCCATCCTCCTTAATCAAACATTTGCCCACCCATCCACCATTTGTTTTTGTTTTTTAAACCTTAAATAGTTTTTTTTTTTTTTTTTTTTTTTTTTTTTTGTTATACAGAGACCCTTAATGATAAACAATTGAATAAATAAATTTTTTAGGATAACCCATTTTTTGTAGCAGCATTAATTATGTGAGAGATATTTTTGTTTTTAAACCTATATGAACAAAGATTACGTATACGAAAGAGGTGATTGAGAATGATATTTCTGTAAGCAGAGATATGAAGACAAGAATTAAAATGTGTAAATAAATTTACTTTGAAACAAAAATCTTGTCTTTTGTCATACAGATCAGTATAAATTTTACTACCTTCAAGTTTAAGTTTTAAATCTAAGAAACTAATACAGTTGGAGTTGTTGTTGAGAAGATTATGAGTTAAGGTAAGGTGAGAAGGATATTCAAATTTGAATAAATTAGGGGGAAAATTATTGACATAAAAAATTATGTCATCAATGTATCGGTAAAAATAGACATTTTCAATACATAATCCCTGTTCATAATGGTAAAGGTATAAGTCAGCTAACAAACTCGAGCTACAACCTCCTTGTGGAATACCGACCTTTTGAATATAAATCTTATTACAGTATAGAATGTTATTGTTATGAATAATAAAATTTAAAAGTGTCTTAAATGATGTTGCAGAAAAGCATTTTGGTAAAGAAATTTGACTTTTAAATTTTTCAAAAAGGTTAAAGATGATATGATGAAGATCTGTTAAATTAATATTATTAAATAGGTCAGCAAAATCGTAAGTCATGATATCAGTGACATAGTTCATCGATAAGACTTTACCTTTAAGTTGATAGCTATTTTTAAGGCAATAGAAATTTTTTGATTTACTAATTAAGTCATAGATTTGTTTGAGAATATCAAGGAGAATTTTGTTAGCATTATTATTGTAAGTATTACAACCAACAGTGACTGTTCTAAATTTAATTTGTGAAATTTAGGGATAAGTACAATATGAGGATATTTAAAATTATTAAATGGAAGCTTTAGCAATTTATAAAAGCAGTGAATTTTACGGTTATTGATTTTAAGATCATTATTGGTAGGATGAAAGTTAGGACTCGAAGATATGGATGAACTGAGTAAAGAAAGATAATAGTGTTTACAGATTATAGCATAATTATTAGGAGATTTATCTACATAAGTAATAACAAAGTTTTGTTGCAATTCTTTGATAGATTTAATGAGATTTGATTTATTATAATGTGTGAGATTTGATCGATGTTGAATTAATTCAGCTTTAAGTTTTGAAATCACTAAAAATTTCCATTGATTGAAATATTCAATAGGTTTATTAGTTTCAATGTTTGCATTTTACACAGTTTTTTTTTTTTTTTTTTTAAAGTCAAAAACCTGATAAACTTGACCCACTCCACATGAAGTTAAAAATGATCACACCATAAAAATAGATATGAATAATTCAGTAAAACATTTGAAGCTAAATTTTATAAATATACTTCCCCAGAACCAAAGAGATGTTACAAAAATAAACGACATTTATAAGAAAATCCAAGAAAATTAATAAATTCAAAAATAATATAAATTCACACTTACTGGTATTCCTTTAGTAGAATAAAAATCTGCTGTGCCTGTGCTACCATACAGCTTCAAATTCATATTTTGAAGAACTCTGACATATGGCAATAACTCTTCTTTATGCTGTTAAAAAAAAAAATATATATAAAATGGGCTCTTCCCACCTGACGTCAGAGGTCACATGATAGAGGAAAAACAAATAGCAGACAAAGTATTGTTTATCTATAACGATTGCTGAAATATCATATTTTCTATTCTTATTTTTGATCAATCGTATTTAATCTGTGTTATTTTTTATAAATTATCATTTTTAATCCATTTTATATCATTATTCATCATCTTTTGTTTGCTGTATACATTTACAATCATCATTTAGTTTATGTTTGTTATTGATGTTTATTAAGAACATGTTTAACACTCTGATTTTTGGTACTTAAATCAGTGACAGTGCAATATCGTACTGTGTAAATCCATTTAGACCAGTAACTAAGTTAATTAACTTGTTGTAACACCTTTATGCAATTAAATTAAATGAAAACATTTTAAAATTTTAAATTATAATCCATAAACATTCTACAAGAAGCTATTATTTATTGCTAGATCAGTTAATGTTACAGTTACACTACAATATACAAAAATCGATTCTTACAGGTAAAAATAAATGAACACATAAAATGTTTTTTAAAAATTATTAAATTTACAAATACAATTATTCTACTGTTTACAAATGCACAATATTACTTTTATTTTATATTAAATATTAAAATTTTTGTTCTTAAGAACAATATTTAATTGAATTCGATTATTCGTTTTCCTCTATCACGTGATTGAGCAGACGACGCTGGGAAGAGCCCATTAACAACTGCAGTAGAATGAACTTTAAAAGAATTGCATGCATTAAGGGAAAAAAAAGTTTAAAACGCAAGTTCTGAATATGAAAAAACCTTACCAACAAATTTTAAATTTCAAAGCTGCACTTTTAAAAGAAATACAGTGAAACTTGAATAATTCGAACTTGTTTAATTCGAAATTCGGGATAATTCGAATTTTTTACTCTGTCCCTTGAATTTTATATTAAAGTAATGTTAAAAAATCGTGGATAATTAGAATTCTATTTTGGATAATTCGAATTTTTCATATGATTACCTTTAAAATATTACAGTAAAATTTGTTCCCGAGATTTTTCTCAGCTAAAGTGCATTATATATTTTAACAGTCTTTCAAAAGAAGGATAAGGAAATACAAGAGAAGCTCGTAGCTAGTGCATCAGAAGATATGGTGAATATACATGAACTTCGAGGTTTTTTTGAATTGAAAGTCATGTGTAATGTAGAAGGTTCTATTTTTGTATCAAGTCATATGCTGTGACACAAAGATTGTACTTAAAGAAGAAATCAAAAATATCTGACTATTTTTAAAAAAGTGTTGAATAATTAAGCTCGTAAAAAATATTGATTTAATGGGGGGGGGGGGATGTAGCAATATACTTAGATATAAAGTTCATGTGTTAAATCTGATTGTAGAGATGATAACTTATACTTTAAACGAAGTTAAATAAATATATTAAAAAAGAATTTGGTACCTTACATTACTTCGTTTCATGGCAGAAAAGCTTTTTTCGAAGGGGATCCCCCTCTTCAGCAGTGTCGTCTGCACTCCGTGGATGGCAGTCACTGTCAAGCTGATCTTCTCTTTTATTGACGAGTAGGTGCCGCCAGATTTCATTTACCTCCGCCGATTCGTGGTCGTTAATGACGTCAGGGTTATGCGCTATCTCGATGCTCTCTCTTAGGTACGCATAGGTGGGATTATTGTAATTAGCTAGTTTTCTTACATTTTCAAATTCGATTTTAATATTATTTTCAAGATAATTTTTAGCCAAAGTGGTAGTGTTACGGTTAAATTTAATATCGTTCTGGTGTTCTTTAATCCGGGTTTTTATTTTTCTTTTAGTGACACCTATATAATTGTATTCTCTGTTTTCCTGATTTTTGAGGGGGATTTTATAAATACCAGCAGTTTCAGTGGGGGGGATAGGATCTTTATCGCTTCTTATAAGTTGAAATATATTAGGGTTGGGTTTTATTGGTATGTTTAAGTTAAATTTGCTAGCTGTATTTTTTATTTTATTTGAAATGCCCTGATTGTACGGAATAGAAAAAGTGTATTGGGTAGGGGTTTTTTGTGCATTCGGAATATTATTTAACTGTTTTATTCGCTTTCTATACAACTGATTTACTAACTTTTTAGGGTATCCTGCCTCAACCGTTAATTTATTAATGAAATTCAGTTCTCTTCTTAATGCTGATTGGTCTGAACATATGAGGATAGCTCGATTGATATAACTCCGTATTGCGTTTAATTTGTATCTGTATGGTGTTTTGCTTTTATTGTTTATGATCTCGTTACTCGCGGTGGGCTTTCGGTAAACAGTGGTTTTAAAGTGATTGTTGTGCTTAGTAATTTTGACATCCAAAAAATTGATTTCGTTGTTTTATTCGCTTTCTATACAACTGATTTACTAACTTTTTAGGGTATCCTGCCTCAACCGTTAATTTATTAATGAAATTCAGTTCTCTTCTTAATGCTGATTGGTCTGAACATATGAGGATAGCTCGATTGATATAACTCCGTATTGCGTTTAATTTGTATCTGTATGGTGTTTTGCTTTTATTGTTTATGATCTCGTTACTCGCGGTGGGCTTTCGGTAAACAGTGTTTAAACGAAATCAATTTTTTGGATGTCAAAATTACTAAGCACAACAATCACTTTAAAACCACTGTTTACCGAAAGCCCACCGCGAGTAACGAGATCATAAACAATAAAAGCAAAACACCATACAGATACAAATTAAACGCAATACGGAGTTATATCAATCGAGCTATCCTCATATGTTCAGACCAATCAGCATTAAGAAGAGAACTGAATTTCATTAATAAATTAACGGTTGAGGCAGGATACCCTAAGAAGTTAGTAAATCAGTTGTATAGAAAGCGAATAAAACAGTTAAATAATATTCCGAATGCACAAAAAACCCCTACCCAATACACTTTTTCTATTCCGTACAATCAGGGCATTTCAAATAAAATAAAAAATACAGCTAGCAAATTTAACTTAAACATACCAATAAAACCCAACCCTAATATATTTCAACTTATAAGAAGCGATAAAGATCCTATCCCCCCCACTGAAACTGCTGGTATTTATAAAATCCCCCTCAAAAATCAGGAAAACAGAGAATACAATTATATAGGTGTCACTAAAAGAAAAATAAAAACCCGGATTAAAGAACACCAGAACGATATTAAATTTAACCGTAACACTACCACTTTGGCTAAAAATTATCTTGAAAATAATATTAAAATCGAATTTGAAAATGTAAGAAAACTAGCTAATTACAATAATCCCACCTATGCGTACCTAAGAGAGAGCATCGAGATAGCGCATAACCCTGACGTCATTAACGACCACGAATCGGCGGAGGTAAATGAAATCTGGCGGCACCTACTCGTCAATAAAAGAGAAGATCAACTTGACAGTGACTGCCATCCACGGAGTGCAGACGGCACGGAGTATCTGCCTGCTGAAGAGGGGGATCCCCTTCGAAAAAAGCTTTTCTGCCATGAAACGAAGTAATGTAAGGTACCAAATTCTTTTTTAATATACTGATTGTAGAGTTTTATTTTTTTAATTTATCTCATTTTTTTTTTTTTTTTTTTTTTTACAAAATGGTATATGTAATTTGAATTTTTGGATATTTCGAATTTTTCTCTGGTCCCTTCAACTTCGAATTACCCAAGTTCTACTGTATTCTTAAAATAATAGCTTGCATTATAAATGAAATTATACAGAATTTATTTTTATTTATTTATTTTATTTTATTTATTTTATTTTATTTATTTTATTTTTTTCAAATGTTAATATGTTCTAATATACTCTGCTTTTCTTCTCTATAGATATCATTTCATAACTTTATTATTTTTTAAAATATTGAATGTAATGTTATTTTATCTTATTTAATAGCAGTCCATCACATAAATCACCGACCAAGATTATGCACTCAAATCTGCAATGAATATGAATTCAAGAAATGAGATGTAAGCATAAATATTTTCATTGAAAAGAAGAAACTGAAAATTTCTGTTTTATCTTATGTATAATAATTGAACGCGCGTAAATCATACGCATTTGATAATTTCTTAGTTTACCTTATAACTGCCAATTGACAGCAATACAGATCGCTCAGGAATCTGAAAACCAGTGCTCATTAAAGCTTTTAGATAAGCTTCGTGAATATTGTCTCCAAAACAAGCTACTTCACCAGTGCTAGCCATTTCAACTCCAAGAGTTACATCTGCCCCATCCAGGCGAGAAAAAGAAAACTGTGGAACCTGTAAAACATTATAAAATTAGAATTTAATCCCATATCATCTTCGTCTAAAATTTAAAAACATTGAAAAATAAGTCAATTTTAAAACATAGGTTTTTTAGCTTTAAATTTAAAACAGCTTTGAATGCTAAACTCTTATATCAAGCACATTGAATTTCAAAGAACTATAAAATAAACAAAAAAAATAAATAAAATAAAATAAACTAATATATAAAATAAACCGAAAATAGTCGCCAGTCGAAATATCTATATGAATGTTTTTCTAATGTGGATCAATTAAAAATTAAATTTTGTCAAAATAATATGATAGTATAATAAATAAAGAGTAAAATATGTAATGATAAAAAATAATCATGGGTAATATTTAAGAGCACAAGGACTCAATTAGTTCATTATTTGATCATTTTATAGAAAAATGTATTATTAAAAGCTGTACTTTTTTGCAAGAATCATTTTAAACATAGCAATATTTTTTAAATATAAACAGAATATTAACTATTGTCACCAATTGACTAAAAAATGCAATAAAAAATATAATCAAAATAGGTAAAATACTATGTTTAAAAAAAAAAAAAAAAAAAAAAAAATGCCAAAATAAATAAATTAATAAAAATGCATCACCAACATGGCGACAAAAATGAAGAGTCTGTCATTTATGAGTTTCAAATTTTAAAGGTAAATAAGAAAGAAAAATAAAGTATAAAAATTTTGCATGGGTTTCCTAATAAATTAATAAATAAACAAAATAAACTTTGAAATTGATGAACAAACTAATTATTTACATTTTAAAAAGTTTAATATTGCTTATCAAGTTGTAGTATTTACATAAATACATCTAAAAATAAGTATTTATTGTATGAAAGATTTGACTTACTTTAACACCAACACGTCCGCAGCCATTTAACTCAACAGGATCTGGTTTCAATCCCATGATTACTTGAGTAGCTAGGGCTATGAAATCGCATTTCAATGTTTTTGAAACAAATGGAAACGAACGTGACACTCTGAGATTGCATTCAATCACTTTTAATTGATTATCCTGTAAAATTTAAAAAGTAACAAAAATATAATACAAAATGTCTTTTTTTTTTTTTTTAAGTTAGATATTAAACAAAGTCATTATTAATTCACTCCATGCAATAGATTACAATAAGATCTTCAAATTTTAGAATATCATATATTGTATGTACTTACACAAAAATTACATTAAGAAAAGACTTGTCAAAATAAGCTTTAATTTGGATAAAAATATTTAAACAAAAAATAATGATGAAAAAAATCTAAAATTACCTTTGCAATTAACTGAATATTGTAAGGTCCATTTACTTCCAGAGCTCTTCCAATAACAACACAAATGGCTCTGATTTTTTCTAGTGTTTCTTCATTTATATCTTGAGGAGGAGTAACAAGTGTTGCATCTCCTGAATGAACACCAGCATTTTCAACATGCTCCGATACCGCCATGCAGATAAGTTGACCATTATCAGCTACTGCATCTACATCAATTTCCTGTAAGAAAATTAAGAATTCATATTAATTTCAAACTTATATTTAAATTAAAAATGAATAAAAGTATTTAGTCATAGAAGTGTCATATAATGTTTATTATTCTTGCTTGTAAAATGAGTAAAAAAACAGTCTTTAACTGTACATTGTTAAACATTACATTCATGCAATTTCTAATACGATGCTTGAGTTTTTTTTTTTTTTTTTTTTTTTTTTTTTTTCCCCATTGAATAATTTAAAATGAAAGAAAACATCATTTAATAAATGTTTTACAGTAAAATAACTCATAACAAATTAAATAACATTCAAATATGAAAAAATAGTTTTTAGTTAATAGGAAATTTAGAAATATATGCCAAAACAATTTCACATGTTAAACTAATGTAATGAAGATTTAGTATTTCATTCAATATGAGGATTCATGAGAGAAAGATTCAATATTTAATTTGTCCAAGAAAATTTATTCAAATGTTAGACAATAAATATTACTATTATTGTACTTCTCAAAAGGTACACAGTTCATTCAAATGCAATAGCAAATATCAAATCAAATTTATTATAAAATCAGATGACTACAAATTACATAGTAAATACACAATCACAAATGTTACATTTTTAAGTAATTATTGTATAAAACATTAAAAAATCTGGAGTGACTCCACTCAACTTTCCGAACATTGAGTAATTAACAGTTTTGTAGATAAAGTAAAGAAAGAGGAGTTGTTAAACAAACAAAAGAGAGAAAACCATAATAGAGTGTTTGAGTATTTTTCTCCATCTATTACACGTTGTTTTATTTAATGCTACTGAACTTTGAGCCCATAGATCATAATGATAAAGAAATTTTCGTTGTGTCCCTGTAAAAACCTATAAATGCTAGATTCACCAAAATGCTTATAGTTAGTGCAACAGTGATTTATAATACTCATATAAATTTTCAGCTGAATTCAATAAGGCGTTTAGAAGCTATCGTACTTTTTAAAATTTAGTCCCATAGGCCATAATGATAAAGAATTTTTCTTTGTGTCCCTGTAAAAAAAAACTGTAAGTGCTAGATTCACCAAAATCTATACAGTTAGTTCAACTGTGATCTATAACATGTGTACAAATTTTTTGCTCAGATTAATAAGGCGTTTAGACGCTATCACATTTTTAAAAATTTGGCCCCATAGGCATAATGATAAAGAATTTTTCTTTGTGTCCCTGTAAAAAAACTATAAGTGCTAGATTCTCCAAAATCTATACAGATTGAGTATTTGTGATCTATAATATGTGTATAAAATTTTTGCTCAATTGAATAAGGCGTTTAGATGCTATCGCACTTTTAAGATTTTGCTCCCATAGGCTATAATGATAAAGAATTTTTCTTTGTGTCCCTGTAAAAAAACTATAAGTGCTAGATTCACCAAAATCTATAGGGTTCGTACTATGGTGACTTACAATATGCGTACCAAATTTCAGGTTAATCGAACAAAACGTTTAGACGCTAGCGTGTTCACTCACAGACATACACACATACATCATCGTAAAAATAGTGAAAACGGACTCAGGGGACCTCAAAACGTATAGAAACATCAAAATCTCGAATTCGGATTTTTGACATGATTACAATACTTTCCTCACTATAGTGTTCGGAAAGTAAAAAGAAGAAGAAGAACACAACATTGCTGTATTAATAGAATAAAAATAAGATCTAATCAGCCAACGAAGTTCATATATACAAAGATGCATTTAATTGTTATCTACAATACCATGTCTCTTTGTCTGGAAGCCTTCAGTAAAGGTGCAATGCTACACCTGACAATTACTGTAGTAATTCATACAGGATAGTGAAAACCAGTTTTTATACTTCTACTTTAAAAAGGGAATAGGAAAAAGAAGTTTTAACACACAAATGTCCAACAATTTAAAATAATTTCCATAATATTTTAATTCACCATACTAATAACAAAACAAAAGGTACATATACAATTAATTGTTTTAATTAAAAATCCCTGTTAAGATTTTAACAAGCTGATTAAAAAAAGAATCCACACATGAATCTTTTTTGTTAAATAAAATAAAACCAAAAAATTTAATGGCATAAAACTACATATCGGGAAAACATTACAAAGATGCAAATAACAGTAATTCTAAGTAAAGAAATATGAAATTTTAAATACATACTTTTGCGTCAGACACATATTTAGATATGACAACATCCGTACCAACAGCTTCAGCTTCAATCAAGTAATTTTCTAATTCTTGGTGTGAATATGCAACATTCATGGCAGCACCACTCAAAACATAAGATGGTCGAATTAAACATGGATAACCAACTTCTTCACAAAATTCTTTGGCTGTCTAAAGTGAACATTTATTTCATTAGCATTGCATTTTTAGATTATAGTGAAAATATAACACATGAAGTAGAATATATGATTAGCTACTACGAAATGCAATTTTTTCATTTATTTTAGGTTAGTTTTTTGTAAATGACATTTTCAAAAAAAAACTTTAAACTTAATTTTTTAAATAAATGATACACACACACACACCAAAAAAAAAATAAAATAAATAAATAAAAATGGCATAGTTTATACATACAGTAAAAAACGTTTAACACGAAACTGAGGGGACCAAAATATTTTTTTGTGTAAAAAGATTCGTAAAAAAAAAAGTACAAAACTGGCCAATGTTTTCCATGTCATCAATTATTATATTCATCTCTGAATTCGAATGTGTATCTAAATAAAATGCGGATACTCATTATTTTCTTCATTTCTGAAGAAGAGGGGACAGGAACTGCATCGGTGATTCAGTTGTCGGATTCATCATCAAAATTTACATAATTTGTTTAATGATGAACGATGTCAAAAATCTCATTGTCGGTGCTGTAAACACATGATCATCGAAGGCAACATATTGCAGCATAGTTGGCAACATTTTAATTTATTCCAGAGCATTTTTAGCCCCGCCTTTAATATGCACAACTTTATTTACAGACTATTTTCCTTCAATATGTAACTACGATAAAATAAGAAAAACATACTCTTAAGAAAGAAGTGGTATGGAAATAAAGGCGGGTCTAAAAATGCTTTGGAATAAATTAAAATGTTGGCACCTCTGTTGTAGCAAACATGCCACTGAAGATCGAAAGCGAATTTTTTTCGTGTTAAACGATTTTTGTTTCATGTTAAAAGAAAAATAATGTATTAAATAGCATAGTATACTGTCCGGACCACTATATCATTTCATGTTAACCGATTTTTCATGTTAAGCGTTTTTGTGTTAAACGTATTTCACTGTATATACATTTAGAATGCACAAATATTAAAACTTACTTGATATTTCAATTAGTTTTAAAAGGTAAAAGCAATAAGATTAAATCTGTTTTAATTCGGAAGCTTGATATGTTTACCACAAATTGCTAAAGCTAAAATTAACAGACAAATCATAAAAAACTACAGAATTAATGAGTTTTAGCAGGTTAAAACATTATATTCTTTCTCATAAAGTTTTAATAATTCAAAATAACAACACCAAATAATAGATTCTGAAGATAAAGAAATTGAATCCTAATCAATTTAATAAAATTGGGAAAATAAGCTTCTAATAGCAAACTGACAATTATAATGCTGTAGAAATTCAATTTTAACACTTACTTTCAGAAATGAGATTAAAATATTGATAATCAAAAGACTGCAATTAAAAAAACACTCCATTGTACATTAATTAAAAGCAAAAATAATTACTTCTAAAGATGTGAGTTTTTTCCACTGAGGTTGAGATATTCCAATAGTGTCCAACATTCTGGAAAACTTGAAGCGATTCTCAGCTCCTTCAATTGACTCTGGTGTTGTTCCAAGTATTTTTGCCTAATAATACAATAAGCACAATATTTATTTCAATGCTTTAATTTTAGAAGAATAATTTATTAATTTTTTAGAGTTTAATTTATGGTTATATATAAAATTGGAGTGTCAGTAATTTTTTAAGAAAAATATTTGAATCCATTCAGTTATTTAGGCAATAAACAATATACAGCCCTATTTTACAAAGTTATTATCTTTCTGTCATGATATAAGTTCTAACATCACTGCATAGTTAACAATAAATTTTCAAAGATTGACAGATTATTATTAGAAGTATTATTTATTACAAAAATTTGTAAACATCTCTCATTGTTTGTGATTCCACTTTTTGTTTGTTGATTCGTGGCTCCTCTTTGGATTAGAATTTCCCTGGTTTTCTTAGAGGAATTTCGAGGTTTAACTTTTGTGCAAAATCTTACCACAAGAACTGCAAATCGCATTAATGTCAGCAGGTTTTAACTTTTAATTTCTCTCATTTTCTAATTTCTACATATTGAAGTCTTCTGCAACAAAACAAACTTGAAAAGGGCAATTATGAAGGTAAATGAAATTACTTTAACTCTCTTCCTCCTCAATAGGTGGCACACTTTCATCCCCCCCCCCTCACTCTCAGTTGAACTTATAAATTAGTAAAGGGCGTTCATGCTTGATCATGTTAAAAATTATGTTTTTCTTTAATTAATCATAATTTGTATTTGTAATTGTACGTCCACATGTGTATTAACCATCTGATCGCCACTAATGAATATATCCAGTCAGTGAGCAGTTCTTTTTTCCCTATTATGCTTATAGTATAAAATAATATTATTTATTTTTAGCTTGTTTTGAAAGTTTGAATGCCTTAAGGAGTTAGGTGGGTTTTAAAGACTCAAAAAAAGCCCATTTTTACTAATTTTTTTCTAATACAGTCGAACTTCAACACGGTTAATGTGAATTACTTTTAATTTGAACTGTTTTCATAGTACCCCTCAAAATGAAGATTAATTTAGTTATATAGAAGTTAGTTACTGATATCATGAACAAGTTTTTTATCCCCCTTGAGGTCCACGTTAACGAAGTTCGACTGTATATCAAATAACATATTTTATTCAAGCAATTTAATATATCAAAGATACACATTTGACAAGTACTCTGTGAAATTTTCCTTTAAAATTTTTGAAAATTCAGCCCCTCAGTAAAAAGTTCTCTCAGCAGTGTCAGGATAACTCATGACGGATTCATCTGAAATTATAAAAACAAATATTTTCTGCTAGTAGATGTGTATAGCTCGTGCTTGGACGAAGGAGAAAAAAAAAAAAATTTGAATTTTTGGAAGAGTTGTAAACAAAATGTCCCCTTTTTTGGTAAAATTTGCACAATGTATTGCCTTGTAAAATTAGTTGTGATTTAAAAATAATAATAATAATCCTTTGTTCAAGCACTAGATAATGTTATCCTGAAGAAGTGTGCAAAATTTGAACAAGATCGATTCATAACTTCTAGAGAAATGATGACAACCGACTTCAAAAATAGAGTTTCAAGAAAAACGCAATTGAAATTTTAAATTGAAATAACACGCAGATTTTTTTTTTTTTTTTTCCAACTTACAAAGAATCGTTGATTCCAGCACCATAAAATAAAGAACCAGCTGCAGCAGCAATATCCAGCGCACCCTTTTGCTCTTGCCTGTGATGAATTCTTGCTTTCAAACCCACCTAACCCCTTAAGTATTATATCAGTCGCAAGGATAATAATCATGTGCGTAGTTAGATTTTTAATCTCAAGTTGAAACAAGCATCATTTTAATACATTTAAAAACTGTGCAGGAAAAATAACATCACAATTTTGCCCTTTTCAAAGGTGGTCAGAGAGTAAAACTGCATAAAACTATAAAATGTTTTGGATGGAAAGTAATTTTAAAGGACTTTACACACAATATAGATTTACAGAACTAATGAATAGAATGTCAACAGCGTGTGAGCCGTGATCCTTTTGAAATACTTCCCTGAGTAGATTATTGTCTCCCATTTTAACATTCTGGTTTATCGAAAGGGAAATGTTAAGATGCCAGACATACCTAAAATTTCTGGATAATTTTAAATGTTTCATTTAAAAAAAAAAAAAAAAAAAAAAGAACACAATCATTGTTTTTCGGTTTATTACCCCTTTTTTTTTTTTTTTTTTTTTTTTTCAGTGGGGGTGGGGGTTGGGGGGGGGGGTTGTTTCTCTTAATTAGCTACCAAAAGATTTTTTTTCCCTAATTTTTATAACAGTCCATAAATCACCATTTTGATTTTTCTTCTGTTATCTTATTCAATACTGCCCTTCTTTCCATTTGGATTTTTATACGGCTTATACTATAAATAATGCCTCTAGCCAATATTTTCAATATTTAATATTTTCACCACTTATTTCTGCTAGATGTTGTTGCCTCACTTCCTTAAATTTATTTTATAAATAGTTTTGTTTTTTCTTATCCTGCATACTTCCATTTAGCTCCATTTTATCCAACAGTCTTCAGGCTGAACGCACAACGGTTGTCTGCTCTTTTAAACTTTACATATTTTGTGCATAAATATTTGTGGTTTTTACCTTGTATTTTAAAACATAAAAGCAAATAATAGTTAATTACAGCTTACTTTTAGCCACAATTATATTAAAATGCACCCCAAACTTGTCACTGTGTAGTAATTAAAAAGTTAAATATAATGAAGTGAAGAGAAAGTAAATTACCTTATGCAAATATAATTCCATTGCAATATTGTTGGGCAATTGACCTCCCATACTAAGCACTATGCCTTGAGGGTTTTCTACATTGTATATGTCCATTACTGTCTAAAAATATTAACAAATATTTAACAAAAAAGAAAAATATGCTAAAATCATCAATTATAATCAAAATCCTTAAAAATGAATCAAAAATAAAAATCAAATTAGCTCAGAAAACTTACTTCAAGTGATATTTCATCAAAGTATAACCTGTCACA
The DNA here is from genome assembly GCA_963930645.1 of Salticus scenicus. NCBI lineage: Eukaryota > Metazoa > Arthropoda > Arachnida > Araneae > Salticidae > Salticus > Salticus scenicus. The sequence goes on along the minus strand of OZ005649.1, from coordinate 363,276,456 downwards.
TTTATCATAATCAGTGCTAACAGTTTCAGGATTGTAGTTCACCATAATTGTTTGTTTGTTCATCTGAAATTAATGTACCATAAAAAGCTATCATTAATTTGTAATTAAGAAAAAGTTTTAAAATGAGTTATCAATAGAAAGATAGATTATGATTGTCAATATTGTATGATTAAAGTAAGTTAGTGGAAAAAAATTTAGGACAGAAAATTTTTAAAGTTGTATTTATCGAAATTTTAGATAATGAAAATTGAATGTGCACTTACTGACATGAAATGCAGAGCAAATTAGAGAAATTCTATCAAATAGTTTTATTTAAAATAGTTACTTTATGAATGATTATTTCCCTAAATTTTGCACAAAGATATCAAAAATAAGGCTGGAAATATTTTCTAGAAAAGGCAAAATGTTTTATAAAAATTTAATTATCAATACTCATTCCTTAATACATCTAAAAAAAAATAAATACAAAATTGCTCTATTTGATTGTATAATGTGTGTTAAAGATGGTTAGATGCTGATATTACTCCACAATCAATTTACCAATAATATCCAACCTGAACAATGGTTAACCCTCCACGTACAGTGCCCTTGATTTAGACGAGCAAAAGAACTTTTTACATGAAATTTCATTTACACCACAATTTCTAAAATACTATTTTTAGCAGATAATTCGTTGAAAATTACTATCCCACTAAATTACATTTCCGCCACTAATTGTAAAATGCAATGTCTGATATTTATAAATCCTGAAAACTAATGAAACTTTTTTTTATTCAAAAATAGAGGTATTAAAAAAATAACACTCTTTACAACCTGTGTATGTAAACACAAAATAATCTCCTTGTACACGGAATGTTAATAGCTATAGAAAAAAAAAAAAAAAAAAAAAAAAAAATGATATAAATGAAATATTAAACAGATTTATAGGATTTATTTATTTGATATAACTTAAAGTAGAATTTCATTTTTAAAATTACATTTCATTATTTTAAGACATTTCTTAAAACAAGCTAAAAACTATATCACATTTGTAACTAGTTTTTTTTTTTTTTTTTTTAATTCTGCAATTAATTTTTACTTTCCGAAAATACATATGCAAGGAAGTAAAGTATTGTTATTCCAAACTTTGATATTTTGGCGTATTTATACATTTTGAGTTCATATTTGCTATTTTTACGGTGATATATGCGTGTATGTGAGTAACACAATAGTGTCAAAATGCTTTGTTCGAATGAGCTATTGGTGTTGGTAAATCCAGCATTATACTCTTTTTACAGGACACAAACAAAGATTCTTTGTCATTACGGCCTACTGGCCCAAATTTTCTAAAGTGCTATAGCGTCTAAATGCGTTATTTGACTGAGTTGAAAATTTAAACACATGTTAAAAATCACCAGCATAAGAAGTGTACGGATGTTGATGAATCTAGCAGTTATAGTTTTTTACAGAGATACAAAGAAAAATTCCTTATTATGGCATATGGGCTCAAAGTTTTTAAAGTGCGTCTAAATGCCTTATTTGATTGAGCTGAAAATCTATACACATATTATAGATCACCACTGCACGAATTGCATAGCTTTTGGTGAATCTAGACTTATAGTTTTTTATACAGGGACACGACAAAAAATTCTTTATCATTATGCCCTATTGGCTCAAAATCTTTGAAGTACAATAGTGTCTAAATGCCTAATCCAATTAAGCTAATAATTTACATACATGTTATACATTATTATCATAAGAACTGTATGAATTATGGTGAATCTAGCATTCATAGATTTTTACAGGGACACAAAAAAAAATTCTTTATCATTGTGACTTATGGTCTCAATTTATTGAAAGTGTGATAGCAATAAAATCCTTATTTAATGGAGCTGAAAATTTATATACATATTATAGATCACCATCACACAATTTTATGAATTTTAGAGAATCTAGCATTTATAGATTTTACAGAGACACAAAAAAAAAAAATTATCATTGTGGCTTATGGATACAAATTATTTAAAATGCTACAATGTCTAAATGCCTTATCCGAATGAGCTGAAAATTTATATACATGTTATAAGCCACCAGTGCACAAACTGTACAGATTTTCGTGAGTCTAGCACTCATAGATTTTTACAGGGACATAACAAAAATCTCTTTATCATTATGATCTATGGGGTCGAATCATTTGAAAGGCAATAGCGATACTTTTATCTATAATCAAATGTACAACTAACAGGGGTGAAACTTCCTAACATGCAAACTGCTACTTACATGCAGTTAGGGGATATTACTATATGGTTGCCTATAATAAGTAATATTTGGAGAGTTCTTAATACATTATAAGGTAAATTAAACATTCAAAATGAGAAATTTCTGTAAAAACAAAATAATTTATCATGAAATTCAGAAACAGCAAAAGCTTCAAAAACCCTGAATTCAGGGATACCTCTTGAAAAACTCTGAACTAACTGTCTTTACATACATAAATAGAAAAATTCATAATTATTCATTGCCAGTTTTATATGCCAAAATATATGTATAAATTAAATATAAGGGGAGATAATTTGTGCTAGTAATATAAAGAAAAATGAAACAATGTTAAAAAAAAACTTTCCTTCCTCCCCTTATTTGAAATGTATTTTTGTACCCCCATTTCTCATTGGTTTCTCTTGTTAACCACTCCCCCGTAACTTTTACATGTAGACTAAAAGTATATTGTACAACTGTAATATATACTGAATATAGTAATATATACTGAAAGTACATTGCCTTTTATAGCCCACCCTTTGGACCTCGCAAATTCTGGGGAGTTTTTAATTTTCTTTCTCTGTTTCTTTCCTTTTTTCATGTTTTAATATTTTTAAAATTTTACAGGCACTGATGACGGAACTTTAGAAATTCTGAATTGTCCATTTGTTAATTTTTGAATTTCTCTAATTTGTAATATTTTTAACATTGTTTCATTTTCCTTTATATATGTATAAAGATTCATCATTTTAACTTAATATTTCAGAGATTTGTTTTCCCTTTTATCCAATTAAAGCAGTCAATATCTAAATAAGGGTGAGGTGGCCCACCCAGTGGGCAGTCAGTATCTAAACAAGGGGTGAGGTGGCCCACCCAGTGGAGTTTTTCACACCGTAGTAGAATTTCCAGAGTTAATAAACTTGATTCCTTCTGTTAACAAAGCAAAACTTCAGAGATCTGTTCTGACTCTTCTGAGTGAAAACAATATAGATGGCAGATATGCCAACTTCAAATGACAAAAAAGCAGGAGATTTTTTAACAGAAATCACGAGACTTTTTCCAACAAGAAAGTTTGTAAGAAAAATGAGTAAAATAATGCAAATTTAATTTTAAGTAAAGCTTTATAAGCTTAGGAGGTATTTACAAAGCATCAGTATTAAAATTAAATGAATAATATATGTTTCTTGCAGTAAAACAAACTATCCAAAAAAAAAAAAAAAAACACCCTCAGACATACAGTTGTTTAAATTTTAAGTCAAAATAGACAGATTTGATCATTCTGCTCCTAATATAAAACAATAAGGATCTTAATTATCTTTGTAAAAGAAAAGGTAATAAAGAAATGAAAATATCAGCTATATTCTAATGAAATTTGAATTCTTTAAGTTTTCAATAGTTATGGTATTAAAAAAAAAAAAAAAAAAAAAAAAAAAAAATCTTTTGATAATAAGACATTTTTCATTATGCAAAAATGAAAGTTAAAAATTTATTTTTAACAAAAATTAGTTTCAAAGCATTGTATAGTAATTCACATTCAAACTGAACGTGATAAATTGCAGGGCAAGATAAATTTCAATTTTCTTTCAAATTTTTTTACCCAATCCCACAAATTTTAAGCATAAATTATGCTAAGAGGGATGGATAAAAATTACATCAAAAAAGCAGGAGAAATAAGTGGAAAATCAGGAGCATAGAAAAACAAGCAAAAAGCAGGAGACTCCTGCCAAAAGCAGAAGACTTGGCATGTCTGAGATGGTCATGATCGTTGACATCACCACATTAGAGCTACAATGTCATGGCTTTTGATTGACAGATGTAAATTTACTAAATAAATTAAGACTAAATAACAACCCTATGTTATACCTGTATCTTTCATTTTAACAAATATTTATTCACAATTTACTATAATGGGCATTGTGTGTGTATATATATATATATAATAAAGATGATCTATTAAGCATAATATATATATATACACTTCAACCACATCTCTTGCAACCATGATGCCTCTGCTGACTCCATTTTAAAAATGAGTAATAAACTCTCATGGTTTAGAAAAAGTAAGTGATAAATAAATGCAAAATGAACAAGTCTCCCAAGTCCCAACAAATCGGCCAACTTGATACTTCACCAAGCATTTAGGGCCATTCACCATGCTAGACGTGTGAAATGTGGTCGCACTATATGTGTATGTATTTATATGTAACCCATGCCTGCTGAAATGAAATACATTTTCAAGGTGGCTCTCAATTCTTTTTAGGTTGGACAGACCTGATCTAACAGGTACAGTTAATAATGAAAGAAGTATAAATTAATAATATAACACAAACCTTCCTAAGTTCTTCAACACAGTTAACAGCACACCAATCAAACTCTACAGAGCTACCAATTCGATAAACTCCTGAGCCCAATACCATAACAGCATCTCCAGGAAATGCAATATCATGAGACACAGCATTATAAGTCAAATACAAATAGTTCATAGTAGCAGGCCATTCAGCAGCAACTGTATCAATTTGTTTCACTTTAGGTTTAATGTTTAGATTTTCCCGATATTTCCTAATAACATATTCGGAACTGGAAAGAAAAAAAAAAATAGTGAATGTTAATATTCAAAATAAAAAATTTTAAGTTTTAAAACAATTAAATTTCATGAGGAAAACAAATATATGGATGAATAAACAAAAGAGTAACAAAAGCAGATTCAGTTTTTATGTTAAGTACTTATTTGCAAAAATTTTATGAATCAACTCGTTATTATAAAATTATCAAAATATCTTTGTTCATCATGAATTACAGAAAATATTGTTGAAAGCCATAAAATATATTTTAACCCAAAACAATTTTCAGAGTTAAAACATGTTTTCAATGAATCATTTAAATCTTACTTTAATATTTTCAAATGATAAATATAAAGAGTTAAATCTTCAGCTTTCAATAATCATTACTAATTTCTTTATTACGGAATGAAATAAAAAGATACTGTTATCACACTCACAGATAAAAATTTTTTAAACAAAATATGAATAGAAAAAAAAAAAAAAAAAAAAAAAATGCACTTGAAAAAAGGAAGAAAAAAATGGACTTATCAAATAATTTTTAGTACAGAAAAATTTCCATAATTAGATTTCAATTTAAGATTAAACATCCAAATTAACAAGAATATTTTACCACTGCATACCAAAAGAAACAATTTTATTGTAATTAATCATATTATTAAAATATTTAAAATCCAAAATTCAACTATCACTAATCTCACTTTTTTTTTTTTTTTACAAAATATCAAGTACAGTGATTAAAACAGATTGATTCTCAAAAATTAGATTATAGAAATTACTAAATAAATCCTACCTCCCCATTTTAAATCCAGAATATTAAAATAAGAAATTGTTTTTCCAAAAAATTGCTTATCTTTAATTTGTTTGCACGGTGGCCATTATTCAGCTTCTTTTTTTTTTTAGAATTAAAACGTATCTAAAGAATTATTACAGCAAAATAAAAAGAACAGAATGAAACAGAGCAGACTTATTTCTCCAATTCTGAGCAATAAAAATTTTTAAACGACTAGATATAAAATTATCTAAGTTGGAGAAAATTCACTATCTTGTTACAAAGGACTAGACATTTTCAACTTGAAATATTCTGCCATATATCTAGAAGAATATTCAATGAATTTTCCTGAAAATTTGGCCATATAAAGAACTTGTTATATCTCATATATTTCAACAAAATTTTTGTCACAAAACCAGAAAGGGGAACCTGTAACAAATGAAAGAAAAAACAAAATGTTTATGATCACCCTGTTAAAAAGTAATGATTGAAAATAGGCTGTAATATGTGATAGAGAGGAATATATATATATATATTTTTTTTTTAATTTGTATGCATTAGTATCTGAATAGAACATATATTCTTTATTAACATTCATGAAGATCTATATATGTTTCTTCTTTAAATAATTTCAAATTTAAAAGAAAAAAAAATTGAGCATTTTTTTATTATAACCTGTAAGGAACAGAATGCTATGTCATTTTTAAGGAACTACATAGACACATTCATCACATAGAATTTTTAAATATTAAGTATCTGGCGAACAAATAATTAAAAGAAGCCTCATAATACCATGCTTTATAATCTCATAATCACTTTTTAATTCTTTAATGTCTGACCCTTAGTACAGTAGAATAGCAGAATGATATACATTAATTTTATCTTAAAATGCGGTGGAGAGGGAGGACAGTTTTTCTCTTTTACATAGCTGCCAACTTTTCTAATTTTTAAATCAGATTTATCACCAGTATTTTAAAAAGGTAATTTATCAAATATATTCGTCAACTAAATAAACCAAAAACAAATATGAAAAACTTCTGGTATTAAGTCTCCGTTGAAAAACTGGAGACTTGTCATCTATGCTTTCACTAAGTAATAATGTTCAAATTAGTGTACAGGGTAATTTCTACTTACAAACATGTAAAATTATTATCATATTAAAAATATTAAAACACACCGATGGTTACTTGAAAAATTACAAAATTTTTAAAATGCAGTAATAAAAGCAAAAATTAACAATAATAGACATAAAATTTTATTTTTACTAGTAAATATTGAAAAGACAAAAAAAAAAAAAAAAAAAAAAATAACTAATTATGTTTAAAATTACATAATTAAAAATAACAGAAATAAGTTTAAACCTTTTAACACATTCCGCAATGTGTTTGTCGGAAAATCCCATCTGTTTTGCTTTCAATATGTCTTCTGAAGTTAAGGCAGGTTTATCATTCGTCAATTTACTCTGAAAAAAAAAGTAATAATAATAATAAACATACATATTTATGAACATTATGAACAGTAATCTTTGTCTTTTTTTCAAATTTTTAAATAGAAGTATGGTATGTACTAAAAAATATGCATAATTGTCAATTCTAATGGACAGGTGAGGGTCCCAGAACTGGTGGAATGTTTAGCAAACTAGAAGCTTGATATTACAGTATGATTTTTCTACTAAGAGGGTAGATGCATAAAAGTACATGTTTGAATAAAGCATTCCTCTCTCCATGAAATCATGAATAGAAAATGCTTCTAAACAAACTGAAAATATATATAACAAACTTTGATTTAACACGTTCACGCCAGCGCATTCTTCTCAAAAGTATCTGAGCACTAACCAATAATTCCGATATCAAAAAAGTATACTTAAAACTGTTTTGTTCAATAAATCCTTGTCAAATCATGTTCTTAGACTGACTAAAATCATTATTCGACAAGGATTTATTTAACAAAGCAGTATTAAGTGTACTTTTTTTGGACAAGGATTATTGCTAGTGTTCGGATACTTTTGCTGTGAACCACCGGTGGCCCGCGCTGGCGCGAACGTGTTAAACAAAAGAAAACTGCAGTGCATTACAAAATTTAATTTAAACACTTTTTTTTTTCTTTTTTAAACCATTAAAAATCAATCACATACAATCTGCTAAATGATGCAGAATAGTAATTTCAGTGATGTTCAAACTGATTTTTCTTTTAATAAAAAAAAAAAAAAAAAAAATTTCAAAGACAAAACTTACTTTTGGCCTCAAGCTTTCTAAATATACTTGATAGTCAATAATATGCTTGAATTTATAAAGAAACCAAGAGTCAATATGAGTCAGCTGATGTAACTTTTCAACAGAATAATTCTTTCTTAAAGCAGCGGCTATTACAAAAATCCGTTTATCAGTTGGATGTTCCAGCTCCTGCAAAAATAGAAATCCATTTAAAGAAATACAAGTACTAGTCGCAAATAAGCAAAAATACATCTGTAGTATAAAATATAAAATTTTCATACTTTTATTGTGCACAGTATTAATTTAATTAATCATTAAACAGATATGGTGAAAGGTCTAATATAAAAAAAAATAATAATAAATATTAGATTAAATCTTACATCATCATTTACTTCCTTTATATATGGATCAAACCCCAATACATTTTCATCAACCATTCTTAAAGCCTTCTGAAATGCTTCTTCAAATTTACGACCTATTGCCATGACTTCTCCCACACTTTTCATTGAACTTCCTATCTGCAATTACAATAACAGAGACTTAATAATAAGGTAGTAATATAAATATATAACTTACTTGTGTATCAGGTTATTAAAGAACTAAAGTATTATTATTATTTAAATACAAATGTTCTAATTATATTGGCAAACAATTCAGTAAAGGCCTCAACTAAAGGGCGGGCAGGGTGCAGCCTCCTCCTAAAACTGTCTGGGGAAACTCTGCTATTACGTTCCTGACTTTATTATTAATGAAATAGGCCTTCATATGCACTTATGGGAAAATAGGGATGAATTATAAGCTTCTTATGAAGTTTAAATTCAGATTTACAAATATATAAATTTTGTGAATGTATTAAAATATACAAAATTATTTAAAAACACCATCAAAATTGAAATAACGTTAAAACCTATTAGGATAATGATATCTCCCCACATAAAATAAATTGCTTACATTAAAAGGTGATTTACTATGAAATTAATGATTCTTATCGACAATTTAACTAATCTGCGTTTATTGTATAAAGCAATTTAAATATGATATGTCTTATTTATGCTTATTCTAAAAAGCAATTTAGGATTATTTAATTCAATGTGTATACTTTAGAATTCAGATTTTAAATTACTTTTTGATATAAATAATAGTTGTTTTAAACTTTAAAACTCGTTCTCACACCATAAAATTACTACAAGCACTATCAGTTTTGAAAGGACAAGTCCTTTTTCCTTCTTCAAGTGCAAAACAACCTGCAGTGAATTCGTTTAGAAACTAATATAAAAATGCCTTACCTTTCTCTCTGAATTATTTTCCTGACAGTGCAACTAGGTGAGATGTAATTTTTATAAATATCAGAATTATGTATGATAAATATAGGTATGTATTGTTTTGTTAAACCTAGAGTACTTTAAAAAGGTAATGTAAAAAAAAAAAAAAAAAAAAAAAACTTTAATTTCCATATTTAACTTTAAAATTTCTTCATGCATCATAAAATCAAAACAAGCACAACTGTTTTAAAAGGCCTTTTTTTTTTTTTTTTTTTTTTTTTTTTTTTTTTCCCAGGTGCAGGAGACAAGATAAACAAATACACACAAAAAAAAAGTTTTTTTTTTTTTAATGTGTGTGTGTCTATATAGGTTTTTATTTCTCTTGTTGTCTCCTGTTTTTTTTATAGTGTCCCCTTGTGATTGGTTGTTGCATACTGCTGTCCTATTGGCTGATTGTACTGCTCCTCCCCCTTTGCAATTTTTCCTGCTTTCAATTTTGCTTTTGCCTCCTTTTGCACCTGAAGAAGAAAGAACATGTCCTTTCAAAACCTGTAGTGCTTGTATTAATTTTATGCTGCATGAAGAAATTTTGAAGTTTAAATATATGTAGTTTTAGTTCTGTAACTCAAGTTGTTAACATATTCCTTCTTCATTTACCTTTATATATTTTTAATCAGAGAGGTCATATTTTTTAGTACCTTTGCTAATATTAAGCACTTGACATGTACAATAGTATTTAAGTGCTACCATAATAGGCTAATTTCCTAATAAAACCAAGAAAATTTTTCCCTCTGAAAATTTTTGGAAAAATTCCTAAATTTTAGAATTTATCAAAAGTTATAAAAACTACAGAGATTTTTCACAAAATCCAGTAGTCTATGTGTAAATTCAAGCATATCACCACACAGCTATTGCCATAAGAAATAAAAACATATCTGGAACTGAGTCGCAGAATGATTTTGATATCTACTAGTTATACAGAAAAAATTAATGTGACAAAAATGTAAGTAATCAAAATAGTTCTATTCATGTTAAAATTTAAATACCTTACATTAAAATCCTTTAGCTACACTCAACGAAGACAGTGGCCAACAAGCAGCTACAATGACATCTGAGGATGACTGCAATTAGCGTGTCAAAATATATAATGCTGCTAGCTAAAGGATTTTAAATGCAAGGTATTTAAATTTTAACATGTTTAAGTGATCCTTTATTTATAATTAATATAGTTCTATTCCTTTTGTTCTAAAATCTTAAGAAAAGTGTCTGCACGCTGGACGTCAGGCTAATGCTAACAAATCTACAACATTTGGCACAAGAATAGCTTGGACTCTACAGGGTTGCACCACAATGAGATTTTTTTTTTTTTTTTTTAATGTTTTTCAATCTTATTCTTTCATTTTGTCCTCTCATTTTCTTAAATTTATTCTGTCATTTCAAGCATCTACATTCTTTGGCAACGGCTATTGTATAATTTATTTAATTAATTCCTTTAAAAAAGAAATGCAGTCGAATCTTGTTAACATGAATCTCAAGAGGGATAAAAAAATTTTCATGTTATCAGTAGTTCATGCTATCAGCAACTCAAATTAATCTTCCTTTTAAAAGAGATTGTGGAAATAGTTCACGTTAAAAGTAATTCACGTTAATGAGGTTCGACTGTACATACATAAATGTCATAGCTCATGGCTGCTAAATTTTTAGGATTCATACAGAATTAAGAAAAAATCCAAGAAGTGCAAAGAATTTATAAAAATTTACGATATTGTTTTTTTATTCATAATGCATTTTTATTTGAGAAACATAGTAATTTTTAATTCTCAATTTGTGAAAAAAGAAATATATATATATATATACTATTATTATTATATTAGAATTTAATTATTAGAGCTAAAATTGCACAGTAGTACTTATTTATTTCATAAATTTAAATATAAAATAGGAAACAAAGTTTTACAGTGATTATTGAAAATATTAGAAATAAGAATAAAGTTTCCTGAGACAAACTCATTCATTTTCAACTATCTCAATCCACTCAAAAGAACACAGAAATCATGGTTGTGGTAAGTAGGTGCGACTATTAGAGTGATGCATGCAGATCAATGTGCTGTGCTTCATCTAAATGATATACATTCCGTAAATATTACTGAGTGTTTTACAATCCAATGTGTTAAATTTTTTTCCAGGAGCAGTAACAAAACAAACATGTTTAAAGAAGTAAAATTTAAAATGAATTTTACATCTTAAGGCTGCTCACTCCCTCTCACGATTTCCTCGTCTCAAGTCACCAAATTACATGCAAGTCTATGGCGAAATTTTTTTATAGAATTGCTCATTTCCTAATTGGTATTTTCTAATTCCGTTTTTACATTCTTAAAATACGCTACTGTTAAATGAGTACCCGTTTTCCAAAAATTGAATTTCTTAAATTTTAATATTTCATTTTGCAGCTCAAAAATGAGAAAAATGCATTTAGTGAAAATTCGCATTTTTAAACTCCAAATTGAAATTTAAAAATTTAAAAAAATTAATTTTTGGAAAACGGGTACTCATTTAACAGTAGCATATTTTAAGAATGTAAAAACGGAATTAGAAAATAACAATTAGGTAATGAGTAATTCTATAAACAAATTCCGCCATAGAATAACATGGGCTTTGGATGACCTTGACGATCTGTGATGTACCCCCTTAATAAATTTAAGGAGCTTCTGAGGAGCATTTTGTTCATTTAAGAAGTTCTAAGTACTCCTTGAAAAGTGTTTTAGTACTAAAGAGTTTCTAAGGTGTATAAGGAGTTTGTATGAACAATGTTTTTAGAATTTTTAAATAGTATTTAGCACCAATATTTTTTATAGATAAATAAATTAAAAATTTCTATTTAAGAGTAAAATAAACCTTACTCTGGGTATTTATCAGAATAAAAACAAGATTTCTCTCTTAAAAATGTGACTTGTGAATGGTGGTAATGCACAATTACAGCTAAAGAATATTTAAATATTTAATTAAACAATATATTTTAATCACTAATTATAAAATTAAACAAAATAAGCTGCATAAACAAACCTTAGTAGAAACATGAGGAAATTTTCCAAGATCCCATCGTGGTATTTTTACAACACAATAATCTAAACTGGGTTCAAAACATGCAGTAGTAGTTGTAACAGAGTTCCTCAAATCTAACAGTGATTTGCCCAAAGCCAATTTTGCTGCAAAAAATGCCAAAGGGTAACCAGTAGCTTTACTAGCTAAGGCTGAGCTTCGAGATAATCTTGCATTGACTTCAACAATGTAATACTGAAAAATTAAATAAATATATATTAAAATAATGTAAAAGGAAATACAAAAATCTTTTATTTCTTTATGCAACGATCCTAACATGAATTGAATGAATAGATTAGAAATAAATTAAAAGCTTGAACAAAAATATTTTATAATGAAATGGGGAAAAAAAAAAAAAAAAAAAAAAAAACACAAAATTTGTTCAGAAAACAAAGCAAGTTGTGACATTTATTTTTACACTAGCGGGCTTTGCCCACTTCACTAGTCACCATATTTAAATGAATATATATATAAAAAAAAAATCACTATTTTTTATATCCCTTCTCTAAATATAGTAAAAGAAGATATCTGTGTATATGCCCATTTCTGTAGGCAAACGGCTGACTACAGAACTGCAGAATTTTGCATGGAAGTCCGTTTTGCACAAGTGAATTTAATTTTTTTATAAATCATTATTCACATGTGAATATATTTCTTTTTATGTAAAAAAAAAAAAAAAAAAAGAAAATGCACATTTTATATAATAAAACGCTTCTAAAAGATTTGTTTTGTCTCATAATAATGGAATATTTTGAGATTAAATAATATTAAATAAAAAATATAAGAAAATAATCTATATATATATGTATGTATTTTTTTTTTTTTTTTTTTTTTTCACTCTCATTCCCCTCTCTTCAATAAAGAAAAATAGTTTTTTTTTTTTTTTTTTTTTTTTCCAAATCTTAATATTTTACTTGGAAAGCAAAAAAATTTAATTAAAAAAAAAAAAAAAAAAAAAAAAGGGAAATATTAAATTACAAAATTAGACAGTTTCAAAAACCAAACAAATTCTAAAATCTGAAAAAATTTAGGTGAATAAGTAGCCCTGTATTAAATTTCAATACATATTTAAAAGAAAAATATTATTTTATATTATTTATTGATTACAGATTGGGAAGCAAAGAAGAAATTCAATTTTATCTAAAATAATTTTAAAACATGGTTAATAACTCACAATTTTTTTTTTTTTTTTTTTTTTTTTTTTATAATAAATAAGAAGAATTTAATACTTACTTCTTGATTTTTTGGATTCAGAGCATATTGAATATTACATTCACCCACTATTCCAAAATGTCTGACTACTTTTATGGCTGTAGTTCTAAGTTTATTATATTCCTCATTTGTAAGAGTTTGACTAGGTGCCACAACAATAGATTCTCCAGTATGGATACCTAAAGGATCCACATTTTCCATATTGCATACCTACAAAATGGGGAAATTATAAATGTAACTCCAAACACAAAGAATATTTCTGTACTGATAAGTATAAAGGATTTAAGTCCATATTCTTGATTTTTCAAGAAACGAAAAATAAAGTTAAACTAACTAAAAACTAATCAGTAGAATCGATTAGGAAAAAGGGATTATGTTGATTTATACCCTTTATACCGTTCAGTGATTGCCAATCTTCATTTAATAAAAGGAAAAAATTGAATTCAATATTTTTTCAAAGATTAATGCTAAATTTCTGACTTTAATTTTTTTTTTACCAATGGATTTTCTCAAAGACTAAATGACATGGATTTAAATCCTTTATACCAATCGATTGAGAATTTTTTTCTGAGTCTATGTACTTAACTCAAAATCGACATTTTTGGACTTAAATCCTTTATACTTATCAGTACAGATTTATTCCTTGAAAAAATCATAGGAATGCCAGGGTTCGCATTAGAGGGTGGGATTGCGAGAATCTCGCAATATTTTGAAAAAATCCCACTAAAAAATATATCATAAAAGGGATTTCCCCCCAATTTTTTCACATTGCTCATTGAGTATTTCATCATTTTTTTAGTTCAGTTGGGTAATGTATTAATCGCTTTGAAGCCTGTAGTTATCTTTTTTTAACTTCTCTAGAATTTCTTCATAAAAGTAAAAAAAAAAAAAAAAAAAATGTAATTACTATTTCAAAATATCTTTTAATTGTAAATATTTGTTAAGAGGTTTTATGAATTGTTTATTTTATCCACAAACAAGTATGAAGTGTGAAGACTAAAAATTGCAATAATTATATATTAAATTTAGATAATTCCAGTTACTGCATTTCTGTCAAGAACTCTTTCAGTACTCAAAATCAAACTGAAAATAAATTTTGAAACAGATTAAGTAATAGCTTGAGTAATTCCTTCTGCATTTTTTGATGAAAATTTAGATTCTGAATATTGAAGCAGTATCTGTCTTTAGCCACAAAGGAGGAAAAATAAATAAATAAATTTCCATTTTTAACATTTGATTAATTGTTTAATTTGCAATTCTAATTCTCTAAAAAGAAATTTGTGAAATGTAAATTATGTAATTCCTCACTTAAATTTAAAAGATCCCACATAAATTTTTATTAGCGAGGGAGATTTCCACTCAATATTTTTTTCTAGTGCGAACCCTGGAATGCTGAAATCAGAAAAACTATACATCACTGCAAGATTGCCATACATCCTGGGATTTTATGTGAAATCAAAAACAATGATAATAAATTGCTTTTATTATAATAAAAGGAAGGGAGAATGAGTTGTAACTCAAAAGGGAAGAAAAAAAATTATACTATCTGTTTCTACGGCGTAAGTTGTATTTTCTCTGTGGAATAGTTTGAAGAGGAGGACCTAAAATTATCGAAGATGTATTCTCGTCCATTGATATTTTTTGCTGGTTTACAGGACTATGTGTTGAAGATATGGTCTCTTGCTCGGTTAAATTTCTGTACCTTGGAGGAGCACGGACTAATCTATTGATATGTATCATTTGTGCTTTTGCACTAGGTTCTTCTAAGCGTTTAATTTGGACCATCAGATACAATCTGGTTTATGACAAATGGTCCTTCAAATGATTTACGAAACTTACTATTGTTTTGTAGATACACTATATCGTTAATTTGAAATTTACGTAATTTTGTTTTTTTATGAGTACTTGAATTCCGTAGCTTTTGATAGTTTATTAAATTTTGGTGTACAAGGTCATAGAGATGTTCTAGATTTTTCATGAGATATAGTTGTTGTGCACATCTTGCCAAGGATTATATTCGTGCGTTTGAAAAGTGTCAATCAAAGAAGACATGGCTCTCCCAAAATGAATTTTATTTGGAGAGAATTTAATTGTATGAGATTGAGTAAGTTGTAGAGTGATATGTATTATTATAAAGCATTTGATGTATTTTGATCGCATACTCAAATCCATATCCTTCTTTTTCTAATGCACAAATTGTGGATTTTATGGATGTGTTGATCCGTTCGGATACAGAATTTGCTTGTGGATGAGCTACAGTTGTGTATGATAATTTTATGCCAAACACTCTGTTGAACTCTTCAAACATTGAGCAGTAAACTGAGTACCATGCAGAGATGGGCAATATACTTCATAAAAGTATATTATATACAATATACAAATACTCGTCTATTTTGTCCAAAAATATACAATATACAAATACTTTTTAGAATTTCGAAAATATACAATATACAATATACTCTTGTTTCAAAAAGTATATTTGATATACTTTCAGAATATACTTTAAAAAATTAATTTTTATATGTGGTTGTAGTATTTTTAATTATGTAAAAATGTATTTTTTCGTTTATTTAATCTCTTACTAAGAATAAATGAGTTAATATTTTACTTACAAATCAAAATCAGTATTTTATGCACTTAAATAAAAATATTTAGGCAATTAGGAATTCATAAAAATTAGAAAATAAACATATAAAAATTTTCTTGGAAGTAAACTATTATCATAATAATGAATTACTCATTTAAAAATGTAATAGAATACAGTGTTATATAATGCTGTCATTCTCTCTAATTATAACACAAACAATTTAAGAAAAAATTAATTTACTTCGTTCAATTACATTATCTTGTTCATTTTATATTTTTAGTTACTCATCATAATAGTAGATTTGGTAATGATGAGATGTGAGTAATCCGAAAATCACAAAATATATGTGGTATCCGTCTGTACATTAGTCAGTTTGTTAATGTCATAGTTTGTAGAGACAATATCTCAAAAGCAAATTATCTTAAGTAAGTCGAACAGGTTTCAAAATATCACTTTGATACTGAAAAGAACCCTGTTGATTTGTAACATTCTAATTTAAAAACTTCATTAGTTATCCAAAATTTATGGTTTCTTTTACATGGTAGAATAATGCAAAATTTGGCATAAACATGTATTATGATGATCATATGCATCTTAAAAATCTCAGATCAGTTTTAAAATATAATTTATGATACTGGCATGAACAATGACTATGGCACATTTTATTTTTAAAAAATCGTAAATTATTTCAAATTTAAGATTTTCTTAACATGAAGGAATTTCACATAAATATATATTATGAAGATTATTTTCTTCATAAACGTCTCTGAATAGTTTTAAAATATCATTTATCATATTGGC
Source organism: Salticus scenicus (assembly GCA_963930645.1). Taxonomy (NCBI): domain Eukaryota; kingdom Metazoa; phylum Arthropoda; class Arachnida; order Araneae; family Salticidae; genus Salticus; species Salticus scenicus. Next base: position 363,259,717 of record OZ005649.1, on the reverse strand, counting down.
ATTAACACTTCTTTATAATCAACATTTTAATTTAAAAGCTTTTTAAGGTATGCGAATTTAAAGATTTTTTATAACAGGGCAGAAAAACTATGAATTTATTATTATTATTTAATCGCAAGTTTATATGAAATACTTCCCTATTTCACATAAACTTGCATTATGTAGTTTATTGCATTGGAAATAGCATATAGAATTTCATGAAAACTAAAATATGAAATTGACTCTAGGGAAATTATCAGTAAATTATGATAACATAAATATATGGAAGTTTGGGGAGGGTAGCTTAGTGGGTGGGCGATTTTAATTTTTGGCCATGCTGGTTGATCAACCGAATTTATTTCTCTTACTATGAGTACACTATGTCCTACAGTAGGAAATTTATGAGAAAATGTATGATAAGGAATTGAGTAGAGTCTACTTATCCCAACTCACGTTTTGATGTCCAAATGCCAAAGTACACAAACTGTTAAAATGATGTATCATATACTATAAAATCTGAAGGAATAATTTATTTTTCATAAAAATATAAACTTATATATTTGATTAGAATTCTCTACTGATTTATGGTGATGCTGCTGTGTTTAAATATTATAAATTTATGTTTCATAATAATTTATAAATATAAATACAGACATACCTGTGTAAATGCAGTTTGAAGTTTGGAGCTCCTTTTACACGATATTAAGGCTCTTTTGTATAATATCTTTTATTTATCTTTAAGGTAATTAATGTCTTAATCGAATAAATTATTAAAAGAAAGAATAAATAAATGTACTTTACAACCTTTACTTATAATTTTGTTTTGTCAACCATATTTTACGTTTCGATTTTATTCTTGTTTCTATTATACTACTATTTTATTATAATTATTATTATTATCATACATTATACAATTATTATTATCCATTTCATTATCTTCTATTATACTCCACTTTTCACCTTTTAAAGTTATCGTAAGAAATTTTCCGCCCAGTTTCTTTCTTTCTTTTTTTATTTTTTAATAGTGTCACCCTTTTAATCCATGTTTAAGATGTAAGAAAATAAAATTTTGTACCTTTCTATATGACTGAAATCTATATAAGTAAAACAAAACGTCCACAAAATGAAAACAGATATTTTCGATAGAAAAACAGTTAAAAGCAAATTTTTCACTAGGCATTTCCATCCCAAACTCTAAACTAAATTATTTTAAAGACGTCTTTCTCTGATACCCAATTAATTCTATAATCAAACGAATAGATTCAAGATTTAAAAAAAAAAAAGTGTAATGATCACTCCCGTTTTACAGATGCATGTGGACATTGAGGTCATCTATGGAAAGAAAACTGATTTGTTTGGGTTTATCCCTCCCTCTACGGTCATTCCTTGAATACCAGGTTTAATTAGACCCCCTATGGAGCCAGGAAGTGAAGGAAAAAACACATTTTGTATTTTGTACTTTCTTTTAAATACTCAAAGTGTCCGCTATCATAAAATACTCAGTCAACATTGAGAAAATAATTGTCAGTCTCTAGGGGCATTTGAGCTGAGTTCCCATAGCAAAAACAGTGTTCTAAATCTGAGATGAAAGATATATATACATATATCTTTAAAGTTCAGAATTTTGAGATAAAGTATAATGTATATTGAGCTCTGTAAAATATACAATATACTGCCTAAAATGTATATTATATACAATATACAAATACTTTTTAAAATGTTGCAAAATATACAATATACAATATACAAATGTATATTGAATATACTATATTATATACAAGTATATAATATACTGCCCACCTCTGGTACCATGGTCACACAAAATTTTTTCAGGTCTACCAAACACAGACACATAATCAAAAATAGTTTCAATATTGTTCATTGCTATAATTTTTCTTATTGAATATAAGCGGATATGTTTTGAAAAATGATCGATGATTGTGAGAATGTGACAACTATTGTGAAACTGTCCAACATAATCAAGGGAAATTTGTCTCGGTCTGATGGGAATAAATGAGTTTTGCAGCGGTGCTACGGGAATCCTCTGTTGTTTGCTAGTTATACATTTTGTGCATGACTTTACGTATTGTACAACATCTGAAAATAATCCTTTCCAAAAGAATTTTTTACAAATATTTTTGTATGTTTTTTCAATTCTATAATAGGGTAAATGATGAATTCTGAGACACTTAGGTTGCGAAGATTTAGGCAATACAATTCTATTTTTAACTGATTTTAATGGATCACTGTTATCTTTGGATATAAACAAAAGGTTTGATTTTGGACATAAAAGGTAATTTTTATATTTTGAGTCTTTGTTATCTCTTATGTCATTTATAATTTTACTTAAATATTTATCTTTGCGCCGTTCTTGTAAAATGGTACTTTCAGAGATGTCAAAACGTGTTTTGCATATGAACAGAATTTTGTGCTAGAGTGTTGATATAAACCTTATTTGAATTTGGTTGAGGATTGTCCATTTCAGTTATTGGTAAGATTTCTTCAGCTGTTAAAATGGATGGACCTTGAACAATATCTGTTGTCTGTTCATTTACAGGTGTTCTAGAAAAAAAATCTTCTAAAATATTTTCTTTTCCTGGTATATGACAGAAAGTGAATGAATACTCACTAATATCTAACAACCATCTCGTAACAATATCAGCAGGCAATTCTTATAAATACTATCAGGCAAGATAATAAATGGACGCCCATATAAAGTATTTTTGAATGCAGCAATACCTTTGGCAATTGCCATTAACTCAAGTTTAATTGCTGGATACCTTCTTTCAGCATTCTTAAGTGCTTTTGAAAAATATGCGACTAGAAGTAGATTATCACCTTGCTTTTGTAATAAGACAGCACACTTATGGCTATACTGGATGCGTCCATATTTAGAAAGAAAGTTTTTGTGTAGTCAGGTTGTTGTAGAAATGGTTTTCTGAAAAATATATTTTGTAACTGCTGAAATGATTCTTCTTGAGCATCAGTCCACCTAAATGGGACTTTCGGTGAAATTAAAGCAACTAATGTTTGGGCAATCTGTGCAAAGGAAGGAATAAGAAATCTGTACAAGCCCAAAAATTTCTTAATCTGCCTCTTGGTTTTTGGACTAGGAAAACCTTTAATTTTGACGATATTGGAAAGATTTTATTATTACTTATGTGGAAACACAGAAAATTTACCTCCGTTGCATGAAATGTGCATTTATTAAGGTTTAGAGTAAGATCTGAGTTTATGAAAACCTTTAATAATTTACCTAATTTTTGCATTGTTTCATCAAAGCTATTGCTATACATCAGAATGTCGTCTTGATACACAGCAATTCCTGGCAAGTTGATTTCCTCTACAATCGAGTCCATCAATGCCTGGAAAATGCTGGCAGAGGTTTTCATTCCAAATGGAAGACGGCAAAATTCATATGTGCTAAACGAGCAAGGTTATTTTAATAGATTCCAGTTTATTAATAGATTCCGTTTTGTCACACATAGCATCTAATAACATGTTAGAGATTAGGCAGTCCTGGATGTTAATGGCTGTATTAACATTATCATCATAATTGTTAAGATTAGACTGTAAGACAGAGACTAATCTTCCCTCGAACAGCCTTAATAAACTTGTTTAATTTTACTCGATCACTGCCGAATTGTTCATCTGAGGATGAACACTCTTTGAAATGATATTTAATCTGTGGTCTATGTTCATTATCTTTTCTTGTGGGAGCATTTGAAATTGCTCAAATTTAGTTATTGAGGTTGCAGTTGAAGTGGGAGTAAAGAATTGTCGCAGTTTTCTAAATAACTCTGCTGTGGTTTTTATCCTAGTAGTATTATGTATCTGTATAATGTATTGCAAAGCTCTGCCTGTTAGCTTTGACTTGGAATAAGCCAAAGAATATTGGTCACTCCACTTTGATAATGTAGTTAATTCTTACAATTGATTTATAAAATATTCTAAATGTTCTGGAGTGCCATCAAAGTTATTAACGTTTATTGTAGGACAATTTATTCTATTGGTTTCAAAGGAAAGTGTAAAGTCAGTGTTGTTTACAGACTGTGAATTAGGGGAGAGATTAGGCATTTCTAATGCCTAAGATTAGGCATTTTTTCATTATCAGCTCTTAGACGTGAACGAGGCGGCATTTTGAAAAAAACTTTGACTTATAGAAACATATGAGCACTTAACAATTCTATTTATTTTTATTTATCTCTTTTTCTTTAACAATGAAAACAAGAAATATATCCAGGTATGTATTGATATTTTTGTTAGCAATTTTGTACCATCTAATAAAATTTTATTACATGTGGCAAGGAAAAAGTCATTCATATGTTGTATCAAACAAAAAGGTCAATCACACACCTAAAATTATTATGTAAACACACAAAACTTTGAAATCTAATACATATAATTCAAGGCTTTAAACCTTTTGAATGGTTAAATGATCATTCTTATTTATATTACTTTATTTTAAGTATGATATACCACTATTTTAGCCATTACTACCAATACATAACTCAATATTTCTATCACAATCATATACAAAATATCCACAAAATTAAAATGTAAATGATCATATCAATAATTTTATCGATACCTAATACTCAAAAATGTTAAAAGGAACTTAGTTGCATACCAATCATAATTTCTATGTATTTCTTTTTTTATTCCTTTTCTAGAATAGTTAGCATATGCATCGCGTGAAACTAACAGGGCACCAATTATTACAAAATAATATATTTTGTGTAATATAACTATCAATTAAGAAATCTTATTATGGACTGAAAATGTTTCAAAAGAAGGAAAATTATGATTACTAACTGTTTAATATAAGTTTAATTCAAAACATATTTGTTTTAATTATTTTGATAGTGCAGATTCATTATATCAATTGTAGAGTAGAAAGTTAAGTTTATTTTATGAATTATTCCAGGTTCTTATTAATGAAAAAAATCGCTTTATGCATATCCTTTAGAAATAATGAAATTGAAACTACAAAAAATCATATCAGAAGTTGATGATAAAGAAGACAATAAAAATGTTAACAACAAAAAAAATAAAATCTTTAATTTTAGCTTAGGAATAAAAAGGAAAGGTTTACGGACTTTAACGTCAGGCTCCACATGGTATGAACATCTAAGTTAATGAAAATCCAATTGGATCGGTTTCCTGGTTAGCCATCTAAAATTAAAGAAACTAATCCCAAGTTGCTTATGGCCTATTAAAATTATATATTAAGTTATTTATATTAATAGCATATTTAATTTTCATTTTGAAGCTGGAGATAAAGCGTGCCCATCATACGGCGACAGCCCTGTCACACGGCGATGATAAACCCTAGATGCTTCGCTGCTTGCCGACAAAACTGGCCGTTGAAGACTGTGCGCTTTGCATAACCAGCAAATGCTTGAATGTCACTCCTCAGAGCAACCAATGGGAAAGAACCATCCCGGAGAGAACGTGCTGACGAACGAAGGACTTCACAGTCACCACACACGAGAAACAGGGGAAGAGCAAACCTCAAATGAAGAACTAAGAGGGAAAATTTGCGAAGTGCCGATGTAAAGCAAACTTACGCCATAATAACAGGAATGTGTTAAATCATTAAATAAGTTTGATTAGATGGGGTGAACAGTACCTATTTTTGCAGAAAAAGAAAAACGTTGTCATGCTTTATGACATGGTCTGACCTTGACAAATTTAAAAATACTTAGTAGTAGTAAGAAAAAATATGTTCTCTTGATTGTATAATATGAACTTGTTTTTTTTAAATGTGTGAAATTTTCAAAATTTGAGGATGACAAATAGCATAACTGTAAGTTACCTTAAAGTTATCTTATTTACCTTTAATTTATAATATATCCCAAAAATACAATATAAACTATATCCTTAATAAAAATGACAATTTCCTGCATTAACTAAATTTATAAACAAAATTTTTATAAATCACATATTTAAACAGATCTTATGACAGTTACTTCTCTTTGAAAAATTGCATAAGCATACATGAAAATATATATGAAGTAACAGTGTAGCTTTTAATGCTAGTAAATGATGATAAATGTTTATTAAACTCAAATGAAAAAATACTCACAGTAATGCAGTTATCATAAGCATCTCTGACCACTTCATATTCAACCTCTTTCCATCCTTTGAGAGACTTATCCAGCAGCACCTGGGGAGATTTTGCAAGTGCTTGGGTTACCAGAGTTTTTAAACTTTCTTCAGAGTGAGCAAATCCAGAACCTAAACCCCCAAGAGCATAAGCAGTTCGTACAAGAATGGGATATCCCAGTGTTTTAGCTGCACGCAAAGCCTAGATTAAAAAAAATATATATATACATTTAAAATTTTTATTACCAGGTTACTATCCAATAAGATTTTTTTATGTACAGTATACATAGATTATAAATATTACAGTAAAGAAAAAAAAAGTCCTATCATTGAACAATATCTAAATGTTTTTATTATTAATAATTATTACTATTTTAATATCACTACAACATATTTAAAATTATTGATACCTTAAACATCACTCTGTGCTTGGCAGAAAAGCTTTTTTCGAAAGGGGATCCCCTCCTTCAGCGGTGCCGACTGCACTCCGTGGCTGGCGGTCTCTCACTAGTTGCTCATCTCTTTTAATGATGTACAGGTGACGCCATATCTCGTTTATCTCCGCTGATTCGTGGTCATTTATTACATCATGATTATGCGCGATCTCAATGCTTTCTCTTAGATAAGCGTAGGTTTGATTATTGTAATTAGCTAATTTGGTGACATTTTCAATGTCAATTTTAATATTGTTTTCCAGATAATTTTTGGCTAACGCGGTGGTATTGCGGTTAAATTTGATATCGTTTTGATGCTCTTTTATTCAGGTTTTTATTTTTCTCTTAGTAACACCTATGTAATTATATTCTTTGTTTTCTTGATTTTTGAGGGGAATTTTGTAAATACCTGCAGTTTCAGTGGGGGGGGGGGATCGAATTTTTATCACTTCTTATTAGTTGAAATATATCGGGGTTGGGTTTGATTGGTATGTTTAAATTAAATTTGCTAGCAGTGTTTTTTATCTTATTAAGATAAAATAATAATAAGATAATAAGATAAAAAACACTTCTAGCAAATTTAATTTAAACACTGGACTCTTTGAGTCACCATATGCACAAAGGCTCCCATGATCCTAAGAAACATGGTCAAATCATATATATAATCACACACACACATAAATAACTTTATAAAATATTTTATAAATTATTAAAAAGAGATTAGGTAAGTGACAAACGATTTCAGCATATAACGAGATAAGTCAAAATGTGATGTCTTTTTAAGAAGATCCATAGTAACAAATGAAAATCCACACATATATATATATATATATATTTCTTTATAATTTCACTTATGTGTATATGTATATATTACAACAAAAGAAGGCTTTTGTGGAATATGGCTGCATTTTATCTTCGGGCAAATATTCTGAATGTATTCTGGATAATTACTAGGATTTACATTATTTCACACCTTGGTAAATATGTTCATGTAATGTTCGAAATGCTTCTCAATGCTTTACATTCTTCTCCAAATTAAAATATATGAATTTTATATATTTTAATTTTTGTCAAGTTCAGGCCTAACAAATATTTTATATAAACCTGTAAATTTTGATTATTTTAATATTTTTTCTCTAAATTAAAATATAATCCTAAATTTAATATTAATATTATTATTATTATTTATTTATTTTTTTTTTGTTTGTTTGTTTGTTTGTTTAATGCTTTACATTTACATTATAAAAATCTACTCAGGCATAAAAACTGATACATACCTCTTCAACATTGTAAGCAGCAGCATTTGGAACCACTTTTTCTCCAATCTGTTTTAATTCATCACTGAATTTTTTTCTGTCTTCAGTTTTAACAATTGATGAAATTGGAGTTCCTAAAACTTTAACTTTGAACTTTTCCAAAATACCTTCTTTTTGTAGTTCAACACCACAATTCAAGGCTGTTTGACCACCAAATGTTAACAAAATACCATCAGGTCTTTCAGATTTAATAACCTAAAACCAAGAAATTAGCAAATTAAATAAAGAATTCTATGATATTCAATTCAGATAGACTAACTAAGCATCAGATAAATTTTTGTACGCTTATTCTTAATATACCATCCTCATCACAGGCTTTTAGACAGACCTACAGCGGTCAAAACCCCCATCTACTTTCACCTGAAGATGTAAAGAGGCTAAAAAAGGAGTCATATGATCAATTACCTGGGTGAGTTCCAAGGAACTCTGATGTGATGATATAATGAGAATAACATGTACACTGTGGGACAAATTTTCGAATTAGTTTTAATATGACGTTCACCACATAAAATTTAAGATTGAGCCAAGTATTCAGAAAAAAAAAAAAAAAAAAAACAGTTGTTAAGAAACTTACAATTTTGAAAAGTATTTCAAAAATGGCAAGGATAAGGCAATAACAATGCCACAGAAAGGGTTAATTTAAAAATGAAAAGCAAAATGTATTTTAATGCGAGAGATAAAAAAATAATTAAATATTAGCAAATCATTGATGAAATCTTTTTTTCTTAGAAAGATATAAAATTATTTGGTTTTAGGCAGCCACATTGCTCATCCAAGTGAGATGACTACAAGTTAAAAAGCAAATGTTTAAAAGATCGATTCATATCATGTTCAGAACACAGAAAAAATTCAAAAAAAGTGTTTAGCAAAATGATTTCTTTAAAAATAGTGCAGCACAATTAAACAAAGCAGGTTAAAAAAACAGAATATCTTCCCAAAAAAAAAAAAAAAAAAAAAACATTAAGGAAAAGAATTTAAAAAATCAAGACTTCAGTTGACCAATTAAAAAAATTACCAGTTATAACTATCAGAGAAAACCAGTTTAAATCAATGAGTCAATTTTAATTTATTTTGAGCTGACGGAATCAAACTAGTAGGATACCGAAAAGGTGACTGACTTAATGAAAATTGCACTCTTAAAACAGTGACACATTCTCCATACATTACGGTATGGAGGTGCATAACTTTTCAAGGAGTCGGGTAAATTTTCATGTTAAAGGGATCAATAGCTTGAAATAAAACATGGATCGTCAAATAAACAAATTATAATTTGGTCTTCATCATTTGCTAAAAAACAAAAGAAAAAGTTAAATCAATTTCTTAAAACTGGATTCCAGGAAAAACTTAAAAGCATATGAAATATGCAATTAAGCCATTAACTGATATGAAATCGGACAGTATAATCTTTCATTTGCAAATGCAATACATTAACTTTATGTTAGCGTAAAGTTATTTTAACTAAATGAGATAGTTACACAAATGTTGTAACAGATTATAAAACAGACTTTAATTATTAGGTGAGTTCTAGGGTTTTTTAAGGCCAATTGACAATGCCAGGGCCCTAGGCCTATAATTATTAGATGGGAGAAACACTAGAATAAAACTTAATTTTATGTTCTATTTGACAATCATATATTGGTCAAACAAAATGTAAACTGAAATTTTGTCTAAAAGAACACATGGGTTATGTAATATTCAAATACAAGAAATAAACAAATTGACCATTGCTAAACATTGTTGGGAGAATAACCGTGTTTTTAACTTTAATTCAGCTAAAATAATCTGTCGGCCTAACCATTTACATGAACTCAGTTTTCTAGAAGTTTTCCATATCTATAAAAATCATAAAAATGCAGGGTTGCCAACTTTTCAAAAACAGTTTGAGGAGTATTCAGAGAAATTTTGAGGAGCATTTTGGCTACTTTGAGGAGCAATTTTAAAAATACATTATAAAAAAAAAAAAAAAAAAAAAAAAAAAAAAGGAAGAAAGAAAGAAAGAAACCACTAACAAACATAAATTAACAACAATAATATGAAATTAAGAAATATTTATTGATAATCAAATATATTTAGCAAAACAGTGAAGAGAGATAAGAATGGGAAATGCGATTAAGTCTGAATATAAGCTTAAAACCCCAAAAGTAATTTGTTTTTTGCATAATGGCATATTTTCCATACATAAATAAAGACAATATATGAAAGTAGATTATTCAGTTACATAAAAAAAAAAAAAAGAAAAAAAGAAAAAAAGAAAGCACGAAGGGGAAGAAAAAATTAAATTTCCAAGAATTTTCATGAATGTCAAAATAATTATTATACTATCACATAAAAATCTAAAAACGAAATCTCCGATATTCATATAAATGTGTAAATGATCTCATCTCTGAGTCAACTCCCTCTAATCTGCATAGCTTGGGACCATATGTTTTGTAAACTTTAGAATTTTGCAGATTATTGGTCATAATTTGTTTACTTATTCCCCCCCCCCCAGATACAAATGAAGATATAATAATAAATCATTAATGCTTTAAGTGAATGATAAAATAAATGCATAATTATTTCAAATAAATCTTAAATAAAGCGTTGTCAATCGGCCTTAAAGTTCAGTAGCTTCGAATCCATTATTTTTATCGATAAATAATTAAAATAAACAATTTTTTTAAAGACCTATTAAGCATTAAGATAACTGAAACATTGATATAGTTTAAATGAAAATCAAAACACCGCATAATCATAGCATTCAGTTTCTTTCTTCCCCCCTTTCAGCTTGTGGTTTTAATTAAACACTCTCTTAGCTAATGTGAACAAATACTTGTTCCCGTTCTGAGTCAGCAATATTTTGATTACGCAATGCCTAGCACTAGAATGTTTTCTTTCTTTCTTTTTTTTTCTTTACTATTTATTTATGAGTATTGTACGGTGAAGCGTGTGGTTCTTCAAAAAAAAAAGAAAGAAAAAAGAAAAATAGTTTTATTTTTTTCGGTGTCTGCCACTATTCAGTTTTATGTATTTAATAAAAAATATTTAGTTAGGTGGTCAAGACTGAATTTGCGGAGCATAAACATTACTTTGCGGAATTGCGGAGTTTTTAAATTTTTTCGGAGAAACTCCGCAGAAATCAAAGCAGTTGGCAACCCTGAAAATGTTATTAATAGCAGATTATACTGCACCCCTCTGATTGTTGGAAATATTAAATAAAATCCACACATTCTCAATTTTCAAATACCATTTAAATAGCTTCCTATTTCCCAATTTCTTATTAGCCAACACCTCCAGTTTCTTAAATTCCTATTGGCTGCTACTCTAACTCTAGAATCTGCTTCCCTGTCTATATACAGGAGCAATAACCCATCTTGTCATTCTGCACGAATGACAGTATGCTTAACGCTACCAAAACTGCAATTTGCTCCCTCAATATTTTTTACATTAGTTGTTTTCAACAATATGTAAATATTTATTTTATAAAGCATATAAATGCCACGACAGACAACATATTAAAAATTTTATAGTAAATACTCAAATATATATATATATATATATAAACAGAAAATTATACAGAGTATTTCATATTGAATGGGACAAAAAGAATAGCATAGTACAAACTCTGTAATTAATTTATTTAGGTGAAACAAATTAATTCTGAAACTACAATTATACAAGTTTTATCTGACAACAGAAAAAAAATTTCTAGTCACGAAATCATCACTATAAGCATTGTTAATCAAAAGGACGTTCCCAATTGCATAGAAGCACATTAAAAAAAAAAAAAACATGAAGACTGAGGAAGAAAGATCATTAGACGGTGATCCACCACAATGACATAAAAACATATGTCAGTACCTAAATGATAGTCAAGACAAAAAAGACAGACCTCCATTTCCCCATTACTTACAACAACTAGTGCAGTGGATAACTAAAGCGTTTGAATCATTAACAAAGAATATTCTACCACGAATGAGGCAGGAAATAAAATATTGCATAGATATTTGTCAGTTACTGAAGGTATCACACATACGACATCAATGGAAACTTGGATAACTATAGTTTCATTGTAAATTTCATTTATCAAAATAAATTATAGTATTCTCAGGTATCCTTTCTTTTTTGCCCTATTCAATGTAAAACACCTTGTATAACCAAATAAGCATTTAGAAAAACCAACCAAAGCACCTACCAAATAACCATATAGAAAACAATTTGACTAAATAATTAAATAAAGAGTGATTTACAATTTCTTTTCTAGTGGATTTTTTTTTTTTTTTTTTTTTTTTTTTGTTTCTGGCTGAAAAAGGCTGAATTCAGCCTTAAGGCTGAAAAGTAACATGTCTGTCACCAGGCATGATTTTGTTGAGATTTTTAAGGAAATTTTAAGAATTTTTCTAAAATCATTATAATTCATTTGTGTGCTGGGAATGGTTCATTATAGCCATAAAAAATGTAACAAAGTTTGACTGGACATTTATGCAGGCTTATTTCATTGAATGACTAGTATCCAAAATAGAAGATGGTCAGCATTTAATGGCTTATCAGCATAATTACTTTTCAATGTTTCTAAATTTTAGTCAGACTTTTTGAATATAAACAAGGACATTACATAAATAGTAAATAGTAATTACATATGGAATTGTAAAGAATTTTGTTACTCATGTCTTGGAACATCATGGCTCTGAGGTAACATATTGGGCTACAAAACCAAAAATTACGACTCCAAAACCAATTAAGGCTGGTTGTCTAAAATTGGTTTTTGCCAAAATTCACATTTTTCTCATTTTTTTCAAGAATGTTAAGTTCTTAATTATTTAATTTCTAGAATTTCCATAACGTTCTGTTAGAGTCCAGTAATTGTATAAGCTGATAAGCACTCAGTTCACTTTGTTTTTCTCCTATAGCGATTGCACATGATCAGTTAGTTAAGAGGGGACAATACCATGGGAAATTTGTCTTCCACAATTACTCATTACATAACATATTTTAAAAATTCCTTTTGTTCAAGAATTCACAACCATTAAATTAGTACTCATTTTGAAAAAAAAAAAATTATTTCTTTAAATTTTTATATTTCAATTTTAATTTTGAGGTTGAAAATGTAAATTTTTATTAAGTGCATTTTCTCATTTTTTAGCTGCAAAATGAAATACTAAAAATTTTAAAAATCAATTTTTGGAAAATAAGTACTAATTTAATGGTTTTAAATTTTCTGAATGAGAAAACATAATTTAAAAAAATACATTAGGTAATGTGTAATAATGCAAGCAATTTTTTTTAAATAGAATAACATGGGCTATGGTTATCGGCGAGATTAGGTATTGTCCGCTCTTAAATCTGTATTCACCTAATCCATCCAACAGTATGATTTAAGAAAAAATAAAATAGAAAAGAAATTACTCCCAATATACACTGAAGTGACAAAAGTCATGGGATACCTCTTAATATCGTGTCGGTCCTCCTTTCGCCCGGCGAAGTGCAGCAACTCGACGTGGCATGGACTCAACAAGTCGTTGGAAGTCTTCTGCAGGAATATTGAGCCATGCTGTCTCTATAGACGTCCATAATTGTGAAAGTGTTGATGGTGCAGGATTTTGGGCATGAATACACCTCTCGATGATGTCCCATAAATGCTCGATGGGATTCATGTCGGACGATCTAGGTGGCCAGATCATTCGCTGGAATTGTCCAGAATGTTCTTCAAACCAATCGCGAACAGTTGTGGCCCGGTGACATGGTGCATTGTCATCCATAAAAATCCCATCGTTGTTTGGGTACATGAGGTCCATGAATGGCTGCAAGTGATCTCCAAGTAGCTGAACATAACCATTTCCAGTCAATGTTCGGTTCAGTCGCACCAGAGGACCAAGTCTATGCCATGTAAAAACAGCCCACACCATTATGCTGCCACCACCAGCTTGAACAGTGCCTTGTTGACAATTTGGGTCCATGGCTTCGTCGGGTCTGCGCCACACTCGAACCCTACCATCAGCTCTTACCAACTGAAATCGTGACTCATTGGACCAAGCCACGGTTTTCCATTCATCTAGGGACCAACCGATATGCTCACGTGCCCACGAGAGTCGCTGAAAGCGATATCGTGCTGTCAGTAAAGGCACTCGAGTCGGTCTTCTGCTGGCATAGCCCAAGGAAGACAAATTTCGCCGCACAGTCCTACCGGACACATCCCTCGTACGTCCCACATTGATTTCTGCGGTTATTTGACGCAGTGTTGTTTGTCTGTTAGCATTTACAACTCTTCGCGGACGTCGCCGGTCTCGGTCGTTAAGTGCAGGCGGTCGACCACTGCGCTGTCCATGGTGGGATGTTATGCCTGAAATTCGATACTCTCGGCACACTCTTGACACAGTGGACCTGGGAATGTTGAATTCCCTAACGATATCCGAAATGGCATGACCCATGCGTCTAGCTCCAACTAACATTCCGCGTTCAAAGTCTGTTAATTCCCGTCGTGCGGTCATAATCACGTCAAAACCTCTTCACATGAATAACTTGAACACAAATGAAAGCCCTGCAAAAGCACTGCGCATTTATACCTGTTCTACGCGATGCTACTGCCACCTGTATATTTGCATATTGCTATCCCATGACTTTTGTCACTTCAGTGTATATAACTGATAAATAAATATAAACTAACAAAAACCTAAAATATTTTATATAGAATGAAAAAACATTAAACGAAGCCTGAAGAATGGATTTTTTTCTCATTCATAAATTATGAAGCTATGCCCTGCTATGTCAAACTGTTTAGAATTTAACAGACATAACTGGAATATCAGAATACTCAAATAACCTTATAACAAACATCCATTGCAAGACACAAAAAATGAATAAATGATGACTGCAAACCACAATGAGAGCCTCATCTTTTAAGTTAAACTCACCTGTCATGAATACTCCATTCATATATATAAATGAAATGATAGAAATAAATTAACTAATATATAAAATTATAGTATATTTTATGTAAAATTCACTTAGCTAAAAATATACACTTATAAGATGATTTTCTTTTTTGTGTTTGGAAATAGGAAAAATCTGAAGAATTATTTAATTAATTTTATTATATAGATAATGCGGAAAACATAATTATATTAGCTAATATTTATTATACTTAAAGCAAACATTAAAATTAAAACCATATTTAATAAATTATACATAATACATATATGTATGCATATAAACTTACCTCAGTAACATATTTAGGTGTTATAGGTAAAAAGTAAACCTTGTCAGCCAATCCTGGAGAAGTTTGAACAGTGGCAATATTTGGATTAATTAAAATGCTTAAAATATTCTCTTCTTTCAGAGCTTTGATAGCCTAAATATCAAAATTTATACATGTATGATATAGTCAAATAAAGCAAATATTCATTAAATAAATAAACAAATTCAAGTTTTAAGAAACAATGGTATGTCAATTAAAAAAAAAAAAAAATTGAAAATTCATATTACTTTTAAAAGTTTATAACATGCTATGTAAAATATTAAATATTATGTGTATTCAAAATACTTAGTAACACTTAAAACTGGTTTATACTAAACGTTTAGCAGTACATTTGGTTAAAATTTTCAGAGAAATATTTACTTTAGCCAAATATTTCTACATATCAAAAGCTGTGAAATTACTTCTTTTACTTATTTTTCAAGGGAAAAATTCTTTTTAAATTTATTAGTTTAAAAAATATATATTTATACATTTAAAATAATTATAATAAATATGCATAAAAGCAATTAATAAAAGATAAGCATAATAATTACAAATCTATAATTTTAAATCCAGATTAACTTATCATTATTAATTAATTAATTTTGGAATTTTATAAATATCAAAATAAATATGCATACAATATATATATCTGCAGATTATAACAGTAAATGTTTTTGAATGTTTAACTTAGCATATCCCCTTGTGATATCAAAAATCCTATCCTGCCATAATTCAAACCAGAGCTTAATTTGCATCCATGGGAATGCAGTTCCCATACTTCTTTTATTTTAGTGAATTTTTACATATTAGATGGAATGTATGGGAACTCATTAATCATGTATACTGGAACTCACCAATGCAACATTTCTGAAAAATTAAAAACCAAAATTGATTTTTTTTTTCTCGTCAAATAATTTTTTTTCTTGTGAAGACATCTACATTTGTAATGTAACTCAGTACACAAGCTTTACTAGTAAGAGATAATGGTTCTGCACTGTTACTATTCACACATATCCACGGTACTCGAATTATTACAGTAATTGGTCTACATTGAACAAACACAATAAACAAGGATGCATCTTTTTTTTTTTTTTTTCCCCAGCATGTAAGTATTAAACAATAAACTT
Organism: Salticus scenicus; assembly: GCA_963930645.1. Classification (NCBI taxonomy): domain Eukaryota; kingdom Metazoa; phylum Arthropoda; class Arachnida; order Araneae; family Salticidae; genus Salticus; species Salticus scenicus. Next base: position 363,243,537 of record OZ005649.1, on the reverse strand, counting down.
CAAATGCTTGAAACACATTTTTGCAAGCTTGAAGTACACTCCACACATAAATGTTAAAAATTACTATTAATCTCTTTTTCAGATTTTTTAATTTAACACAATTAGTAAATACATTTTTAATTCTTTTTAAAATAATTTAACAACTGTTTGACAATAAAAAATTTTCCTTATTTTATAATTTAAAAAAGTTTTGCATGATTTTCAGATGAATTAGTAATGTTCATTTAGTTTTTTTTTGGTCAGGTTTGGTTATAGGGAAAGTGGGTTTGGGTCGGGTGCAGGTCACAAAAATTTTCTATTGTGTGTTTAGGTTGGTTTTCAGGACGATGAAAAATTTTTTGTCAAGTTCTGGTTTATTTGAAAACTTGACTCATGCAGGATTCTAATTCAAACTGATAAAATGCAAGTGCAAAAATAATTTTCATCCACCTACCTGTGATCCAGAGTAATCAAATTCTCCTGCTTGTCCAATGGAAAGGCCCCCAGAACCAAGAATAAGAACTTTTTTCTTTTTATTAGCATTGTAATCTCCTAATGCATGTGTATCTTGAACAGGTAATACAGCATTTTTAAAATGACTTTTTATTTGCTCATCTATCCTAGGTCTAAAAAACATAAAATATACATTCTGTCTCATAAGTAACAGATTTTTTTAACAAATTTACATTATCATGAATATAAAGGAAAATGAAACAATGTTAAAACGAGCACAAATTAAAGAAATTAAAAAAATATCAAATGGCTGTTTCGAGATTGAAAAAGCTCTATCATCATTGCTTTTAATTTTTACTTTCTTCTATATGTAATATAGAGAAAGTATTGGATTCGTAAAAATTTTCGACCTCGGGTTTTTGATGGATTTACACGTTTTGAGAGCTGTAGAACACGATTTGACTATTTTTAGAAAATGTCTGTCTGTCTGTCTGTCTGTGTGTGTGTGTGTGTGACAAAATTTTGTGGCAACTGTATCTCAGAAACTACTGCACAGAATTTCATACAAATTGGTATGTAGTTGCACCTTGACATAAATTAGTGCCTATCAACTTTTGGTAAAAATTATCCTACAGGTTGCGTTGCCATCCCGTTTTTTCTAAATTTTTAACATGGTGATATAGGACAAAATTTGTATAAATGTGCGTAAAGAGAATTATTTTTTAGTAATCATTATGAAATTTATAAGAATTATTTATAATAGAGATAGTCAACTGGGAAAAAATTTTTGTATGTGTAGTAGCCTCGCCACCCGCCCTGGGGGGGGGGGGGGGGGAAGTCCCCCCTCGAGGGGAGTAAATTTTCAAGATGGGTATCTTTCGAAAGGTCTCATCATTACCTTTAAAACGAATGGTTGAACTATAAATCTGTGATAATTTAAAACAAAGTTATCGATTTTTTTTTTACTTTTAACAAAAAAAAACCAGAAAAAAATCTTTTTTTTTTTATAAATATTTAAATAATTAGAAGGACGAATTAACTTTAATAAACTTTAAGTACCTTTAACGATCCTTCAACTTTAGCAGCTTTTAAATGATATATTTCGACGTGCTATCGCAGTCATCTTCAGATGTTGTTTATGCTGCATTACTGAAAGGTGTCTTCATCTTCCTCCACGTCAGTCTCCCTCTCGCTTACGTCATTGTTTCGTCGGTAATTTCTTAGTACTTGTTGCCAATCCTTAGTTATTATGCTGTGCTCTCTCTCATTTACTGCCATGTTAGATGTTAGAATTTCTAAAGCTTCGCGTTTCAGAGCGTAGTTATGTGAGTTGTATGGGGCTATTTTGACGGTTTTTAGGGTATTAGTTATTATTGGGTTAGTTTTATGTGTACGTGATAAGGCGGTGGAGCTTTTATTGTATTTTAGATCGTTAATATGTTCTATTTCTCTGTCCTTTATTTTTCGCTTTGTCATTCCGATGTAGGTTGCAGGTTTATTGTTATTTTCAAGATCAAAAGTAATCTTGTATATCCCCGAGGTTTCTTTAGGGTCAATAATATCTTTTTCATTTCGGATTCTTTGAATAATGTTCTTGTTGGGTTTAATGGGTATGTGTATATTGTATTTGGTACCTTCGTTTTTAATTTTGTTTGCTATGCCGTTGCAGAATGGTATGGAGGTGGCCCACCTCCATACCATTCTGCAACGGCATAGCAAACAAAATTAAAAACGAAGGTACCAAATACAATATACACATACCCATTAAACCCAACAAGAACATTATTCAAAGAATCCGAAATGAAAAAGATATTATTGACCCTAAAGAAACCTCGGGGATATACAAGATTACTTTCGATCTTGAAAATAACAATAAACCTGCAACCTACATCGGAATGACAAAGCGAAAAATAAAGGACAGAGAAATAGAACATATTAACGATCTAAAATACAATAGAAGCTCCACCGCCTTATCACGTACACATAAAACTAACCCAATAATAACTAATACCCTAAAAACCGTCAAAATAGCCCCATACAACTCACATAACTACGCTCTGAAACGCGAAGCTTTAGAAATTCTAACATCTAACATGGCAGTAAATGAGAGAGAGCACAGCATAATAACTAAGGATTGGCAACAAGTACTAAGAAATTACCGACGAAACAATGACGTAAGCGAGAGGGAGACTGATGTGGAGGAAGATGAAGACACCTTTCAGTAATGCAGCATAAACAACATCTGAAGATGACTGCGATAGCACGTCGAAATATATCATTTAAAAGCTGCTAAAGTTGAAGGATCGTTAAAGGTACTTAAAGTTTATTAAAGGTTTTTTTTTTTTTTTTTTAAACGAAATTTAACTAGACTTGGTATTCAGTTGGCTCCTGACATAAACTGGGGCTGATTATATTTGGGGATCAATCGCTAAATAGGTGGCGCTGTGATCGTATTTTTTCTAAGTTTCTAACATGGCAGTATAGGACAATATTTCGTATAAATGTACATAATGAGAGTTATTCTTAACCTGTGATTGTGAAATTAATATGAATTATTGATAATAGTAGTAGTTAATTAGGAAAAAAAATTTGGGGCATCGCTTCCCCCCCCCAGGGGGAAGTACCCTCCGGGGAGGGTAAATTTTCAAGATGGGTATCTTTCGAAAGGTCTCGTCAATACCTTTAAAACGAATGGTTGAACTATAAATATTTGATAATATTTGATAATTTAAAACAAAGTCATCGATTTTTTTTACTTTTAACGAAAAAAAACTGAAAAAAATCTTTTTTTTTTTTTTTTTTTTTTTGTTACTGCGTTAATTTGTATAGGAAGATATAGAAGAAAGTCTTGTGGTGGCCACAACATACCAGTTTTTTTTTTTTTTTTTTTTTTTTTTTTTTTTAATTATTAAAACATGAAAAAATGAATTTAATTTATCTAGTTTGTGCTCTTTTTAATGTTGTTTCATTTTCATTTATATTACAAACACAAAGTGTCTCCTCTTATATTTAATTACTAGAAAAGCCCCGGTTCGAGGAAGAACCAAATTCCGAATGCGAGAAAAATTTCAAAATCAAACTTGAAATGTTCTGATGCTGTTTGTGTGCCAACTGATCAAAGTTTGTTAACGAAACTATTTTTAGAAGCTATACTTCTTCCAGTTACAGAGTAAAGCTTTAGAGAAGAGAAGAAGACAAAAGAGAAGGAAGAAAAGAAGGAAGATTTAGAGAAAGAAGAAAAGAAAAAAAGAGAGAAGTAAGAGAAAAAAAGAAAAGAAGAAGAAAGAAAGAGGGAAAAAAAAAGAAGAAGCCGAAAAAGAAGAGAAGGAAGCTTTAGAGGAATACTCGGCACGTCCACAGTCTCCACACACAGACAGAGTCCAAGGATACCTATTAGTCATTTGCATACATAGATCATGAATCTTAACAACATGCAACCAAAACTCTAAAATGCTACATTAAATTTACATATAAACATGAAAAAGCTATATAATTATGAGCCATAAAATTTTGCAACTGACAAAAAATTTTAAAAAGCGAGTTTTATTGGATTCAAGCAAAGCACAAGAGAGTAATCTTACCTTGTATAATTAAATATTAAATGCTTGAAGAATCTTAAATAAAATGTATACATATAACAATAACAAAAAGTAAATAAAGTAATGTAAATAAACACACAATATTTTTTTCAAGAAATCTCTTAGATAATAAATTATTAATGAAGGTATTTTACGAGAATACATACACAAGCAAAAGAAATTTTTTCAGAAATTTTTTTTTATCAGAGATAATAAAATTTGGAATAAATTACATATTTCACTACAATAATTTCAAATTAATGAAGAATCTAAATCCAAAATTGAAAAACAATTGTCTTTGATAGAATATTTTCTGTGTTTAGATCCCAAATTATATAAATTAATAGTATTTTCATGTGTTACATTTTTTTTTTTTGTGTGTGTGTGTGTGAGTGTGTATATTTGAATTTTCTAATTAAATTTATTTCTACATGCTTCATGACAAGATCACACTACTTGTATTTTTACAATCACGTATAAGAATAAAATACTTGAAATTTACAAAAGATGCAAAAGTAATCATCTATTTAAAAAATTTTACAAGCCCATTTGAAATTGTCATTCACACACTCACACTACGAGTTCAGAAGGAATGAGAAGAAAATTACATGTTCTATTGTTTGTAGTTCAGTAGAATCATAAGAATTACTATTTGTATTGTACTTGAAAAGATATCCATTAATTTTAGCATGTGGAGGAAAAATCTGATTTAAATTCATTACTTTCATGAGAAATTGTTAAACTTAGAGAGACAATCAAACTATAAAAAAAAGAGAAAAAAAAATCTAGTTTCTGATAAACTTTCTTTATGATAACTATCCCATTGAGATTGCCATTACTGAAAATAAAGGATATTTTCTCAAATTTCACTTTTGGTATATAATTTGGAAACATTTAAGAATCATAAATTGAATCAAAAATAGTTATTTCTTTTATAAAAATCAGCTTTGTCGTTTACAATACTGTCTGAATATCATTTAATACAGTAGATAATAACATAATTTTTGCAAAATAAACATCATATCTGATTATGAATATTTTCAACAGGATAGTATTTCCTATACAAATTTTCTCATTTGCGGTTTTTTTTACTATCAATTTAAAATTCTTCAACAAGAGAAATTGAGTAATGTTTAAAAATTCAAAAACTTATAAAGTGCACATATTTTTAAATTTTTAATGTATACTTTTAACTTGACTGACATAACTTGCAAACTGGACAACAATAAAAACGAAAACTATCGATAGTTTTAAAGATAATGGAGAAGTAAAAGTTGACAGCTATATAATTAAGCAATAATTACCTATCAATTTTACTTTGATGATCTTTCATTAAAGAAATGAATATATCAAACAAAAATTCTAAATCTTGAGGTCCAGCACAGTGTTCTGGATGAAACTGTACACTATTAAAAAAATAAATAAAAATGTTAAAGATTAATATAAGTCTTAATAAAAAAATTCTAAATATTTAGTAAAAGAGATCCTAATTCTAAAAGAACTGTGTAAAACATGCATACCTGAAAAAGGGTAACTTCTTATGAAATATTCCTTCATTTGTACCATCATTAGCATTAGTAAACAAGGGAAGCCAGTTTTCGTTTAACTGGTCTGAATCCACAGCATAACCATGATTCTGAGAAGTGATACAGCAATGTTTGGTATTTAGAAGTACACAAGGTTGATTATGACCTCTGTTGCCATAGCTGTATAAATTAAAATATTTTGAATTAGTGTTAACTCCTACTTATGAACATAAAAATTTCAATATGAAATTTAAAGCAAAAAAAAAGATATAATTGCAGTAAGTAAAAATAATATTGGCAAAGATTAAAGATTAAAACAAAAAAAAAAGTGTGTGTGAGTTTAAGATTGTGTGATTGAAGCATTGAAGTGATCTGTACTTTCGAGACTTCTTCTCCTCTTGTTGCTGATTAACATTGAGTGCCATTTGGCATCAATAAATGATAGCTCTACATTGTTGCAAGCTATAGGATTGGCTAAGACCTCCATGGTTTCATGCTTCAGGACATAACTATAATTTCATAATGTCAGAGTTTATGCAGTCTTCCAAAATCTATATATCTATATATATATTTTTATTATTATTATTATTTTTTTTTTGGTTGAGTTCAGTTAAGACTGAGGTTATTCCATTAAAGTCAAGGCCTTAAAGATGTTCTTTTTTTTCTTTTTTTTTTTTTTCATCCGATAGAGAAACCCAGGTCATTGATTTCATTTACATAATTAATTTGATAAATTTCTAACTAGTCTACTGCACCATTTTCATTATAAATTCTTTAAAAGTATTTTTATTGGGTTTGATGAGAATATTTATGTTTGATTTTGCAGATTCATTTTTTAAATTTATTTGTACCTTTATCATACAGATAAGTGATAAATCTTAGTTTTGTTTTTTGGAGTATTGTTTATAAAGTAAGTCTGAAAATAGTTTTGGTATAATTTATTAAATTCTTATTATAATCTTCTTTTCAAAAATTTTGGTAATTTTATTTAATTCCATTGTTTATTTCGATAAATTTATTTAATTCCAGAAAAAATTGCTTAAAGCATATAGACCTGATCCTGATGATGCTCTAAGCCTGAGAACAAAAGTACTCATATAAATAAAATTTTCAAGATAAACAAGTCCTTCCGGCTTATTCGGAAGGGTAGGTTGATTTCTTTTTTCTTATCAAGTAGCCGTCATTTTGTTTCAAAATGGCGGCTACAAATTATTAATGGACTCTGTAGAAATATTGATGTAGTCTATGCACATATGGAGTTTTAAGCAAATCGGTTCATAAATACCTTTTTATGTAAATTTAAAATTTTCAAGTGGCCGGTGCTTGGAAACAAAATGGTGGGTTAAGTTGAGAAATATATCAAATGCATTTGTGAGATAACAGGGTTGCTACACAAATTAGGAAAAAAAATTCCCTGAGTTTTCCCTGTCCCTTTTAGAAGTAAAATAGATGACATGCAATCATGCAGCATTAGAATCTAACATGTTTACAAGTCAATTGAACATATTTAGAGTATATTAATTTTATTAACTTATTATAGTTGGGGGAGAAAACATAACTGATTCATTACAAAGCACTAAAAATTTTAAAAATATTTGATTATGAAAAAAATTTCCAATGTTTTTCTAAAAAATTCCGAAATTCCCTGAATTTTATCTGTTTTTGCAATAAATTTTGAAGATTTATTGAGTTTCGCCTGTTTTTTAATAGATTTTCAAATCCCCTGAGTTTTCCAGGTTTTCCCTGTTTTCCAGGTGCCGTAGCAACCCTGGATAAGTTTACTGTACACATATAGTTCGAATTAATTCAAAATCTTAACATGATAATAAATCTTAATAATAAATCTTTCAACATGATAACTCATGTTGAAAAATTAAGTGGCTGCCACTTCGATCAAAATGGCAGAGAAAGTTGCTCATCTAAGATATCGTTGCAAATTTGAAAAAAAAAAAAAATTGTAGAAATTCTTTCAAAGAGGCTTAGAAAGTTGATAAAATGTTAGTTTCCTTCATTTCTAGTTTGTTTTAGCATTAAAATGGCATAAGTTTTCCTTAAAAACACATTAAAAAGATTCAATAAGGCAGGTAATGGATTTGGCGCCAAATTTGGTGACTTTTCCTCCATGGCGACTTTTTGGCGACTTTGGCGAGAAAATACTTATTATCGATATACCAAAGATAGACGCAATAACTAAATTGGTTCACGAGTTACATGAAATGTTTAGATTTTTGTTGTTTGAATGATAAATCCATTTTTCAATTTTGATTTGAATTAAGTATTTCAAAAGTAACCATGATAACAAATTTTCAAGTGGCCGCCACTTGGAAACAATACAGTGTAACAAGTTGCCCAGCAAACACATCCCAGATATTTGAAGCATAGGTTCACTGTCCAACTGTGGTTCAAATCAGTTATGGCAAATTTTCAAGTGGCAGTATAAGTGGCTGCGACTTGGAAACAAAATGGCGAAACAACTTGCCCAGCGAAATCATCTATATTAATAAAATCAGACTTTTGTCTGTAAATTTGTCGGAATCGAAAAATTTTGCGATATCTTCACGTTTCACACCCCATGAAAGCCGAAAATGACTTCAGAAAATTTTGCCTGTGTGTGTGTGTGTATGTGTGTGTCATCGTGTCCGTATGTCGCTTTTTTTTGTCCGGACATCACTTGAGAACGGCAGGACGGACGCTTGGCAGGGATTTAGGTCTTCCCCCATTATATCTATCAACTTTTCAGAAATTCTCCCCCGTTCCCCCCTGAGGGGTAAAAGACTAAAACACGTTTGTCCGGGCATCAATCGAGAACGGCTGGACGGAATTCAATGACGCTTGGCAGAAACTTAGGTCTTCACCCAACTTAAAATTATATCTATAGAAATTTTCAAAATTCTGATTAGTGATTAAATTGTGGGTAAAATACGCCTGCGCATGCGCCATAAATATTTTTTCTTTCACTAAAACGCTTTGAATGGAAAAATAAAATGCAAAAATAAATTTTTAAGATAAAGACTTTTTTTATTCACGTGATTCGCACAACAAATTATGAAAAGATTGAAATGAAGTTTTGCCATCTGAGTCTCATACTTTAGTTAATTTTAAAACATCTAATTGTCGTATCGAAAAACTGTTTACACCCCAGGATTCAGAAAAATCACCTCTTTCATTTGGTACTGAATTTGTAACGATAGGTCTGATACTACTAATTTATTTTCCCCTTTTTCCGTTGCCACTTAAATTTCATACTTTAGTTATTTTTTAAAAATCTAATTGTCACATCGAAAAACTGTTTGCACCTATGGATTCAGAAAAATCACCCCTTTCATTTGGTATCAAATTTATAAATATAGGTCTGATATTTCTAATTTATTTTACCCTTTTTCCGTTTTCAACCCAGATTCGGTAAAAGGTTTTACATTTATAAATATGCATTTATATATATTTTTATTTTCGAGAAATAAAATGAAATATTTTTAATTTCACGTGAGTAATAATAAAAATTAGAGAGAAAAATACTTACAAAAGTTGGTGATTTTTTTTTTTTTTTTAATGAGGAATTTGCACGTAGATAAATATTTTTATAGAGATATTTGGCATTAGTTTAATATTTTTATTTAATTAAGCAGTACTTTTCTTGCCTGCAGTAAAACAAAAATTTTTGTTGTTTTTATGTACCTTATGAGGGTTTTTTTTATGTTCTCCCATTAATTGTAAATGATTATAATTTGGATTTTATTAAGATTTTTTATTTTTATTTTGTAAGTATCAGAAAAGATTTTTTATTTTATTTTTTTATTTATTTTGTGTATGGAACAGCTTTAGTATTGGATCCCTTTGGCAAAATTCGAAATGCGGAACCGACGTAGCTCGGACGTTTCTCGCCAAGATCTTTAATTGCACAATTGAGATAGCCAATTCAGTTCATCGCAAAAATGGCTTAAAACATTTAAATTCTCCAAAGGGGTCCCATACTAAAGCTGTGCTTTTTGTATTTATTATGTATTTGTAATATTTTCTATTAAAGACTTCTGTGGTCACGAAATTTGGTGCGTAAATTGTTTGTTTGCATCCGGCACTTATTATAACTGGATTTCATGAAATTCAAAATCCACCCCCCCCCCCCACCACCACCCCTTCTCGGAGACGGAGGGCAATAAACGGTATAACTTCAGTATAACCCAACAGCTGAATTTGGCGATTTTTCTTTGGCGCCATTTTGAAGGATAACAATGTCGTTCTGGACTGTTTGCGATATAATATGGCAGCCTAATATGTTGTTTATTTTGGATTTATGATTTTATGTTTTATGTTGTATGATTTAGATTATGATTTTATCATTTATCATATATGATTTTTAGATTTATGATTTAGCCATAATCGCCAACAAAAAAATCGCCAAATATTGTTGTGGGGTTTTACTGAAGTTGTTCCCAATAAACATGTGTAAAAACATGTTTTTCCGTTTGAATTCGCTTTGAATTATCTTAGAATGGCGAATTTTGGTGTGCGGATATTGATTAAGTGTACGCATTATGTACATTAGTGGGATTTTGCAAAACCTCGAACTCACCCGCTGAGGAAGGGGAAGTAAGAAGTGGGTAAGTTGTGCCGAAGGCAGTGGGGACCCAGACTGGATATTGATTAAGTGTACGCATTATGTACATTAGTGTGATTTTGCAAAACTTCGAACTCACCCGCTGAGGAAGGGGAAGTAAGGAGTGGGTAAGTTGTGCCAAAGACAGTGGAGACCCAGACTCCTCACTTTGTGAGCGAGAAAACCTCTACCAATCACAGCGAGAACTTAGGTTATTAATAAAGAAATGGGATTTTGACAACTCATTTAAGTTTAATGTCCAGCGAAGCGGGCAAAGCCTGCTAGTCCAATATATTTGTATGATAAGTTCATTGTCCAGTTCTAGTTTAAATTAAATCAGTATTTTAAAAATTATCGTCATAATTCAAGATAATTATATGATAATATGACTGTCCAGATTTGGAGTATTATTTCAGAAGTTATCGTGATTTTAAATTTTCAAGTGGTCGCCTGATTTCAAGTGGCCCCGTTTAACTTAAGATATCCGCTACTTTATTAAAAATATTTGATAAAGTTCGTTGAGACACTTATGTAATCTGTGTATACATCAAAATTCAAACAAATTCTGAATACGCTTTTTGCAATTTGAATTTGAAATTTTCAAGTGATCTCCACTTGAAATCAAAATGGCGAAGCAATTTGGTTAAAAAAACTCATCTAAGATATTTATAAGATAAGTTAAGATACTATCCAAATTTGGTTCGATTTGGAGTATAATTTCAGAAGTTATTATGAATGTAAATTTTTAAGTGGTAGCCTGATTTCAAATGGCACTGCTTAATTTAAAATATCTGCCACTTTATTAAAAATGGCGGATATTGTTCATTAATAAACTTCATTGAGATCCTTATGTGGTCTGTATTTACATCAAAATTCAAACAAATTTGGAATACGCTTTTCACAATTTAAATTTTCAAGTGGTCTCCACTTGAAATCAAAATGGTGGAGCAACTTGGTTAACAAACTCATCTAAGATATTTATAAGATAAGTTAAAACATTGTTCAAATTTGGTTCCATTTGGAGTATTATTTCGGACGTTATCATGGTTTTAAATTTTCAAGTGGTAGCCTGATTTCATGTGGTCTCGCTTAACTTAAGATTTCCGCCACTTTATTAAAAATGGCGGATAAAGTTCATTAATAAAGTTCTTTGAGACATTTGTATAAACTATGTATACATCAAAATTAAAAAAAATTCGGAATACGCTTTTTACAATTTGAATTTGAAATTTTCAAGTGGTCTCCACTTGAAAACAAAATGGCGGAGCAACTTTTTTGACATACTTATCTAAGATATTTATAAAATAAGTTAAGACACTGTCCAAATTTGGTTCGATTTGGAGAATTATTTCGGAAGTTATAGTGATTTTAAATTTTCGAGAGGTAGTCTGATTTCAAGTGCTTAACTTAAAATATCTGCCACTTTATTAAAAATGGCAGATAAACTTCATTAATAAACTTCATTGAGACCTTTATGTGGCCTGTATTTACATCAAAATTTAAGCAAATCTTGCTTTAAATCTGCTTTTTACATATTGTGGGTTTGAAATTTTCAAGTGGTTGCCACTCGAAAACAAAAAGTCGGAGCAACTTGGTTAACGAACTCATCCAAGATATTTATAAGATCAGTTCACTGTCCAAATTTGGTTTGATTCAGAGTATTATTATTTCGGGAGTTATCGTGATGACAAAATTTTCATTATAGATATATATATATAAACGAAGTGATTGCAATAGGTCGATTTCTAAAGAAATCAACCTAAAATTTAAATATATTTTAATTACACTAAAAATTGAGACAATTATAATATACATTAAAATAACACAATATAAATTCATACGTTTTGAGTCTTAAATAAGGAATTACGTATAAATTGAACACTTATCAATTTATGTTGTTTATATTTTAATTGTATATACATATTAATGTATATTATAATTGTCTTGATTTTTAGTGTAATTAAAATATAATTTTACAAGACGTTTAAACATTTTAAATTTAAATAATTCAATTTTACTTTTCTTCTTTTTGAAAAAGAAAAAATCTGCATAAATATTGACATTGAAACTGAAGTCATATGACGTTATAAAGCAAGTTGCGCTAACATCAAAATCTATGGATGACTGAATGGGACAGATATTTTTGTCATTATAAGCAAATTAACAATATAACCAAGAAAGATCACTGTGATAAAGTTCAACTTTACATTAAACTTAAAGGTTAACCATGAAAAATAGGACCTGATTATTGAATAAGCACCCAGGTCATAAAAAATCTACTTTTTTTTTTTTTTTTTTAAATCAAGACTCATGTAACATAAATCAAGACTCAATTTAACATAGCTATTATTCTAAAAGAGTCTTAAGTAAATACAATAAAAAATATGTTTCTGTATTGTAAAACATTTAATTTTAAAAGAATAAAATTTATAAATATGTATTTATAACCAATTTTTAATCTATTTTTATAAATTGTATATGAGAGTAATTATTCTATAATAAACTTTAATAGCCCAATCAGAGCCCTCATTATAAATTTCTATGAGGAGCACAAAAATTAAATTGTAGCTTGGGCACCAAACTGTCTAAAATCAGACCCTAATGTAAAGTATGTGATATTGTTAGATGTATTTTAGCCTTTAAAAGATTAGTTTTTAATCTAAATGTTTTTAAAGCAGTAAAAAAAAAAAAAAAAAAAAAAAAAAAAAAATTACAATAGCATATTTTACAGCTAATAAAATAATTTTGTTAATAAAATTAAATGGTTCTGCAATTAAACCTTTCAATACTTGTGGTTTAAAAAATGCATAATTTAACAACTGTTTGTTTTATTTTCTTTCTTTTTTCCTATTTCTTTAAGTTTAATTACAAACTATATACAGAAGTTAAACAGATATCACAAAATTTGTTTTGAATTTACATTAGTAATAGATTTTATATTAATTAAATAGTTTTGTGCCACGTTTTTATTGGGTCATTTTTCAACCACACCACTGTAACTTTCACATATATACTGAATATACATTGCACAACTTGTGTTTCCTAACCCACCTTTGGACCACGTTTAAAGGCAAGCTCCAGAGGTGAGGGGAAAAGAAAGTTTCCTTTTCTGTTTTTTTTCCTCCAGTCTTTCATGTTTTAATATTTTTAAAATTTTATAAGCACTGCTGATGGAACTTTAGAAATCCTGAAATGATTGTTTGCTAATTTTTGAATTTCTCTAATTTGCTCTTTTTAATGTTGTTTCAATTTCCTTTTTTATTAATGTATCCAAACCTACTAAGTGCTTTAACTAATAATGGGCACAAAAATTTCTGTCTGGTGAACCAAAACACAAATTGTATGTTTGGATTTTGGCTTTACATTCAAATATTTTTATATTATTACAATCTGTAATAAAACAGCTGATAGTCAATGGAAAAAAAATAAATAAATAAATATAAAAAAAAAAAAACAACTCTGTGCAGTAAATTTACTGCACGTTTAAAATATATATATGTACTTACTTCATTTTAAATGTTGTAGTACCAGCAGCTAAAGACAACAATTGATGTCCCAAACAAATACCAAAGATAGGCTTTCCACCAGGTACAAGAAGTTTCCTAATGTTTTCTACAGTTATTTTGCACATGCTAGGATCCCCAGGTCCATTGCTTATAAACAAACCATCAAAGCCTAAATATTTGTCAATAAATAATTATAATTAGAAAGATAGGTACTTTAATAGTAAAAGAAAAGAAATTATTTTATGAACAAATTAATAAAAATGAAGTTTTCCTGCTAATATGCTTGTTAAATAATGACAAATTATTATATAAAAAGAGCAAAAATATTCACCTGATAAAACACACAATAATTCATTTTAGGGTGATTTTTTTTTCTGATTTTAGATGTAAAATATATTTTAATCATAATTAAAAACAATTTTTTTTTAAATCTAAAATGATTCTGGATTTTGGGTCTTCTGGATTCCGGATAATGGGTCCTGTACTTATATAGATATATACTGACTCTAATGACTTGCTACATAAACAGATACGTTCCATTAATATGTTATATTATTGATACGTTCCGTAGTCATTAATTGTCGAAATGGCAGTTCCTGGGGGGGGGGCTGCTGTCGCCCCCTCAGGAACTGCCATTTCGACAATTAATGACTTCAATACATAATGTATACACACACATATATATATATATATATATATATATATATAATAAAATCAATATTATGTGATATATTGCTTTCAATTTTAAATGTATTTATAAAAATAAACAATTGCAATATATAACACTTATGCCAACCATCATTAAAAAAAAGTCAGACTTCCTTAATAATAATAATCAAAAAAAAAAATTAAAAACATACATTAATTAGTATAGTAATATAGTATTAAAGACAATAGTATATATAGGAGTAGTGGTTTTTGTTTAGAAATGCATTAATGAATTTTTCATTATAGGTATAACAAATTTTACAATTTATTGCAATTTTCTTATTATAAGTGTATTCTATAATCTATATGTGTGTACTGTCTGGCTCTCATAAGAACAGCTCTGAGTATGGTTGTAAGAAAGGAAGGGACAACTTATCAGAGAGAGAACAAGTTTTAAGTGTCGGAGAAAGGTTGTCATATTTGGCTTAGTTATCAAAGTTCTTTTCTCCCTTTTTCCCCTTTTTTTAAATCTTGTATATGAATTCAGCAAGCATTTTAGCAGTTTTATACAAGATACACTAATAACAGCATTTCCATTCAGAAAGATCAGCTATTAAAAAAAAAAAAAAGAATTAGAAATTTTTATTCAGTTAGCATTCTCTTGAAATTGAAATCTTTAAATTGTGTTTTCTCAATTTGCATTTTTATTTATGAATTCATGAATTTCAAAATGATTAAACTTCTACAAATAATTAATAATGAACTTTATTTTATTTATTTATAAATATTAAATGGAAACATAAGTTTTTATAGGAAACATATTTTAGTGGTACTGTCAAAGGTGCAAAATCCCCTTAATATAGATATGAAAACAAGAATAGTACTGACTTCAATACAATTCCATTAAAAAAGTAAACCATATTGTATAGTAACAAAAAAAAAAAAAAAAAAAAAAAAAAAAACAAGAGCTTATACAGAATATAATAAAAAAGTGTCCTTAACAAACAAACATTAACAAAATTGAATTGTATAAGAAGGTTTAAATTCTTTTGTGGGTAGCTTTAAAAGAAGTAACTGTAATAATATGTTCACATATCAAATATTTATTTGTTTTCTCTTATGTTTTAAATAATTTAACAGTACTAAAAAGAACTTTAAAAGGTGTGAGCCAATCAACCACAATTTATAAAAATTCTATACTATATAATGATTTAAGGAAAAAAAAATACAAGTCCTGTAAATCTGTATGGTTCTCAATGGCTGAACGGTACGATTGAACGAGAGGAATGTGGCGAGAAATTAGAGTGTTGGCGCGAAAAGAAAATACCGGACATCCCTAAAATTAAGTCGACTGGTCGGTTACCCTGGCAACTGGACAGTGACTAAACTAGTTCCAGGGTCGTTCTTATCTCGGCCGTACAGTATATATATATATATATATATATATATATATATATATAAGCACTCCTTCAGTTATTTAAAAACATAGTCAAAATAGAATGTCAAATTAAAAAAAATTAATCTGACAAGGACTAAATATCAACCTTTATAAGCGTAATATATATATATATATATTAGATATTTTCACTAGTAGTAAGTAAAGAATAAAAAAATTATTATTTCAGAAACACAGAATGAAAAGGCAAAACATAAAAAGCAAACCACACTGAAATTCCAATAATCCAAATAAAATTTTAATTACTGCTATCTATATCTATTATCTAAAAAATTCTATATTAAAATATATGCATATCCCTTTCCGACCCGAAACATTCCCTCCTTAAAACATTACATTCTTCTGTTTTTGCAAACTTAAAGAAAAATATGGACTATAACCGACATTTGTTGATTGAAAATTGTATTTTACACTGTCTGCTAATTAGCTCGATTGTTCATTTCCTGATTTTATTACTTAGTCGGAAAGGGATATACAGGGCTCGAAATTAACAGTGGTCCATTGGTCCGGGACCACAAAAATATTCAACGGGCCAGCAAAACAAATTCTAGTGAACCACCAGACCTTGTAGAGCTTTTTAATTTGTTTTAATTTTTTATTTTTCTTTAAAATTGCCCATAAATCTGCAGCAAAACAGTATATTATAACAATAGTAAGTGCATTTCTTTATAAGTGTTAATATTTTCTATTCTCACAAATTTTTCAATTAATTTCACATTTCTAACCCTTTTTTACTTTTAATTCTTAATATACGACATTAAGTCCATTTATTAAAGCATAAATTTTTTATTTATATTACTATACTATTTAATTAATTTACAATTCATACTATTTAATTAATTTACAAAAATTTATCATACTTGACTTGTAAACTTATAAACAAACAAAGTCTTAGTAAAACAAACAGTTTACAAATTTTTAAATATTTTTAAAAAATATAATAGAATGGAAGAACGGACCAGTCAAAGTATGTATGAACCAGTGAAATTTGAAAAACACTGATCCTGTGGACCAGTAATTTTATTTTTTTAATTTCTACCCCTGTGTATATATGAAATTAAAATTTATAGAAATTAAATATTACCATCAAGATTTAAAGGATGATTCCATGGGACAACATGAACTGCAACTCCTCTCCAAATAAGGCAACGTAACTGATTGTACTTCATACCACAATCAACAAAAAGAACTTTTGGAAATCCAGATTTATTGTACACTTTAGGTTCCTATAATAATAAATACTTAAGTCATTAGTAAAAAATTAGATTATTAAGTCTAACTGTTTATGTCAAGTATACTCGTCTTCACTGAAAAATAGCAAGGATGGGAATTTCAAGCAGAACTCATACCATTATTTACAATTTTTTTTTTCTTTCAAATACAAAATTAAACAGTTAAAGTGTTAATACAATGTTTACTGTATTCTAAAGATTACCGTAATTTCGCGTATATAACCCGCGGGTAATCTATAAAAAAAAAAAACCTGACTTTGTATGTCTTGCGGGGTATCTATCGCGAACAAGGAGAAAATCAAAGCATCTCTAGTGAAAGTAGCTGAATGTGTATTAACGTTTGGGACTCTATTACTATCAAAACGGTAAAATCTGGATTAAAAAAATCTAGAATATTAATATATAATGACGATAAAATTGAGGACAGTGAAAAGGAATTTGATGAGGAGGACAATAAGGATGATGAAGACGAACTGTTCCAAACAATATTGCAGCATTTTAATTCTGATACAGAAAAATTTGAATTAGATGGATTTGAATGAACTTAGTAAATAAAATTATTATTAATCTATAATTTTCTTCTAAATTGAATAAAGGTGTTAATCATTAGAAGTTACTCCAGTTTATAGTAATTTATATAGAGACAAAGATTAATAATAAGTTATGATTATTTGCTCTTTCATTATAGATAAGTAAATTTATTTGTTTATTATTTATATTTATTTATATATTTGTTTAACATTTGTATCTTTTCTTACTTATTACTAAAATAATAGGTAATGGTATTGAAATGGTATTGGTATTGAAATTACAAACAGCGCTTGCCGACCATGTGGTTTTAGAAGTGCGGGCTATCTTTCGGTTATAATTATTTTTAGATAAATTTTTTATGCTGCGGGTTACCTTCCGCCGCGGGTTATATACGCGAAATTACGGTAATTCTTTTCCATTTTACATGTTTCTATTAAATTATCGTTAAACATGTCAAATATGAAATTTAAATAAAAATCAAATCAATACCAAATTAAATAAACTATTAACATCAATATTAAAAATTATTTCCTTTACATTTTTCTAAATCTTATTTTCCTTTATTCCTATTATATTAAAAAGTAAGAAAGAAACGTAAAGGAAAGGAACCAGATAAATTAATACAATGTGATAAATTTCTTGCATTTTTTTTTTTTTTTTCGGATGAAGATTTATGCAAAAGCACACAAACCCAGACTATTTGGTAGTACTAATTCATAACTTAACCCATACTTGCCAACCAATTTTAATAAAAAAAAGGGAAGATTTTTGTTGAAAAACCAGAAGATTTCATAAAAAAGGGGAAGATTTTTTTTTTTTAACTTGTTTATTACGTCAAACAGAAAAAAAAAATACAGTTTTACAATTTTAATATTTAGAAGCAATCTATAAAAACGTTTTACTTTAGATTGATTATACTAAATATATAAAAGTTTTAAATGAAGTTATTCCTCTTCAACATATAAATATCTACAAAACAGAATCTGTAAGAAATTTATTTAACAATAGACAAAAAATTTAGTTACTTTTTGTGTAACTAATTTTTTAAATAAATAGAATATGATTTTTGTGTATGTACATTAATCATACATATATATTAAAAAAAAGTAGCAGTAGCTAATTATCAGTTTCAAACATGCATAAAACCAACTAAGTATTAATTTTCTTAAATTGATTTGGAAAAAATTTTCCTACCTGAAAAAATTATTCTTATTTTTTTTCCCCATGTTTACGTACATTTGGTATAAATATGACATACAAATATTTAATTTAATTGAGGAAAAATAAACAGATTCATTAAATTCAGCAATAAAGATAAAAAATAATTACATACGTGAAAAATATTGAGCACTTCCATTGTATTGTTTCTAGAATTGATCATTGATCACAATCCGGGGAAAGGGGGGGGGGGATACAAAAATAATTACAGAGTAAGAAATATTAAACTCTTTCAACTCTACTTCTAGAATCTAATGAAAGAAGTTTAAAATTAATATTATCATTTATGTTGCAGATGGATAAAGATTAGGAAACAAAAGGCTTCTGCAGAACATTTGATTGCTGATCACTAGTTGGAAATAAATGAAAGGGGGGGGGGAGGGGGGTAAAAAATAATTACATCAACTAGAAATATTTAACAATTCTATTTCTTTACATGTCCTAGAATCTCATAAAGCAAGTTTGAAATGAATATTGACATTTATGTTATGGATGGAAAAAGATTGGGAATCAGGAGTTTTTGTAAAACATTTGGGTTTTCTTTTTAAAACGAACGATATCCGCGACTTTTTTAAAAACGGAAGATTTCATCATCTGTCCGGAAGACCGGAAAATACGTTAAAAAACCGGAAGTCTTCCGGGAAAACCGGAAAAGTTGGCAAGTATGTAACCTTACCTAAAAGAAATTATTCTTGCTGACGAACTCAAAATACCCAATTCTGATTTTTTAAAAATTTAAATCCAAAAAAATTAATGCATTAAATGCAACTATTTATAATATTACAAAAATACAATAATTGCAATACAATAATTTGCAAAAAAATCGAATATTTTTCGTAATTGAAACATATGATATCCAGGGTCATCGTAAAAAGCTGAACACATTTTAAAAGAAATTGAGTAAACACATAATATTCTTTTTCAAACAACTTGGCAAGTATCCGGGATTTTTAAATGTAATTTGAATGTTATCTTGACTATGAATATTGTGCAGCAATGATGCATAGTAGACGAGATCTTGGTTCAGCTTCCTGCCAATGCAACGGCAGCCATCCAGGATACAGCTTAATGTGTGTTGTGGTTAGCCTTGAAGACGTCCCAATATTTTATCAAAAACAATGTTTATAGTGTAATGATATAGGACTTGACACATTTACAGAAGTGAACTGTCGATGTAATTGCTACAGTGATACTGAACATGCTCAGTAACACATATGGTCAGAGACTGACAAAATTTCCAATATCTTAGGAGCCAGAAAAAATTTCAAGGAGCAAGAGATAGCCAAGTATTTATAGTACAGCACAGACAGCAAAACATAGGATGGCTAGGGACAATATTTCATTATTCTATAATTAATAGTGTTGTTTTATTTTACATTGAACAAATGAACTATTTAATCAAAAATATTGTAAATAACAATACATCAAGTTACATCAATACTTAAGTTACATTAATAAAGCTGAAGTAAGATTTCGTTTTTTCTCTTAATAGTATTTGTGGCTTTATTAATAGTTATTAAAGTTAATATATGAACTTTTTTCCTCAGTCTGCAATAACTAGTCGCTAATGGAATACTTTTAGTCACCCATTCAACCTGCTGCTTGGGGTTTGTTGAACCTTACACATGGTTAGAGAATGATTATCAATTTGGTACATGTAGAGCTCATATTGAAACTTAATAAAGTTAAATTCTATTAAATTCTGTACTTTACAATGAAAGAATTGTTTGCTTATGTTAAATATTTCATTACATATGATTATTTGAAATGTGTCCAACCTTTTTTTGACAACCCTGAGTTATTTGGATATAAGAAATTTAAACTTACTTTGATGGAAACTTCTGCAACTAAGTTACGTACATTTGGATCAATAAACTGAATACTATCTAAAGGTGTACCATCTATAATTATCTGTAAATAGTAAAATACATAATATAAAATAAATTTCAGTGTAAAAAAGAATTAGCCATTTATTCTCATTAAAAAAGTAAATGAGTTCACCTTTGCTAAGCCACCACTTTCTTTATTACGAATACGCTTAGTCAAATCACGAGTATCTATCCCTATTAAAGAAATTAAATAATTAAAATTTTAATAAATCAGAATAATTATAAATCTTTTACACATATAACTGTTACATTGTTAATAAAATACTTTTATTAAAATTTAAATTGAAAGATTTGCTAATGACAAAATTAACATTTTTCATACATTGAAAAATTATTCTAAGAGATAAAATACCTAAAAATAATTAATTAAAAATAAAAAACCTTAAAATGTACCTCATGTTACGTTAATATTTTCATCTGGGCGCCCAGACCTTCTCAAACGTTCATCTGTGCTGGATCTCTTCATGTTGCAGTCTTTTATAGATTCTATTAGTTGATTCCACATCCGGTTTGGTGCCATTGCGTCACTATCGTTACAAACTTCCGGTGTCGTTGCAATTTCTATTGCTTCTCTGAACATGGCATAATTATGGTTATTGTAGTTAGCAATTTTTCTGGTTTTTTCAAAATTTATTGTAATTTCTTCATTTTTGAAGGTTTTGGCTAAAGCTGTGTTTGTTTTTCCTGTTTTGGTGTCATTTTTGTGTTCCTTGAGTCTAGTTTTAATCTTTCTTTTTGTTACACCGATGTATGAACCTGGTTTATTTTCTTGTTTATTTATGTATGTTATTTGATAAATCCCGGCAGTTTCTAATGGGGGGATGGGGTCTTTATCACTGCGTATTAATTGAAAAATATTTGGGTTAGGTTTTATAGGTATATTAATTCCTAATTTAGTTGCTGTATTTTTAATTTTATTTGATGCACCGCGATCGTACGATATGGAAGACGTGAATTTTAAAGGGGTTTTTTGAAAACTGGGTATGTGATTACTGGCTTTTAATCTGGTTTTAATTAGTTTTGTGATAATTTTACCGGGGTAACCTGCTTTTTTAGTTAACTCTTTAATTAAATCAAATTCATTATTTAGATCGGTAGGGTGATTACATATTAATATTGCACTATTTATATATGAAGTAACGGCGTTGATTTTATAACGGAAAGGGGTTTTAGATTTATAATGTATAATTTCATTGCTATTGGTTTCTTTACGATACACGGTGGTTTTAATTAGTTTTTCGGTTCTATTAATTTTAACATCTAAAAAGTTTATTTGTTGTTCTTTTTCTTCCTCATAAGTGAATTTTATGTTGTTATCTAAGCTATTAATTTCATTTAGTATATCTTTGACATCGTAATTTTTATTGGCAACGGCAAAAACGTCGTCTACATATCTTAACCAACAAAATATTTTATCATTACATTTATTTAAAATTTCTTTTTCTAGTGCTCTTAATTTGAATTCTGCAATAAAGCCCGATATAGGGGACCCCATCGGGACTCCTTTCTTTTGTTGATAAATGTTATCATTAAACTTAAAATAATTTTCATGAAGTAAGAGATTTGTAGTTGCAATTAAGGTTTGTGCTATTTTAGGGTCTGTGTATTTTTCTTTGATAACATTATTGACAATCTGACTAGTTTCTTCAATGTCTATGGATGGATAAAGATTAATGACGTCAAAACTGACGAAATGGTATTCTTTTTTATTTTCAATATTTCTAAGCTTTTTAATAAAGTCTTCGGTGGATTCTAATGCATGTTGAGAGGGGGGAATAATTTTACGATATGTATCGGCCATATATTTCTCGAGATAGTAGGTCGGGGCTTCATTTTTGTTTACGACTGGTCTGAATTTTGGAGGGGTTTTGTGATCCTTAAATCTGCCAAACATACGAGGGGTATTACTATTAGGTGTGTGAAGGTGTTCACATATATTTGGTTAAATTTTAATTGAATTTTTAAATAAAATAAAATCTAATGATAAATGAATGCATTATTCCAATAAAAAAAAATAATTAAATTTTAAGTGAGAAATTATATTTACATAATTTGTTCTTAAGCATTTGGAGAAAGAATTATGTTTAAATGTCGTTAAAAATTACACAATTTTAATTATACATACGACCTACACTATTTACTAACATAAAACAATAACACACATCATTCAGAAATCTAAATTGTATATATTTTATATCTAAATCATAAATAAAGTGTTTATCTTTTTAAATAGAGAAGTACTTTATTTTATGGGATAAAAAGGAAAATAAAAGAAATAATATCTAACGGAAATTCTGACATTAAACGTAATTATAAAAAAAAGTGTTCTCAAATAGTCATAAAAACAAGAAAACTCATTGTCAGAATTTAGATTATTGCATCACCGGATATAATTTATTTTAAATTACCCAATATTAATGATTTCAGTTCATAACGGTCTTTTTCTCTAGTCAAACGGTCGCTTGGCATAAAATTGGCGATCGCCGGGAGAAATATGTGAAGGTGTTCACATATATTTGGTTAAATTTTAATTGAATTTTTAAATAAAATAAAATCTAATGATAAATGAATGCATTATTCCAATAAAAAAAAAATAATTAAATTTTAAGTGAGAAATTATATTTACATAATTTGTTCTTAAGCATTTGGAGAAAGAATTATGTTTAAATGTCGTTAAAAATTACACAATTTTAATTATACATACGACCTACACTATTTACTAACATAAAACAATAACACACATCATTCAGAAATCTAAATTGTATATATTTTATATCTAAATCATAAATAAAGTGTTTATCTTTTTAAATAGAGAAGTACTTTATTTTATGGGATAAAAAGGAAAATAAAAGAAATAATATCTAACGGAAATTCTGACATTAAACGTAATTATAAAAAAAGTGTTCTCCAATAGTCATAAAAACAAGAAAACTCATTGTCAGAATTTAGATTATTGCATCACCGGATATAATTTATTTTAAATTATCCAATATTAATGATTTCAGTTCATAACGGTCTTTTTCTCTAGTCAAACGGTCGCTTGGCATAAAATTGGCGATTAAAAGGTTAATACAATTATAAACCGTCATTACAAATTCAAAAATTAACATTAGTTTAATATCTAAAACAAAGAACTGAAGTTGGCTTTCATTTTTGGCGAAAATAAGATAAAGCGAAACATATGACTTCCCTTCCAGATGGTTCTCCCGTGCGATCGAAAAGAGCAGACCCTCAGTTTTTGCTTTTTCACGGTTTAGAGTAGACGTAAGTTTTTTCGCTGCCCTCTCTCTCTCTCCGTCGCTTCCCGAGAAATACTTGGGTTATTGTGTTATTATATTATTATATTGTATTGCAACAGACATTTTATATGTGAACAATTATGTGACTTCTTAAGAATATTTACAATAAAAACAGTTTAAAATTATCAAGATTTCAATGGATTCTATTTGTTCTCAAACGCAGTGTATATTTACGGCCAAAGAATAAACTTTTATTTCAGAAACGGATAATCTACGGTACAAGGTGCGTGGTTTACAAATTTAGGGGGGTTATTATCCGGCCATTTTCCATCTTTAATGATGTTTTTTGTTTTCTCAATTAATTTATTATTAGGGTCTTTATCAATTTTATTAAAGACCTAATTTTTATAAAGACCTAAATTTTATAAAGACCCTAATAATAAATTGAGAAAACAAAAAACATCATTAAAGATGGAAAATGGCCGGATAATAACCCCCTAAATTTGTAAACCACGCACCTAATACCCCTCAATTAATTTATTATTAGGGTCTTTATCAATTTTATTAAAGACCTAATTTTTATAAAAACCTAAATTTTATAAAGACCCTAATAATAAATTAATTGAGAAAACAAAAAACATCATTAAAGATGGAAAATGGCCGGATAATAAAACCCCCCTAAATTTGTAAACCACGCACCTAATACCCCTCGTATGTTTGGCAGATTTAAGGATCACAAAACCCCTCCAAAATTCAGACCAGTCGTAAACAAAAATGAAGCCCCGACCTACTATCTCGAGAAATATATGGCCGATATATATCGTAAAATTATTCCCCCCTCTCAACATGCATTAGAATCCACCGAAGACTTTATTAAAAAGCTTAGAAATATTGAAAATAAAAAAGAATACCATTTCGTCAGTTTTGACGTCATTAATCTTTATCCATCCATAGACATTGAAGAAACTGGTCAGATTGTCAATAATGTTATCAAAGAAAAATACACAGACCCTAAAATAGCACAAACCTTAATTGCAACTATAAATCTCTTACTTCATGAAAATTATTTTAAGTTTAATGATAACATTTATCAACAAAAGAAAGGAGTCCCGATGGGGTCCCCTATATCGGACTTTATTGCAGAATTCAAATTAAGAGCACTAGAAAAAGAAATTTTAAATAAATGTAATGATAAAATATTTTGTTGGTTAAGATATGTAGACGACGTTTTTGCCGTTACCAATAAAAATTACGATGTCAAAGATATACTAAATGAAATTAATAGCTTAGATAACAACATAAAATTCACTTATGAGGAAGAAAAAGAACAACAAATAAACTTTTTAGATGTTAAAATTAATAGAACCGAAAAACTTATTAAAACCACCATGTATCGTAAAGAAACCAATAGCAATGAAATTATACATTATAAATCTAAAACCCCTTTCCGTTATAAAATCAACGCCGTTACTTCATATATAAATCGTGCAATATTAAAATGTAATGACCCTACCGATCTAAATAATGAATTTGATTTAATTAAAGAGTTAACTAAAAAAGCAGGTTACCCCGGTAAAATTATCACAAAACTAATTAAAACCAGATTAAAAGCCAGTAATCACATACCCAGTTTTCAAAAAAACCCTTTAAAATTCACATCTTCCATATCGTACGATCGCGGTGCATCAAATAAAATTAAAAATACAGCAACTAAATTAGGAATTAATATACCTATAAAACCTAACCCAAATATTTTTCAATTAATACGCAGTGATAAAGACCCCATCCCCCCATTAGAAACTGCCGGGATTTATCAAATACCATACATAAATAAACAAGAAAATAAACCAGGTTCATACATCGGTGTAACAAAAAGAAAGATTAAAACTAGATTCAAGGAACACAAAAATGACACCAAAACAGGAAAAACAAACACAGCTTTAGCCAAAACCTTCGAAAATGAAGAAATTACAATAAATTTTGAAAAAACCAGAAAAATTGCTAACTACAATAACCATAATTACGCCATGTTCAGAGAAGCAATAGAAATTGCAACGACACCGGAAGTTTGTAACAATAGTGACGGAATGGCACCAAACCGGATGTGGAATCAACTAATAGAATCTATAAAAGACTGCAACATGAAGAGATCCAGCACAGATGAACGTTTGAGAAGGTCTGGGCACCCAGATGAAAATATTAACGTAACATGAGGTACATTTTAAGGTTTATTTTTAATTATGTGTAAAGTACTTCGTTTTAATTAATTTAATTTAATACCTAAAAATAAGTTTTGTATAAAAAATTTATTAGTTTCAACAAGCTGTTTAAATTTTAATAATTTATCAGAAATAAAAATGTTTGCAGATAAACCTCTTTACCAGTATAACATTATACAGGGTGTTTATAAAGTCCCAGACCCATTTTGATGTTTAATAACTCATAAAATAATGAAGATATCAACAAACTTATGGCATTTATTGATGGAATAACTCATATACTTTCTTTTCAGGTTTGAATACCTTTACTTTTGTAAATATCGTCTGCGCATGTGGTTAATTTCAGATAATTTCATTTTCCAGTCTAAATATCTCCAGTTTTCTAAATATCGTCTGCTTATTAATTGCATTTCTCTCTCTTTTGTTTTTGGCAACTATTGCAATGTTATGTTTACTTTTGATGTGTTTGTTCTATGTAGTGCTTTTGTATGTGATGTTTTATTCAAGCGGATATTAAGGAGAATGCATACACCACAAGAGAAAGCACAGCCTTTGTGGCAATAGCCTCTGTGGATGCAGGGGCCGCTTTACAATTTTGGCGCCCCTAAGCTATAGATTTTTGGCGGCCCCCCTCTAATAGATATTACGCCAGGGCCGCTTATAATTTCGTGTGACCACAGGTAAATTTTTTCACTGAGATCCCTACCCCCTCTCCTCTCTTACAAAAGAAAAAGCTACTACTATATTAAGATTCAACTTATTCTAATAGTATAAGTTAATATAAATTTAAATAACTTTTTTTTTTTTTTTTTTTTTGTAAAAATTGAATTGGATCCAGCATATTTAGAAATAAGAAAAAATAAGTTGAATCAAACCTTCAGTAGTACATGACATCGTACGTATTGATGTACAATGGAACTACTGTACATCAATACGGTTATATCTATACATGTACTCATATGTACAGATTGTACCATAAACTGTTTGACCAAAAATTTGAGTAAAAAGTATTACAATGGAATGACGAAGAAAATTTTTGAATGGCCAGAAGAAAAGGGAATTTGAAATCCGTTATAATTTTAATCCTTCTATAATAAATGATAATTTTACATTAAAGCAGATGGTAACAAAAATTCGTTCCATTCTTTAAACAAGAACGAAAAATCTTTTGGTTCGCGTAGGTTATTAATATTTTCCAACTGTATGTACTTGTTGCCTTTTTTACCCTTTAATGTACTTTGCCTACGTTATCACACAACGGAAAAAAATACAGACAGACAAACTAACTGGATTCATAATCACTCTAAATCATTGTTGAAAAATTTTAACCTTAACACAAACGAAAATGCGGTTCTAGCAATTTCCAATTGTAGCTCTTAAGCTCTTATAATGTGTTTGAATAGTTTGGTGTGATCCTGTAAATCTTAATGCTAAACATACCATATTCTATAGATTTTTTTTTTATTATTATTAATAAATCTAAATTTTGATACGACATTCGCAGTACAAAGTTTTTAAATGTGATTTATAAAAATACATCTCATAGAAAGCAATTAACTGTCATTCTTTTGGGTGTCCCTGTACACAAGCTAGTTAGCCTATTTCTACCATTTTAAATAGAGAACATTAGCTACGGCCGTGCTGACAAACCGAAGTCGTCAACATTTTAAAACTTTATTGAAAAGTGTTAAAAATGCTTTCCCCTTCACTTTTGCTTGAATTCATTGTATATGTGAAATAAAATTTTTGTTAATTCACTTCTCAGTGGATTGACTTGTCATATGAAATTTTGTGTCGGCTATTATTAATTAATTGCAAACTAATAATTTTCAAACACGATTACGAAACCTTTTCATTCATAAATGCGCGACATAATTAGGTATTATTATTTAGATATGGTGATACGAATCGATCGGTAGTGTTTAAGACCGATTGACTACACTAAGGTCCGTAGCCTACAGGTAGAATGCCCTCTGAAGGGGGTCTTTCTAAGGGATTCTAGCGTGTATTCACACGAGTTTCGGAGAAAACCACGGAAAATTGCGAACGGCTAGAAAGATGAGCGCGACCTGGGATTGAACCGAGCACTTCCCATCTACCAGCTTTGAGTGCAGAACTGCTCAAAAACTAATGGGCCTGTGATGCGAATCAAAGTAGCGTTAATTTTTCTGCATGAAGGTAAAGCCTTTTGCAAAAAAGACTCTAAAGTCAACGCATGAAACAGATTTTCTAGACACCATAGGCGAGAAAAGGTCGCCCTTATGTCATTTAAATTTACTCTTATTGATTTTTTAATTTATATATTTTGCGTATTTTAAATCTATTCTTAAGAAATTTCTGAAATCTGAACTATATTCTGACTTGTTTACGAAGTTATTTTTAGTTCCCCATCATACTACAGGTATGGGGAATTTAGGTAATCTTGAAAATTTTCGACCACGGTTTTTTGACATTTTTACACGTTTTTAGGTGTGAGGAATTCGAAAATAACAAAATTTGTATGGTGTCCGTCTGTAGGGTGTCTGTTAGTTTGTTAGTTTGTGTGCACGATATCTCAAGAACAAATAGTCGCAAAGAAGTCAGATTAGTTTTAAAATATTACTTTCGACACTGTCAAGAACCCTATTCATTTGCAGCATTCAAATTAAAAAACTTCGCAAGTTATTGTAAATTTACGATTTCTTAACATGGGAAAATAGGGCAAAATTTCACTTAAACGCCCATTAAGTAGAAAATTTTTACTGTAAAGATGTCAGGACAGTTTTAAAATATCAGTTTGGAATTCAGAATTAACATCATTAACTATAAACATGCTACTTTGAAAATTTCGCAAGTTATTTGGAATTTACGAATTTCTTAACATGGCAGAATAGGGCAAAATTTCACATAAACGTCAATCTTGAGGAATATTTTAATCGTAAAGATGTCGAACCACTTTTGAAATATTATTTAGGATACTGACATGAATATCATAAAATATAATTTTTCCAATTTAAAAAATTTGTAAGTTATTTAGTATTTACGATTGACTTAACATGGCAGAATAGGGCAAAATTGAGCATAAACGTCCATTTTGAGGATCATAAATATATCAGACAACTTCAAAATAACATTTATGATACTTGTTTGAACATGATTGACTACAAATATTCTAATAGGAAAATTTCGTAAGTTATTCGTAATTTAAGATTTTATCAACATAGCTATATTGAAAATTTTTCATATAAATTGGAATTTTGAGGATTATTGCATTGGAAATAGTAGCATGAAAACTAAACAACGCCAACGGAATTGACCCTGAAAAAATAAATTAATAGATTAGAATAAGATAAATATATCGAAGTGAACGGTGGATAGCCTATTAGGCGGGGATTTCATTCTGTCACTGTGTCAAGCTTTGGGCAAATTCATTTCTCTTAACATGATTATAATATATCTCGTATTAGAAATTTATGAGAACATAAATATGATGGGGAACTGAGCAGAGTCCACCTATGCCAACTAGTTTTCATAAATGTAAAAAAACTCTCAGGATTTTTTTATTTAGAAACTTATAAATTTAATAGTGTTTTTTTTTTTTTTTTTTTTTTTTTTCTTAGTTCTATTATTTAGTTGATTATGGAGGAATTTCATATAAGGAGTTGGAATTTTAAGCAGAATGAGCTTAAAAATTAGGCCACCATGCGAAAATGTCAAATGCGTTAGTGATGTCAAGTTAAAGGGCTTTTTTTCAGATTTAATAAAACTATCGTGAATAAATTCTGCTATTCAAATGGGTGGTGGAATGCTTAGATCTAAAACCAAATTGTTCGGATTGAAACTGCAAATCATTCAGCCCCTCCTCATCATTTTTTCCATCTAATTTGAAAAGATCTAACTTTTCATTCATTATCACAATACAAATCAAAGCACATGTTTATTAAAAATCAATATTTTAGTACCTCAAACAGAGCACTTAATTTTAATTCCCAACTGCAAAAGTTCATCTTGGAAATTTTTTCAAAGTTTTACTTTAATAACATGAAGAAAATTCTTCATTTATTTCTTCTATTTTAGACTTGTTCGCAAATTCCGGTGGTAGTTTATTTTAAATGAGTGAAATTTTCTTGCCCCTGAAAAGGTTAAGGTGCTTTTATGCAAAGTTAAAATCTTTAAAGAAGGTTACTTTTAATTTACAAATAAATATACACATATTCCTTAAAAAAAAAAAAAAAATGGCCTATGATTTTCGATTTTTTTCTATCCATTTCTTTTCCCCTTAAATTTTGGACAGTGTTTCAATTTCTTTTTTTGGCAGCCCACCTTGTTCGGCGGCCCCAAGCGACCGCTTAGGTTCGCCTAATGGTAAAGCGGGCCCTGTGTGGATGCCGACATGCTTGCCACTACCTGGCGTGAAATTGACTATCGACTTGATATTCTCCGTGCGACGAAGGGGGCACACGTGGAAGTTCATTGACAAGGGTGATGAAACTTTTTGAGTCTATCTAGCCATTTATGTTATTAATTTTAATCTATCTTTATTATTTTGTGAGTTATTAAACACCAAAATGGGTCCGGGACTTTATAAACACCCTGTATTATATGATTTAATATTTTATTATATAGAATTATAATGCAATGTAACCCAGGAGAATATTTGTTCAGTTTGCTTCATAGCGATTTTTCTAAAAAATGCCAAGATTCACATCATGTACCAAGTTGTAATCCTTCACCTTCTATGTAAAAGTGTGCTTTTCTGATAAATAAACAAATCACTAAATACAACAGAAACAAACAATTTAATCACCATAAAATACATTTTTGGGTTTGTTTGAAGTTTCAAATCGACAAAACAGTTTGGAACTAACAAGGAAACATTCAAAAGGTGTCATCTTCAAAAAGTTTTGAAAAAATATATATGTGATTCTACTCTTCCTAAAACACCAGAAAATGAAAACATTATCGGCTGAAATTAATTACAGAGACCACAAAAAATTATAAAAATTAAGCATATTTGGCGATTTAGCGCTGAGATATTGCCTGCTAGCACTGAGATATTGCCATGTACAAACAGAACCGTGTTTTGCTTTACCGCCAAGTACTCAAAATCAATCGCCTAGTGTGTGAAATCGCCAAATATACTTAATTTTGATAATTTTATGTGGTCGCTGTAATTAATTTCAGCCGATATTTTTTTCATTTTCTGATGTTTTATGAAGAGTAGAATCAAATATATTTTTTTCAATACTTTTTGAAGATGACACCTTTTGAATGTTTCCTTGTAAGCTGTATAAAATAATGGTCCAATGTAAAATGTATATAAAATGACACGCAACTTTGAAAAATTAAAAGTGTACCTTGTATTCCTGGAACTCCATTTCTTTTTAACCAATCCGAAAGTGATTCTGTAGCACTCCAGTGGCTGTATTTTTCACTAAGCTCTCCAATAACCAAAGCTGATGCCCATATACGGTTAGATTCAAACCATTTTGGAATGCCATGCTCGTCTTTTTCTTCTGATGCAACACCATAATTTCCTATCAGTGGATATGTTAAAACTAAAATTTGACAATGATATGAAGGATCGGTTAAGGATTCAGGATATCCAACCATTCCAGTCTGAAAAACTGCAAAATAATAATAATAATAAATAAAATAAATAAATAAATAAACAAAATTTTCATACTATTGATTTATAGTAGCTATTAATTAGATTACCATTGAAAAAAATAATTTCCAACAATAAAGCATTATTTCAATATTCAGGATTTAAAATAAATCATTAAAATCTAAATTCAGAAAACAGGAAAATTTATACTTCATGATCTTGCTTAAGTTTTCCATTTTGCTATAATTTTTGCTTAATTAAAGCAACAAAATGAAGAAAATTTAAAAAACACCTACAGCTATTCAAAATAGGGTTGGCATGGTATTTACCGTGTAAGGTTTTTACAGGTTTTTACCATCTTGTCCAAAACATGCTTTCCCCATGGTTTTTACCACCTTCAGAGAAAATAAATTCCTATTTTAAAAAATTTTAATTTATCGCAAAAACTTTTAGGACATATTTTAAAGTTTTTAGTTCTGAATTTCCCAATATTTTTGACTATGAAATTTCCATTCTTTCTGCTATTTCTAAGAAAATTATTTTGAAAAATAAATAAAGCAATGTTGTAAACACAAAATATATTTTAAATTGTATGACCAGTTTAATGGACTAATGTTCTAAAATATTTGCCTTAGATACTGTTTCATGTTAGAAAATGAAGCCCCAAAACACTGGTTTTGAAATAATTAAAAATATTTAATTTGGTAATAACATAAATTAATAAAGCCTTGACAACTGTTTCAAAAGCAAAATGGATATAATAATAAATTTTAAATATAGGTTTTATTTATTTTTTTTTCAGGAATCATAATTAAACAGTATATGCAACTCACTAAAAACAAGGTCAGCTTTTCTTTCTTTGATAAAATGAGATACTACATGCGCTATATTTTTTTTTTTCCCTTTAGAAGAAATCCTCTATTAAATTGAGATTTATTTCACAAATTGCATACAACTACTATAACTGACAGGTAATTAAACAATTTATTAACTTATTAATAAATGACAATATTAATATTAATTATTATAGCACTTTAACACTTTTTTCTTTATATTAAGACTAGTTAGTTGTAGGGTGACTAAGGTGCCCGTTGAAAAATGATCATTTCATTTTATTTATTTCTCTCTTCAAATAATTCATTTGCTAGCAAGCCTGCACGAATTTTTCGCACTTTATTTATCTCTTCGTTACCTTTAAAATTTAAAATTATTATTATTATTTTATAGGTGTCATGTTTTCATATGCATGAGCAAATTTAATATTTTATACATATATATATATTTTTTTTTTTTTAAGTGAAAGCATATTTCATTTTATGCTGGAAAAAAAATTTGCAACAATTAAAAATTTAAATGTCTATTTTAAATCTGTTATTTTTATATTTTAATTAATTTTAAAAAATCTAATCAAAAATTCATTACAAATTAACTATATGAAAGTTAAGTGGCAACTTGTGTTCACACACAGAGTCCAAGGAAATCTCTTAAGCCTAAAGCATGACACAGTCAGGCACTGATGAGCGTAACTATATATCCTGATTTGTGGCATTTCAAATTCACCTTCTAAACAAAAACAAACATTATATAAAATATAAATTAAAAGTGGTCATAATTAATTATTTACGGAGATATACAGTTGGTAACAAAAGTGTCCAAACACTAGCAAATATTCCTATATAAAAAAAGTACACTTCATACGGTTTTGTTAAATAAATCCTTGTCGAATCCTGTTCTTAGTCAGTCTAAGAACATGATTCGATAAGGATTTATTTAACAAAACTGTATGAAGTGTACTTTTTTTACATAGGAATTTTTGCTAGTGTTCGGACACTTTTGTTACCGACTGTACCACACAGACCATTTACATTTTTCCTAAGAACTTTCGGCCAAACACTTCCATGGCCATAATCATAGGTTAATGACGTGACTCTTCATCTGTTTGACAGCCTCAGCATGCAGTGCCATTTTTTGTCGATCTCGGCTTCGGTTGAGTTACAGGTATTTTCACAGTTTATGATTTCCACTGCTTCCCTTTTTATTGCATAAAAATGGCTATTATAATTAGAAAGTTTTTTTATATTATCAAAATCGATATTAATATTTTCATTTTGGCAAACCTGGGCAAGAGCAGTTGTATTTTTATTAAACTTAATGTCACTGGAGTGTTCTTTAATCCTATCCTTTATTTTGTGTTTAGTCATGACATACCTATGTAAGAACCAGAACCCCACCCCCATATTTTTGAAAATTAATTTTATAAATTCCTGCAGTTTCTAAATTGTGGATTTTATCTTTATCATTATGAATTCTTTGAAATATAGGAGTAGTATAGGTGGGAGGAGGTTTTTGGGAATTGTTTAGAGATTTATTAAGTTTTTTAATTCTATTGTGGTATAATTTATATATGAATTTACGATTATAACCGGCTTTATTACAGATGTCAATAATTTTGTTAAGTTCTTGTTTTAGCAGGTCTTGATTGGAACAAATGTTAAGTGCACGATTAATATAGGCTTGAATGGCAGCAGTTTTATAACGAAAGGGAGTTTTATATCTATTGTTAATAATTTCATTACTATTGTTGGGTGTATGATAAACCATGGTTTCAATTTTATTAGGGTATTTTAGAATAGTGACATCAAGAAAATTTAAACTATTGGTTTTTTTCAATTTCTAAAGTGAATTGAATATTGTTATCAATTTGATTAAGATTATTTAAAATTTGTTCAGGAGGGATGCAGTTATCAACAGCGGCAAATATATCGTCAACGTATCTGTACCAATATTTGATATTACCAAACTTCTTAAAAATAGTGTCTTTGAGAATACAGAGCTTCAATTCAACTATAATGCCTGAAATAGGAGATCCCATAGGGACACCTTTATTTTGTTTGTAAATTTTGTGATTAAACCTGAAAAAATTTTCTGTAAGAATCAAATTACTAGCAGAAGTTAAAGCAGTGAAAATGTCATGATTGTTATATTTTTCTTTAAATTTATAGTTAATAATATTACAAATCTCGTTAATGTCAATGGAAGGAAGAAGATTGACAATGTCAAAGCTTACAAATTCACCTGAAAAATTATAATTAATAATGCGAAGGTAATTATACAAGTAATAATAATTTAAAATCTACAGATGAATTTATTAATTACCTTCGCAATATTAATTATAATTTTTTGGATAAATTTGCGTAAGTTTAAATTTAATACTGAATGAACTCACTATGATTTGATAAGTGGTGATATCACATAAATAATATATTTTCTTTTAAAAATAATATACAATTTTCAATATTAATTCGACCTGAATAAAAAGAAATGAAGTCCATGTTAAGAATGGTTGAACTTTATTTATTTTACTTATTTATTTTTAGAAAAATTCGAAAAATCAAACAACTGAAGTTTTCTCAATATACAATTCAAAGTTCAGTGCATACATGAATTTAATATTAACAGGGGTCGATCCAGGCAAAAATTGGGACCCTTTTGCTGCCCCTTCACAAAATTCCAATCTCTAAAATGGGTCCCTTCATAAAATTCAAATCCTTAAAATGGGTCCCTTCACAAAATTCAAATTCAGAAAATGGGTTCCTTCACAAAATTTTGTTTTATAAAAATAATACTTTTGTAAAAATTTTACATATTTACAGTATTATTTTTAATGAGTGTCTATACTTGTTTAATAAAATACTATTAACGTGATAGTAAACATTAGATAGAATAATTGCTAAAATGAACGGTTTCTAGCAACAATTCTTTTTTTTTCACAAAAATAAATAAAAATTCCCCCCCCCTCCCAAAAAAAAAATGTTTTTCACAAAAATGGGCCCCAAAAATTAAAACCTGGATCAACCCCTGATTAATAATAATTATTTTAAAAAAAGAGAAAAAACTAGCAGCCATTTCAACATTTTAGTTGTTTAGAGATACTTAGATACTTGTTTCCCCCGGAAGTAGCTTTTTGACGATAGTTTCATAGTATTCTTGCAATAAGAAGAGCATATAATGTATATATACACAAGCTGTAGTTTACTTTTGCCATGTACAAAACTGCAATGTAGAGAAATGAAAATATGTAAAAAAAAAAAGTACTCCATTTAAAAAAGGGAAGGCAAAAAAAAATTCTTTCCAAAAGCAGGCTGCCTTTTTATTGATTTCCACCTGATAATTCCTTTTCTTCTCGAGTCAGTTCTAATTTTCCAAATCATTATATAATTAAACAAAATTTATACACAATTATCAGAAAATTTCTACAAAACAAAATAATAATAAAATGAAAATTATTTATAAAATGTATAATTGGCATATATAATTTAAAATAACAGAAATAAAAGACTTGCCTATCTCTCCAGATACACACTTCTCCGCTCCAAATATAGTACCAACATATTCTGTACCATCATCAAGAATTAGCTTTCCTAACATTTTTCTTCACTTCAATAAAATACAGTTCTAAAAATAAATTCAAATATTAAGAAGAGGAACTATTTTTTTTTTTTTTTTTTTTTTTTTTTTTACAAACAAAATAATTTTTGTATAATGAAATTTAGCTCTGATTATAGTTCTAAGACTAATATAGTTAAAATTTATTAAATACAGACCTAGAATTATGCTGAAATTACATACAGGGATGAGATTCGCAAAGAGACAAAAATGCTAAAAATATACACAGAAGCAAGACACTAAAATGACATACTAGAATTTAGAAGACAAAATCTATTAGAGTAAAATATATATATATATATATATAAAGATTAGCTGATGTAACAAATGCACATCAGAAACATAAAAACAGTTGAAAAAAATGGAAGGGGGGGGGGGCAAAGCTAAATTTACAATAAAGCTGAAATCAGCTTAAAAATTTCATCTCTGTGCGTATGTATATACTTAATGTACTTTTAAAATATATTAGGCAATGAAATTGCTTTAATTTAATAAATAATTTCAATAGCAATAAAATTCTTTTAAGTTCTAAAATTTGCAACAATACTTTTGAAGCAAAGTAGAAAACATTAATCAACTAACCAAACTTGTTATTTGCTTACAATTACTAGTTTGATACTAATTGTTTAAAATGCATGTAATACCCTAAATTTAACACTTTTTTTTTTTTTTTTTTTTTTAATAAAGCAAATTTAGCAAATAATTAAAACTATAGGCTCTTAATATAAAATAAATTTATATTTTTTTATAACAATAATATACTAATGTACAAATATAAAATTCATAACAATCATATACACAGATAATTAAAATCTTAGCTTTATGCTTACAGTTTTATAGAAATTACCTATATTTTTGCATAATATAATTCAATATATTTCTCTGATGAATTATTGATTATTGTTATGCTTTCACATTTTGTGGGCTCTGTTCACCTTCTCTTTTTGGGTGTTAAATATAAATTTTACTTATAAATCAAATAGTCACATCTGAAAATTATTTTCCTTACATATAATAAAGAGTGGGGTGATATATATAAAAAACAGAATATCTAACTATTTAAATACTAGTACGTCAAGGTGCAACTGTTAACTTAATAATATAAAAACATATATATTTGTCAAATATGAATAACAAAGGGTCTACACAATAATTCGAATTTCAAGAAGCTGAAAATATTTAACTTTATAAAAATTAAATAAGTTAACACAAACATCGAAAAATTTAACAGATAAAATATAAACTATTTCTATGATTGATCTCATTGATTGTTGCATTTAAATCATGTAAATAATCGATGAATTCGTGCAAAAATTCTGAAACGTTTGTACAAATCGATTATGAATAATTTTCACTTGCCTGTTTTATTTATATTATTGTTTACTTTATCTTCCAGTAATCTTCATTCTAAAATAAAAATTTTAATTAACATTAAACAGATGATATGTTAAATTTCACCATGTGCGCATTTTTGCGTATGAAAATTAATTAATCCTCATATTTTTCTATGTTTCAAGAGTAACTAAAAGACCAAGAAGAGTCTGTATTTTTCCTTTATAAATATACATTATAAACAAGTTTTAACACAAGGTTCTCGGAAAGATTTAGAAAATTACATAAGTAATATAATAATATGTAAA
Source organism: Salticus scenicus (assembly GCA_963930645.1). Taxonomy (NCBI): domain Eukaryota; kingdom Metazoa; phylum Arthropoda; class Arachnida; order Araneae; family Salticidae; genus Salticus; species Salticus scenicus. The sequence continues at coordinate 363,205,796 of OZ005649.1, read as the reverse complement.
CTTGAATGTCACTGAAAACTTTCTACACTTTTGCCATAAAATATAGAAGAAAAAAGTCTTTAAAATGGCAAATAGAAAGTAATAATTAATTATTTATAATGACATAAGCGCTCTTATCTAAAATTCAACAAATTAACAAATAATCAAAACTAAACATACCGGTTTTGTTTCAAATCCACCTCTCCTCTGCAAACACATCAATCAAAATGAAGAAACATGTGTTTTGTTTATGATCTGTGAGCGTGAGCCGGAGCCGATTGAGCATGAGCAACACAATTGCCAAATATTAGTAAACGAATTTATTATTATTATTATTAATGACGGTATTAATTTAATTTTTTTTTTTTTCAGAAAGATTTTTTTTTCTTATATATTTATAATCTTTATTTCCCTTCTATATTTTCTAATACGACTATCTTTGATTTTACACACTAGCGACTGACTCGTGAGTAATACGAACGACGTAAAAACGATGCTGACAGTGACAAGAATCCATTATCCATTTAGCATTTCAATCATTTAACTGATTTAACTCGGTTATGTAGTTATGTTGTCTGCAAATATTCTTAAATTAACATAAATGGTTGTTTTACTATTAACGCTTATATTATATAATGCAGTGCAGATATCACCATCTCATCCTGTAAAGGGAATCAGTGGTTGAAAAGCGAGACAGCCCAGCTGTTTCATTTTTAGACGTTGACGTAAAAGTTCAAATTGTTTATTTCAGGCTGGTTTCAGTGTCAAGGTTGTTTTTATGAGCATTCGGCTATTAACTTTAGAATATTTTTCTTACTTATTCTTTTAGGGTCATTTTGGGTTATTAACACGATTATTTAATCCAGGGTTCGTACAGATCTGCCTTTTTTCAAGGACTTTTTAGCCAGTATTTTCAAACAATAAATATCTTTTTTAATTTAGAGGTTTTTTCCCGTCGTCATCATTTGCTGTGTTTCACTTTGAATATATCAGGTATTTTAATACAAATAGTCGCCTTATAAAGCACACACTACACAAAGCTTACACTATTCAACCGATCGTTACAAAAAGTGGTACACTTGTCAGGACAAAATCTACCTAACGCAGTATTGGTTAATTAACTCAAAAGGTATCACATAAAATTCCCATTTAAATTTTAAAAGTAAAAACAAGTTTATGCTGAAAAAAAGTAAGTATTTCATACATAAGCAACAATTTTCTTTTGTTTAAATTGAGGGACAAGACAATTATTGTGTGTAATTGTAAAAACTTTTACATGTTTAAAAATCGATCGTTAACTATTGGCTTAACAAGTAGTAAAATAATTAAGTTAACCAAAGTCTATTTGTGTGTGAGAGAAAGAGAGAAAAAAAATCAAACCGTCCAAAAATTAGATTGAAAAACACAATAAAATGTTCGAATTGGCTTTTTTTTTTTTTTTTTTTTTTTTTTTTTTTTCATGCGTCATGAATATTACTTATGGCGTCATTTTCCTTAACTGAAGCTTTCTTTAGACAATTGGATTTAGAATCATGGAATCCGCGATTGTAATAAAATGCTCGCTCGCCCTCTGGTGGGCTGAGGTGAAATTATTATACCACTGATAGCTTTCACGCTGAAACAATGATAGAACAACAAGAAAGAACAATAATATAAATACACATGGCTATTATATTTACTAACAACTGCAGTTGAGAAAGCGCTATCTATCGATCATTACAAACGCGGATAAACTATTTTTCACACATTCTTACAATTAAATAAATAAAAAAAAAATCTGGAGGGATTACTTTCGACTTTTCGAATACTAAATAATTAACGGTTGTTTAAATAAATTAATATAAGAGAAGTCGTTAAATAAACAAAAGAGAAAATTATAATAGGGTGTATGACTACTTTCTTCATATAGTATGCTGTTTAATTCACTTCAAATATCTTGAGCCCATACGTCGCAATGATAAAAAAATTTTCGTTGTGTCCTTATAAAAATATGCAAGTGCTAAATTCACTAAAATCTATACTGTTCATGCAACGGTAACCTATAACGTGTATATAAATTTTCAACGCAATTGTAAAAAGGCGTTTAGACGTTATCGCGTTTTGTATAATTTGAGCCCATAGGCAATAATGAAAAAGAATTTTTTTTTTTTTTTTATCCCTGTAAAAAAAAAAAAAAAAAAAAAAAGAAAAAGAAAGAAAGAAACAGTAAGTGCTAGATTCTCTAAAATCAATAAGATTCATGCTATGGTGAGGTGCTTTAGCTCAATCGATCAAAGTGTAATCATATTCCCTCACATTACATATACACATGCATACATCACCGTAAAAGCATCTAAATGAATAAGCATACATATTTTATTTTATTTATTTATTTTTCAAAGAAAGAGGGTAGGTTGGTTGGGTTTAACGTCGCACTAGTGCTGCGAAAAGGGTAATTAGCGACGGTAAATAAATAAAGAAAGAAAGAAAATAAATCAAATATTATAGCAGAGAAGAGCAAAAAAGGCTATCAGTGGAATCCATGTTTGGAAGTTTGGCTTGAACACAGTCTAAATTTTATTTTATTTTATAATAAGTTATTAATTAAACTTTTATAAGAGTACAGATGAAAAATATTTTTAATCCAATATATATATATATATATATATATATATATAAAGAAAAGAAAAACAAAAAATTACATACCTGTTGCTATTTTTATTTGTCAAAGTGAGGATATGCAGTAGTAAAGCAGAACTAGACTTACTAGACTAAGATAAGGTCTATTCACGTTTAACGACTCTAATTCACGTTTCTAATTCTAACGATAAGATAAGATAGTTAGGGCTTAGGTTGCCAGTTTCTTGGCATGATATTGTTATAAATCCAAGACAAAATTTCGCCAATGATATTTTTCCTGGGACTAATTTAATTATAATGCAAAGGAAAAGTATTTTATATGCTAATGCGACAGTTTTGCCATCAACTTAAGAATTTTGTTCCGTACAAAAGCGTGACAATGAAATACATAAAATTATTTTAATAAACGATTCACACTGAAACAATAAATGTATGCCGTGTGCGCTAAAAGAAGTCTTCACTTTTCAAGAAAGTAAGTGCCTTTCAGCAGGGCCCGATTAACTCCATGTGAGGCCTGGGGCATATATACTTTCTTGCGCTATGGCCAACCCCCCCCCCCCCCCTTCCTCTTCGAATTTAAACAAAATCTTCTGTTACGAGATTTATGCATTAAGAGCAGAATTTGCTGAATGAAATGTATAAGAAATGGGATTAAGGGCCCCCTTGCCGCTCTGGGACCGGAACGGGTGCCCCTGCGATAATTAGGTCGTGCCTTTGAGCCTACAAAAATTCAATGCTTAGTTCTCAATGTCTTTCACACATAATTCAGAATGTCAGGAGCATTTAAAAAACAAACCGTATCAAAATCAAAGGAAAATTACGCAAGGTACAATTAAAAATATAAAATCAAATCCATACTTGCCCTTTAAAAAAATAAATCTTTAAATTTGATTTTCACAGTTTCTGATTTTTACAATTTCCCATAAGAATAAGAAAAAAAATAATCTGGTGTGTCACTCACACGACTTTCCCTTATCCTGCATTTCAATAGTATAATGATAGATTGCATATTAAGTCTTAAAATAGCGTAAAATAATAAAATTCAATGTACTTTTACCCCTCAACCCTTTCAAGTACAATGCATACAATTATTTAAATTTAAAAATATATATATATATATTCCACACTGTTATTAATTTGCCTTCAAATTAACCAGTCTTGATCAAATTTTTAACTAACAACCTAATAGGAAACTCAAAATGTCAAATTTGAATTTCCTGCAAGTATTTGTTTTTAATATATGCTGACAACAGATATACATACAGTTCAACCGCTAAAAATTGGACGTTCGTAATCAGGGAACGTCAAAACGTGATATTATACAAAAAAAAAAAAAAAAAAAAAAAAGAGTTGAAAATAGAACTTCAAAAATACTTTGTTTACAGTATGGGTATGCGTTGGCCCAAGTTAGGCACTCGAATCGGGTTCGGGCCGAACTTTTCAATTTGCTCACGGGCCGAGCCGGACACGGGCTTAAAATTTTTTTTCAGCCCCGGGTCGAGCCTGGATCGGGCTCAGTTTTTTTGTGTGTATTCGGGCCGAGTCGGACCTGGATTAAATTTTTTCCGTGTGGTGTTGACCAGAATTTTTTCTTACTTTCCTCGTTAATTAACGAAGAAGGTAAATGATAAAATATTTCTTCAGTAATTTATTTTACATAATTGTATCGGTGTCGTGCCCTTAGCGACCGTACCCTTAGCGGAACGTGCCCTTAGCGGAATGGGGTGAAAGGGAAGAAAGAGGAATAGAAGAAGCCGTGCCCTTAGCGGAAATAAGGTATGCATGTGGCAGATTGAAATATGTTATTCAAATGCACAAAAGATTGCTTTCTATAGAATGTAGTTTTAAATTTACAGAGTCACGCAAAAATATTCAGTTACACTGAGGGTTATTATTGGAAATTTGCTGAATTGCATTTACATTAAGCGTTTGTTCTACCATTTTTTAAAATGTGAATATGATTTGAATTAGTATTTGTATTTGTTTATTCTATTGTCCGTTTGTCCGCCTCCAGCATCCGTAAGTATTTTAAGAATTTTTTATTTTTACTTTCCTCTATTATATTCAATAGAAGAAAGTATTGGATTCGTAAAAATGTTCGACCTCGGGTTTTTGATGGATTTACACGCTTTGAGAGAACTATAACACGATTTGACTATTTTTAGAAAATGTCTGTCTGTCCGCCTGTCTCTCTCTGGTGCGTGTGTGAGACAAAAATTTTGTGGCAACAGTATCTCTGGAACTACTGCTCAGAATTCTATATAAATTTACATGTTGATGCACCTTGAGCTAAATTAGTGCCTGTCAACTTTTGGTGCCAACCGCTCAATAGGTGGCGCTGCTATACAACGATTTCTGCAATTTAAGGGAAAGATATATCTTAGGAACTGCACAATACTGCACATAATTGCATATAATTTTATATGTTGATGCACCTTAACCTAAATGAGTGTCTGCCAACTTTTGGTGTCAACCGCTCCTCAGATGGCGCTGCTATACAGAGATTTCCGCAATTTAAGGGGAGGCTATATCTCAGGTTCTATTGCGTATCATCAAACAAAACGTGATATATGTGAAGGCCATTATGAGACATTATGCTGATTCAATTTGGATGATTATTGCCAATAGATGGCGCTGCTATACTGCAAATTTCCTCGATAACGGGAAAGCTATATATCAACTTCTATGGCATATAACTAAACAAAATTTGATATGTGAGATAACTATTATAGAATGCATTTTTTAAGGTGTCATTTATAGACAATAAAACTGTCTTTCTTTGGATATTTAGTGTTAGTTTTCTCTAAGAATAAACTTAATTATTTACACTTAGTGAATTTGTATAGAAAAATATGGAAGAGTCTTGTGGTGGCCACAACATACTAGTTTTTATTTTATTTTTTTAATAATATGTGTTATTCAAATTCATTATTGAATATTCCTTGCTTAAAATGGCTCTAATAGAACCTGTGTTACTGGTTTGTATACAAACATCCAAAAAATGCCAATGCATTGCACTTTAATGGAGACATTTTTATAAATAACATTTAAATAACTTCATCAAAAAATCATAAAGAAATTCGCATTTATTGTTCACATGCTAAGAAAATGTTTTGTATAAACTATAATATGCTTAATCTCCAGATTTACAGGGCTACGCAAAAATGTTTCGATACATTAAGAGGTACAAATAGGAAATTAAGAGCAGCCTTTCTGTTTGTGTTAAGCATTTTTAACACTTTCCAACAATGTTTCAGAGTGATTATGAATTCAATTTGTTTATATGTCTGTCTTTCTGTCTGTCCATTGTGTGATAATATAGAAAAAGAACATAGAATATTATACGACACAACGAGTTTGTACAGTTGGAAAGTGTTGATAATCAGTCATGATTTTTCGTTTCTGTTTTAGCTTTAAAAGGTGTAATGCTAAATTATATTTTCAAAAACTTAAAATCATAAAATAGCAATAATGTACGTTTTTGTATCTCGTACTTTGATTCATTAAACTTTATATGATTATAGATCACAGTTCTCTCAAATAACGGATATTCTACTGTACACATACCTATTTTTGCGACAGGTTACTTCAGAAGCAAAATATAGTCAGCGCTAAATGTGGATAAAGTGTGGAAGAAAATTGAAAAGTTCATTTTTTTATTTATTAATTTATTTTTAAATTTATTATACATTTCCGCTAAAGGCACGTATGCTAAAAGCACGCCACCGAGGGGGGATAACATTTCCGCTAAGGACACGGATTTATAGATTTCCGCTAAGGGCACGGCCCCATTGTATCACATGAAAATTTGTTTTATTAAAAAAGGTTTATAATTACAACTTAATTGTCTGTCAGTCTGTCTGTTTGCGATCTGATTTTCCGCGAATATTTTTAGCATGTATCGAAATTGATATACTTTATTGAAAATAACAATAGCAGGTTTCTTATTCAAAATAGTATGCATGTCATTATTATTTTGTGCGCTTGTACAAACTAAAGACATTAGATAAAGATACGTTAATGTCTATGAGGTTTTTATGTCTTATGCTCTGTAGAGTCTAAGTGGTACGTAAAAGTCCTTCCGCTTTAACTTTTCTGCAACTTTCCAATGTACTGGATGAAATTAGCATCATTTTTAGGATGTGCAAAAGTTTCTTTTCTATTGAAAATGGTTGGATTATCGTTGAAGTTTTGTTTACCGGATCACTTAAAAGGAATCGGATACATTACGGTGTACAAGTGGAAATGGATTAAAGTATATTTTTAGTAGTATTAACCATTTTTAATATCTTCCTATATTGTTTGATGAATACTAAAATTTTCGATTTGGCCTGTCTGTCTTTGTGCCTTCTTGTACATCCATAATAATGAATTTCCGCTTATATGTAATTGTTTTGTAAAAGGTCAGTAGTTTTGTTAAAGGACATTGCAAAACAGATACTAAAAAACGTTTGCATGGAAGGGCATGTTTTTATTTTACTTTATTTATTTATTTTTTAATTAATTTATTATTATTATTTTTTTTTAATCGGGCCAGTTCGGCACGATTTTATTGTTTTTTGTCCGGCCCAGGCCATACACTAGTAAAAAATAAACGGGCCAGGCCGGGTAAGCAAAGCTTTCGTACGGGCCAAGCCTCAAAATTTCGACCCGTGCAGACTTCTGGTTTACAGGGTTACCCAAAGTATTTAGATACCGGGTGTCCCATACATCTATAGACATTTCAAAAATTCAAAAAAATTGAAGGAAATTGTAGTATTGAATAAGGTTTGCGAAAAAGTTATTCTCATAAAGGGGATTTTTTTTTTTTTTTTTTTTTTTTTTTTTGTAAAGGAAAAAAATAATAGTTAAAATTTTCGTCGATAGAGGGCTCTGTTCGTGAGTCTATGAAAAACAATATTTTGAGTCTGTGAAAAACAATATTTATTTGCATGCAAATGTTTAAGAGCACATAAATCCTATTCTATGTGTCCGCCATCATCACAAATTACAGTTTGCAAACGAATTAACACCGTTAACTGCTGCTTCAATCGGCGGTTTTTATCTGAAGGAAACGTCTTCACCAATAATACTTTATCCACCAAATCAACATCGCAATTAACACTTCATACATGCAAAAGTAGGACGCAGAATAAGAAATAAGCTGTATTAATTGTAAGACTGTGCAATTTACAGGACTCTGATTTGCATATTTCTCGTTACGCATACTTGCACCGTCCTTTATCGACGAAAAATTTAACTATATTTTTAATTTCCAAACACTATAGTGAAGAAAGTATTGTAATCATGGCAAAAATCCGAATTTGAGATTTTGATGTTTCTATACGTTTCGAGGTCCCCTGAGTCCATTTCCACTATTTTTACGATGATGTATGTATGTGTGTGTGTATGTACGTGTGTATGTCTGTGAGTGAACACGCTAGCGTCTAAACGCTTTGTTCGAATAAGCTGAAAGTTGGTACGTATATTGTAAGTCACCATAGTACGAACCCTATAGATTTTGGTAAATCTAGCACTTATAGTTTTTTTACAGGGACACCAGGAAAAATTCTTTATCATTATGACCTATGGGGCCAAACTTTTAAAAGTGCGATAGCGTCTAAATGCTTTATTAATCTGAGCAAAAAATTTGTACGCATGTTATAGGTCACAGTTGCACGAACTGTATAGTTTTTGGTGAATTTAGCACTTACAGTTTTTTTACAGGGGCACAAAGACAAATTCTTTATCATTATGGCCTATGGGGCCAAATTTTTACTTTCCGAACACTATAGTGAGGAAAGTATTGTAATCATGTCAAAAATCCGAATTTGAGATTTAGATGTTTCTATACGTTTCAAGGTCCAATGAGTCCGTTTTCACTATTTTTGCGATGATGTATGTATGTATGTGTGTATGTATGTGTGTATGTCTGTGAGTGAACACGCTAGCGTCTAAACGCTTTGTTCGAATAAGCTGAAAGTTGGTACGTATATTGTAAATCACCATAGTACGAACCCTATAGATTTTGGTGAATCTAGCACTTATAGTTTTTTTACAGGGACACAAAGAAAAATTCTTTATCATTACGGCCTATGGGACCAAAATATTAAAAGTGCGATAGCATCTAAACGCCTTATTCAATTGAGCAAAAAATTTATACACATATTATAGGTCACAAATACTCAACCTGTATAGATTTTGGAGAATCTAGGACTTATAGTTTTCTTACAGGGACATAAAGAAAAATTCTTTATCATTATGGCCAATGGGGCCAAATTTTTAAAAGTGCGATAGCATCAAAACGCCTTATTCAATTGAGCTGAAAATTTATATGAATATTATAAATAACTGTTGCACTAACTATAAGCATTTTGGTGAATCTAGCATGCATAGGTTTTTACAGGGACACAACGAAAATTTCTTTATCATTATGATCTACGGGCTCAAAGTTCAGTAGCGTTAAATAAAACATCGTGTAATAGATGGAGAAAAATACTCAAACACTCTATTATGCTTTTCTCTCTTTTGTTTGTTTAACAACTCCTCTTTCTTTACTTTATCTACAAAACTGTTAATTACTCAATGTTCGGAAAGTCGAGTGGAGTCACTCCAGATTTTTAAAAGTGTGATAGCGTCTAAACGCTTTATTAATCTGAGCAAAAAATTTTTACATATGTTATAGGTTACAGTTGCACCAACTGTATAGATTTTGGTGAATTTAGCACTTACAGTTTTTTTACAGGGACACAAAGAAAATTTTTTTATCATTATGGCCTATGGGACCAAATTTTTAAAAGTGCGATAGCATCTAAACGCTTTATTCAATTGAGCTGAAAATTTATATGAATATTATAAATCACTGTTGCAGTAACTATAAGCATTTCGGTGAATCTAGCATTTATAGGTTTTTACATGGTCACAACGAAAAATTCTTTATCATTATGATCTTATGGGTTCAAAGTTCAGTAGCGTTAAAAACACCGTGTAATATATGGAGAAAAATACTCAAACACTCTATTATGGTTTCTTCTCTTTTGTTTGTTTAACAACTCCTCTTTCTTTACTTTATCTACAAAACTGTTAATTACTCAATGTTCGGAAAGTCGAGTGGAGTCAGTCGAAATTTTTTTTCTTTACAAAAAAAAAAAAAAAAAAAAAAAATCCTTTTATGAGAATAACTTTTTTGCAAACCGAGTTAAATTCTACCAATTCCTTCAATTTTTATGAATTTTTAAAATGTTTACAGACTTATAAGACACTCGGTATGGGCTATACTCGGAAATTGCTGAAAGTGCATTTCATTTTGTGTTATGTGTTTTTCACATAGAACTAAATTTAAGTACTCAATGTGATGTGCATATAGTTTATAGACAATACATAGCACACAGGGCTACCAAAGCTGAATGTTCTTTTCTATTGAATGTTATTGGCGAAAACGCTTTGCTACATTTTATTTATTGTGTCGACGAACACTGCACAAGAAGAGAGATTTATTTCTCACACCCATTTTGTATAAATGTGCATAAAGAGAATTTTTTTTAGTGATCATTATGAAATTTACAAGAATTATTTATAATAGAGATAGACAACTGGGAAAAATTTTTTGTATGTGTAGGAGCCTCGCCACCCCCCCCCCCCTAGGGGGGAAGTCCCCCCTCGAGGGGAGTAAATTTTCAAGATGAGTATCTTTCGAAAGGTCTCGCCAATACCTTTAAAACGAATGGTTAAACTATAAATCTGTGATAATTTAAAACTAAGTTATCGATTTTTTTACTTTTAACGGAAAAAAAATACTTAGAAAAAATAATAGTATTTTTTTTTTTTTTTTTTTTAAATGAAATTTAACCAAACTTGGTATTTAGTTCGCCCCTGACATAAACTGGTACTGATTAGATTTGGGGATCCGTCGCTCGACAGGTGGCGCGGTGATCGTATTTTTTCTAAATTTTTAATATGGCAGTATAGGACAAAAATTTCGTATAAATGTACATAATGAGAGTTATTCTTAACCTGTGATTGTAAAATTAATATGAATTATTGATAATAATAGTAGTTAATTAGGAAAAAAATGTGCATGTGGGAGCATCGCTTCCCCCCCCCCCCCGGAGGGGGTAAATTTTCAAGATGGGTATCTTTCGAAAGGTCTCGTCAATACCTTTAAAACGAATGGTTGAACTATAAATATGTGATAATTTAAAACAAAGTTATCGATTTTTTTTTTTTTTTACTTTTAACGAAAAAAAACTGATTTTTTTTTTTTTTTTTTTTAATATTGTTACTGAGTGAAGTATTGTTACTGAGTGAATTTGTATAGGAAAATATAGAAGAAAGTCTTGTGGGGGCCACAACATACTAGTTATTAGTAATCGTTATGAAATTTACAAGAATTATTTATAATAGAGATAGTCAACTGGGAAAAAAATTTTGTATGTGTAGAAGCCTCACCCCCCCCCCCCCTGCCCCCGAGGGGAGTAAATTTTCATGATGGGTATCTTTCAAAAGAGCTCGCCAATACCTTTAAAAGGAATGGTTGAACCATCGATCTGCGATAATTTAAAAGAAAGTTTTTTTTTTTTTTATGTAATATTGACAATAAAATTGACTTTTTTTTACGTATATATTTAGTGTTATACTACTTCTCTAACATGGATATCGTCTGCTTTATCATGGAAGATAATTTTTTTAAATAGTAATTTTAATAAATTATTTTTACTGAGTGAATTTGTATAGGAAAATATAGAAGAAAGTCATATGGTGGCCACACCATACTAGTTTTTTAATGTTTTTCATTATTATTATTATTATTTTTTTTTTTTTTTTTTTTAAGAAATTTTATTTATGAAGATGACTAGTGAACGTGGAATTCTGTTAAAAACCAAAATTATTTAACAGAATTCTGTAGATCGTAGGAATTATCAGTTTGGGATTTCTGAATATAAGCAAAGAAATAAATTTACCTGTAATCCCCCTTTAGGCTTAATCTTATCAATTTTTTCCTGCAAGAGAAAAGATTTGTCTAACACAAAAAGACTTTTACTTTCCAAACTTGAATCTCTGACATATCTGCAGGGGAGATAAAAATTTATCAGAACTATCAAAAGAAAGTGGGTTTTAGGGGGTGAAAGTTGAAGACATGAAAGGAAAAGGTCTGGTCTGTAGCAATACCTGATAATCATGCTGTTATGAAAGATCTGATGAAGTGGAAAACTAAGTGGCTATTAATCATTCGCTTTGTAGTAATGATAGATATAAATTATAAGCTTGAAAGTGTCATTAGGAATGATGCGACTCTTGTTATATATCTAAGGAATGTTTCAAAATATTTTATTTTATTTTAATTTTTCTACATGAAATTAAATTTTATTGAATTTTAAATTATTTCCATTAGTAGACCTTGAAGTCACCACCAGTCTTATTACAAATGATAATAGATAATGATAAAAAAATTATGTAAAAGTTTGAAATTTAACATCAGTGATTTGACGACGCTTTTTACTTTCAAATTTCTAACTTCCTTTCCTTTTCTTTTTTTAGTTTTTGTAAGTTTTACCCTAATGCTTATATATCGTTAAAAAAAAAAAAAAAAAAAAAACTGCGATGGCTCCATTTTTGACTTTCCGAACATAAGTAATTAACGGTTGTTTAAATACAGGGTGGGACAATTGAAATGTAACACTGTTGTTTTTAATAAAAACTAATTTATATTTTTCTTTTAATAGGATCATCTTAATTCATGTTGAAGCTGCTTTCTTTTAGAGCAAGAAGAATTCTTTAACAGAAATTCCTTTGCTTGAAAGACGAATGAAAAAAGGCAGAAGATAATAATGCTTCGTTTGGGTAAAAGACCTTGTGCAGTGGCGGATCCAAGGGGGGAGTGGGTGTAGGGAGTTGAAACCCCCCTCCCCCCCCCCCCCCCCAAAAAAAAAAAAAGACTTTACAAAACTTATAATTAAAGAAAAACAACTTTGATTCATGCTGGAATGATTCAAAAACATTTTCAGTAAAACCTTTTTAAGTAATTATCTGTCATAGTCTAATAAACATCAGCAATCAAAATCATCTCTAAAAGTCCACCTCTATTTAAAGGCCACCTCCTATAAGGACCAATTTTTCTCTCTCTCCCAAAATTTCAATTTTGCCTTTACCTCGATTTCTTGATTTACCTCGATTCAATGCCCATGTACAAATGCATATCTCTGTTAAGGCTCATATTTTGCGACAGCAAGTACTTCTTGTTGTGAACTGATCATTTTTCGTATGTAACTCCCTTCAATTCAAAGAATCTCTTATTCAAAGCCGTAGAAAAAAAAAAGAAAAAATCGAGGGTGTGTGTGTGTGTGCGGGGGGGAGGGGGGGGGGCAAACTTTAGTACATAGTTTTGAGTGTTAAAAGTGAAGTTTATTTCAAAAATTTTCACCAAATCTGCTAAATTTCGAGGGCTGTTTAAACCTGTTAGATATTGTCCCTGTTTTATTTTATCCTCACATTTTTATATTTTTAACTCTCGTGATACATTTTTGCTATCCGCGATTGTAATGAAATGCTCGCCCTCTGGTGGGCTAAGGTGAAATTACAATTACATGAATAGCTTTCGACTTTCGCCGCCGAGACGCCATAGCTTGCCGATGTTTAGTTTCACATACACTTATTGAACAAGAAAGAAAAATCATGCAGTACGCATTGATTAGTAACACTTTCCAACTGTACGTAATTGTTGTATCGAATAACTTTTAATATTCTTTGCCTACGTTATCACACAACAGACAGAAGGACTGAAAAATATACAGATAGACTAATTGATTTTAAAATTACTCTTAGGCATTTAGAAAAGAGTTAAAAATGCTTAACGCAAAAGAAAATGCATCCATTAGATTATAATTACAGCTTTTGATCTCTCTGAATATTTTAGTGTAGCCCTGTAAATCAGAAAGTTAATCATATCATAACAAAACATTATTTTAGAATATAGACAATACATTTCAATATTTTTATGATTTTTCCAGTAGAAAGACTTCTAAATATAACTTTGTTGCTGTTGTCCTTGTAAACAAACTAGTTGTACAGGACCTATTAATGTCATTTTAAACGGGGAACATTCTATACGGAAAATATTTATAAAAATAACACTCATAGAATACAATGCTTTCGAATGCTTTTGGGTGTCCCTGTACACAAACAAGAAGAGATATTCACTCCATTTTCAATATGGAACATCCGATAGTGAACTTCAATAAAATATATCATTTTCGAGAAATTCCATAAATATTTACAGGAGTTAGAGCGCGGGCAGACAGACAGACAGATGGACAGATACACAAACTGAAATCATATTCACACTTAAAAATGTTAAAAAGTGTTAAAAACGCTTAACGTAAACGAAAGTACAATTCTAGCAATTTTTTATTAATAGCTCTTAATGTAACTGGATATTTTTGTGCCACCCTGTAAATCTAATGCTAATCATGCTATATTCTGTGCAAAGCATTCTTTTGTGCATGTAAATAACATATTTCAGTTTCCAAAAACTTCGTGGAAAGTAATGTTATTAAAAATTGATTTATAGAAATATCTCTCATAGAACGCAATGCTTTGGAATACTTTTGAGTGTCCCTGTACAAAAACCGATGGTGGTATTTCCTCCATTATATACAGGAAACATCCAATAGTGAACTTGAATAACATATTTCAATTTTATTCAGATAAAGTCATTCTACAGTAAAGGTAGAAAAATATGGTTTATAGAAATACCTCTCATAGAACACAATGCTTTGAAATACTTTCGGGTATCCCTGTACACAAACTACTAGAGGTATAAATTTTCAATAGGGAACGTCGGATAGTGAACTTGAATAACATATTTCAATTTCATTAAGATATGTCTGCAGTAAAGGTAGGAAAATATGGTTTATAGAAATACTTCTCATAGAATACAATGCTTTGAAATACTTTCGGGTATCCCTGTACACAAACTAGTAGAGGTATAAACTTCATTTTAAATAGGGAACGTCGGATAGTGCACTTGAATAACATATTTCAATTTCATTAAGATATGTCTGCAGTAAAGGTAGGAAAATATGGTTTATAGAAATACCTCTCATAGAACACAATGCTTTGAAATACTTTCGGGTGTCCCTGTACACAAACTAGTAGAGGTATAAACTCCATTTTCAATAGGGAGCGTCCGATAGTGAACTTGAATAACATATATCAGTTTCAAGAAATTCCATAAATATTTACGGACAGACAGACTGACAAACCGAAGACATAAACACTTTTCAACCTTGTTGGAAAGTAAAAATGAATAAATCCGGTAAAAAAGATAACACTTACTGTTGTGTGTCACAGTGTAACTCCAAAAAATCAAGAAATCCAGAATTAAGCTTCCATTTATTTCCAAATGACAAATTTAAAATTTCAGTTGCTTCGGCTAATGGAAGTAAAGAATTAATCAGATGGTTTGAAACTAATATTTGTTCAGCTTCAGTTAAATAGCTACTTCCGATCGAACTTTGAATAAACTGAAATATTTTTTTCCAAAAGCAATCAATTTTCCATGATGTAATGGCGGAGAAATTATAGCACGAATATTAAGTAGTAATACAAATAGAACAATAATAAATACACGTGGCTATTATATTTACTAACAAAAAAAGCTGAAAAAGCGTAATCTATCGATCATTACAAACGCGGATTGTAAAAAAGGTTTTTTAGATGATGCTCGTGTGCGTGCGTCTAGTTTTTTTTTTTTTTTTTTTTTTTTTTTTTCTGAGTAATCAAATTTTTAAGTGTAATAAAGCAGCAAATAGATTTTGTTGTTGTTAGAATTTATTTATCTTTTAGAAAGCTTAAGAGCTTAAAATAACTTTTTTTGTAGGCTTTAAGTTTATTTGGCGTTCGCAATTATATCTAGTAAGCTAGAGAGTTAAAATATTTTTTTTTTTTTTTTTTTTTTTTTTTTTGTACATTTAATAACATTTTTGTAGCGTCCGCGACAAGACAAAGTATAACAATATGTTTCAAGCAATTAAAGGTTTTTAAAAAAGCCGGTCTGAAGTTTGTAGCAGAAGAGCTTGGCGAAATAATTCCTCCTGAATTTTCTTTTGTTACCTTGAATGAAATTATCTTAAATAGCAACGAATACAAGAAAGATCCTCTTTTTGTGCAAGAAATTCTATCAACGGCTGTTGTTGAGAGGCAAGAAATAGAAAAATTGAAACTAGAGCAATAGGCCGTGGGCCATAGCTTGATATCGTTTAGGTTTAAGTCCATTTCAATCATCGAGGGGCGATTTCAAATTAATGTTAAAATTAAAAGAATATTCCATTATCTACAAATTCGCAATGTCTGGTCTGAAGATGTGCACATTATTTAAAAATTGATTAAATTAATTCTACAAATTTGACATTTTTGTGGTCTTGCTATTCTACTTACACTTTGAGATAGTCGAATTCTCTACTCATTCATTCGCTTATCCTCCAATCAAAACAGTATTTTCTTTCAGCTGATATTTTCAGCCCAATGACGGCTGCTATTAGTGCGCGCGCTATCCTTTGTTATGTTTTGTTTACGTTTATGTATGTTTGCATTATCTTGAGTATTCTTGAAATTTTGATCCAATTCTACTATTGCTTCCTTTTCGTGTATTTTTAAGTAATCTTTACATTTCATATAATGTGAGGAAAAAAAAAAAACATATTGTTTGTATATCGGGAATGAGATAAATTAAAAAATGTAGTATTTTTCTCAAATAAGATGTAAAGTTTCTCACTACATCATTATCTTACGTATTATTAACATTTTGATCGAATTCTGTTATCACTCTTTTTTCCTATATTTTTAAGTAGAATTATTATAGGTAATATAATATCAGAAGAAATTACTTATTGCTTGCACATCGGAGATGAGAT
This sequence comes from Salticus scenicus, assembly GCA_963930645.1. Lineage (NCBI taxonomy): Eukaryota > Metazoa > Arthropoda > Arachnida > Araneae > Salticidae > Salticus > Salticus scenicus. The sequence goes on along the minus strand of OZ005649.1, from coordinate 363,189,309 downwards.
ACATTCAAAGGTGACGTGTTTTTCTCAAATAAGCTGGGCTTAAGTGAGGTTGTTTGCTGATCAGTGGAAAGTTTTAAATGTTCGTGAAAGAAAATTCTCCCCAAATGATATAACTATAGTATCTCCCCACAACTGGGGGCCGCGGTAGCCCAGTCGGTAGAGCGCCGGCCTCGTAATTGGAAGATTGCGGGTTCGGTACTCGAGCCGGCCAAACACCGTCGTGTACACTAATGGTGGCTGGTGCACGTAAAATCTGTCGTAGCCGCAATATCCTCCATGCTCCATTCAAAAATTATACCTCTGGGGGTCACCGCAGCGGGAGAGCAACTGTTATATTTATTTGATAGGTAGTGTGAATTCTTTCTTCATAATAGCAGTGAAGATAATCAGAAGAAGAAGAAGAAGCGTTATGTCGCAAAAATACCACAGGCAAGCGAAATCTTTATTGCAATCATTTAATATAATTCCAAGTCATCATATGTCTTGCAATTTCAATAACACATAAATTCCTTTGAAGAAATTGACAGTACAAATAGTCACTCGAAACATCCAGAATAAAGTTTTTTATGTATAATATATGGAAGGATGAGTATGAATTAACATTACAGGGACGGGATGGACACGGGGAGAGAAGTAAAATCAAGAGACGTCTTTATAGGAACAGCGAAGAGGCAGAAGTGATGAAATTGTTGTCTGGATACATTACACAAAACCACATAAAAATGAAGCCAAGACAACACCCAACTTTTTCAGTTACAGCTAATTTAGTGTAACTTTTTAAAATATATTGCCGATTGATTTCTTAGCCAAAAATCCGTTATCAGTTCGTGAGAATCTGGCAAACCAACCTTAATTATTGACCACAAGAATTTTATCGTTAAATTTTTATTCATAAACCTTAGTCTAAAAAGAATACGCGATTTCTATTTATAAGTAACAGATGTGAGATCTGTTCAATGTTCAAAAATGACATCAGGAAACATTTTATTCTGTTTTATTTAATTGAGATGAAACGAATTGTTCTCCACAGAACTAAGCGATTGAAAGCTCATCTCTTGCTTTTATTTTTATTTATTTTTTTTTTTAATTAAAGAAATAGAGATATAATGTTTTGCTCTTTTGGAATAAAGGAATGAAACCGCAATTATTAACTCGCTTTTTATACAGATAGAAAATGAACTGGGAAAGAATTAAATTTATCAGAAATGTAATACATAATTTAGAATATGTGATTTTCGATATCACATATTTCTCCCCTTCGTCTGAAAAAGAAAGAGGTGTTGCCCAGGGTTATCATATACAACATATATTCTACATATAGAACAGAAAAATTATATATATGTATAAGATATCAAAAAAAATATATGTAAACAGTTGTACAACTTAGTATGAAATATATAGAGTAGCTACCATTACAATTTTTTTTTTTTTTTTTTTTAATATGTGCACATTTTCATTCATGTCCATGAGAATATTCTTCAGTCATCTTATTTTTACTTCCATTACCCTACTACCGTAGGTAATGGAAGTATTGTATTCGGTCCGAAAATTCGATATCGGGTTTTCACCTGATTTACACGTTTTAAGGTCCCCTGAGTCCAAAAAAGTGGTTTTTGGCAATTGGTCAGTGTGTATGTATGTGTGTGTGTGTGTGTATGTATGTGGAGAATCTTCTGGCTATTATAGCTCAGAAACTAATAAAGATAGAGCTACGAAACTTTAGAATTGAAATACGTCTGGTGTACAGATGAAATTTCCAAATTTTGGTGAAAATTGAAAAACCGGAAGTGGGACATCGGAAACCGGAAGTTGGACCGTAAGTCCGTATCTCAAAAACGGCTCTAACGATTTTCTTCAAACTTGCTATATAAACACTCTATTAGATGTCCTTTCGAATGATATAGTTGGTTAGTTCAGGAAAATTGATAGGCGTCCTGTATAAATAGCTCAATTTCAGGTCTTGCAAGCGCGTTCCTTTAAAAACGGCTGTACGGATTTTTTTCAAACTCGCCATATTAACTCACTTTTAAATATCCTTTTGTATGTAATTATTGTTTTCCAGCCAATAATTGATTTTTTGTAAAAGTTTGTATCTCAAAAATGGCTCTAACGATTTTCTCTTTAGGTCACTTTTATGTTTTCTGATCACATTACCTCTCAAAAATGCATATAATACGTGTAATAGTGGATAATGGAAGTCGTGTGGATGTTTCACACCAGATTTTTCTTAAATACATGCTTCATAGTCCACTGCATATACGATTTGTTGATATATCTATGTGAATCACTGTCAGTCACAATGAAAAAGCAGTAATATTGTATATCATGTATTTTTCTAACTATTTCTTCTGCTAAATTCATAACTATACTTTGTTTGCAAACATAATAGTACTTTGTGGAAATAGTATTCATTACAATAGAAAATAATATATATAAATGCAAAAATGAAATATAAAGAAACAAAATTATCTAAAACTAAATATACAATACACCAAATGATGTGTAAGAAACATCAGAAAAAAATTGTCAAAATAAAAATATGAAAAAAAATATGATGTGTGAATAACACCATAAAATATAAGCAAAAATGTGTTTTGGCCAATTCCAGCCAGGGAAGCTGTTCAATTGTGTTAGGCATCCACCGTAACACGAACAACCCACCTTACTCTTGTGTGAAACACAAGTATATGACTCAGGCTTAGGGCCTTCGTCCTAGATCAATAGGGCATGTAAAAAACAGCTCCACCACGCCATTACGAAAAATGCACGATCGGGAGCACCTCAAAAACAAGGACGGGAGATTTTCAAATGAATAAATAGAGAATTACTAGTTTAATAGCATACTAGAATTCTCAAAATTGGATGCTCTCAATTGAGTTGATGATTCTTGGGGCAATAATTTTGAACGAATCATCTTCTCAAGGAGGGATAATTATTTAAAAAAAATTAAAAAAAAGGTGTAGATTCAATGATTTGATATCTACAAAAATTATTAAAAAGCCATTCCAAGAAAATCGAGAGCATAAAAAAGTCACGATCGGTAATATTCACACATTGACACATTTATGGAAATACATGTTGCTAGCATTGCAAAACGTTCAGATTATTCAAAAATGTGAAAATTCAAAAATTTTAAATGATATATTATAACATTATGTGTTCAATGAAATGGCATAAGATATTATTATTTTTTTTTATTTATGAACTTATTTATTTATTTTTGAATACTAAACAAAGTGTAATTTAAGTGTTTTTGACAAGTATCTAAGATGCAAATGTATGTAAATTGTAATTCTTATGTTCTTAAATAAATGTTAATATAACATAAGAGTATATTTTTATAATTTTGTCATAATTCCTTTTTTTTTTTTTTTTTAGAAAATATGTCAAATATATCGATTTGAATAAAAGAATATGCAACATTTTAGAGTAATACTGTTATGTCAATTGCACCCTTGAACATGCAAAAAGTGGGCCAGCCAATAATGGCATGCAATGATGCAGTAAGCACAACAAAGTTCCCTTGGCCACCGGGAATTGCAGCAAAATATTTACATATTCCTTTTTTTTTTTTTTTTTTTTTTAACTATGTAATATAAATGCTGTTAAGAATATCTTTTGAGAAACTGATATATTGATTGTAAAATAAAATTTCAAATTATAAATATTAAATAAATAAAGTATAAAAGTCATTTATGAGTATATGATTTTTATGACAATAAGTTTACCCCCGCAGTGGTACCCCTGCAATGGTAACTCGTTCCACTTTTTTTTTTTTTTTTTTTTTTTTTAAGGATTTGCCTTATTTTTCCTTGGACGCAAATTATATGTGTGTAGATTTTGGAATAGCATTGAAATTATTTGGTGTGCATTTTTGTCTTGGACGTAGATTATATGAGTGTGTAGGTGTTGATATGTTTTGAAAAGTGTTTTGATCATTTGTAGCACAGTTATCAACTAAATGTGTGTTTCTGGGTGGAGCTAGCAACAGTCTATCCACATGTACCTTAAATGCAGACTCATCAGGGTAGTTTATTCTTTTTATTGAAAATACAACTGGTGAATGCTTTTTAAATACAATAAAAGGACCATGATATTTAAGTCTAAATCTGTCAGTAGATTTTAAATATACTATATCTTTTTCGAAAATGTTTCTTAACTTTGTTTTTCTTTGATAATAGTTATAGCTTCTTTCTTGAGACATTTTAATATTACTGTAAGCTTTATGATAAATTTTATCGAGGTCATGCATTAGTTTATAAACATCAACATTTCTATCAAGGAATGGTTGGTTGCACTGAGAATCATATGTATCAAAAATTAACGATAATTCTCTGCCAAAGTGTAGAAAATTTGGTGAAAATTGTGTAGACGAATGTTTTGATCCATTATACAAAGATTTATGAATATTGATAGCATTTACAAATGTGTGTCCTTCTTGTAGGAGTGTTTTTATGGAATATTTTATACTTTTGTTTATTCTTTCAGAAATAGCGTTGCTTTGTGGATGAGCAACAGAAGAGTGTAAAATTTTGATAATTGTTATAAACATGTGACGTGAATTGGGGTCCAAGATCTGAAAGAATTACAGATGGACGACCATGTGTGGATATGTAAGAAAATAAACATTTAACAACTTTTTGTGCAGATGTATCCGTTAAGGGATAAAGTCTTGAGAAATGGTCAATTACGGTCAATATGGATTGACCATTTTCGAAAGGACCTAACAAATCAGTAGATATAGTATGTCCAGGAAATTTCGGTGTGTAGGTTGGCTGTAAAGGTGCATTAAGTATACGATGATGTTTTGATTGTAAACAATTTATACAAGATGTAACAAAATTTAATGTGTCGTTGTACATTCCTCTCCAAAAAAATCTAGATGATAAAAATTCGTAAGTTTTTGTAAATCCGAAGTGTGATAAATGAGAAATAGTTAATGTCTTAGCTTTTAATTTTTCTGGCACAACAATACAGTAAGTATATGTGTCATTGCAAGTGTCATACTTTTTTATCATTAGAACTTTAGTATCAGGATGTATAAAAAAATTAGAAAACTTTTTAGATGATCCTTTTCTTAAAATTTCATTATAGATAGGAGATAATTTATCATCCTTTTTCTGTTCAAACACAAAAGTGTTATTTGATATTTCCAGGAGGGGATCTTTATTGCCATTTTGGCCAGAAATAAGAAAGTTTAATTGATAATTATTTTTACCTTTTTCATAATTTTCATGACCATTTGTACTCACCTTATCAGGATCATTTTGAATGACAGGAAGATTTTCTTCAAAAACAATCTTCGAATTAGTAGAAAGGTTTTCTTGATTTTCATCTAAGTTACATCTGGACAAATAATCAGCTAAAATATTGCTAGAACCAGGAATATGTTCAAAAGAATAAGAATATTCAGAAAGGTCCATAAGCCATCTAGTGGTAATGTCTGCAGGATTTGTTGTTTTCTTATATTTTTTTAAAGGTGCGCTGTCCGAAAGAATTACAAAATTTCGATTATATAAATAGTATTTAAATGCAAGTACAGATCTGTGTATGGCCATTAATTCTAGTTTCAATGAAGAATATTTTTGTTCAGAGGGTTTTAATGATTTTGAAAAATATGCAATGGGTCTATCGCCAAATTTTTGCACAAGTACACCTGAAATTGCAACTTTTGATGCGTCTGTGTTTACGAAAAATTTTTTGTTCCAGTCAAGTAATCTAACAATTGGAGGTTTGAAAAATAATTGTTGCAATTTTTCAAAAATTTCTTGATGTTTCTGTGTCCACTTAAAGGTGACTTTAGGTTTGGTTAAGTCAATTAATGGCTGGACGATTTGAGAAAAAGTTGGTAATAATGATTTATAATAAGTAGCAAGTCCTAAAAATCTTTTCACCTGTTTTTTAGTAGTTGGTACAGGAAATGAATTAATTTTAATAATATTAGCCTGCACCGGAGAAATTGTATGATTTTGAATGTGAAAACCTAAATAATCTACTTCTGTTTTGTGAAATGAACATTTGTTAGGAGTTAAAGTTAAATTGTACTTTTTTAAAACATCGAATATTTTCCTTAATTTAAACATTGTTTCTTCAAAAGAGTTAGCCCCTAAAATTAAGTCATCTTGATAGGACTAGATTCCATCTTCCTGAATTTCATATAAAAGACTGTCCATAAGTGATTGAAAAATAGAGCTAGCTGTTTTAAGACCAAAACATAAACGTTTATATTTATATGAACCAAACATTGAAGTAAAAGTAACATAATCTTGAAATTTTTCCGGTAAATCAATTTGATGATATGCTTGTTAAAAATCTAATGACGTAAAATATTTATATGATGATAAATTTGAAATAATAGTTTGAATTTTTGGTAAAGGGTAAGAAGAACCCTGAATTACCGTGTTTAGCATTCTTAGATCTAAAGCTAGTCTGAATCTTTGTTTTCCTGAACCATCCGGTTTCTTTTTTACCAAAAGGATGGGACAGGCCCATTCGGAACAACTACGCTCAATGATATTAGCATCTGCAAGTTCTCTAATTTGATTGAGAGCTTCGTTTTGCAGAGCTTGAGGTATTGGGAAAGGAAGAGTTTTTATTGGAAAATCATTTGAGAGCTTTAAATTTGGAATAACTTTATCAGTATGTCCTAAGGTTGCTAAAGATTTTGAAAAAACAGCAAAATTTTCGAATGGTAATTTTTGCAACTGCTCTTTTTCTTCTTTACATAAGTGATCAAGTTTAAAGTCAGAATGAGTTAAATCTGTTTTTCTTTTGTTTAAAATTTGTTCAGATGGTTGAATTAAATTGACAGAGTGTTCAGTTTTGTTTTTAAATTCCGTGTGATTGCCATCATTCAAAATAATTTCACTTACATCAAAATTTTTGATTTGTTGAACCAAAGCAATTTTACCTATATTCATGTTTTTGTTAAGATGAACACTCTTTTCAGAATTATTTGATACATAAATCTGGAAATTATAAATTTCTTTTATATGATTTTTCCTATTGTAACTTTTTTGGAAGTCCTTAAATGATATAAGAGAATCGTAAAAATTTATCTGTTTATCTTCATTTCCCTCAAAAATATATTCATTAGGATCAGGTTTTAATTTAGTGAATACCTTAACTGCTTTTGTTTCATATGGGTTGAGAATACATTTAGAATGTAAATATGCAGGAATGCAATTTTTTTTATGTGCATGGTCAGTATGATTGTGATTACAAGTACCATCATCCTCCTCATTACAAGAGTAAAATGGAATTGATGTATCATTTATTTTTAGTAAGTCATGAGCAAAATCAATTTGGATGTTATTATGTTTAATGAAATCAATTCCAAGAATTCCTTGGAAGGACGAGGATGAAGGGATATCAACAATATAAAATGTATGGTGAAAATTCTTTTGTTCAATTTTAAAAGATGCACTTATACATGATGAGAAATTAACCTCAGAATTGACAGTCTTAATTGTAATATTAGAACCTTTTCTTTTATATTTCAAAGATGTTTTGATTTGATTAAACAATTTTTGTTAAAGTAGACTCAACGAACTGCCTGTGTCAATTAAAAAAATTATTTTTGACTGAGCCATCACTGCATTAATAAGTGGTAAGGAGGAAGCATTTTGATATACATTACAAATATATTTACTTCTTTGCTCGGTTTCTGTTTGAATAGCTACATTGTTTGAAATCGTAATGATAGAATTTGTTTGAGAAGCAACAGAATTAACTAGCCTACGATTTGTTAATTTTGGTATATCATTATTTTGCGTAGAAAATACTGGTGATTGTAGAGATTGAGAAATATTCTCACCAGTAGGAATAAATCTCCCTATCAGTTTAAATTCCTATCCTCTTTAAACTTTGTATTGTCTCGAAAATTTGCTTCAGAATTTTGTTGGTGTGAGTAGTGTCTATAATCTTGTTTTCTTAAATTTTGTCTCTTCCATCTGAAGCAATATTTAGCAGTTTGGCCATATTTCTCACAAATTTGGCAAATTCTAGAATTGAATTTATTTCTACTTTGTCTATTTTGGAAGAAAGTTCTTTTATTTTTAAAGTGTGTTTGATTATCAGCAAATCTGTGCATTTTTGGAGAATATTTTCTTCTCTTGTTTTGCAATTGATAGTTCTGCTTATCATGATAGTCTTTTTTATTATCCTGTGTACATGATAAGTTGTTAACTTGTTCAGTTAAAAAATTGATTTTCTCCAAAATTATGTTAGTGTTTGTGTCTGTGTTTTCTGTGTTTTTTGTCATATCCTCTGTCACATGAATCTCAAAGAGTTTTTGTGCAATATCAACAGCTTCTTTGTATTTATTAATACCTTCCTTTTGAAGCTTAATTCTAATGTTTGGTGGTATACACGAAATAAATTTAGAGAATTTTAGTGAATTCAATGCTTCCGTGTCATAAATATCAGGAAATGCTTTTGATGCGACACAATTTAACCTGTGTGCAAAATGTTTTGGCGACTCCGATTTTATCGTTGTGATGTTATTAAATGAATTAATGTTATATGTTGACGATGGTAAAGAAAAGAAATTAGTAAATTCTTTTTCGATAAATTCCAGATCAGTCGCATTATATAAAATTTCATTTTCTAACATGAATTTTTGTGCAGGACCGATCAATTTACTTTTTAGAATCAAAATGATTTCTTTAGATTTCATACCACCAATCTCTGCATACGATCTTAACTGATCAAAAAAGAATTTAAGAAAATTTGGATCCCCATCAAAAGTTGGCATCATAATATTGGTGGCCATTATTACTAAATAATTTAATTACCAAAATTGAAAACTGAATATTATTTATATATACTATATATTGAATATGTACTATATATATATATATATATATATATATAACTTTCACTACTAAAAGATAAAATTTAAAAAAAAGATTGCACAAAATATATTTTGGCTTGAATAATTTCTTTTTGGAAATATATTAAATATATATATATATATATATAAGATCAGTCATGGCAGAAATTAACTGTTATAAAATACATGTTGTGCAATAAATGTAATAAATCAATATAAATTATAAATGTATAACCCACAAAACTTTATAAAATATGTAAAATTTCTGTCGATTTATGATATAAAATGTATGCAACATATATATATACAAACGTTTGCTCAAATGGAAGTTGTATGAGCAATAACTATTTAAAGAAATGAGTAAATAATACTTATTATTACTATTACTACCACTACTATTATTATTTTTTTTCAATTATTTGAAAAAATATGAACAAAATTATATATATTGCATAAATAAATAATTTTATAAATTCAATTGTTAAATAACGGAACGAATGAATGTTATTGTAAAAAAAGATGATAAATATTAATTTTTCAATGTCATAATTTAATATTAAAAATATCAACATTTATATAACGTAAATTAAACCATATATTATATGAGCAAGTTACCTTATAACAAGCAATATTAGTATGAAAAGAAAATAAATGAAATGAAATACAGACATGTATTATAATGTTATTGTTATTATTTAAATACTCACAATGTTATATATATGTATTTTAACTATTTATTTCATGTATAGAAATTAAGAAATAGTTTACTTACTTAAACAGAAATATGTCTTTTCTTTTTCTTTTTTTTTTTTTTTATAATTAATACGTAGAATTATTATTTTATTTTATTTTATTTTAATATGTTGAGTTTTTTTTATAAATAGATATTTTAACGGTATTGTTGTTAGTATTGCGTCAATAGTAGTCACACTTAAAAAATTTGTAAATTCATACAAAATGTAATTTGAGGAAGCGGCTTATTATATGAGGAAGCGGACATTCACAACACTATAAATTGAAAACTTTTGTCGGTGGAATATCACAATAATAGTTCTTCTTCAAGCCTGATTTTTTTTAAAAAAAACGAACGGAATAGTCAGTATCGGACTGACGTTCAATAAACATTTTTTTTGAAGAATTTAATCACCTGCTGAAATAATTATCGAATGTCGACTAGAAACACCAAAGAAATTCTTTGCATTGATTTTAAATCAGCAGCACACATATGACAGGAATTCTGGAGAAATGTTGTCATGAAAATTGCATGAGGCGAGACAAACACTGAACACCACAGCAGGCAGAGAAGCAAACACATACGGACGACGACAACCACAATATGCTCCACCACTGCACAGAATAACGGGCCTCAAATAAGGAATCGGCAGAGACATCGGACAATCACAAGCCAAGCCAGACAGAAAACAGGAACAGGGACCTCTTGACAGGAACACCGACATTAGAGACATCACCAGCATAGGCAGTCCAACAAATAGAAGATAAAGTTCTTAAAACTGTTTCTATTATTGTTCCGAGAATATATATACATTTAAATAATATATAAAAGTTTTTACTCTGAAGAGTTAGCGCTTATAGGCGAAACAACTGCGGCAGATAAAGTAATAGTGAAAAGCAACACAGGCATAAAAATTTCAAGGTAGTTCAAAAGTGCATCCAAAAAAGAAAATTTTATAATGTTGCAGTTTTTTCTCCTCCCCGTGCCCATTTTTAAATTCTTGCATAAATTTTCTAAGATTTCGCCTGGTATGAAGCACCACATAATATGTTATATTTATTTGATAGGTAGTGTGAATTCTTTCTTCATAATAGCCGTGAAGATAATCAGAAGAAGAAGAAGAAGCGTTATGTCGCAAAAATACCACAGGCAAGCGAAATCTTTAATGCAATCATTTAATATAATTCCAAGTCATCATATGTCTTGCAATTTCAATAACACATAAATTCCTTTGAAGAAATTGACAGTACAAATAGTCACCCGAAACATCCAGAATAAAGTTTTTTATGTATAATATATGGAAGGATGAGTATGAATTAACATTACAGGGACGGAATGGACACGGGGAGAGAAGTAATCCAAAGGAACGTCTTTACAGCAACAGCGAAGAGGCAGAAGTGATGAAATTGTTGGCTGGATACATTACACAAAACCACATAAAAATGAAGCCAAGACAACACCCAACTTTTTCAGTTACAGCTAATTTAGTGTAACTTTTTAAAATATATTGGCGATTGATTTCTTAGCCAAAAATCCGTTATCAGTTCGTGAGAATCTGGCAAACCAACCTTAATTCTTGACCACAAGAATTTTATCGTTAAATTTTTATTCATAAACCTTAGTCTAAAAAGAATACGCGATTTCTATTTATAAGTAACAGATGTGAGATCTGTTCAATGTTCAAAAATGACATCAGGAAACATTTTATTCTGTTTTATTTAATTGAGATGAAACGAATTGTTCTCCACAGAACTAAGCGATTGAAAGCTCATCTCTTGCTTTTTTTTTAATTTTTTTTTTTTATTAAAGAAATAGAGATATAATGTTTTGCTCTTTTGGAATAAAGGAATGAAACCGTAATTATTAACTCGCTTTTTATACAGATAGAAAATGAATTGGGAAAAAATTAAATTTATCAGAAATGTAATACATAATTTAGAATATGTGATTTTCAATATCACAGCAACCCCTTCCGTGGAGGATCAAAATTGTGATGGCAAGTCTCCGGACCATCTCTACGGGTGTGTCCCAGACCGTCGCCAATTGCCCATCTGCGCAGCACTAGTGCGACATAAAACCTAACCATCCATCCATCCCCACAACTGGATTTGGCGATTTTTCTTTGGCGCCGTTTTGAACGATTATGATGTCGTTCTGGATTCTTTGCATTATAATATGGCAGCCTGCATGCTGTTTATTTTAAATTTATGATTCATGATTTAGCTCATGATTTTATCATTTACGATTTAGGATTTTTAAATTTATAATTTAGCCATAATCGCCAAAAATAAATCGACAAATCCAGTTGTGGGGAGATACTATAGTTGTTCCTTTGGTACACATGCTCATGAACTACACGGAATTAGTGTAGTTTTAGGTGTGTATTCCAGCTGTAGTTCGTGTACAGGGACACATCAAAAGCTTTTCTTATCATTACGGCCTATAGACAGAATTTGTATGTACCGCGATAGCGGCCGCAAAAATCTCCCGATTGATTTGCAAATTGGTATACATGTTCAGACTCTGTATGAAAATAGCTGAGCAATTTTTTATGTCTAGATTATTTATGGATCGGGAAACAGGGACACACCAAAGTTTTTCTTAACATTACGGCCTATGGGGTGAATTTCGTTTAAGCGAATTTTAACTTCGTTAATCTGTATTCAACGAAATGAAATTAGCGTACATTATTGAGATGCTTAAATTAACGTTTTCTGTAGAAAATAAATATGTGTGCTTAAGCTTCAAAATTAGTGTACAGAACCTTACAAAAGTATTCCGACAATGTTATGTAATCATCCAAATATTGTTAAATTTCGAACAATTATTCTTGAAAAACATACAATAAGTTGAAATGTTTTTACTGGTGTGGTGTTCTTTTACAGAAAAACGCAAAAGAATTTCATAACATTACAATCTATGGAAATTTTTTTTATCTAATCGCATTTTAACGTGTTTATGCTGCATTTACTGGAATTAACATATATTATAAACATATTTAAAAGCATGTTTTCTCGCTCTAAAAAAAAAAAAAAAAAAAAAACAGTTGCACTCCGGGGGTGCCGACAGAAGTGAAAACGTGAACAATTACGTGTGTATTTCTTGAATCGTCAGGAAATATTTTATTGTGCAGGAAATACTAAATTTTTTTTTATTTATTAATATAAACTACTACTACAAAAATAATATTACAATTTTATTTAATGCGCTAACTGCAATAGAGACAGTGTCCGGAGATAAGAGAAGTCATGTAGAGCCGCACCAGATTGGAAAAACGTGAGTCAAATGGCCGCTTTGGGATTTCTCACGGTTTTGTGAGGTCTAACTGCAACGTTTCTGGCTGCAATCTTTAAGAGGCAGTGGCCAGAGATGAGAGAAGTCGTGTAAAGCCGCACCAGACTGTAAAACCGTGAAAAAAATGGCGGCTTTGGCCTTTCTCATGGTTTTGTGAGGTCTAACTGCAATAGAGACAGTGTTCGGAGATAAAAGAAGTCGTGTAGAGTCGCACCAGATTGTAAAAACAAGAGAAAAATGGCGGCTTTCGGCCTTCTCACGGTTTAGTGAGGTCTAACTGGACGTTTCCGGCTGCAATCTTTAAGAGACAGTGGCCGGAGATGACAGATGTCGTGTAAAGTCGCACCAGATTGTGAAAACGTGAGAAAAATAGCGGCTTTGGCCTTTCTCATGGTTTTGTGAGGTCTAACTGCAAAAGAGACAGTGTCCGGAGATGAGAGAAGTCGTGTAGAGCCGCACCAGATTGTAAAAACGTGAGAAAAATGGCGGCTTTGGCGTTTCTCACAGTTTTGTGAGGTCTAACTGCAACGTTTCCGGCTGCAATCTTTAAGAGACAATTGCCGGAGATGAGAGAAGTCGTGTAAAGTCGCACCAGATTGCAAAAACTTGAGAAAAATGGCGGCTTTGGCCTTTATCACGGTTCTGTGAGGTCTAACTGGAAGGTTTCCGGCTGCAATCTTTAAGAGACAGTGGACGGAGATCAGAGAAGTCGTGTAGAGACGCACCAGATTGTAAAATCGTGAGAAAAATAGCGGCTTTAGCCTTTCTGACTGTTTTGTGAGGTCTAACTGCTAAAGAGACAGTGTCCGGAGATGAGAGAAGTCGTGTAGAGCCGCACCAGACTGTAAAAACGTGAGAAAAATGGAGGCTATGGCCTTTCTCACGGTTCTATGAAGTCTAACTGCAACGTTTCCGGCTGCAATCATTAGGAGACATTGTCCGGAGATAAAAGAAGTCGTGTAGAGCTGCACCAGATTGTAAAAGCGTGAGAAAAGGGCGGCTTTGGCCTTTCTCACGGTTTTGTGAGGTCTAACTGCAAAAGAGACAGTGTCCGGAGATGAGAGAAGTCGTGTAGAGCCGCACCAGATTGTAAAAACGAGATAAAAATGGCGGCTTTGGACTTTCTCACGGTTTTGTGAGGTCTAACTGCAACGTTTCCGGCTGCAATCTTTAAGAGACAATTGCCGGGGATGAGAGAAGTCGTGTAAAGCCGCACCAGATTGCAAAAACGTGAGAAAAATGGAGGCTTTGGCCTTTATCACGGATCTGTGAGGTCTAACTGCAACGTTCACGGCTGCAATCTTTATGAGACAGTGGTCGGAGATGAGAGAAGTCGTGTAGAGACGCACCAGATTGTAAAATCGTGAGAAAATTGCGGCTTTGGTCTTTCTCACGGTTCTGTGAAGTCTAACTGCAACGTTTCCGGCTGCAATCATTAAGAGACAGTGTCCGGAGTTGAGAGAGGTGGTGTAGAGCTGCACCAGATTGTAAAAACGTGAGAAAAGGGCGGCTTTGGCCTTTCTCACGGTTTTGTAAGGTCTAACTGTAAAAGAGACAGTGTCCGGTGATGAGAGAAGTCGTGTAGAGCCGCACCAGATTGTAAAAACGTGATAAAAATGGCGGCTTTGGACTTTTTACGGTTTTGTGAGGTCTAACTGCAACGTTTCCGGCTGCAATCATTAAGAGACAATTGCCGGAGATGAGAGAAGTCGTGTAAAGCCGCACCAGATTGCAAAAACTTGAGAAAAATGACGGCTTTGGCCTTTATTACGATTCTGTGAGATCTAACTGCAAGGTTTCCGGCTGCAATCTTTAAGAGACAGTGTCCGGAGATGAGAGAAGTCGTGTAGAGCCGCACCAGATTGTAAAAACGTGAGAAAAATTGTGGCTTTGGCTTTTCTCATGCTTTTGTGAGGTCTAACTGCAATAGAGATAGTGTCCGGAGATGAGAGAAGTCGTGTAGAGCCGCACCAGATTGTAAAAACGTGAGAAAAATGGCGGCTTTGGCCTTTCTCATGCTTTTGTGAGGTCTAACTTCAATAGAGATAGTGTCCGGAGATGAGAGAAGTCGTGTAGAGCTGCACCAGATTGTAAAAACGTGAAAAAAATGGCGGCTTTGGCCTTTCTCATGGTTTTGTGAGGTCTAACTGCAACGTTTCCGGCTGCAATCTTTAAGAGACAATTGCCGGAGATGAGAGAAGTCGTGTAAAGCCGCACCAGATTGCAAAAACTTGTGAAAAATGGCGGCTTTAGCCTTTATCACGGTTCTGTCAGGTCTAACTGGAAGGTTTCCGACTGTAATATTTAAGAGACAGTGGCCGGAGATGAGGGAAGTCGTGTAAAACCGCACCAGATTGCAAAAACGTGAGAAAAATGGTGGCTTTGGCCTTTATCACTGTTTTGTGAGGTCTAACTGGAACGTTTCCGGCTGCAATCTTTAAGAGACAATTGCCGGAGATGAGAGAAGTCGTGTAAAGCTGCACCAGATTGCAAAAACTTGAGAAAAATGATGGCTTTGGCCTTTATCACGGCTCTGTGAGGTCTGACTGGAAGGTTTCCGGCTGCAATCATTAAGAGACAGTGTCCGGAGATGAGAGAAGTCGTGTAGAGCCGCACCAGATTGTAAAAACGTGATAAAAATGGCGGCTTTGGACTTTTTACGGTTTTGTGAGGTCTAACTGCAACGTTTCCGGCTGCAATCTTTAAGAGACAATTGCCGGAGATGAGAGAAGTCGTGTAAAGCCGCACCAGATTGCAAAAACTTGAGAAAAATGACGGCTTTGGCCTTTATCACGGTTCTGTGAGGTCTAACTGGAAGGTTTCCGGCTGCAATCTTTAAGAGACAGTGTCCGGAGGTGAGAGAAGTCGTGTAGAGCCGCACCAGATTATGAAAACGTGAGAAAAATGGCGGCTTTGGCTTTTCTCATGCTTTTGTGAGGTCTAACTGCAATGGAGATAGTGTCCGGAGATGAGAGAAGTCGTGTAGAGCCGCACCAGATTGTAAAAACGTGAGAAAAATGGCGGCTTTGGCCTTTCTCATGCTTTTGTGAGGTCTAACTTCAATAGAGATAGTGTCCGGAGATGAGAGAAGACGTGTAGAGCCGCAGCAGATTGTAAAAACGTGAGAAAAATGGCGGCTTTGGCCTTTCTGACGGTTTTATGAGGTCTAACTACAATAGAGGCAGTGTCCGGAGATGAGAGAAGTCATGTAGAGCTGCACCAGATTGTAAAAACGTGAGAAAAATGGCGGCTTTGGCCTTTCTCACGGTTTTGTGAGGTCTAACTGCAACGTTTCCGGCTGCAATCTTTAAGAGACAATTGCCGGAGAAGACAGAAGTCGTGTAAAGCCGCACCAGATTGCAAAAACTTGTGAAAAATGGCGGCTTTGGCCTTTATCACGGTTCTGTCATGTCTAACTGGAAGGTTTCCGGCTGTAATCTTTAAGAGACAGTGGCCGGAGATGAGAGAAGTCGTGTAAAACCGCACCAGATTGCAAAAACGTGAAAAAAATGGTGGCTTTGGCCTTTATCACTGTTTTGTGAGGTCTAACTGGAACGTTTCCGGCTGTATTCTTTAAGAGACAGTGTCCGGAGATGAGAGAAGTCGTGTAGAGCTGCACCAGATTGTAAAAACGTGAGAAAAATGGCGACTTTGGCCTTTCTGACTGTTTTGTGAGGTCTAACTGCTATAGAGACAGTGTCCGGAGATGAGAGAAGTCGTGTAGCGCCGCACCAGATTGTAAAAAGAGAGAAAAATGGAGGCTTTTGCCTTTATCACGGTTTTGTGAGGTCTAACTGCAACGTTTCCGGCTGCAATCTTTAAAGACAGTGTACGGAGATGAGAGAAGTAGTGTAAAGCCGCACCAGATTGCGAAAACGTGAGAAAAATCACGGCTTTGGCCTTTATCACGGTTCTGTGAGGTCTAACTACAACGTTTCCGGCTGGAATCTTTAAGAGAGAGTGGTCTGAGATGAGAGAAGTCGTGTAGAGCGGCACCAGATTGTAAAAACGCGAGAAAATGGCGGCTTTGGTCTTTCTTACGGTTCTGTGAAGTGTAACTGCAACGTTTCCAGCTGCAATCATTAAGAGACAGTGTCCGGAGATGAGTGAAGTCGTGTAGAGCTGCACCAGATTGTATAAACGTAAGAAAAAGGGCGGCTTTGGCCTTTCTCACGGTTTTATGAGGTCTAACTGCAATAGAGACAGTGTCCGGAGATGAGAGAAGTCGTGTAGAGCCGCACGAGGTTGTAAAAACGTGAGAAAAATGGCGGCTTTGGTCTTTCTCACTGTTTTGTGAGGTCTAACTGCAACGTTTCCGGCTGCAATCTTTAAGAGACAGTGGTCGGAGATGAGAGAAGTCGTGTAGAGCCGCACCAGATTGTAAAAACTTGAGAATTGAAGGCTTTGGTCTTTCTCACGGTTCTGTGAGGTCTAACTGCAACGTTTCATGCTGCAATCATTAAGAGACAGTGTCCGGAGATGAGAGAAGTCGTGTAGAGCTGCACCAGATTGTAAAAACGTGAGAAAAAGGGCGGCTTTGGCCTTTCTCACGGTTTTGTGTGGTCTAACTGCAACGTTTTCGCCTGCAATCTTTAAGAGACTTTGGCCGAAGATGAGAAGTCGTGTAATGCCGCACCAGATTGCAAAAACGTGAGAAAAATGGCGGCTTTGGCCTTTGTCACTGTTTTGTGAGGTCTAACTGAAACGTTTCCGGCTGCAATCTTTAAGAGACAGTGGTCGGAGATGAGAGAAGCCGTGTAGACCCGCACCAGATTGTAAAAACGTGAGTAATGAAGGCTTTGGTCTTTCTCACGGTTCTGTGAGGTCTAACTGCAACGTTTCAGGCTGCAATCATTAAGAGACAGTGTCCGGAGATGAGAGAAGTCGTGTAGAGCTGCACGAGATTCTAAAAACGTGAGAAAAGGGCGGCTTTTGTCTTTTTCACGGTTTTGTGAGGTCTAACTGCAAAAGAGACAGTGTCCGGAGATGAGAGAAGTCGTGTAGTGCCGCACCAGATTGTAAAAACGTGAGAAAAATGGCGGCTTTGGCCCTTCTCACGGTTTTGTGAGGTCTAACTGCAACGTTTCCGGCTGCAATCTTTAACAGACAGTGGCCGGAGATGAGAGAAGTCGTGTAAAGCCGCACCAGATTGCAAAAACGTGAGGAAAATGGCGGCTTTGGCCTTTATCACGGTTTTTGAGGTCTACCTGGAACGTTTCCGGCTGCAATCTTTAAGAGACAGTGTCCGGAGATGAGAGAAGTCGTGTAGAGCCGCACCAGATTGTAAAAACGTGAGAAAAATGGCGGCTTTGGCCTTTCTCACTGTTTTGTGAGGTCTATCTGCTATAGAGACAGTGTCAGGAGATGGTAGAAATCGTGTAGAGCCGCACCAGATTGTAAAAAGGTGAGAAAAATGGAGGCTTTGGTCTTTCTCACGGTTCTGCGAAGCCTAACTGCAACGTTTCCGGCTGCAATCTTTAAGAGACAGTGTCCGGCGATGAGAGAAGTCGTGTAGAGCCGCACCAGATTTCAAAACAATTTACAGTATATAATTATTAACACTTCACATTAGCAAGTTAATTGTATGATACATTATTTGTATCATACAAGGATGGAAAGCGTTTGCTGACGATGACACGAGTTCAATGATTTTTGTTCACCCAAAAGTGCTCAATGCGCCAAGAAGTTTTCACTTCAAAAAAAAAAAAAAAAAAAAAAAGGTATGTATAAGCTAAATTTATTTACAGGACAACACAAAAGAATTCCGATGATATTCTGTAATCATTCAAATAATGTCAAATTAGGTGCAAATATAAGTGAGTTATAACTAATTAGGTGAATGATTTTTAGTGATGTATATAATAACGGTGGTTCCTTTTGAGAAACACACAAAAATATATCGTACCATTATGGTCTATAGACGGTATGTATTAAAAATATATTTTAACATGGTTACACTAAGTATAATGAAATGTTATTAGAATGTTTAAAAGCATGTTTTTCTACGTAAATATTTGGGATAGAATTGATAATTAGTTTAGAGGGTTACACAAAATAATTCTGGTTATGTAGTCTTTTTGCATGAAATTTGATACAACTTTTTATTATTTACAAGAAATTAATAGAAGACTATTACTAGGAAAATATATAAATGTTCATATCTAGAGAGATAGATATAGATAGAGGGTACAACTATAGTGACTCCCCACAGCTGAATTTGTCGATTTTTCTTTGGCGCCGATTTGAACGATAACGATGTTGTTCTGGACTGTTTACGATATAATATGGCAGCCTGCATGCTGTTTATTTTGGATCTATGATTTTATGATTTATAATTTAGCTTATGATTTTATCATTTACGATTTTTAGATTTACGATTTAGCCATAATCGCCAAATTCAGCTGTGGGGAGATGCTATAGTTGTTCCAGAGAGAGATATATAGCAGAAATTTGAAGTGGGTGGTAGTCCCCGTCAGAAATGTATCTTTCTATGTAGCGAGTCGTCATATATATGTATACATATACACTGGTTCTCATAATTATAAGGACACCCGTTTTTCTATATTAACTAAACACTGAACACTATTATTTAAACAAATATATTTTTTATTAATTTGAATTTCATTAATAGACGATATATAAAACGTTTTATCGTTTTTCTATCTTAAAAAACTTTAAATACGGTCAAAAAAAAGTATTTTTCAGGTGTTCACACTTATATAGACAGCTCGAATCTTAGTATATTTTTTTTTTTTTCAATTATTCTTTAAATTAATATTTTTTTGGGTCTCTTTTTTAGGGTGAAACAGTCAAACATTCTCTCTGGTATATATATTTTTTAATATTCAGTTTCAATACCATTTCATACAGCATAGATGATATTCTGAATACGTTTAAACTATTTAAAATTGCTTTCTACTTGCATGCACTTCTCTTATATAAGTTAAGGTTTTTTCAACTTTTAGGCCACGGGAAAGGCAACAATACAGAAGTTTCTTTCTTCAAACTATTTCCTATTGCTCTAGAATTGAGCAAAAATGTAAATCTTGTTGAAAAAAATATTATTACCCCCCAAAATCTAACAAAAATCTGAGAATTCCAAGTATAAAATTTGCGATATTCTCTCGATGTTCATAATAATAGAAAAAAATACTAAATTCATTCTGCCTTCAGTAGAAACAGCTCTCCAGAGCACCATAGATCCACCTTTAAAATGCCCGATTCATATCTGCCTTTAAAAAATCTGCTCTGTCTTTCGCTATCTTCAGATAGTGCCAGTAACTATTAAAACCATTTGAGTAATCAAGAATAAAATGTTTTTCATCCGAAAATGCAACATTTTACCATTTAATATTGTTTTTATTCAACTTTAAATCAGACGTTCTTTCCCCCATTAAATACTTATTGATTATTACAGGTTTTTTATTCATTTTAACATATTATGAATTATTTTAAACATGCATAAATGTGGACCCCAACCTTTCGTTAACTAGTTGGTATAGGTGGACTCTGCTCAGTTCCCCACCATATTTATGTTCTCATAAATTTCTAGTGCGAGACATTATAATCATGTTAAAAAAAATGAATTTGACCAAAGCTTGATACAGTGACAGAACGAAATCCCCGCCTAATAGGCTATCCACCGTTCACTTCGATGTATTTATCTTATTCTAATCTATTAATTTATTTTATCAGGGTCAATTCCGTTGTTTAGTTTTCATGCTACTATTTCCAATGCAACAATCCTCAAAATTCATATTTATATGAAAAATTTACAATTTCGCTATATTGATAAAATCGTAAATTACGAATAATTTACGAAATTTTCCTATTAGAATATTTGTATTCAATCATGTTCAAACAAATATCATAAATGTAATTTTGAAGTTGTCTAATGCATTTATGATCCTCAAAATGGAAGTTTATGCTCAATTTTGCCTTATTCTGACATGTTAAGTAAATCGTAAATTCCAAATAACTTACGAATTTTTTAAATTGGAAAAATCATAGCCTATGATATTCATGCCAGTATCCTAAATAATATTTCGAAAGTGGTTTGACATCTTTACAATGAAAATATCACTCAAGATTGACGTTTATGTGAAATTTTGCTCTAATCTGCCATGTTAAGAAATTCGTAAATTTCCAATAACTTACGAAATTTTTATTTTTGAAAATTCATAGTCATTAATATTCATGCCAGTGTTCTAAATAATATTTCAAAAGTAGTCTGACATTTTTACGATGAAAATATCGCTAAAAATTGACGTTTATGTGAAATTTTGCCCTATACTGCCATGTTAAGAAATTCGTAAATTTCCAATAACTTGCGAAATTTTCAAAGTAGCATACTTATAGTTATTGATGTTCATTCCGGCATCAAAACGGATGTTAAATATACGTATAAACATAGCATGAAATATTGCTTTAAATAATCTAAAACTTGCAATAAAAGGTAAATCTTTATTATAGGAACCTATAGGTAACTTTTAAATTTTTGTTGTCACCTTTGGCGATGAATCAAAATGGCTGTCGCAATTGCATTCATGGCGAGAAGTGTTCAAGCTACTTCGGTGACAAATTTCAAACTTCGCCAAGGGGGTCCTATACTGTAGCTTTTCCCAATAATAAAATGTATTGAGCAGATTTAATATCTGTTGGTTTTACGAAAAAAAAAAAATCACCAAAAAAATCATTCTTTTCTTAATGACATATATTAAAAGAGTAATCAATAATATGAAAAAACTAGTTGGCATAGGTGGACTCTGCTCAGTTCCCCACCATATTTATGGTCTCATAAATTTCTAGTGCGAGACATATTATAATCATGTTAAAAAAAATGAATTTGACCAAAGCTTGATACAGTGACAGAAAGAAATCCCCGCCTAATAGGCTATCCATCGTTCACTTCGATATATTTATCTTATTCTAATCTATTAATTTATTTTATCAGGGTCAATTCCATTGTTTATGTTTCATGTTACTATTTCCAATGCAATAATCCTCAAAATTCATATTTATATGAAAAAATTACAATTTCGCTATGTTGATAATATCGTAAATTACGAATAATTTACGAAATTTTCCTATTAGAATATTTGTATTCAATCATGTTCAAAAACATATCATAAATGTAATTTTGAAGTTGTCTAATGTATTTATGATCCTCAAAATGAAAGTTTATGCTCAATTATGCCTTATTCTGACATGTTAAGTAAATCGCAAATTCCAAATAACTTACGAATTTTTTAAATTGGAAAAATCATAGCCTATGATATTCATGCCAGTATCCTAAATAATATTTCGAAAGTGGTTTGACATCTTTACGATGGAAATATCCCTCAAAATAGACGTTTATGTGAAATTTTCTCTATTCTGCCATGTTAAGAAATTCGTAAATTTCCAATAACTTACGAAATTTTTATATTTGAAAATTCATAGTCATTAATATTCATGACAGTGTCCTAAATAATATTTCAAAAGTAGTCTGACATCTTTACGATGAAAATATCGCTCAAAATTGACGTTTATGTGAAATTTTGCCCTATACTGCCATGTTAAGAAATTCGTAAATTTCCAATAACTTGCGAAATTTTCAAAGTAGCATACTTATAGTTATTGATGTTCATTCCGGCATCAGAACGGATATTTTAAAACTGGTCTGACATTTTTACAGTAAAAAGTTTCCATTTAATGCATGTTTAAGTGAATTTTTGTCCTATTCTTCCATGTTAAGAAAATCGTAAATGTCTAATGACTTACGAAGTTTTTAAAATCGAATGTTGCAAATGAATAGGGTTCTTGCCAGTGTCGAAAGTAATATTTTAAAACTGATCTGACCTCTCTGCGACAATTTGTTCTTGAGATATCGTGTACACAGACTAACAAACTAACGGATTAACAGACTAACAGACACCCTACAAATTTTGTCATTTTCGGATTCCTCACACCTGAAAACGTGTAGAAACGTCAAAAAACCGAGGTCGAAAATTTTCCCGATTATCTAAGTTCCCCATACCTATAGTATGATGGGGAACTAAAAATTACGAGTAAATTCATCAGCAGTCACTATGAGTAGAACAGTAAGAGGAATTATGAGTCTAGTCTTCGATCTCTGTAAAACAACTCTGATTTTGCATCAGATCTCTCTCCTATCGAACCAGCAGTTCAACGTTTGATCATATTTCCTTCAGCTATTTTAGATCTTCGAATTTCATTAGAAATACGGCGGATTGAAATTATCCCTCCACTTAAAAAACACATTTATCATACTTCACTACATGAACGTTCTTTTTTTCGAGGAATTATCAGTAATGTCCGTCCAAGAAAAATTGAAGGCTTATATATGAATTAATCTAGCCCAGTAGCTAACGAATTCATATGTCAACTGTAATTTATCCGCTAGTAAGTTAAATAAAACGAAAAAATCTTGATTGTCCCTATAATTATGAACATCTAAAAACGTGGAGAAAAAAATATTTTCCATTATTACTTTCTTCTATATTCAATAGAAGAAAGTATTCGATTCGTAAAAATTTTCGACCTCGGGTTTTTGATGGATTTACACGTTTTGAGAGCTGTAGAATACGATTTGACCATTTTTAGAAAATGTCTGTCTGTCTGTGTGTGTGTGTGTGTGACAAAATTTTGTGCCAACTGTATCTAAGGAACTACTGCACAGAATTCCATACAAATTGGTATGTAGTTGCACCTTGACATAAGTTAGTGTCCATCAACTTTTGGAAAAAATTGTCTTACAGGTTGCGTTGCCATCCTGCTTTTTCTAAATTTTTAACATGGTGGTATAGGACAAATTTTTGCATAAATGTGCATAAAGAGAATTTTTTTTTTTTTTTTTTGTAATCATTATGAAATTTACAAGAATTATTTATAATAGGGATAGTCAACTGGGAAATTTTTTTTGTATGTGTAGGAGCCTCGCCACCCCCCCTGGGGGAGAAGTTCCCCCTCGAGGGGAGTAAATTTTCAAGATGGGTATCTTTCGAAAGGTCTCGTCAATACCTTTAAAACGAATGGTTGAACTATAAATCTGTGATAATTTAAAACAAAGTTATCGAATTTTTTTACTTTTAACAACAACAAAAAAAAAAATCGTATATATATATATTTTTTCTATTAACGAAATTTAACCAAACTTGGTACTTAGTTGGCCCCTGACATAAACTGGTGCTGATTAGATTTGGGGATCAGTTGCTCAACAGGTGGCGCTGTGATTGTATTTTTTCTAAATATTTAACATGGCAGTATAGGACAAAATTTCGTATAAATGTACATAAAGAGAGTTATTCTTAACCTGTGATTGTAAAATTAATATGAATTATTGATAATAGTAGTAGTTAATTAGGAAAATTTTTTTTGTGCATGTGGGTGCATTGCTCCCCCCCCCCCCCCGGTGTGTGTGTGTAGGGTTAAAACGAATGGTTGAACTATAAATATGTGATAATTTAAAACAAAGTTACCGATTTTTTTTACTTTTAAAGAAAAAAAACTTGGAAAAATAAATAGTATTTTTTTTTTTTTTTTTTTTTTTTAATATTGTTACTGGGTGAATTTGTATAGGAAAATATAGAAGAAAGTCTTGTGGTGGCCACAACATACTAGTTTTTTATTAATTTTGTTTCATATTTAAAAAATTATAGCAGTTTTGGTTTTTAGGTTTATGGTGCACTTAGTATAATCTTGTTCACAATTATTTTTACATTTATTTCAAAATATAAAGCGTCCTTATAAATATGAGAAGGAGTGTATATAATAAAGAGAGAGAGATGCATGTTAGGACTCACCCGAAGAGACAGAAAATGAAACACTTGTATTAGATTAGGGAGCAAACCAGTGTTACTGATGTTATTTCTAGAATTAAGTAAAAATGGAGCTGGGCTGGGCACTTCCAGAAGAAATTATGGAACAACTATAGTATTTCCCCACAGCTGAATTTGGCGATTATGGCTAAATCATAAATCATATAGCATAAATGATAAAATCATAAGCTAAATTATAAATCATAAATCCAAAATAAATAGCATGCAGGCTGCCATATTATATCGCAAACAGTTCAGAACGACATCGTTATCGTTCAAATCGGCGCCAAAGAAAAATCGCCAAATTCAGCTGTGGGGAAATACTATAGTTATACCGAAATTATGATACCTATCTTAAAAAGAATATATGACCAACATTTTCAGATTGCCCCCGAAAAGTTGAAACGAATTTGTTTTTAAATGACATTTTTAGCTTATGGCCCACGGTCTAATGTTTAATTTTGCTTTAATTATAAAATCTTTCAGATAAAGCTGATCGTTTTCTTCGCTAACGAGCAAAGCAAAACGATCACATTTCATGAATGTCATGGAACAACTATAGTGTTGGTCCACAAGTGCATTTGGCGATTTTTCTTTGGTGATTATGGCGAAATGCCATTTTTGCAAATGGTTGCGATGGATTCCAAGCGTAAACAAAAGCGTATTATGTATTGCAAAGAATCCAGAAAGGCATCGTTATCGGTCAAAACGGTGCAAAAGAAAAATCGCCAAATCAAGTTATGGACCAACTCTATAGTTGTACCATTTTTTTTTTAATGTACCTTTGTTGTAAGATAACATATAGATGCAGTTAAAATGCAGTGGAATTATTAAATAATAAAACGCAATATTTTTCATTGCATCCTGTTATTATGTTTTATTTCATGCATATTCTCTTTAGTTATTATTTTTATTCCATTAAAATAAAATGGAACGAATATGTATTAAGAAAATAACAAACTACTTACCTATTACAGTACAACAAAACTGCAATGTAATGTTTGCAGGTATTCTTTTCACCCGCTTTGCAGGAACATTCAACATCTTTAATGTCTCACATATTTTCATTATTTATTAAAGAACAATTAGTTGTCTGTGGGATTTTTCCTTCACAGCAGTGGATCTGAGGCAAACTGCTTCTATAATAACAATATTATCATCTTTCGATTTCACGCCGCACAAAATCAGATGATTGGAAACTAGTATTTGTTCAGCTGCGGTTAGGCATCTAATTCCGATCGAACTTTGAATAAACTGAAATATTTTTTTCCAAAGGCAATCGATAATCCATGTTTTGACGGCAGAAAAGTTATAGAACAAATAGCAAATAGCAACACAAACACAACAATAATAAATACACATGGCTATTATATTTACTAACATCAACAGTTGAAAAGTGCCATCTATCGATCATTACAAACGCGGATTGCAATCACTTCGTTTATCTATATATATATCTATAATGAAAATTTTGTCATCACGATAACTCCCGAAAAAATACTCCAAATTGAAGCAAATTTGGACAGTGAACTGATCTTATAAATATCTTGGATGAGTTCGTTAACCAAGTTGCTCCGACTTCTTGTTTTCAAGTGAATATTTCCACTTGAATATTTCAAAACCACATTGTAAAAAGTTTATTTAAAGCAAGATTTGCCTGAATTTTGATGTAAATATAGACCACATAAGGGTCTCAATGAACTTTATTAATGAACTTTTTCCACCATTTTTAATAAAGTGGCAGATATTTTAAGTTAAGCGGGGCCACTTGAAAATTTAAATTCACAATAACTTCTGAAATAATATTCCAAATCGAACCGAATTTGGACAGTGTCTTAACTTATCTTATAGATATATTAGATGAGTTTGTTAACCAAGTTGCTCCGCCATTTTGTTTTCAAGTGGAAACCACTTGAAAATTTCAAATTCCAATTGTAAAAAGCGTATTCCGAATTTGTTTGAATTTTGATGTATACATAGATTATATAAGTGTCTCAATTAACTTTATCTGCTATTTTTATTAAAGTGGCGGATATCTTAAGTTAAGAAGGGCCACTTGAAGTCAGGCTACCACTTGAAAATTTAAAACTACGATAACTTCCGAAATAATACTCCAAATCGAACCAAATTTGGACAGTGTCTTAACTTATCTTATGAATATCTTGGATGAGTTTCTTAACCAAGTTGCTCCACCATTTTATTTTCAAGTGCAGACCACTTGAAAATTTCAAATTCAAATTGTAAAAAGTGTATTCCGAATTTATTTGAATTTTGATGCATACATAGAGCATATAAGTGTCTCAATAAACTTTATTAATAAACTTTATCTGCCATTTTTAACAAAGTGCGGATGTTATAAACTAAGAAAGACAACTTGAAATTAGGCTACCACATGAAAATTTATAAACATAACTTTTTAAATTTTAATTCAATTCGAGCCAACAATGAATAGTGATCTTATCATATAATTATCTTGGATAAGTTCACTGGACAATTTGTTCCAACATCTTGTTTCCAAGTTGCATCCACTTGAAATCACACTGCCACTTGAAAATATGTCATCACGATAACTTTTAAAGTACTAAACTGATTCAAATAAAAGTTGAATAGTGAACTTATGGTACAATATCTTGGATAAGTTCACTTGGTGACTTGACCCGCAATTTTATTTCCAAGTGGCGGCCACTTGAAAATTTGTCAATATGGTAACTTTATTAATACTGAATCAATACGCATCAAATTTGGGTAATGGATTCATCATTCAAATATCTCAGATAAGTTCGCTGGTCATGTGACTCCGCTTTTTTTTTTCCCAAGTGTTGCCACTTGAAAATTTCTTATGACGATAATTTTTTAAATACTGATTTAATTTGAACTAGAGCTGGACAATGACTTTATCATACAATAGTATATTGGGTGATTTCGCTGGGCAAGTTGTTTCGCCATTTTGTTTCCAAGTAGCAGCCACTTAGACTGCCACTTGAAAATTTACCATAACAATACCTTTTGAAAAACTGCACTGATTCGAACCACAGTTTGATAGTGAACCCATGCTTCAAATATCTTGGATGTGTTTTCTGGACAATTATATTGTTTCCAAGTGACGGCCACTTGTAAATTTGTTATCACGGTAACTTTTGAAATACTTAATCAGTTCAAACCAAAGTTGAACTAGTATGTTGTGGCCACCACAAGACTTTCTTCTATATTTTCCTATACAAATTCACTCTGTAACAATATTAACAAAAAAAAAAAAAAAAAAAAAAAAAAGTTTTTTTTCTGTTTTTTTTTTTTTTTTTTTGTTAAAAGTAAAAAAAATCGATAACTTTGTTTTAAATTATCATATATTTATAGTTCAACCATTCGTTTTAAAGGTATTGACGAGACCTTTCGAAAGATACCCATCTTGAAAATTTACCCCACCCCGGGGGGTACTTCCCCCAGGGGGGGAAGCGATGCCCCCACATGCACAAATTTGTTTTCCTAATTAACTACTACTATTAGCAATATTTCATATTATTTTTACAATCACAGTTAAGAATAACTCTCATTATGTACATTTATACAAAATTTTGTCCTAAATACTACCATGTTAAAAATTTAGAAAAAATACGATCACAGCGTCTCCTGTTGTGCGATTGATCCCCAAATCTAATCAGCCCCGGTTTATGTCAGGGTCCAACTAAATACCAAGTTTGGTTAAATTTCGTTAAAAAAAAATAATAATAATATTTCTTTTTCTAAGTTTTTTTTCGTAAAAAGTAAAAAAAAATCGATAACTTTGTTTTAAATTATCACAGATTTATAGCACAACCATTCGTTTTAAAGGTATTGAAGAGACCTTTCGAAATATATCCATCTTGAAAATTTAATCCCCTCGAGGGGGACTTCCCCCCCCCCCCCCCAAGGGGGTTGACGAGGCTCCTACACATGCAAAAAAAAAAATTCCCAGTTGACTATCTCTATTATAAATAATTCTTGTAAATTTCATAATGATTACTAAAAAATAATTCTCCTGATGCACATTTATACAAAATTTTGTCCTATATCACCATGTTAAAAATTTAGAAAAAGCGGGATGGCAACGCAACCTGTAAGACGATTTTTACCAAAAGTTGATAGGCACTAATTTATGTCAAGGTGCAACTACATACCAATTTGTTTGAAATTCTGTGCAGTAGTTCCTGAGATACAGTTGCCACAAAAGTTTGTCACACACACACAGACAGACAGGCATTTTCTAAAAATGGCCAAATTGTGTTCTACAGCTCTCAAAATGTGTAAATCCATCAAAAACCCGAGGTCGAAAATTTTTACGAATCCAATGCTTTCTTCTATTGAATATAGAAGAAAGTAAAAGTGGATTATTCATTCAAACAGCTATGCTTTCGATGGGGAAGTTTATTTCCAAGTTGCGTCCACTTGACCACTACCTTTTGAGGCTTTGTTATCGAGATAACTTTGAAGTACTGAGTTTATTCAAACCAAAGTTGGACAGTGGACTTATTTTGCAAATATTGTTGCATACTTGGGGGTTCGTAAGTTGTCGGAGAATGAAAGGCGAAACTTGCAAAAGTTCAGTAGTTTACTTACAGAAAATTCCAGAAGAATACAGGTCGGTCCAACTTCAGTTTCACCAGTAAACACAGCTTAAATAACACCTGTCAACAGCAAATTCACAGTTCAAACTGTACAAGGCTCATTCAAAGAGGCTCAGAACTTCCTCAAAAGCCATGCAAATGTTTGGCGAAACTCAACTGCGACTGACTGACTTGGCATATTCGGCCAACTTTTATACCCCTTTATCGAACCCAGAAAAATTTAGAAATTTCACGTAACTCTTTCAGGGCCGTCGCTAGGTATGCTGCCGCCCTCAGGCAAGCTCCAGTTTGCCGCTCCTTTATATGCTGAAACTTTGCTTAGACGAAATTTTTATAACTCGAAATTTTCTGTCAGTTGAAGTTTTTATAATGGTAACTCCATTTTCCCTTCTTAGTCATTAAGACTTTGGTTACTTATGTACACTTAAATTTGGTTTAATGAAATTTAAGTGTACATAAGACCGTAACAAAATAAAATGTTTAAAAAATTCACGGTCTTCTTTTAGATCTATTCTAAAATTTTAGTATCCTCCCCACCCCCTTCACTTTCGCGTGTTGTCACATTTTTAAAACCTGCAATTTTAAGTAGACTAATTAAACATTGCATAAAAAATGGTTTCAAAATAAATTGATTTAGGCACACAAAACTTTACACAGGTTTGTAAAACAAATAGAAAATACATTGACGAATCTAATGGCCCACCAGCGGCCGAGTGGTTCGGCGCTCAAAGCTGGTTGATGAGAAGTGCCAGGTTCAATTCCAGGTCGAACTCACCCACCTAGTCGTTCATAGTTTTCTGTGGTTTTCTCCGAAACACACGTAAATACGGGTAGGACCCTTTAGAAAACCTCCCAATGAAGACATTCCACCCATATGCCTAGGACCCTAGCGTTGTCAACCGGCCTCAAAAATCCTACATCACTGTCGAATCTATTGAAAAGCATTTTTATTATTTTAAGCACAAAAATTCGAGTAATATGTTTTAAGGAAAGTTATCAACCGGTAAGTAATTATCCATTTCTAGGGTGAAAATGAAAGATTTCATCTATATTTATTGAAAACGTCATTTAACTAAAAGAAATTTTTTGTTAAATTTATTTTATGAAAAACTTTTGAAATTGATATCATGTAAAATATTAGCGGTATTGTTGTATTAAATTACTTGTTTTTATCCTTCATGTATTGGCAGATAGTAACATTACAGAATTTATAACGTTTTCCAATGATATCATTTTTTAAATTGCTCGTCTTAAGCTAAAAATTTAATTATGACATTTTTAGAGACTAATTTTGTAATAGGAATGCGTATAAATTGATTTCAATAAGGGGTTGGTAAATTTTACAGTTCGGGCGTAATGACATATAACATGTGTATAAAATTTCATCTCAGACGAATAAGGCGTTTGGACGCTATCGCATTAAAAAAAAATTAGGCCCATAGGTCATAGTGATAAAGAATTATTTTATTTGTGTCCCTGTAAAAAAACTATGAGTTCTAGATTCACCAAA
The DNA here is from genome assembly GCA_963930645.1 of Salticus scenicus. Taxonomy (NCBI): domain Eukaryota; kingdom Metazoa; phylum Arthropoda; class Arachnida; order Araneae; family Salticidae; genus Salticus; species Salticus scenicus. The sequence continues at coordinate 363,158,519 of OZ005649.1, read as the reverse complement.
ATAATAGAGTTCGTGCTATGATGATTTACAAAGTATTTAGGCGCTATCGTGTTCACTCACACACACGCACATCATCCTAAAAACAGTAAAAATGAACTCAGGGGACAACGTGTAGAAACGCCAAAATCTCATAAATTTTTGACATGATTACAATATTTTCCTTACATAATATGTTAGGAAAGTAAAAAGAGTTTAGTTTAAACTTAATGATTCCTTTAAAATGTTGTATCTCAAATTCAGTGTTTTATTTTTCTTTCCCACTGATGGATTCTATTCTGTTTCATACTTGTAGAATAATTTTGTCTTTTTCTTAAGATCACCCATGTAGAATTTAATACGCTATATATATATAAATATATATATATATATCCCTTATTTCTTTTCAAATTTACAATATCCGGCCAGTAATAGCTTTTTGTTGCGTACCGACAGGACTAGGTTCTACCATACTCATCTGTAGTCTTCCAATTAAAGCTTTCTCAGAATGTATCTGTCTAGGCAAGCTAGGTGTTAGCTGTTATCTTGAAATTTTCCAAGGTATCGAACATCAGACCTATGTAAAGATAGTTTCCTATTCCAAGCGGAAGGCTTTGTGCCTTCACATTTCTCATACCCTCCTTTTCATACATTTTGTTTTATTTATTGACGAATTTTACTAGCAGTAGTTTTCTCAACCCATTTAGATTCTTTTGTGAGGAGGGTGAGGTGGGGGGAGGGGAGAGGGCTTTTTTATCAATGTATATTTAAAAAAAAAAAAATTTTTTTTTTTCAATCTTTCATAATTTTTTACTTTTCTTTCTTCATTTTAATGTTTCGGGTGCCGCCCTTAGACAACTGCCGCCCTCAGGCAGTGCCTGAGTTGCTTAATGCCTAGCGGCGGCCCTGATACTCTTTAACCAATCACGTTACAGCGTCCATAGTAAGGATTTTCTCGTCAAAACAGTCACCAAATTTGCCGCCAAATCCATTACCTGCCTTATTGAAGCTTTTTAATGCGTTTTTGCGGGGAAATGAGGCTGTTTTAACTCTAAAACAAACTAGAAATGCAAAAAATTAACATTTTATCAACTTACTTCGCCTCTTTGAAAGAATTTACAAAAATAAACAAATAAATAAAATAAAATAAAAATAGAATTATTTACAAATTTACAACAATATCTTAGATTAGTTCACTGAGCAACTTTCTCTGCCATTTTGATCCACTTAATTTTTCAACACGATGATTTTTGAGATTCTGAATTAATTCGAACTAAATTTGTACATAGACTTATCTCACAAATGCATTTGATATATTTGTTAACTTGGCCCATCATCTTGTTTCCAAGCGCCGGTCACTTGAAAATTTTAAATTCACATAAAAAGGTATTTAAGAACCGATTTGCTTAAAACTCCATATGTGCATAGCCTACATCAATATTTCTACCAATTCCATTATTAATTTGTAGTCGGCATTTTGAAACAAAATGACGGATACTTGATAAGGAAAAAAAAATCAAACTTCCCTTCCGAATAAGCAGGAAGGACTTTTTTTTTTTTTTTTTTTTTAGAACGTTGATTTAATAGGAGTGTTTTTTAGGTAAGTGATAAAAATATGTTTGATGTGTACTCTTAATTAATTGAAATGCGATTTTTTTTTTCTTCTCAGGCAAAATTTGCTTTGACATTTTAAAATGCTATAGTTTGCAAGTATTCAACTCCACTTTCAAGATTTCAAATAAATCGCGTGGTAGACTAGAGTAAAAAAACTTAATTTTTTTTTAAAAATAAATTTTAAATTTTAATCCAATTGTAACAAAAATTAAAAATTAGTTATTAATAGGGATAAGTTCAGAGTCAAAAATCTGTAAATTCGATTTAAAATTGGGGATTTTCAAAATGAATTAAAATTTTATTATCATATTTATTTTTTAGGCAATTTGCACATATACTTTAAAATTTGCAAGCTGTCAATTTTCTTTCTGACCATAGGCGTAGAGTTTTCCAAATTATTGGAGGGGCTCAGGTCGAACTTGTAAAAATTTTGGCATTGCAAATTATTGTCTTAGAATTTCATAAAAATTTACACACATGTGTATTAAAATAAACAATATTAAATAGGTTAATATTTGAATTGAATTTTAAAATTTTAATTTAATTATTATTATTATTTTTTTCTTTAATACTCTCTGATAATTTATTTTTTCTCTGGATTTTACATTGTTATAGTTTAACAATATATTCTAAACATATTTGGGTATTATTTTTTTACTTTCTCTTACTTATATATGATACATAAAGTATTGTTTTTGTGCCTAATTTTCGACATTGGATTTTTCGTATAAGTTTTGAGGTCCTCTTAAACCGAAAACCATATTTTTAGCAATTGATGTGTCAAAAATATGTCTCTCTGTGTCTGAATCATGTAAGCATAACACAAGAACAAATATTAGCAGAAATTTTAAATCCGGTATTCTAAATCTGTATCATGTATAGGTATGTTACTTGAAACTTTTTATTGAAATCAAACAAGTGGTTGGTGTCCTGAATCTATCATTTTCCCACAGAGTTATCTGGGATAAATATTTGGTGATTTATTAGCACATGTTACATAGCATCCAAGATGACAACTAATGGAACCCGACAAAATAAGGGATATTTTGAAAATATAAGGATTACTTTCGTCATAAACAAGTCGGTTTAGTTTTAAAAGTTCACTGGTGATACTGGTATGAATATAATAATATTCAATCAATAATATTGAGTATCAACATTCTATTTTAAAAACTGGCGATGAAAAGAACAGAGTAATATTTCGCATAAACTTGCATTACCTTGAAGAAAACTAATGAAAACTAAAGTACAAAACCACATCAATAAAATTATGCAGAAAATTAATTAAAGTAAATCTATTGAAAGGAAGGGAAAGGTAGCCTAGTGAATGAGGCATTTCAATTTCCAGCCAAGCCTGACCATCGGCTGAGTTCATTGCTCTTATCGTAAGTATACCATGATCTATTGTAGAAATTTATGGGAACAAATATGGGGTAGGTGTCTGACTAAAGTCCATCAATGCCAAATACAGTTATTTATTTAAGATTTATTTGATAGTCAAAATTCCTCTGTAATAGCCACATACGATAAACATTTGTCCCCTCACTGATACTGAAGGTGGAAAACACTTGTTTGAAGCCATTTTAAAATTAATAAAATATCAAGAATGCAACCAAAACAATTATTGTAATATTGCAAAGTACACGCAGAGTTTATATCAGCATACTTTTTTTTTTTTTTCTTCTACCCATAGGTTATTTTTCTTGGATTCATTTAATTTTATGAAAGAAAAAAAAAAAAAAAAGCTCAACTTATAATGAAATTAGAACATTTGTAATATAATATTACACTCAAATCAATAAAAAGTAAATAATTTTAAGGGCTATATAACTCGTATAAGACATAAATAACACATAAGCAAGAGCAATCAATGATATATGATAAAAAAAATCTAAGAATATAACTCATACATATTGCTCGTTGTTCCTTTTGGAATTTAATTCTTCGGTAAAACTTAAATAAAGTATGATCAATTTAAACTTCTTACCAACAAAGTTAATAAGAGTGTTTGGTTATTTAAGAAATATAATATATCTTTCACGCCATAGTTAACACCCTGAAATTCCATATTAAATTGTAATGCTAAATCTCTAGGTAAAATTTTTAGTAATATTGGTGACAATAAACTGCCGTAGCCTATCTAAAGAAACATCTAATGATTCTAAACTTCTAATGTTAACTTGGATTTCATCGTAAATTTTCCTGAGTGATTTAATGTCACTTGAATGTTTTAGTGGGGCAATATTTAATAATTTATTCAAATGTACATTCACTAAGAGGTCTTGTTTGCCATATCTTTCTTTTACAATATCTACTACTTTTATGGTAATTACTCGCGGTAACAGAGGATCCTTCTACACATTTTAAGGGGTCAGGTGCTAAAAATGTGTTTTGAGAATATTGCTAAGCAAAAATAGTCTTTCATGCACAGTTCTGTTTATAGTAAACGTCTTTAAAAGATGTCATTGTGCTCGTAGTAGATACATGTAAACTGTTAGTTTCATTCAATTGCTAAAGAAATACAATAGGTGCAACTGCATATCAGAAAAAGAAGGAAAAAAAAAAAAAAAAAAAAAAAGAGCAATTTAAATCGAAAATAAACTTATTTTTCACACTGTCTGCGTTTTTTTTTTTGGTCCGTTTATAGACCACAAAAAAATGTCAATAGGGCTTTTTGATAAACCTTAAAATTTTGAAAAAGTAACCAAAAAGTTGCTCATGTATGAAAAAAATCTATAAGAAATCATAAGTTTTCCCGATAGATTTTACATATGTTTCTCATGTAGGTGGCTATTGCTCCCCCTCCCCTCCTCCATGGAAAACTAATTCTATCAAATGATACGATTCAAGCATGAGAGTGCAGAAAATTAAAAAAAGAGGAAACACGCGTGTTCATAAAATTAATTTCAAATGAAAAATAATGCGTGCGGGGAAAACTAACTATACAAATGTGTTCATAAAATTTATTTAAAATAAAAAATAATGCTCACAGGGAAAAACTATACAAAATATTTTAAAAGTGACAAATTAAACTAAAAGAATAATGTACATCAACACAATAAAACATGTGTTTAAAAAAAAAAAAAAAAAAAAAACATTAGCTAGCAATCAACATTTAATCATTGACTGGTGGTGGAAAATGGGAAAGGGGGAGAGGGTAAAAAGTAGTTTAAGAGTGAGAAATATTAAACATAATTCTACTTCTTTATGGGTTTCAAAATATCATAAAGTAAGTTTAAAATTAATATTGACATTTTTGTTGTGGATGGATAAATATTCAAAAATAAAAGGCTTCCCACAGAATGTTTGATCGGCGATGATCAGAGATGAAAAAAAAAGGGGGAGAGGAGGTGCAGGACAAAAAAAATTACATGAGTGAGAAATATTGAATAATTTATGTTCTTTTATATTTTATAGAATCTGATAAAGCACATTTAAAATGAATATTGACATTTATATTTTGGATGGAGAAAGATTGCGAATCTAAAGTTTTTCGTGGAGCGTTTGAACACTGATCGTTATTGGAGTTTTATTTAAACAAAAAAAAAAAAAAAAAATCTGCAGAATTAAATCACAAAAAAGCGGAAAATTCTCATGCCTGACGATTAAAGAACTGATCAAAAAACATATTTTCTTTTCAAAGTTATGGAGGTTATAAAACAATTTAGAACATCAGAAGGGCATATTTATTAAAGAAACTTTTATTAAATTTTATTTCGTGATGGGTCCGGACCCCATGGACCCCCTCCCTGAGTACGTCCTCGGCAATTTCTTTATCGTTTTTCTTTTTTTTTTTATGTGCGTGCTTAGGTATGTACTATTTTCACAGCACATTTTACGTCTTTAACTTAAAAAAAAGAAGAAATGGTAATTTGGTTTTTGAAAAATTCTGGGGGGGGGGGGGTGTCCAGGCCTCCTTAGACCCTATCTAGTTATGCCAATGGAGATAAGAAAAGAGGGGGGGGGGTGTAAAAAAATTACATAACCGAGAAATATTGCACAAATCTATTTCTTTATAATTTCTTGAATCTAATAAAGCAAGTTTAAAATAGATATTGACGCTTATGTTGTGGATGGAGAAAGATTGAGAAATGGAAGGCTTCCGTTGGGCGTTTTATAGTCGATCGTTAGTGGGGAATTTTTTTTTTTTTTTTTTTTTTTTTTAAACGATCGATATCCGCAATTTTTTTTAAACGCGTATAATCCGTAATTTTTATATGTTGCCCGTAATGCCATAAATCCGTAATAATTACGGACAAATCATAATAATTGTCACCTCTAGTCACATAATCTTGAACTGGGGTTAAAAATTGCAAATTTCAAAGTGCTTCAAATTTTCTTTTTCACACACAACACTTAATATACAACTTATTCAGCACAAAACCAACCTGTAGTTAAAATTTCATCAATTTTCATTAATAAACAAAGCAGTTACATTTTAATTGCAAATTAAATTTTATACTAACACATAATCTATCTTTCAATAGACGATAGGAGTTTCCATAGCAACAAAATACATTTGAAGGAACTAAAAAAATACTTTTTCTCTTACCCGACTACCGTGGTATATACAGGTTTTGGGGACCTAAAAAATATTTATTTTTCTTTTTACTTCAATTAACCGACTACCGTAGATAATGGAATTAGAGATTTCACGTGATTTACATGTTTTAGAATGTCCTGATTAGGTTTTCTTTTGTATCTCAGCTACTAATTAAAATAATTTCATAAGTAACACATTATTTGAAAGCTTTGTTGATTTGGAATTGAACAGTAGATTACGAAAATTTCTACCACCAGATATTTTAAAATTTCAAATTCTTATTAAATGATTTTTAATGCATCATTTGAAAGATATTTTAAAGTACTTTTATATTATCAAAAGTGGAATTCGAGATTTCACCTGATTTACATGTTTTGAAGTCTCCTGATTAGGTTTTCTTTTGTATCTCAGCTACTAATTAAAATAATTTCATAAGTAATACATCATTTGAAAGCTTTGTTGATTTGGAATTGAACTGTAGATTACAGAAATTTCTACCGCCAGATGGCGCTGTAATATTTTAAAATTTCAAATTCTAATTATGATTAAATTATATTTAATACATCATTCGAAAGATATTTTAAAGTACTTTTATATTATTGAAAGTGGAATTCGAGATTTCACCCGATTTACACGTTTTGAGGTGTCCTGATTAGGTTTTCTTTTGTATCTCAGCTACTAATTAAAATAATTTCATAAGTAATACATCATTTGAAAGCTTTGTTGATCTGGAATGGAACAATAGATTACAGAAATTTCTACCGCCAGATGGCGCTGTAATATTTTTAAATTTCAATATTTCAAATTCTAATTATGATTAATTTATTTCTAATACATCATTCAAATTTATTTTAAAGTTCTTTTATATTATCGAAAGTGGAATTCGAGATTTCACCTGATTTACAATTTTAAGGTGTCCTGATTAGGTTTTCTTTTGCATCTCAGCTAATTCAGTTAGATCGTTCAAAATTGGTGTATGTAGGTTAATTAGGAGGGGCTGGAAGGAATAGGTGTGTGCAGCGCACATGAGACTGCTCTGCCAAAGGCAGTGGGGACCCGGTCCGACTTTTTACCTGATGAGAAATGAGTTTTTACCCGATAAGATATTTTTTTTTTTTTTTTCTAATTTTATTTTCTTAATAATAAAAGTTTGAGTTGAGAAAGAATATGCGTGCACAGCGCACATATATCCTCACATGTGCGCATGGATCTGTGCTGCCGAAGGCAGTGGGGTCCCGGTGCGAGTTTTTATCCGATGCTAAAGGATATTTTTCTTTAATTCCTTTTCTTAAGAATGAAAGTTTATGAGTAATAACATGGAATTTTGAGAAATCATAAGGATGGTGAAGGAATACGTGCGTGCAGCGCACGGGTGTACGCTGCCGAAGGCAGCGGGCACCCGGTGGGACATTTTTCTCGATCAGAATTTGTTTTCTCTTTTTTTATCACATGATAAAAAATTAATGCAATTTTGAGAATTCATTAATTATTGCGATTCATTTAAAATTAGTGACCAGCGAAGCGGGCGTAGCCTGCTAGTTCTTATCATGAAAAACGGCAGTTTTTCGAGTGACGCAAGCGGAAGGACAAACGGACGGAAAGCTGCGAACTCATATATACGCCTAGTCTGACATCAAAGAGATTTGTAAAAGCCGACACTTAATATCTCAGCAAATATGCCTTATTTTGTTCTGATATTTTCAAAATAATCTTTTATCGTTGGTCTTAATCTATCCTGAAAATTTTACGTTCCTACATGCAGTATGTTTTAAGATCTGAATCTCAATTTAAAGCCAAAAAGGAAAAACGTGAGGTGTAAGGATGTAATGAACTAAATTCATGAAAAAATATCTCTAAAACCGCACGAACGATTTTAATTTAATTAATATATGTTGTTAATGGGATCTTTCTGAATCGAGTAACGTTTTTGTTTTTTTCAGGAAAACTCTTGTTTTTTGTAAAAGTTGCTTTGAAAATAGAACTATATTACTCCGCCAAAATGCATGCTTTTATTCGGCAAAAATGTCGTAATTCGGTTCTTACTTTCAAGACACGTTGGTTGGCTGACCAACGTGAATGCAGTCAATAAATTTTTGTTATGAAGAATATAATTTTAATTTTAAGATTTCCCATTTCGTCAAAAAAGTATTTAGATAATATTTAAAATAAATGAAGAATTTTTTAATTATAGATATTCTATGTCATCATTATTCATAATGAATTAAAAATATTTTTAAAGCGAAAACGTTTAATAAATCCCTCATGCACACAAATTTATACCATGGTCCATGGTCTTTGGAGCGCATGCGTACATCATACGGATGCGTACATCCTGTAGACGCTAAGCTAATTGCTTTCCCTGTATTCGTCCGCGCCGCGGTGTTTTTGTTTAATTTGTTGATTGGAAATTGGAATTAATACGAAATTTTGCATGATTTAGACAAATATTGGTAGTGCTCGGATACTTTTGCTGTGACCCACCGGTGTACCACGCCGGCGTGAACGTGTTAATCATAATTTTTATTAAATTAAAATAACACTGAGATATGAGAGCGAGAGTGTGAGCAGTGATTTTTACATTATTATTTTCAATGGGGAATTAAAATATTTATTCAAAAATTCCACCTACTTGCATGATTTAGTGGTAAGTGTTTTATAATTTTATATTCTTAAAACTTGCTTATAATTTTACGTATATGTAATTATAGGCTTCGTCTGATTGCACGGAAGTATTGTTATTTGTAAACAAACCATTGTTTACATTTTTTATAGTCGCTTTTTTCGCAAAATGTTACTCAGTTTTCTGTAATATGATAATTAAACAAGTTTTCGAATTCTTTATTATGTTTATTATTACTTTAATTATGTTGTTATTATTCGTAATATGTCACCTTTTAGCTTAGCAATTTTTGGAAAAATAAATTTAAATGTTTTGATTAGAGATCCTAACTAATCGAGATACTAAGAGATACTTCGATTACAGTCCAAACTTTATTTATTGGAATAAAATAGCTGTATTATTCTTTTCAAAAAACAGATTACGAAAAACTTTATTTTTGAATGATACAGCCTTGTAAAACGAAACAACAAAAATCCTATATATATATGATAACATGGGAAGGGAGAAAGGGAGCTATCTGACTGATTTACAGCCTTAATTAGATACATCACAAGTCTAGTGTAATGGGTAATTGGGAAATGTTGTATGTACTGTATTAATACATTATTGTATTAATACTGTATTGATACAATATATACTGTATTAATACAATATTGTTAAATTTTAAATGAATTTGAATGTCTTAGTTGTGTATCATAATAATCATTTATAATGCTTTTGACGGATATAGCTAAGGTAGTATGAAAACTACTTTATATCAACAGGGTTGCCACGCTACCTGGAGAACCTGGAATAGTCAGGGAATTTGAAAATTGACTATAAAAGTCAGTGAAAAGAAAAATCTGCCAATGCACGGTCATTTCCCCTCCCCCCCCCCCCCTTTTTTTTTCTCCATTAGCTTCTGCTATTTTTTTTAAACACCCCCACTCTTCTCTTTTGCTCATGTAAGGAATTTCTTATCTCGCTTATAAGCGACAAATGCTATCATTATATGCAACTTTTGTCATATGTAAATTTTGTGTTTACAAGTGGGACGTTAATTATTTTGCCCTCAACACAGTCAATGCTCAATATACGGTTAGACTGAAATTTTTTTAGAATATACCTGGAAAACCTTTTAAAAGTCAGGGAATTTCATTCTCCTGTTTGAGTGGCAACCCTGTATCAAGCTTATACTGTACTCTACTCTAAATATAATAATGCAGCACAAGCAGTATAAAGAAAATAAGGCTAAGCTTTACTATAGGGTACCTGTTGGCGATTCATGATGCTGTGATGAGATTCAGTGTATCGACACTTTTTAATAGTAACTTTTTTGTATCGGTACTTCATTTAACTGTCTTGGAACTTTGTTTTTCTTTTTGTGCCAGCCGCGCGCGTGTGTTTATTGTAATGCGGCCCAGCTGAATGATTTTTCTTTTTAATGCGTTTTTGAGGTATAAAAATTAATTTTTTGAGTGTATTTTATTATTTTATTTTACTTTTTAATAAATGGAATTATTTAGGGGAAAAAAGTGTATTCTAGTAATTGATGCAGTATAGATTTTCATGCATTTTCTTATTCATGTGCCATGAATTAGGAGTATCCAGTGATGTTTTTTTTTGTTTTAATATCGGGATAGTGACCACTGTAGTACAGATTTTTTATGCATTTTCTGATTCATGTGCTATGACTTAGGGGTATCCAGTGATATTGTTTTAGTCTTAATATTGGGATACTGACCGCTGTAGCATGAATTTTCAGATTCGTGCATGACAAATTAGCTGCATCCAGTGATTTTATTTATTTTTTGTTTGTTTTGTGATTGCTTCTGTACAGATTTTCATGCATTTTCAGATTCATGCAAGGCTGTAATTTTGAAATTTTGGGGCAAATCTTCAAGTTATTTTAGATTATACATCATTTATAATGCTGAATTTTATGTGTTAAAGCTTGAAAGCTCTCTGAAATTTTTTTTTTTTTTTTTGTGGTGAAATAGCTCAAATTTCTATTACTGTTTTAAATATTTTATTAATCTTTAAAATATGCTTAATTTATTTCAGTGAATTTCAAAACAAGCACCAGAGTGAAACAGTAATTTATTTTCTTGAAATGTATTTTTGATGTTTTGTAATGATTCAGAATATCGATTTGCAGTAATCGACTCATTCAGTGAGATGTACATCAGCAACAGCGATGGGCGCCTTATAGTAAAGCTATTCCAAAAATAAGCTAAATAAAACTTATCAAAAGCTTTCTTACTTAGTTTTCTTTTTCTTCTTCTTTTTTTCCCCCATAGCAGTTAATTGTACAAATGCATCTTAAAAATTAAACCCACTTTCAAGGCCTGCATTATTTATCATTAATAGATTGCTCACACTGTTTAGTGACAGTTTGTTTATAATTTCATTTCTTACCAAATTTATGCAACTGAAAACTATTTTCACAATTTGTCCGAAATCACAATGAAAAAAGTTCATCCTGAATGAGGAATTTGCACACATGGGGGATTTGAACAAAATCCTATTCTTATGGTAGTTTTAGGCCCATAAATTTCAAAAAGTTTATTAAAAATGCAAAAAAAGTTCTCATTAATTTAAAAAATAATTTTAAAATTAACCAAAAATCACGTGACTTCAAAAGGCTGCCTGACGTCACAGTTTATGATGCTTCAATGTTTACATACTGTTAGCCTGGTTAGTAAGCAGCAATTTGTTTTAACTTTCGTGATTATTAATCGTTTATGTGATTTCTGAGCATTTCTTTTTCATCTTAGAATCATTCAATATCATTATCATCATTTTCAAATGTTTTCTTTTCATGGCGGTTGTCCAATGTTTTCGTTTCATAGGATCCTGTGGAACGCTAAAAAATAACTTTTGAGAAGCGTTAGCTGTTGTGTGTTGTATTAGTGCAAAATGGTACAATACAAATAATACAATATTTATACTACAATTTTTTTAATATCAGTCATTATTATATCATAGAAAACCTATTTCACTGATTCAAGAAGCAAAGCAAAGCATGAAATCAAATGTAAACAACGATTACTTTAGTTTGTTGTCATAAAGAGTGACGTCACGATATATTATACTGCGTTTTCTCTGTACAGTAAATAGTGCGATGTTAAAATTGTTATAAATCAGACATTAGATTTCAAATAAAGAAAATGTATGTATTTATTGTGTATTTATTATTATTCATGTAATGAATATGTATGTATTTATTTTCTTACCTTTTCATTTTCTATTAGAATAAAATCCGAAAACGTGCAAATTGTCTATTGTGACTTTTTTGTGAAAGATTTTTTTTATTATTATTATTATAGAATTTAATGTAATTTTTTAGTATAAATGTGTGATCATATTTTGGATAACTGTATAGCATTTTGCATAAAAAGCGACTGTAGTGGAAACACTGGTTTGTTTATATTTGACAACATTTTTGTTCTTCATAACAGACGAAACATGTAATTACATTTTATGAAAAACTAATTGTAAGTTTTAAGAAAATAAAACTATATAGATATACCTTACCGCTAAGTCATGGAAGGAGGTGGAATATCCGTAGACATTAAATATAAACAACTCCTGCTACCAGGGATCACTCTAGAGCGTTTTAGCGGTACAAGTTGCCACAGGGTTGGCATAATACTTACTGTGCAATGGTGTAACGGGTTTTATCAGTTTTTACCGCCTTCATTTATCTCAAACACTTTAAGGATATATTTTAAAGTTTTTAGTTCTCAATTTCCCAATGTATTATTTAATATTTACTATGAAATTCCTACTTCTGCAATTTCTAAAAACATTTAAAAAAGAAAATATTTCCTTATTTATTTAGCTCTTATACCAGTTTATGTCATTTAGCATTGGCTCATATGATATTTAAAAAATAATAGCATTGTTTACATTGTACTGTTTAAAAAGCCCTGCAGGCTCCAAAAAGTTTTTAAAAAATAATAACATTTTAATTTAACTACATATAATCAATTAAATACAATTCGAGGCTGCTGTCACTGCTTGTTTTAATGAATTGTACCCACTAAATGTAAAAAAAAAGATTAAAAAAAAAAAGTGAAAGTATTAAAATGGTAATGAAAATATGAATATTGTTAATGGGTAAAGTGTGAAAAAATTTTCTTGATTCAAATGATATTTGTTAAACCTAAGTAAAAATTTTTTAGGATATCTTTTTTTTTTTTTTTTTTTTATCTTCCCTAATTCCTTATTTTTTTTTAAATTTTGATTAGAAACTATGAGTAAAGATTTTTTTCTCTTAATACATTGCTTCAGTTATATGTCATATTTCCTACTAAATTATCCTTTTCCAAAATTATTTTATGTGTTCAATAGTGTGAGTAAAATTTTGCTTTATTTCAATACATTATTGTAGCTACAAAGTCAAAGTCTGAAGTTGAGTGGCTCATACTACCGCATTTATGATTGTTATACAATTACTTCTTATTATGAAGATATTATGTTGAATAAAAATGTTGGTAATAAATGCCTACATGGATTTTTTCTATAGAAATAGAATATTATTTATATTTTTATAATTTAAGTAAAATGATTGATAGTGTGGATATTGTGCATATATATACACATAATAAAAAACAAATGTTGTACAATAATGTATGAATACATAATAAAAATCAATTAAATCTTGATTTAAATAAAAAAAATCGATTTTTTTGAAAAAAATAAAAAAAATCAACAACCCTGTTTGGAAGTCAGATTTTCGAATAGTGTGCAACAATGTTAAAATTTATATTTCCAACGAATACACAATTTTGACTTTTAGATCCTGGAGAAAATTTTACAACTGGATACTAAATTTGAAGTAATTTAGTCAATATGCTTAGCAATTATACTTATTGGGACTTTTGAGTTTTTTAATGTTTTTTTTTTTTTTTCAATCTTAAATCTCTTGGTGATATTAGTTTTTTAGTGTAGCTCAAAATCTACTGACCAAAAGAACTGAAATTTCATAAAAGTATAATTAAAATAATTAGGAGCCAGTGAAATATTTGTTGCAAAATACTTCTAATTTGCAATTTAAGAATTTTTACTTAAATAATTTCTAAATATTTATTTTTTAGATAATTTTATTTAAAAATTTTTAAATTGTAATCTACAATAATATTTTTAAGTTGTTGCAGGCTTTAAATATGTAGATTCCCTAAGAATTTTCCCCCATAAATAATTAAATTACACATTCTATAAGGAATGGTAGGTATCTATTTTTCTCTCTCGATATTTGTTCAATCTGGTACATATAGGTATCATCTTTTTTTTTTTTTTAAGGTCTATACATTATTATTAAAAAAAAAAAAAAAAAACTGCACAGCATGTGCAAAAATAAATGTGAAATTAACAATATTTATACATATAGTCACAACCACTTGTTAAAATATGCTATAATTTCACCAGTTATCGATAAAATTCACATATTTCAAGACTGATTTCCAAAATTCGCGATAATTTTACAATTGATTGCTAAAATGCATAATTTTTTTCATCGCTAATTAATAAAGTTTCTGCGTTTTTTAAGTTAAATGTCCCAAATACTCAATTATTTCGTCGATAATAGACGTAATTTGCACTTTGTTCTCAAAGCTGAATGCTGAAATACACAATAATTTTGCAGCTGATTTCGAAAATACGGGATTATTTTCACCGCTAACTATGGTGTCAATTTTTATAGTTAAAATTTACATTTAATTCCCAAATACCGCTATTATATCTCTGCTAACTAATAAAATTCACTGTATTATTTTGCGCCTAATCGATGAAATTCGTATTCTTTATAAAGTTTAATCTCCAAATACTCAATTATTTCGCCGCTAATCTATGAAATTTATGCTTTTCTCAAAGCTGAATCCCGAAATATGCAATAATTTTGCAGCCTAATTCGGAAATACGGGATCATTTTACTATTAACTGTCAAAAATTTATGCTTAAGTGCAACTAATTGCTAAAATACGATATTAATTCGGCGTTAATCGATAAAATTTGAAATCTTTTCAAAGGTGATTTCTGAAATTCACGATGTTTTGTGGCTGATTATTGAAACATGCAATCATTTCGCCGTTGCTTAATAAGGTTATTTTAATCCTAATTGTTTGCTGAAATAGGCTTTATCTCTATGTTAATCAATGAAATTCGCCCTTTTTTGCAAAGACAATATCCGATGTATGCAATAAATTTGCTGAAATATGGAATCAATCATTTTACCGCTTATTTTTTAAAATTATGCAAGAGCAACTAATTGCTAATATAGACTATTATTTCACCCCAGTGGCAGAAACACCGTGACACGGTGACATAGTCGCGGACACAGAATAAATGCTTGCAGACAGTTTTTGTCTGCACTAATAAAACAATTAGTCCATAACTTTCGAACACTCTTTGTCTGTCTCTGTACTAATAAAAAAAATTGCCCACAACTTTCAGACAGTCTTTGTCTGCAATTTACGGACATTTTTCGCCTGCGACAATGCGCTACCCATGTATGACGTCTTACTCTTAGATGCTCTTTGGTAGGAACTCTAGAGCCCCCATATAGGTGCCTTGGTAGGAACACACAAAACAGTACTTAACAACGGCGACCTAAGCAGCCTATATCTCCCTTGATAGACAGCATATGCGTATTCTTTTCCCCTGTTACTAAGATTCTACGGGGACATAGAAAAGTGCTAATTTCTTTTAAAACTGCTCCAAAACTTCTCCTCCACTTCATAATTCACTGATAAAAATTTCTGTATCAAAACTAATACTTTTGTTATTTATACTGTGTTGTGTCAAACATTGCTATAAATATTTAATTGAATGAGTTCAACTTATTATTTTATAATTGTTTATTACTATAGTTCTGTAGTAAAATTGTATTTGTGTATTGTTGCACGAGATCACCACTATTGTTAAGCTCTCTCCCCCAAAGATTGCTGCTATCAGCTTCAGGCTTTTTGAGTGTAAGCCGTTCTCATCCCTGATTACAGGCAAATTTCGCAGACAGATTTTGAAATTTTAAAAGCCTGTCGCACACAGCTACAAAACTTTCTGCCACTGGAATTTCACTGCTAATTATTAAATTTTGTATGTTTTTAAAAAATGATTGCTGAGATATGAGATTATTTCACAAAACAATAATGAAATTACTTTTTTTATTATTTATACATTGCAGAAATACGCAACACAAAAGTCTATCTACAATACGGGATCGTTTAACCGATAACATTTACTTTTAATCTTTCAAAGTACGAAATAAGCTGTTAATTCATTACAAAACAACATAATATTTTTGCAGTGAATTATCGAAATCCCCAGTGGCAGAAAGTTTCGTAGCTGTCTGTGACAGGCTTTTAAAATTTCATAATCTGTCTGCAAAATTTGTGTTAATCAGTGGTGAAAATGGCTTACACTCAAAAAGCCTGAAAGGTGATTGGGGGGGGGGGAGGTAACATCAGGTGATATCGTGCAACAATACACGAATACAATTTTACTGCAGGACAATATAGTATAAACAATTGTGTGTACTCATTCAATTCATCTCATTCAATTAAATATTTTATAGCAATGTTTGACACAACACAATATAGATAATTATAAATAATAAAAGTATTAGTTTTAGTTTTTATACAGAAGTTTTTTTTAAGTGAATTGTTATTCGAAAGTTGCAGACAAAAACTGTCTGCAAGCCGCTTTTCTGTGTCCGTAACTATGTTGCGGTGTTTCTGCCACTGGGTCGAAATCCATCGTTTCATGTCTTATTAACAAAATTTACCTTTATCATGGCTAATTGCTCAAATAGCGATTGTTTCTCTTTTTCACTAAATAAAGATAGGCAAATATTTTCGCTGCTATAATGGACGAAATTCGTGCTATTTCTGAAAAGTGATATCACAGATGTTAAATACATATATTGAGTCAAAAATCAGCGAGATTTATGCCTTTTTTTGGCGTATGTTTTCTGATTACATAATTTTTGCATCTGATTACCGAAATATATGCAATTTTCTCATCTTTTGAAATACTGAATCAATTTAAGTTGGACATTGAACTTATCACACAAATATCTTGGATGAATTTTGTTCCAACATTTATCTAGTTTCCAAGTTGCAGCCACTTGAAATCAGGCTGCTACTTGAAAATATGCCACAACGATAACTTTTAGAATACTAAACTGGTTCAGACAGCAGCGCCGACTTTGAAAAATTTCTGGGGGGGCTCGAACCAAGGCCGTAGCCAAGATTATTTTTTGAGGGTGGGGGGCATCACATTTCTAATACAAGGTCATCAAATATGGTGTAATAATGTACACACGCTTACCCAAGGAAAAGAACATATGCACACACAAACAACGGCCTGATTAACACAGGGGCACGTGCCAGGGGCTCTGAGTAGCAAAGGGCCCCAAAACTGGACCTGAAAATGCCATCATAATCTTTGCCATTTAGTTTATGTAAATCGAATTTATATGGCAGTAACTTTTGTAAAAATAGTTATATTACTTTGCATCGATGTTTCTGAAAACTTTTGCTCCTCATGCACAAACTATAAGTGTAGCACAGTAAAGGGAATCATCTTCCTCTGAACTCACCCCGCGCCCCATACAGAGACTTTCAGCCTCTCTTGTTTTTCTTTCTTTTTTTCTTAGTCGATTTATGTCCATTTTCAATTGCAACAACCTTATTTTACAGCTATGATTTTGGTAAGAAACTAAATAAGAAATAGAGGAAAGAATTTCTTGTTTAATAGAGAATCAGTATTCAAAATTTCTGGGGGGGCTGATCCCTTACAGAAAATTTTCTGGGGGGGCTCAAGCCCCCACATAATCGGCGCCACTGGGTTCAGATCAAAGTTGGGGAGTGAATTTAATACAGTTTAAATATCTTGGAAAAGTTTGCTAGGCAACTTGCTCCACCATTTTGTTTCCAAGTGGCGGCCACTTAAAATTTTTTTATTACAATAACTTTTGTAATATGGAATCAGTTTGAATCGCATTTGCACAGTTGACATATTCAAATATCTTTGATAAGTTCACTGGGCATCTCAGTCACTCTGTCCTTTGTTTCTAAATGGTGGCCACTTGAAAATTATCACAATAACTTTTGAACCGATTTGCTTAAAACTCCATATGTAAATAGACCTCTTTAATAAATCTACCAAGTTCATTAATAAATTGTAGCTGTCATTTTGAAAAAAGATGGTGGCATCTTCATAAGAAAAGATAAATCAACCTAACCTTCCTATGAGCCGGAACGACTCGTTTTAATTTTTTGATCAATAACCTCTAAAAAGTAATGATATCAGTACAAAAACCCTTAACGGGTTAAAAGTTTGTGACGCAGCTACTTTATCACTATAAGAATTTGAAATATGGGTCTTAAAAATAATGATATCAAGTTTTAAGTGACGCTCTTCTATTAGTTAAAATATACATAGATTTTCTTATTTGATCATTCGCTTTTTTCTTTTATTTATATTTACAATGCAAACATAATATTTTTAACTTCAAGATAAGACAAATATATAAAATATACTCACTGATGCTTTTTCATTTTCATTTCAATTTCAAAATAACAGTTTTAAAAGGAATGATATAAAAATTCCAGTCACGCCTCGGTGTCATTTTAAAAGATTTGTTTTTAGATTCCATTAAAATTACCTTTGTTTTGTCTGATAAAGTATATTTACACATTCAAACAGTGCTTTTAATTTTTAAATATGCTGTCAAATAATCACACTTTCACTGAGTTTGCATTATAAATAAAAATTATTTATTTCAATAAATCGATTTGTCTTTTGCGTCACGCTATCCAAAACTGCAAGTAAAATTTGTGCAAATGTTTTCTTTGCATCACACTGTCTCTTTGCAGAAATTCTCACTTAGTTGGATACTATGATACAAAATAACATTTACATATATTTTACTCACAGTTTTGGATAGCGTGACGCAAAAGACAAATCGATTTATTGAAATAAATAATTTTTATTTATAATGCAAACTCAGTGAAAGTGTGATTATTTGACAGCATATTTAAAAATTAAAAGCACTGTTTGAATGTGTAAATATACTTTATCAGACAAAACAAAGGTAATTTTAATGGAATCTAAAAACAAATCTTTTAAAATGACACCGAGGCGTGACTGGAATTTTTATATCATTCCTTTTAAAACTGTTATTTTGAAATTGAAATGAAAATGAAAAAGCATCAGTGAGTATATTTTATATATTTGTCTTATCTTGAAGTTAAAAATATTATGTTTGCATTGTAAATATAAATAAAAGAAAAAAGCGAATGATCAAATAAGAAAATCTATGTATATTTTAACTAATAGAAGAGCGTCACTTAAAACTTGATATCATTATTTTTAAGACCCATATTTCAAATTCTTATAGTGATAAAGTAGCTGCGTCACAAACTTTTAACCCGTTAAGGGTTTTTGTACTGATATATAATACAAATATCACTTAACCTGCATTTTACCTTAGGGCAGTAGGAATTATATTACGTTATCTATAAAGCAAGAAAGAAAATTAGTGCTGTTTTTATAAATTAAAATCTCTTTAACTGCCCTTTCCTGTCAAATCATTTAACCTTCAATATATTTTACCAAAGTGGAAGTACTTTAAAAATATTTTATTTTCAACAGTTTTCCAAAGATGTTGAAAAGTGTTTACGACTTCAATTTGTGTCTGTCCGCGCTCTGATTTCCTTAAATATTGCTAGAATGCCTTGAAATCGATATATGTTATTCAAGTTCGCTATGCAAGGGCTTATAGAGGGGAAAATTGGGAACAGGAGAATATTTCGAAGTCTGAATGGAATTTGAATTTATCGAAAGTATTGTCAGTGGTTTAAGGAATTTTCAAGGTAGATCTGTGCGAGAAACCAATGTGTCATTACAAAATTTCCAGTACTAGACTCCTATTGAGGTAAAGTTTCTAAATTTTGTAAATCTCTTACTACTATTTTTTGCCACATTTGAATGCCTAAATATGATGCTAAGTCAAAGCCCACCTTCGACTGGAAATGAAAAACTTTCATCTCGTTCCACTTTTACTGTAATACTGTGTAGAAAGTAGCACATAAAGATATAGGCACATTCTAGTCTACAATCATCAACAATCACTCTTTTTTTTTTTCTTTTAGTCTGACTCATTTATAGAACTTTCAAAGTATTTAGTTCTGTGCAATAAACCAATGAATTTTTCCAGAATATTCCAGAACTCAGTTATTATTGAAGTTAGAGCTTCCAAACTTTGGTAAACCTAAAATAGAAATTTTGGCCAAATTCGTTCGCCAAGTTCGACCCTGAATTACCAAATTTGATGCCAAGACCAAAAATCTACGCTGGCTATTAATTTGCGGTATGGCGAGATTAGCGATAAAATTTTGTGGCAAATGTTGTTTCTGGATAGTCAGAAAGACCTTTCTCAATTTTAACTAATTAATTTGGTAAAATTTTTTGTTTCCCACCACTAATTTTTTGCCAAAGAAATATTCTGTAACAAGCCATAGAGTACTATCCCTGAAAAAACTAGCATATTTGTCTCGATGCCATATATCATATTTTCGTGAATTGGTTGGTTTGAGTAGCAGTTTTTTTTAAAGGAATGTTCGTAGACTGGAACCTGCCTGTTTATTTACGAATCAGTTACCTCACACAAAACTGTCAATGTTTTCATAAAAATATGTATATTCCTATGGTTGTATAAAGTCATGTGGTGTCCACATCAGATTTTCTTTTTTTTGACATAAACTGAAATCTTTCATTCTAACAGTTTTTTGAATTTTTACAAAATTTGCTTGGGATTTTCATAAAAGTACTTCAATATATTTGGCTAATAAATAATGCAGATGAAATTCCATTAATGCTTGTGCAAATGCAGTTAAATAATAATAATAATAATAAAAAAAGCTCGTATTTCAATAGGTATTTAATGGCCCTCTTCACTCACCGTCGCCGGAAGCCGAAGCTAATGCTATTCTATGGGAAATTTTTCTTTCCAAATAACTTATTAACTAATACATATTTTTAAATTCTGTTTTCACATTCTGAAAGTTCCCAGCTGTTAAATTGACGCACCTTTTCTAAAAAAATATTTTTTTATATTTTATTTTGAAGCTGCAAAATACGAATTTTCAATATGTGAATTTTTTTCATTTTGCAATTTCTAAATAAAATATTAAAAATTAAAAAAATACATTTTTAAAAAAGGTGCGTCCATTTAACAGCTAGGAATTTTCAGAATGTGAAAACAGAATTTAAAAATATGTATTAGTTAATAAGTTATTTGTAAAGAAAAATTTCCCATAGAATAGCATTAGCTTCGGCTTCCAGCGGCGGTGAGTGAAGAGGGCCCTTAATATTTTTAATTCTGATTGCTGTATGTTGTGTCTTCCTAAAAATGGCATTGTAAAAGGTTCAATACATTGCATGTCATAATCAAAAGAGCATTTTCCCCCCCTTCAGTTGTTTAAAGAAACCTTTATATTTTCTTAAATACATATGTATACGGTAAATACAGTCTTATACAGATAATTTGAAGAAGCCTCATAATCACATGTTATAGCCAGAACATATTTCATTTATCAGGGTGTAAACATTTTGTTTTTTGTTTAACAGTTTATTAGTATTATTTTTTTACTAGTCCCGTTTTTGCTTTTTGGTCAAAACTTTTGTTGAAATATACATGGTATAACATGTTCTTTACATACCCAAAGCTTTAGGATAAATGTAAACTTTTTTTAGATATTTGATAAAACATCCAAAATTGAAAGTGTCTGGTCATTTATGGAAGGTTAATGTACAGTCGGTCAAAAAAAAAAAAAAACGAAACACCCCCACCTATCTCATCAGTAAATTGTTGCAGAAAGATACCAAAGGTACCATTCGTCAGGGAATTTTGTTCTCTTTTAAGCTAATTGGGAAAAAATAGCTTAAGGGGTCGTCTCCATATTGAAATCGTGTCAAACTTTAATTTTTTCAATGGTAACATATAATTTTGATTTCGGATATCGATTCTACAGTCAATTTCATCCCCAGATATAAATTTGGAAGTCATATGGTGTATAAGTTTAGGAGTTATACATGTCTAATCATTCGAGCTTCTAATGTTAAAGTCTGATTACACATTTATATTCATATCTCCTACATTTTTATTTTTTTTTACCTGGTTTTTTTTATGATGTTAATAACAGGTTTTCCAAGCATATTTATGATTTTCATTAAGATTTTAATATTTTTTATCTATAGATAAAAATTATTAAATTAATATTTTAAAAAATTATGTATTGTGACCTATAATTTTTTTTAACAGATATCAATTTCTAGCACTTTAAAATACGCGTATGCAAATTTGCAGCTCATTGGAACAAATAGTTCTCGAGATATTCCAGAAAAACGATCGAAGATCAAGTTTGGGGGCCATATAACGATTACAAACTGTATTTACAAGTAGCATTTACAACAATCAATTTTTAATTTTATTGCAGACGATTTTAAGAAAAAAAAGTTTTAATTTACTTTCATATAATTTTAATTACTTCAACAATGTTTTTTTTTTTTTTTTTTTTTTCCCCAGCTGAAATAAATTGGAATTTAATTCTGAAATAAATTGTGTGTATTAGACGTGTGTGTAAATTGAAATACAAGAGCACATTGAAGAATTGTATGCAATTTAAAAATATAGTTTAACATTTATTTATTTATTATTATTTTTTTTAATCTCTTTCCTTACTATATTATATAATGTTTTCGTAATTTTCTTTAGAAGAATTGTGATTTCTAATTTCTATAGTCGCTATTATTAATAGTGTTGGAAATATAAATTAACCAATAAAAATAATATAATATTATTACAGAATAAATTATTTCTTTAAGTTGGACAGAACTTCATAGCTGAGAGATTAGATTTTTACTTTCCGAACATACGTATGTAAAGGAAGTATTGTAATCCTGACAAAAAAACCGACCTTTGAGATTATGGGATTTCTATGCTTTTGAATTACACTGAATTCATTTCTACTAGTTTTCGGTTATGAATGGGTGTATGTGTGTGAGTGAATACGATAGCGCCTAAATCCTCTGTTCAAATAAGTTGAAATATAGTAAGTATATTGTATGACACCATAGCACGATCACTGTTCATTTTGGTGAATCTAGCACTTAAAAGTACTTTTTACAGGCACAAAAAAGAAATATTCTTTATCGTTATAGCCTATAGGGCCAAGTTTTTCAAACTGCGATAGCGTCTATACACCATTTTCTTTTGAGCTAATACGCGTGTTATAAATGTCCATCGTACAAAGTGTATAGATTTTGATGTATCTAGCATTTATAGTTTTTCGCAGGGTCACAACAAAAAATTCTTTATGATTATTATCTATGGATCCAAATAAAATAAAATGCGATAGGATTTAAACGCCTTATTCGTTTGAGTTAAAAAAAACTTTTATACATGTTAATAATCACTCTCGCACAAAGTGTATAGATTTTGATAAATCTAGCATGTATAGTTTTTTTTTTTTTTTTTTTTCTTTTTACAAGGACAGAAAGAAAAATTGTCATTATGTTCTATAGGCCCAAACGTTTTAAAATGCGATAGTATCTAAACACCTTATTCTATTAAACTGAAAATTTATACACATGTTATACATTACTGTCGCACGAATTGTATAGATTTTGGTAAAGATAGCCTTTATAGGTTTTTACAGGAACACGACAAAAAATTATATATCATTACGATTTATGGTTTAAAATTATATGAAGTGCAATAGCGTAAAATTAAGCAAGGGGAGAAAATACTTGAACTCCCTGTAATATTTTATCATATTACCATGTTTTTATTAACTTCAATTCTTGTTTGTTTGTCCTGTACAAATCTTGCAATCGATTTTTAACTAACTTCCCCACTAGCTAGATATTTGAAATTTTCAGGACAGCTCACAACACAGTGACAATA
Source organism: Salticus scenicus (assembly GCA_963930645.1). Lineage (NCBI taxonomy): Eukaryota > Metazoa > Arthropoda > Arachnida > Araneae > Salticidae > Salticus > Salticus scenicus. The sequence continues at coordinate 363,134,813 of OZ005649.1, read as the reverse complement.
CATTCTTCTAAAAATTTTAGTCAACTATTTCAGGACCCACTGCCTTCGGCAGCGCTCATATGATTTGGCAGAAAATTTATTTAACTAACTTCCCGACTAGCTAGACATTTGAAACTTTCAGAATAGTTCAGAACATGGTGAAAATGCATTTTTTTAATACCTTTAGAAAACTGTTTAGGGTTCCTGCTGCCTTCGGCAGCGCTATCAGTACAAAGCTTGCAGTCAATTTTTCACTAACTTTCCGACTAGCTAGACATTTGAAACTTTCAGGCTAGCTCAAAACACGGTAACAATACATTTTTTTAATACTTTTAGTCAACTGTTCCAGGTCACTACTGCCTTCGGCAGCGTTTATATGATTTAACAGAAAATTTATTTAACTAACTTCCCGACTAGCTAGACATTTTAAACTTTCAGAATAGTTCAGAACACGGCGAAAATGCATTTTTAAAATATTTTTAACCAATTGCTTCGGGTTCATGCTGCCTTCGACAGCGTTACCAGTACGAAACTTGCAATCAATTTTTCACTAAATTCCCGACTTTCAGGATAGCTCAGAACCAGCGTTTATATGATTCAACAGAAAATTTATTTAACTAACTTCCCGAGTAGCTAGACATTTGAAACTTTCAGAATAGTTCAGAATACGGTGAAAATGCATTTTAAAAATATTTTTAACCAATTGCTTCGGGACCCTGCTGCCTTCGGCAGCGTTGCCAGTACAAAGCTTGCAATCAACTTTTAACTAACTTCCCGGCTAGATAGCCATTTAAAACTTTTATAATAGCTCAGAACACGATAGCAAGGAATTTTTTTTATAATTTTTTCCAATTGCCCTTGTAATTATTTTTATTAACTTCGATTCTTGTTTGTTTGTTTGTCCAGTACAATTCTTGCAATCGATTTTTAACTAACTTCCCGACTAGCTAGACATTTGAAACTTTCAGGATAGTTCAGAACACGGTGACAATACATTTTTTTATCACCTTTAGTCAATTGTTTCAGGTCCCTACTGCCTTCGGCAGCGTTTATATAATTGGACAGAAAATTTATTTAACTAACTTCCCGACAAGATAGACATTTGAAATTTACAGAATAGTTCCGAACACGACGAAAATGCATTTTTTAAATACTTTTAGTCAACTGTTTCTGGTTCCTGCTGCCTTCGAGAGCATTATCAGTACAAAGCATGCAATCGATTTTTAACTAACTTCCCAACTAGCACATTTGGAACTTTCATAATAGCTCAGAACACGGTGACAACACATTTTTTTAATACTTTTAGTCAACTGTTTCAGGTCCCTACTGCCTTCGGCTGTGCTTATATGATTCAACAGAAATTTATTTAACTAACTTCCCTACTAGCTAGACATTTGAAACTTTCAGAATAGATCAGAACACGGTGAAACAGAACACGGTGCATTGTTTAATTCTTTTAGCCAACTGTTCCTGGTTCCTGCTGCCTTCGGCAGCGCTACCAGTACAAAACTTGCAATCACTATTTAACTAAATTAACGACTAGCTAGGCATTTGAAAATATCAGCTACATTTATTTGAATTTAGGCATATTCATTAAAAAAATTATCTATAACGCCAATCATGGACTGGATCCTGCTTCCTTGTTTACCAAATACCTCAACACGCACAAATATCAGCTACCTTTGATTAAATTAAATCGTATTAAAATATATATATATAAACAGAAAGAAAACAAGATACACAATAAGTATACAGTTATAGACTTGAACCTCCTCATTATTTACCAAATATTTCGATACACACAAATATTGCCTGAATCTATTACATTCTTTCGTACTAAATTTAAACAAAATAACAAATGAAGTCCTGAACTGGAATCCGATCCTTTTTTACCATATATTTTGACAGCGAACGCTAATTTTTCTGTATAAATCTAAACTTTCTGTAACTCCGAAAACACTTAACCCCAAACTTTCATCAAAATCGATACATCCGTTTCCGAGTAACCTGAATTTGGGCGATATGTTGCAATTTGTCGATAAAGATTTAACAGATCACGCGATTTTTTTCAAAAGATGAGAATAAGTCCAAGCGTTTTTGCATCCCTAAAAACCCTAAACACAAACTTCATTTGAGATCACTATATCCATTTCCGATTAAGCCTATTTCTAAAACTTGATGCAACTGGTCGATGTATGGTAAACTGCAAACAATTTTTTTTTTGAAGATGAGGATATGTCCAGTTCTTTAAGCACCCAGAAAGTCTTTAACCCCAAACTGTCATCAAAATCATTATATAAATTTCCAAATAAACCCAACTTCTGCTATAATTTGCAACTGGCCGATAAAATGTTAATTGAGAACGCGATTTTTTCTGAAGATAAGGATAAGTCCAATCATTTTTTTCTCATCAAAAGCCGTAACTCCAAACTTTCATAAAAATCGCTTTGCCCATTTCCGAATAAACTCAATTTCTACCGTATGTTGTAATGTGTCGATAAAGAGTTAACAACGAATGCAATTTTTTCCAAAGATGAGGATATTTTCAAAAGCCTTTTCTCATCAAAAAGTCCTAACTCAAAGCTTTTATGAAATTCGCGATGGCTGTTTCTGTGTAAACCGTATTTCTGGCAAACGTCGCAATAGACTTTTAAAGGTTTAACAGAGAACAAGAAATTTTCTGAAGAATAAAATAATTCTAATCAATTATGCAACCTCAAATTTTCATCATAATTCTTGTACCTATTTACAAGTAGACCCAATTTTTGTCATATCTTCCAATTGGCCAGTAAAGGGTTAATTGAGAATGTTATTTTTTTTCTGAAGATGAGGAAACACCATTCGTTTTAGCAGTCCCCGAAAAAACTTAGTCCGAAATATTCATCAAAATCGCCATATCCATTTCCAGGTAAACTCAATTTCTGCAATGTGTTGCAGTTGGTCAGTAAAGGGTTAACTGTGAACGCTAATTTGTCTGAAGAAGAGATCCAATCATATTTTCTCATCAAAAAGCCCTAACTGCAACCTTTCACAAAATTCGTTTTCTCCATTTCCGTATAAAGACAATTTCTGACATACGTTGCATTTGGTCTTTAAAGGATTAACAACAACAAGGAATATTTATGACAATGAGGATAATTTCTTCATCTAAGCATCCCCGAAAGCACTTAATGCAAAACTTTCATCAAAATCCTTATATCAGTTTCCAAATAAACCCAATTTATTTAATTTGTTACAATTGGCCGATAAGGGGTTAACAGCCAACGCAAATTTTTCTGAAGATGGTGGTAAGCCTAATATTCCGAAAAAACTTAACCCAAAACTTTCATCAAAATCGAAATAATCATTTTCGAATAAACCCAACTTTTGCTATGTATTGCAGTTGGCCGGTAAAGAGTTAAATGTAAACGCTAATTTATCTGAAGATGAAATCCAATTGTTTTTTTTTTCTCATGAAAAAGCCCTAACATCGAACTTTCATAAAATTTGCTTCATCCATTTCCTTGTAAAGCCGATTTCTGACAAACGTTGCAATTGTCCTTTAAAGGGTTAACATCGACAACGAATTTTTATGACGATGGGGATAATTCCATTCGTTTTAGCATACTCAAAAGCACTTAACGCAAAATTTTCATCAAAATCCTTATATCAGTTTCCAAATAAACCCAATTTGTTTCATTTGTTGCCATTGGCCGATAAGGGGTTAACAGCCAACGCAAATTTTTCTGAAGATGGGGGTAAGTCAGTCTAATATTCGGAAATCACTTAACCCCAAAATTTCATCAAAATCCCTAGAATCATTTTCGAATAAACCCAACTTTTGCTATGTATTGCAGTTGGCCGGTAAAGGGTTAAATGTAAACGCTAATTTATCTGAAGATGAAATCCAATTGTTTTTTTCTCATGAAAAAGCCCTAACATCGAACTTTCATAAAATTTGCTTCGTCCATTTCCGTGTAAAGCCGATTTCTGACAAACGTTGCAATTGTCCATTAAAGGGTTAACATCGACAACGAATTTTTATGACGATGGGGATAATTCTATTCGTTTTAGCATACTCAAAAGCACTTAACGCAAAATTTTCATCAAAATCCTTACATCAGTTTCCGAATAAACCCAATTTATTTCATTTGTTGCTATTGGCCGATAAAGGGTTAACAGCCAATGCAAATAATTCTGAAGATGGTGGTAATTCTAATATTTCGAAAACACTTAACCCCAAACATTCATCAAAATCCCTAGAATCATTTTTGAATAAACCCAACTTTTGCTATGTATTGCAGTTGGCCGGTAAAGGGTTAAATGTAAACGCTAATTTATCTGAAGATGAAATCCAATTGTTTTTTCTCATGAAAAAGCCCTAACTTCAAACTTTCGTAAAAATCGCTTAGTCCACATCCGTGTAAAGCCGATTTCTGGCATACGTTGCAATTGTCCTTTAAAGGGTTAACAGCGACAACGAATTTTTATGACGATGGAGATAATTCCATTCGTTTAAGCATACTCAAAAGCACTTAACGCAAAACCTTTATCAAAATCCTTATATCAGTTTCCGAATACACCCAATTTATTTCATTTGTTGCCATTGGCCGATAAGGGGTTAACAGCCAACGCAAATTTTTTTGAATGTGTTGGTAAGTCTAATATCCCGAAAACACTTAACCCCAAACTTTCATCAAAATCCCTATAATCATTTTCGAGTAAACCCAACTTCTGTACACACACACACTTCAGTAACTAGAGACGCGTTGGTTTATAGTCTGATACCTAGGGGGAAAAAAATAAAAAAATAAATAAAACATAACAGAAATCTAATTTCAATAAAAATCTTCTGAAAATGCGATAATAAAAAATCAATTTTGAATCCTGGTTCCCCCCCCCTTTACACACACAGGTGTTATCAGACCCTCCTGTGTTAACCTTTTTGGACCGAATATTTTTTATAGTTCGAAATTTCCACATTAATATGTTCATTGAAATTATATTCATTTTGATGTATTTAGAGGTTTGTAGATGAATGAAACACATTGAATAATAGAAAAGAGCTCTAATAAATTCGTTGAATCTGACCTAAATGAAAAAAAAGTAAACTTAGAGATAACCCCCTAAACAAAAACCTTAAATATCTCAAGAACTAATGTTGGTATCTTCGTGCAAATTTATATCTAGGCTATTTTGATGCTCTAGAATCGTTTTCTGTCGTCAAATTAGTGGGTTAATATTCGAATTTTCAAAGTTGGACCTATTTTTAATATGTAGACGACCCCCGATGTCATTTTTTCCTACATACAGTAAAAGTAGACATAAATTCCTGATGATTGGTGCCTACTGCATGTTTCTGCGATAATTAGGTAATGAAATAGGTGGGGGTGTTTCGTTTTTTTTTTTGACCGACTGTACATCCATAATATTTGCATTTGCACAGTTGTGTGAAACACTGGGGAACGAAAACCAAAACAACACAACACCTTAAAATATTTTTATTTTTTACAAATGTTTTAAAAATTCATTTACATTATAATGACAAAGTAAGTTACATTTTAATTATGACTGAAGATTTTTTTTTTTTTTCTGATACAAAATTTTAACACCAAAAAGAAAAATCAGACATATATAAATAATAATAAAAATCAGTAAGAAGTTATGAATATGATGTTTCTATAAAAATTTATCCTGAAAACAGACTATTTATCTGTAAAAGTAAACAGAATTAAATTTTGTGTTAAAAAAGACACAGTATACACTTTACAAATATCAAAAGCCGATTAAAGGATGACATTAAATGCAGCGTAAATGATAAAAGCTAGTACAAATTCCATTAAAACAAAATATTAAAAAAAAAGCTTCTAGTTAATGTTGAAAATCTCTCAAATAGAATTATGCTTCACAAAAGTGTAAAAATAAACACACAGTGTCTTTAAATTCATAAATTTACACATACACATGTATATATATAAATTGTCAAAATATTATAAAATATAGTGTTGTTTTTCTGGGGTCTTTTTATTCTTCGTAGAGAGCTACATCAAATAAATCAGAAACTTTTTAAACTTTAAAGAAATGTTTTTATTTAAAATTTTATAAAAGTGATCCGATAAATAAATAAATTTGATAGAAAAAAACTTTTATGAATCACATTGTACAATAAAAGAAATAATTTTAAATTCACTTAAATTAATAAATTAAAGCCCACTATTTACATAATTTAAAATAATATTGATCAGATTTAATAAAAGGGAAATCTTATTAAAAAAAACAATATCATCATTCAATTCTTTTTCATAATTTTTAATATTTTTTATGAATATGAGCATTATAATCACGGAAAACATAATGGCAGATTGATGCAAATTATGGAAGAGCTTGCTATAAGTTCAATCACATTTAGAAAGCTTAAATACATATATATATTTAACTATCCTTTGATTAAAAATAAGAAAATAATAATAATAACATAAACATAAATTGCACAAAGATACAACAGTTGTTTCAGACTGAAATAATTAAACATGAACTTTCATCAGGCAAAAATGTAGATATGCGGACTGTGTGATACGAAATACATATGATGATACTTAATGTGTTGCAGATTTTACCCTGTACTTATGCTTGCATTTTCCTTACTCGACAACTGTAGGCAATGGAAATATTACATTTGGTCGAAAATTTCAATACCAAATTTTTACCAGCTTTACACATTTTAAGGTCATCCATTTTTGGAAATTGGTCAATGTGTGTATTTGATCTTCTTGTTCAATTTCCAAAATGGTAAAAGGTAGAACAATTAAACTTTGTGATAAAAAAAGGCCCAGTGTACTAATGAATTCGAAAACCAGAAGTGGGACCAAAAATTGATATCTTGAAAATGGCTGTAATGATTTTCTTCAAATTTTCTATATAATTCACCTTTTAGATCTTCTTTCATATGTAACAGTTGATCACACAGGAAAACTGATAAGTAGATTAATTTTAGACTTTGGCATTGAATGTCTCAAAAGACAGCTCTATCTTTCTACTTCAAAATTTGTTATTAAATTATTATTATCAAACTATTAAACTTATTCCACATGAAGACTTAATTAAAAACAATAAAAAAAAACCTTTACATACTTCATGGTAGGCCGAAACGCGTTTTTATCGGTTATCCCGACTTGCTCACCAGCACTTGCGGTGTCAAAAGTTTTGCAGCTGTTCCTTCTACTTTCTGTTCTTTTAAGCATGTTTCGCCACTGGCTATCAAGCCCTTGTTTTTAATTATTATTATCAATTTTAAATAGTATCCGTTACAAGCAAATTGTTAGGCACTTGATTGGTTAGGTGAATTTGATGTCTTCTGATCTCACAATCTCTAGAAAAAGTTTATAATACATAGAAGTGGGTGATGGAACAAATGGTTGTTACACACCAGATTTTTCATCTGATGAAGGGTCATGTTTAATTATTTTAATCCCGAATAACCATTGCTTGCGTAAATTGAGCAATTGTTTGAGGAATTTGTGATGTTTGATTGCAAAGTTTTTAAATCTTCTTTATTTAACCCCTGTTTTTTTTTTTTTTTTTTTTTTTTAACTTTTGGGGAAGAAGAAAAAAAAAAAGGAAGAGTGAGAGGAGAAAATTAGTGTTTAGAGATGTGGAAGTTCTACTTAACTGACACACAAACCTGCCAACTAAATTTTGATAGAATACAGAAGATTTTTTAAGAAAAAAAAAAAAAAAAAAAAAAAAAAATTTCATACTTTTCCATTAGCATGATGGGATCAAACCTTTCCCCAACCCTCCCTTAAAGAAAAAGGAAAAAAAAAAAAAAAAAAAATCAAAGCTAAATTTAAAAATATAGATTTTTTTTTTTACTTATTATTTACTATTTATTTTTTTAAAGATTAAGAGCAACTTCATTCAACAGTAAAAAAAAAAATACAAATAAAATTATATTTTGATAACATACTTTTACTTGATCAATGGGATTGTTTACTAAGATCTTTCCACAAAGAGCTAAATAGTGCTAAATGAATAAATAAATGAATAAAATAAATAAAAATAAAAAATTACAATAAAATAAATAAATACAATTTCTCAAAAAAGAAAATAACTGGCAGTAATAACTTGAAGTAATTCCCTTCATCAAGCAATGAGATTTGTATCATTTCTGTCAAAGAAAATATTTGTTTGTAGCCTGTAAGCTAATTGGAAAATATTTCATCACTCGGAGAAAAGCATATAAAAATGTTTTCACGCATAAAATCGTAAAAAACATCGAAAATTCAAAAGAATTCTGAAAGAAAAGAAAAAAAAAAAAAAAAAAAAACACCAGAAGAATTTATTGCTATCTTAATATGAAATCAATAAGTTGTAAAAGGTTTCATTAATGTCTATAAACTTTTAAGCTGTCTTGATAAAAATATTAAAACAAGATATTTTTTTTCTTTTATTTAACATTTAGTATGAGAGATGTTAATCTATCTCACAAGTTAAAAAAAATTATATTTTGAACTGCAAATGGTACAACTGTACTTTGTCCACTCAACATGGGCATCATTCATACTTTTAAACTTGATTGTCAAAAAGTGGTTCAGAGAAAAAATTGTATTAGCCATAAGTTATAACAGTTCTGTTGAAAATTAATGTTTTAGAAGTTTTGATTGTTTAAAGGAAATCCAGACGAACCAGAAGGTTTCTCAAGAACACAAAATCATGATTGTTGTTATAAATGAAATCCTAATTATAATAAATAAATAATATAATTAGAGTTGATGTTGAAGTATATTACAACAGTTTAGTAATCGACAATAACTCAAGATATTTCTGATATTTTCAAAAACAAAAAGTATTCGGTGAATGATGCAGTCATTTATGAATTTTGTAATCTTCTTGGTAGTAAAAACCTTGGTTTCCCAGGGATAATGCTTAAAATTGATGTCACAGCTACAACAATGCATTGAAATAAAAAAAAGTAAAATTTCATTCATGATTTCCATGTATGCATTTCAAATGAATAAAATAACGAAAAAAGATAATTTAATATAAAAATTTACACAATTGCAACAATGTATTGGGATAAAGAAAATAAAATTTTATCTATGATTTGCATGGTTTATGAAGATTTATAGGTTCATTTACACAAATATTTTATTTAAAAAATCTATTTCCATATTCAGATAGTGTATAATATAGTTGTACCTATTGTAGAAAACAAAGCCTGAATAAAATAAAATAATTTTTACGTTTAGAATAACCTCTTTTGATTGCAATGTAGAATTTAATATGTCAGAGGAAAATATAATAATAAATTAAATATATTTAATTCAGTTGTGGCACGTGAAATTAATAATATAAATAAATAAGCACATGGTTATAAAATTTGAATTAAAGGATTATGATGTCATTTTTAATTTCTTGGAGACAATTGGACTTTACAATATGTTAAATATTCTGATGCAAAAAAAAGGAGTCAATAATAATAAAAATCATATAAACCAATGTTTAGTAATTTAAACTGGCAAGGAGAGTTAAATTTGGAAGAACACCTGAAAAATTGGGTGCTAGGCAGGCACAGGTCAACTGGTAAAATATATATTGACTGACACGCTGAGTTAAAGAACTATATCTATTCTAAATTTATTCTATTTTATATAAAAATTTAATAGCATTATTCTTTTTAAAAGAAAGAAAGAAAGAAAAAAAAAAGTATTTTCTTTTATAAAAATGTTTTCTAGTTTTGTATTAACATTTCAACTTTCATCTTATGTCTGATTTTTTGATACATGGTATCTAAATTTGATTGAAAATCTAATTTACTAAAATTATTCCAATCTTTATTTTTGGTTTGAAATTAATAAATTAATAGCAAAGTATATATACATGGATAGATAAAACTTCTTTGGCTTTATTCAATTAGATTAACAGTGAAACTAATTTAAAGATTGATAAGAGTAAGAGACTTAACAGGTTTACACAGAACATGAAAAAAAAAAAAAAAAAAAAAAGTCAATTACATTGAAAAAGTAAATTTGAAACAAACTAGTTTAATACACACACACACACACAAAAGACTTTAGTGGGATATTGTTTTTTATTTAATGGAATTAGTTTGTTATTATTATTATTGTTTTTTTTTTTTTTTTTTTTTTTTAATTATTATCCCAAAAAAGCAAGTACTTATTTTTTCTAGGAGATAACATAAGCAACTAACCCATTAATAATATATATATTTTAAATAAAAAAGAATTAAGATTTTTCTCCAAATAAATCAAAAGAAAATTTCTAAGAAACAGAAAGCGAACATATCTCACATATAGAGCTAATAGTGATTCTATTTTAAAAATCCTGAAATTACGTGAAAAGAAAAAAAAGGCCAGGGTGCAATTATTATTATTATTATTATTAGTTTTCACAATTGCAACTAATAAAATAAATGTCAAGTTTACGTTAAAAAAAAAAGCACTGATTTTCAAAATGTATTCCAAAAAGCCCATTATATAACAGTTTTCCTTTAGCAGTTGCTGAAAAATAATTAAAATCCTGAAATCAGAAAAAATCCTACACATCACAATTATTTTCCTGTAGTAAGAATGAAAATACCATATCACCATCCCTTCCATTTCCCATCACATTGAGATCCTTCAGAATTCATAAAAGACAATTTTATTTTTAAAATTAACCCAATTAATTTATTTCACCAAGCCAAGGTACAAACAATTAAGAATAGCAAATGTATTTCTTTTTAATTAATATAGTAAATTTGCTACATTGATATAAAATTATAGTAAACTACATTGAAAATGACAAGAAAAGAGAAAAAATGCCTTTCGGATTTAATATATACACAATTATCATAATTAGCCAATTCCCAAACTTTTAGAGGTATCGATATACAAGAATGAAAATTTAAAGGATTCAGTAGAAATGAAAAAAGTATTCCGAAAATTGTGCAGAAGAAAATTTTTAGAATTAATACAGTTATGAATAACATTATGATACTTATTCATAAACACATTTTTATGATTAAACAAACACTAGAACGACAGGAGCAGTCATTTTGACTGCAAAGATAATTAATTGTACATATTGCAGTCATTCTTTTATTAAGCTTGATACAATTTTTAGATTAAAAAACATTTAAACAAGAACTTATTACTTCCTTTTTTATTTCAAAAAACGTATTTTGGATACATTATCATACAAACACATTAAAAACAAATAAGTTTAATAAATTTTTAATCACTTTTACAGTGTGGGAATTGACTGTAAATATGTATCACAGAGCAATTACAAAATATTAATAACTATGAACATGATTTACAAATATGTATAATAAATATAATGAATAAATCTTTTCAACAAAACATAAAATACAAAATATTCAACAACTTATGTACATAAATTTGAAAAAAACAATCCTATGAAAGTTAAATTTCAGAAAATATTAGATATACATAATTTAAACACATTGATAATCTGTTACAAAGCTTAGACTTAAAAACAAATTGTAAGATAAAAATTTATTAAAGAAATATAAAGAAAATATTTTAATTCTTTAACATTTATAATTCCAAAGAATATATTAAAAATAAATTTATTTAAAAAGCCTGAATATTTTAATTGAGCATAAAATAAAAACTGTATATCTGAGCATCATCATCTCAAAAGGCAATATTTAAAAAGTACTGAAAAATAACACAGTAGAACATCAATTGTCCAAGTTTATTAAGAATTAAAAGTGTATAGAAAACAGCACATATTCAGATACAATATTGAATTGAGGAAAATGCAGGTATATGCATTTTTTTGTAAAATGTTTTTAAAGGCAGTCACATTAAAAATCAAAACCATATAGGAATAGATAGTACCACTTCAGAAAAATTGGAGTGGGAAGGTTGATTTTTATACCAACTATGCAAAATGTACGAGAACCGGGAATCGAACCTGGGCCCTCCGCTTAATGCACGGATGCTCTACCACTGAGCTACTCTGGCTTAAATTAAAATTTCGTGGCCTATTGGAGTTGTGCCACAATTAATATTTTCAAATAACATAGCTGCATTTGTAGACTCGGCAACCTTGCCAACAAATATTATGTGAGAAATGCCGAGCTGGTTATCAGCAGAGTGCAGAAAATTAAAAAAAGAGGAAACACACGTATTCATAAAATTATTTTCAAATGAAAAATAATGCGTGCAGGGAAAACTATACAAATGTGTTCATAAAATTTATTTCAAATGAAAAAATAATGCTCACAGGAAAAAACTATACAAAATATTTTAAAAATGACAAATTAAACGAAAAGAATAACACTTCAGCACAATAAAACATGTGTTTCAAAAAAAAAAAAAAAAAAAAAATTGCTAGCAATCAACATTTAATAACATTGACTGGTGGTGGAAAATGGGAAAGGGGTTAAAAAGTAGTTCATGAGTGAGAAATATTAAACACAATTCTCCTTCTTCATGGGTTCTAGAATATCCTAAAGTAAGTTTAAAATTAATATTGACATTTTTGTTGTGGGTGGATAAATATTCAAAAATAAAAGGCTTCCCGCAGAATGTTTGATTGGTGATGGTTAGAGATGAAAAAAAAAGGGGGGGGGGAAAGGACAAAAAAAATTACACGAGTGAGAAATATTGAATAATTCTGTTCTTTTATATGTTATAGAATATGATAAAACATGTTTAAAATGAATATTGACATTTATATTTTGGATGGAAAAAGATTGAGAATCTAAAGTTTTTTGTGGAGCGTTTGAATACTGATCGTTATTGGAGTTTGATTTTAACAAAATAAAAAACTGCGAAATTCACGAAAATCATAAAAAATTGGAAAATCGCGGATCCACGGAAAATTCTCATGCCTGTTCATTGGTAGAGCATCCCCACGTTAAGCGGAGGACCTGGATTTGATTCCCAGCTCTGGTATTTTTCACATACTGGGCATAAAAATCAATCTTCCTTTTCAATTTATCTGAAATGAATTTTCAAGGTTGATGAATAAAAATTTCTAAATAGATAGTAACAACAAAATTGAAAAATAATTAAAATAAAGTGCTTGATTGAGAAATACTATACATATTTACATTCAAAATGCATTAAGAGATTTGAGCAGGCAGCAGAAGCTTTTTTTACCCCATAATGTATGTTCATACGTAAAGATTTCTCACAGAAAAATCAAAATTTTCATTTTTTGCCTTCTGCGATTTTTTCTAAAGCTTGTTTTCTTTGAACGATTTTTAAAATTGTTTTCTAAAATGTATATATTTTTAAGTGATAATGTTTTATGCAGAACTTTCACTTAAAAAATCATATAAATATTATACATTTTAGAAAATAAGTGCATAAGTGGGTATTAAAACTACAACCTTTAAGAAGGAATCACAAAAGATAAAAATTGAAAGTTTTGATTTTTCTCTGGAGATATTTTAAAAATGAGAACAAAATGCATGTCCAATGCAACCATTGCAGGGTGGAAATCTGCTCTTATAAGAGGAAAAATGTAAAAAATTTCTTAAAAAAAAAAAAAAAAAAAAATATATATCCATATATATAATAATGATAATAATATATCATACAAATTAAGACATGATCATTTAAATACAAATCATAAAATAAAAGTCATCTGCATTAATGATTATTAATTATACACTTATAGATAATTCTTTGATAAAGTAAAATTTTTATCTTGTGTCGTCCACAAGTTAATTTTCTTACAACTATTTAACATCTATGAAAAAATTTTACTTGTAAATAATTTTTCAAATAAATATCGCAATAAATGGTCTGTGGATAAATGATGTTCTACTGAAAAACTTTTAAGTAAATGACAAATATAATGAATTAGAAATCAGTTTCGCATTTAAGTTCATTAATATTGCATATTTTTTCAACATTCAGTGACTTAAAATTCATAACAAAAAGTTTTTTTTTTTTTTTTTGCAAATAGTTAATTATCTTCTTTATATGGATGTTATAAAATGAAATAAAATATAAAGGGGATCGTCATCAGGATTCATTATCATCAGAAAACTCAACTCTTTCCTGAAGAGAAATTCGCCTTTTGATCGGTTCTATATCTATATTAGATCTCAGAATTCCACCAAAAGTAGCTGTAGCTTTCCAGCGAGGAGCTGTTAGCTCTGACTTATCACTGGCAAACTGTTCATTAACAAAAATATTTTCATTCATTCCTAAACTATTTAAACTGACAGTGCTATTTGAAAAAAGAGGATTAGGTTCTAAATTTTCTTGCAAAATTTCTGCACGGGCTGCAATATCAGCAATACTGGATGAGGCACTGGCACATTGACTTTGTGGCATACTTTTTGGTTGAGAAGCAATTTTACTAAGATCTTCAGAACTGTTAAGCAAAAATAAGAATACACAGATTAGTTACCAAGAAAATAATTTTTCAAATCTGTCATGCAAAATCAAACATATTTTCAAAATAAGAATTGTCATAAAATGCTAAATCTTGTCTACTAAAAAATAAAGTAAGAGGAAAAACATTTATATTCTTAATATTTCAGATTAAAAGATCATTTCTTTTAATCTTTTAAAAATAAGAAAATTCTAATGCAAAATCATAATTTAATCTATTTGCGCTTTTAGTTTCCATTTAGAAAATTATTCCATTTACAACTCAATATTTGATAGAGTAATATTTTCTAGATCTTACTTTTTTTCAAAATTTAACATACACCCTGTCAATTTTAATGCACGCTTTTGTGATTTAATGTCTACATTTCTAATTTGTCATTTTTAGTTGTAGTTTTCAAAATCTGAGAGTATTAATTTTTAAATTACAACATACTTTCTCTTTTCCCTTTCTGGCATTGCAAAAGGTTACTATTTCTTGATCAATATATCATGTTTAGCAATTACTTTTCTTAATTTAAAATCTCTTTTCTCGAAGACACATTTCCCACTATTGTTATGATTGACCTTCAAATATGTTGCAATGGCAATTTTCATAATCTTGCAATCCTAACTCCCTTAAAAGCCTATGTTTTGCTCCAAGAAAATAGATTTTCACTTGCTATAGCAAGTCATGCAGAATTTCTTCTCAATCATGTATTCCAAAAATGAGGATGAAGAAACAGATGCAGTATTCTAATTAGTTGCCATCCTTATTAACATGGTTTTGGACATATGAATATTCAGTGTAAGTGATATCAACCTTTTCCTTACGGGCGGGATTGCAGCAATCCCAAACAAAAATGTGTACGAGTTTGGTATTACCATTGTTCCAAACATTTCTTCCCTAAAGCATGGAGTGCAGTACCCCATGCTTTAGGGGAAGAAATATTTGGGATGACGGTAATACCAACCCCATACTCTTAAACACATTTTTGCTTGGGATTCTGGAAATCCTGCCTGTAAGGAAAAGGTTAAAAAATGTATCTATTTAGTTCTTTAAATATTTACATCACCTTAAAAATATTGTGCTTTTGCATTAATATGGAATTTCTGGAAGATCCAGAATAAATGGATTTGTCAATCTCAAACTGTAGTGTGTATTTAATGTAATCAACTCACTATACTGTATGTTTTTAGTGAACTGGAATTGGAAGAAAATTACTTTTAACACCTATGTGAAGTCCCATAAGATGAATATTATATTTATTACTATTTTTGATATGCAATATACTCACCTTAGAATTTAATTATTCTGCTAAGAGCTTATGAAGATCAGCACATAAAACTATATTTTTCAACATGCACTAAAAACTTTATATGATGATATCCAAAAAATACTGACACTATTAAATATTTTAATTGCTAATTTTTTTAATTAAAATTAATTATAATTTTCATAATATATTTTAAGAAAGATAAATATTACAATAAATAGAATAAATCTAGCAAACAATAAAATTACTATAAGTAAACAAAATGCTAATAATCCAATACCTATGATGACGACTAGATGGTAAACTATTACACTGCCTTGGATGGGGCATTTTTTCTTTTTGTGCATTTCGATGAGCTTCAATTTCATCGCAGGCTTTTCCAAGAAGAGATATGCTGATTCCAATTTTAAAACTTACCAAACTAAAAACAAAATTATAATGTCAGTAGATAAGGATTTAAAAGACCTTAATTGAAAGACATCAAGCTAAAAAATTACATATTAAATTATCAAAAAGCACCCATGTTAACCATCATGATAAATATGTATATAAAACTATAATCATACACACTTGCAACCAATTTTAATAAAAAAAGGGAAGATTTTTGTTGAAAAACCAGAAGATTTCATAAAAAAAGGGGAAGATTTTTTTTCCCCCCTTCAATGTATTAAACAATACAGTTTTACACTTTTAATATTTTGAAGCTATCTATAAAAATGGCAGAAAAACAAATTTTTTAAACAAATACAGAATAAGATATTTGTGTACGCACATTAATCATACAGCAGTAGCTAATTATCAGTTTCAAACATGCATAAAAACAACTGAATATTAATTTTCTTAAATTGATTTAGGAAAAACTTTTCTACCTGAAAAATCTATTTTTCATAATTTCACTAAATTTCATTTTAGGACGATAACTATAATTATTAAACTTATTTATACCTTAAACTTGTCCTTTTTAGTTTTCATTATGCATTTCGGATGCATTCGCATCCTTCTTCAGATGATTTGTGACATTCATTGCTGCTTGTGTTTTCGACGTCTTCATTCTGGCTTCCTCCCTTCACTTCACTTCGTCTTTCTCGGTTCTTAAGGAACCGTATAATCCTTAAGAACCGAGAAAGACGAAGTGAAGTGAAGGGAGGAAGCCAGAATGAAGACGATGAAAACACAAGCAGCGATGAATGTCACAAATCATCTGAAGAAGGATGCGAATGCATCCGAAATGCATAATGAAAACTAAAAAGGACAAGTTTAAGGTATAAATAAGTTTAATAATTCTATTTTTCATTTTTTCCCCCATGTTTACACATTTGGTATAAATATGCATGACATAGAAATATTTAATTTAACCGAGGGGAAAAAAAACAGATTCATCAAATTCGGCAATAAATTCTAAAAATAATTACATACGTCAGAAATACTGAGCACTTCTATTGCTTTATTGTTTCTAGAATTGATCACTGATCACTATCCAGACAAGAGGAAAGTAGGGGAAATACAAAAATAATTACAGAGTAAGAAATATCAAACTCTTTCAATTCTACTTTGGAGAAAGCCACAGAAAACTATAAATGGCTAGGCCAATGCGAACAACCTGGGATCGAACCCGGCACCTCAGGTCTACCAGCTTTGAGCGCAAAACCACTCGACCTCTGGTGAGTGGACTTAGAGTGAACATCGGCTTTGAACCATGCACTACAAAGTTTAATTTTATGTATTATATGCATATTACATGTTCCTATATCTATTAAATTCAGTTCACAAACAACTTTTAATCCCTCATTTACTCTATTGATCTTCTTATTTATGTTAGGTCCATCACATCCCAACATTAATAAAATAAGAATGCGACAGATACATCTTATCTATTGCTACAAGATTTTTTTTTTTTTTTTTTTTTTTACAGACTATAGCTGTAGTAACTATAGAGCTACAGAAAAGACATTTAAAAAGTATAAAAAAGCCAAGCTCAAAGAAAAAGAATGGATTAAAGTTGTGTCTAAAAAGCCTGCGATATCAAATTTCCAAGCATACATTCAGATACTTATTTAATATTCCCTTTCAACTAAGTTTTTTCATGCGAATCAAGTGCCTTGTGATACGTTCATAGAAATCCTTCTCTCCTGTACTAAATACATCGCAATGTGTTTCTGAAAATTATATATTTTAATTTATGCATGATGAACATGGCAGCCATCTTTCATAACTTTATGTTAATTTGAATTCTTTTATATATCTCAGCAATTACAGGATAGGAGTGCATAGCAGGAGCTTTTACGATGCTTTTCTCACAATTTTTTTCTCAAAATATTTCAATTTCTGTTGAATAGAATAGCTAATTTATTTTTACAAGGTATTTATTATAAGAAGCTACATTTACAGGGAAGGAGGAGGAGGGGGGAGAAAGCTGCTATACTATTTTTTTTTTTTTAAACTAAAAAAAAAAAAAATATATATATATATAATAAATTATTATTTTTTCTTTTTTTTTAATAAAGATTATTATATACATATACGGTGAAACCTCGATCTATCATTTCCACATCCATTGTTTTCCTGTATTGATTGTTTTATATTTCTATGGTAACTGCACAAATTGTATTTAAATAATGTTAATGAAATCCAGATGAATCCTGCTTCAAAAAGTAGTTTTCCCACATTCATCATTGTAAAATTTTTTTCCTGACCTTGCAAAAATTTTCTCCTGTGGTTCTATATGACATACAAACTGGAATTACTTCTTTCATCTCAAAATAACGCTTTTCCCCATTTCCATGGAGGATCGAAATTGTGATGCCATGCCTCTGGACCATGTATTCATTTTGTAATTTCAGCATGATTGGAAGCAACCTCTTTAGTAATCCAGAAAATGTTTTCATAAAATGTAGTTACGTGCGAAAAAATGAAGAAGAATACCAAACAAAACGGCAAGAAAATGATGATGATGATAACACAGATGAAGAGTGGTTGAGTGTAGCAGAGGATGCACCTAGTACAAAATTTAGTGATAATATTTGCATTAATCAAGATGTTGTGACATGCAGTATCCGAAAGCATGGAAAAAAGGTGTGATTTCAAAAATGAAAATAATGGCGAAGAAGCAGAGGATAATTTTCACACCAATGACTCAATTATGGAATTTAAAAACGCACAAGATTTTATATAAGCACATGAAATAACAGAAAAGGACCAGGAAACTGTCGTAAATCTGGAAAAATTTCTGTTTAATTCATAAAATAAATAAAAAATCCAACATAAAATTTTTGATTTTTAAAAATAAATTTTACTTAATGTTCTACGACATTAATTTATTTATTTGACAGTTTGGAAAGTAACAAATTAGTTTTTATTTGTAGTATACTGTATACATTGTTTGTGTTAATACATAAACATTGTTTCTTCGTGTTTTAACTTTAACCCGCATTTGTTGTTTTTCTGCTTTCATATTTTTTTTTCACGCATCCTGTAGAAAATGATGGATCAAGGTTCTACTGTATATAAGTATATATACAATATATAATATGCCTTTCTTTTCAATATATTTATTATAATCTAAAACTAAAGCAAGAATGCAGATGTATCATTAATAGTATTAAGCAGTTGTCTTCCCTAACAAATTTTACAATTTCAAAGAGCAAAACATGATGGATAATAAAAAAATAGGTAAAGGTAACTTACCATAAATATACAAGAAAGAGCAAAGTGTATCCCCAAAACCCAGCAATTGGGATAGATCCACTTACAACTCTTATTACTAAAGCTCCAAGAGGTAATGGTATAAAGCCCATTCTTCGAGATATCAAGTCAGAATGGTCAGCAAAAGCCTAAGAAATGAAGGAAAATGAAACAAACTTGATTTGAACAGATTTAAAATGATTAACAAGTTTTAAATTTAAAACACAACTTACATTTTTTAGCTTACAACTAGCTAAGTCATATGCCAAACTTACAGTATAATCTCGATAAACCTATAATGGAAGAGTGGATAATCATAATCATGTAAGATTATGAAGACAACAAACACAGGATATCACAATTAGAAATCAAACTGTGAAAGGATGTTATAATTTACAAAATCAAAATGCTAGAATATTATTTAATTTTTATAAGAAGTAATTTTGAAAAAAAAAAAAAAAATAATAATAATAATAATAATAAATAAATAAAAAATAAAATAAAAATAAAGAGAGAAAAGCATTAAAGGCTGATGAAATACTACCACACACACACTAAATTGAATGTAGGTTAAGAGATACCAAAATACATGAATAATGGTTATGTAGCAATAATTATTTAATTGTTGTTGATATTACAAAAAAACTGTACTTCCTAAAGAAATTCAATGTTATGGATCTCCACGAATTCCATTAATTTAATCATCTTTTGAAGAAATGTTTCATGCCAATTAATAAATGATATAAGTATAGACCTCCCACCCCAACCAAAGGGGAAAAAATAGAAATGCTTACTTCAAAAGTTATTTCATTAAATCTTGTAATGAAAGCATGTTTTGTCCAGTCAACAAGTATTTCAGCAAGAATGACTCCAAAACAATAAGGCAGTAATACCATGAACTGATCTGCAATTAACGCAATGAAATTAATTACTAACCAGCAGGTTATATAATGTGTAAATTAATCATTTTTATAATAAATGAATACTTTGAAAAAGAATCTACTGGAATCACTCTCCAAAAACAAATCTGCCTCTGAAGTTTGGTCTGGATCAGTGGTTACCAACAGATGTGACAAAATTTTGGTGGCCCACAGGCAAAATATCTTTACAATTTAGAAAATTCTTTTTATTCATGAATTCATCAACCGTGAATATTCATTTTAAGTAAATTGGAGTGTAAAGGTTGATATATATATTTTTCACATAGGTGGTATACATAAAAAAATATATCAACCTTTACACTCCAATTTACTTAAAAATGAATATCTTGACAATCACATTTTTAAATGTTTTATTAGAAATCACACTGATGCTAATTTAAACATCAAAATTTTTTGAATAACTCACCTCCATAACATTAGACTTCAGAATTTCCTGAATAATATTTAAATTTTTCAAAAGCATCAAAGTTTAAAATATGTAAGTCAAAATATAATTTTCCATTGAATTATAATAATCTTACAATATAATATACATAATACTAGAATTTGGTATAAATAGTTTTGCACATGGAAATAGCAATTTATCATTGTAGTTAAATCTTTCGTTATGGAAAATAAAAATATTATAATAGGTAAACAATAAAAGTTTTTACATTTTCCTCCTATAATAGTTTTATTATAATAAAAGAACTTTTAAGTTTCATTTTTATGATTAAATAAGTATTTATTAGTGTGGTTAACATTAGATTCTCTCTCAAGAAGGGTCCAAATTCTCTGACTTTTTCATGACTATTTTTCACCAGTTTCCCTGACTTATGCTGTTTATTTCCCAAAATTAGTGAATAATTTAGCAATTTACAATAACAAGTTTTCAAATATGGCCAATTTCCATAAACAGGGTTGCTACAGAAATCAGGAGAAAAAAATCCCTGAGTTTTCCCCATGTCTCTAAAAAGTAAAATAGATGCCACACAGTCTCAGTCATGCAGCATAAGAGTCTAATATGTTTACAAGTCAATTGAACATATTTATGGTATATATTATTTTATTAACTTACTATAGTTGGGGGCAAAAAGCATTATTGACTTTTTATTCTTCATTATAAAGCACTAAAATTTTAAAAAAGATTTAATAAAAAAAAAAAAAAAAAATTCCAATGTTTTTCCCAAAACATCCAAAATTCCCTGAATTTTCCTTGTTTTGGCAATAAATTTTGAAATTCCCTGAGTTTTCCCGTTTTTAAATAGTTTTTCAAATTCCCTGAGTTTTACAGGCTTTCCCTGTTTTCCAAGTATCGTAGAAACCCTGATAAATTTTTCTAAAATTCTCTGATTTTTCTGATTCTCTGCCTAGCGGAAACCCTGATTTATGTTTTTTTAATAATGAAATAAGCATTCTCTAATTATTATTCCAGAAATATATTTACATTTTCTTAATAATAATAATATTAGTGGTTTATGAGATTTTAAATTTTACATGCAGGTCCATTTTCACCTGTCCTGATGCACCTCTAAGCCTGACTTTTTTTTTTTTAAGATTTGTGATTAGTGTTTTTAAAATTAAAATTTCTGCAACTGGGGATATTTCCTGGTGCTGTCACCTGTTGTCATACAGTGAAGATGATAATCTGTCTGAGAAATGTCTATCCAAAAAAATGTAGTACATGAATAATAGCACCACTTATTGTCCAGTTAAAACACAAAAGCAAGCAGTGAGTAAGTGCCTCCGCTTACTCTATGTCAGTTCTGGGGAAATTCATATAGCATAGGCGGGCAAAGACTCTGTCAAATAAGTGGGGACACAAAGCGAGGCTTTAAGTGATTTCAATGGATTTTTTTTTTTAAGTCTTTATTTACACCGTGACCAATAAGTTCTCATACACTTTCGAATTTTTATTACAATAACGCAAAACAAATCATACAGAAAATTTTTGCATCAAATTAAAGTAGCTATCATTGAGTATCTTTACAATAAATGCTTTGGAACAATTCCGCCTTTTAGTTTCTTAACGAGCTGAAGTCTCTTTTCAAATCCATCACATGTGGCACGCACAGCTTCCGTTTACATTTCTTGCCATATATTTTGAATTACATTTCTGAATTTGCTCAAATCAGTGATTTTATAGTTATTCAGTTATGAGAGCATATATGACAACACAAAATAATCAAGCGGGTTCAGATCGGGGGAGTTTGGGTGGCCATTCGTTCTTTGGCAAAAAATCTGCTAAATTTTGACTGCACCATCCTGTTGGAAGCAGAAATATTTTGCCCCATACATACTCTGGACATATAGGAGTACAACTTTTTCAAAACCTCATTTTTATAATATTGGGCATTGATTTTTACCCCCTTATCAATGAAGACTAACAGGAGTTTTCCTCTTTTGGAAATAGCAGCCGAAACCATCAGAGAGGAAGCATTTTGATAACACAGAACGTAATGTTGGCTCTCAGGGATGTTATCAATAGGAACTGACCATACTCTGTCATTTTGGGGGTTGAAACTTTGCTGTAAAATGAATAGTTTCCGTCTGAAAAGACAAAATCATCCCCAGCGTGCCAAGCAAAAATTTCTTCCACCCTTTGCTTCCTTTTCCTCTTACCAGACTCCGAATCTCCGTGAATTTTACATTTTCTATAAGCGTTGCACCCAAGGCCCTTTTTCTGAATGTTTAACATTGATTCCCTCGATATTTTGAGCTCTCGTGCTAGTTTTTTTAGCAGATTTTTGTCCGTTTCGTCGTATCCTTTCCCTGACCGTTTTTACAGCCACTTTTGTCCGAACGGACCTCTGTCTGCCAGATCTTTTTCTGTCATCGACAGAGGACGTCTCATTAGACCTTCTGGTAGTTCTGTAAATTAAATCTCTTTTCACCCCCAGGGTTTTTGAGTCTCTGAAAATTTCACACGGCTGCTCTCCTTTGATGAATTTATTTATCACAATTTCTTCATTCTACCAAGGTAAAGAAAAATTATAATTAGTACAACATTTACACTTGCAATAGCTTTATACTTTACACTAAATTGCCTGCAAAGTAATTGGGATTACAGTAACACATATATACAATTTTGTAACATGCTTCAAATGTTGTATGAGAATTTATTGGTCAAGGTGTATAAAGTGATTTAAAACATGACTAGCAAAGCCTGCTAGTGTTAAACAAATAAACAGCAAAGGTCTTTTTTACACAAGTTTTCAGATTATATATTTCCAAAAACTTATTTTATTTTCATGTTAAACATATTTCATATAATTTTACATCTATATACAGTTTAAAAACAAAACTCAATTTTAAATCCTCCAATTTGAGATATCTGTCTCTTTAATTTAACCAAGAAAAATGTATTTTTAATTTTGTAATTACTCAACCTTTTTTTTTTTTTTTTTTTTTTAAGGGGGGGGGGGGGGGTAGAAATAATAGGGGTAAAGGTGAGAAAATTGTAAGATTTTGATAAATGCAGATTTGGATGCATCCTCATCATATATATCAATTTAAATGTTATAAAATAATTATGAAATAGATAAATCTGAATATAGTGAACGACACAGTTGGGGAAGGTCACTGTCACTAGTATTAAAATATACAATTTAAATTCACTACACTCATTATAAACCAGCAACTAATTTCAATCGAATTGCTAAAATGACCATAATTTATTAACATACCATAGCTCCAATTGTACTCTTTCATTGTCTGAATAATTACAATGAAGAGAAGAATTAAGTAGTGGAATCTTTCTCTCACATCACTGCAGGACATTTGAAACAAATTATTCTTTTCAAATTTTTTAAAGACCATACTTTTGAGTTCCACAAACTGAAAATATACCAGATAAAATATGTAAAAATAAATGAATAATAAAATAAAAATAATAACCATAAATCAAAGCAATGCATACTTACATTATTAGACAACATAATAGTTAACAAAGCTTTATTTTGGGAGTTGATTGCAACATTGAGAGTAGTAGCTTGAATTAGAACAATAATTGAATGGGCAACTTCTCATTAATTAAGGAAAAGCACAATAAATAAATAATAGTAAAACTAATAATGCAAATAATAATAATAAAAATTAATGTAATTTTATCAAACAATGAAATTAAACTATCAAAATACACTAGAACATGTTCAAATGCATATAGCAGGGATCCTCAATTCCCAAGGTTACATACTAGAATGCTAATATAGTCCAATCTATAGAAGAAGAAGAAAAAAAAAAAAAAAAAAAAAAAAACTGGTGTCAGGCATGTCATCAAAGTGTCAGGCATGAGAGTGAGAAAAGGACAAAAAGTCTGAAAATATTCCTAAACTTAAATTTCACCAAAAAAAAAAAAAAAAAAAAAAAAAAAAAAAGAAGAAGAAAATGACAAGGCACCAGCATATTTCACATTAAAAAGAAAAATATTTAAGAACTATATTGTTCAGGTAAATTACAAAGCAGTTTTAAAAGTAAAATAAAAATGCAAATAATGTCTGATAAAAATTCAACAATAATACATTAAAATAATGTTATTGCAAAAATAAATTTCTTTACTTATTTATTTAAAGTTTTCTAAATCATATGTACAAGCTCAACTAACTGTACAGACTCATTTATTGTCATGTAAATTTATACAAACAACAATCTGATTATCACTATTTGAAATACTCAAGCCTAGTTATTGTATTACTTGACATGAAATGGCTATCATTTAAAAAAAAAAAAAAAAAAGAGAGAGAGAGAAAATCTCCCTTCCCTTTTTATATTTTTATTTTAATGCAATTTTAATATTATTTTAGTTTAAAACATTAGATAATGTTGATAGGTGAACTTACAGTATGGAGATTTGCTGTTTTGGAAAAGGTATAAAATTGCATTAAAACTAAAATATGAAAAAGGCTTTAATAAAAATAATGAGTAAATTAAAACAAGGTAAATGGTTCAAACTGAATGGTGGATAGCATACTAGGAGGAGCATTTCAGTCTGCAACTATTGATTGATTTGCCAAATTTATTATCCTCTTTTCTTTATTTTTAAAAAAGTTTTCCTTTTTTTTTTTTTTTTATACAATCAATGTAAGCCAGAGAGAAAAAAAAAAAAAGGGCAATACTGAAAAAGTACTGACCAATACTAGTAGACAATAAAATAAAATTTAAATAAAAATTATCATTATTCAATTATCTCTTTCAGTTTTTAGAACAGCTTTAATACAAGGCATCGATTGCTATTGCCGGTATACTGCACGCAGAATTTTAGATTTCGGGATTTATTTTTTCATGATAAAAATCAGAAATTCTTAGTAAAATTTTAAAAAAGTCGGAAATTCTGACGAAAGTCGGAAAAATCTCATCCTGAAGTGTGTTTGTGATTATGTTACATATTTTTTTTGGCTAATTTAAAATTTAATATTTTAGGTAGAGCATATAAAATATATAGATCATAGACAGAAAATATTAAATAATAATAATAATAATATTAATAATAATACATTAGTTTATGTTTAGTAATCACTGGAAAAATATTTTAGACTGTTTAAAACATTTTTTAAACTGAACAACCTTTATAATATGTGATGCACAAAAAAAAAAAAAAAAAAAAAAAAGTTACGTACATTTCTGCTGATTGTCCAAAAGGCATTTTTTAGCAGTGTTATGCATTTTTCATGAAAAGTATCTTTTACATATATGAGTATGATTAAATTATATAAAAGACTTCATGAAAGAATCTGGTGTTCAAAAACTACATGACTTCCATTATCTACTAACACATATCATATATGTACACTTTATGGAAATGATGTGGTCAAGACATAAAATTGACCTGACAAATCATATAACAATCTTACTGTACGAGAAAACTGATACATATGTAAAGATATATAAAACAAAAATTACATAACAAGAAAAAAAAAAAAACTTTAGATGCATTTTTGAAACACATTTTCGAGATCTATAACTAATCTACCTAATCAGGACGACTGCCAATTATCCTGTAAAAACTGAAGTACTACATGCGAAAAGAATATCTAAAAAAGGACTTATGTAGCAATTATTAAAAAAAAAAAAAAAATCATTAGAGTTGCTTTTGATATACCGATTTTCGGTCCCACTTCCAATTTTCACCAAAATTTGACAAACACATCTGTTGACCAGAAAACAACAATTACATATATAAAGATATCTAAAAGAAGTTTAATATGGTGAATTTGAACTAACCAACTAATGCATTTGAAAAGACATCTAATAGGGTGTTTATATAGCAACTTTCAAGAAAATTGTTAGAGCTGTTTTTGAGAAATGGACTTATGGTCCCCACTTCAGTTTCTCCAAGTCCCTTTTCCAGTTTTCCAATTTTCTCCAAAAGTTAGAAAAAACCATCTGTGCACTAGAGCGGTCTTAATTCTGAACTTTCATCATTCTATCTTTATTAATTCTGGAAGATTGATAGTCAGAGGATTCCCTACACATATACACACACTGACCGTTTACCGAAAACCACTTTTTTAGACTCCTCAGGACAACTTGAAACCTGTAAATCAGGGGCCCACCAGCGGCCAAGCGGTTCTGCACTCAAAGCTGACAGATGTGTGGTCAGCCTAGTCGTTAAGAGTTTTCCATGGTTTTCTCTTAAACTTGCGTAAATACGCGCTAGGACCCCTTAAAAAAAACCCCACAGAGGGCACTCCCCGCAGGTTTAGGACCTACAGCAGTCAACTGGCCTTATTCCCAAATCCAATCCAATCCAGTAAATCAGGTGAAAACTTAATATCAAATTTTTACCTACAGTAGTCTGGTAATATAAGTAAAAAAACTTATATACAATGAAAAGAAAATTATTACTTGAAAATATTTCCAATGATTTAGTCTATCTCTTAGATCAGGCCTGTCCAACCCAAAACACTTGGTGGGCCACATTAGAAATATATTTTATTCATTCGGGCCACACTGTACGTACAGTCATAAAAAAAATCCCCCCCCCCCTGCTTTACCGACTAATTCTGCCGTAAATTAATGTAGAGACTTGCGACTGGTGCCAATCGATTAATAATAAGGCCTAGTTTAGACGGTTTAGTTAGATTTTGCTTAAGGGATGTATACATATTAAAACTGGCATCAACTTCATTTTTTTTTTTTTTTTTTTAGGCAACCCACAATTTTGACAAGCTTTTTGGATTAAAAATTAGATGTCATTACCAATCGTTAGGCATCAGCTGCTAGTTTCTACGATGATTTACGGCGAAATTAGTCGGGGAGGAAATTATTACTATTATTATTATTTTATGACTGTACATATACATATGTGTATATATGTTTGTGAGTATATGATTCATGTATGTATATACTTTTTTCGGAGAAGGGCAGGGTAAAAATTCGGAGAAGAATACATTAATTTAAATTATTTTCATTCATAAATTAACAATGGAATTGTAAAAAAAAATTACGACTATATATCAAAACTATAATAAAAAGAATGAATAATGGATCTAATAACATTCCATTACAACAGTTCCTTATCTACCATAATCGTTGAAAGGTATTTTCACTTTGAAAAGTCAGAACGTATTTATTAATTTTTGATTCGTTAACCAAAGTTGTCAAACTTTAAATATCGTTAGTCTCCTCGCGGGCCGCAAGAAACTACGCGGTGGGCCGCATGCGGCCCGCGGGTTGGTCACCCCTGTTTTAGATGAACAATACTTTACTTCTGATACATATTATGACAAAATATCACTTTTCAATAAATGTACAATTCTTGAAAAACTACTTTTCGGTATTTGTGCAAAAATAATGTATTTGACCTTTAAAGGCATAAAAAAAGATTGATAAAATTTTTGGATGCTTTACATCATCAGCTATAAAATTTGACGAACCCATATGAATGAAGTTAATAACAAAATTATAAAATTTTCCATTCAAAGCAAAGCAATAAATGAGATTGCTTCATATACTAAATAAAGATCCCAAACGAAGTGCCCCCCCCCCCCCCCCAACAACCAAAGAAAGGACTTAAAAATCAGTGAAATTGGAGAAAGTGGGAAATAAATGCTGAATTAAAATATGAATGCTAAAATTTGATTAAAAAAAAAAAAATAATAATAATAACACTAATTAAATTAAATAATCTGGTGTGCCACTCACACATCTTTCTGTTACTCAGCATTTGAATACTATGAAGACAAATTGCAGATTAAGGGGCAAAGATAAGTAATAAATTTGTCATTGAATATTTGATTATTTTTTTTTCAAAAGACCTTTGAACTGTAAAAAAAAAAAAATATATATTAATTTTCTATCTTTTAAATCTTATCTATTATTCTGTTTCAGAAAATTTTGCTATATAAATTGCAGTTTGTGAATTTTAACTACTGGATATTTGTCAAATAATTTTTGTTTAGAAATAAATTATTTTTTTAAGAGCTCTATTTCACAATGTTGGAATATGCATAACAATCAATGTACATTTTTTTTTTCTTATTCAATCATGCAATTTCTGATATAAACATCTAACCAGGAAACCATCCCATAGTCCCTAACAACACACTTGTCCATAATATAGCCTGGAGATATCCACAGGAGGCCCATAGACATCCGTTTCATCCATAGGACATCCTGAGGATATTTGGAGAACATGTGCTATTAGGGGTGTAATCATAAAAAAAATCCAAACAAGCATTAATTGAAAGAGCATATATAAATATGTTTTTTGACACATATAGCAATAGCTCTCGTCAGCTCTTTTTCGAGTTATAAATTCTGAAAGTTTGCTAATAATCGGAGCAACCCTGTCTAAAACGATAATATCCCACCTTACTGAAACAATGAATAAAATCCAAAATAAGCAGAAATCGAAGAGCATAGTCAAATGTATTCTTTAATGGAATAATCAGTTGCCCATTTCAGCTTTGAGATATAATGTCCCTAAATTCAATATCAGGGTTCATACTCATACACGGGAAAAAAATTCCCTGAGTTCCCAGACAATTTTCAAGATAATATTAACGACATATTACAAGAAATGCTCCTCTAGACAGGACAAAATACACAGCTACTTACACTGTATGGTGTCATATTACTGTCGACCATGGTAGAAATTCAGGTAGAAATCATTGTTTACATGCGTATTTTCACAATAATTAATCAATTGAATTTTTATACGAAGCTAAACAAGAAAAATATAACTTAAGAGAAAGAAAATATTTGTTTTTCCAGGTTTTATAACCGATTTTCCCTGATTTTTAATGAAAATTTTTATTTACCCTGACTTTTTTTAACAAATTCCAAATTCCCTGAGTATTCCCTTTTTTCCAGGTTTTCCCTGATGAGTATGAACTCTCCTGGATAAAATAGATCTAAAAATTGATAAAAGTCATGGTTCTGGCAGGTTTTCACGGGACTCCTCCAACTTCTTTCAGATTACTATATTTTTACCCAAACTTAAATATAGATTTCTCAAGAACGGGCTTACGAGGGCTAACAGTTTGTACGTCAAAAATCACATAATATTATGCCCTCTCAAATGAACATAATTTTATTGATTTCTATTATTACACTATTGGGATGGTTTCCTGGTATGAATGATAAATATTATTTAGTGTATAAAATAGTTAAATATATAACCAAATGTTCTAAGGTTAAAGAAGTAACAATTTAAATATCATTCTTTATATACAATTTTATACTGCCTTATATTTAATTAAAAAATAAATTTTACTGTTAAGTAAACAGTAATTAGGATTTATAAATTTTATTAAAAACATTTGATCATATGTTTTAAACAGGAATATTTGATTAGATATAAAAAGAAGAAATGTGACTCCTAGAAAAAATGTAACAATGATCTATTAACTAAGTTACTTGTTTGACATCTCATCAATATCATTCACCACTTAAAAGTTGAAAATATTAATATTCTTTGTTATAAAAAAAAAAAAAAAAAATGTTATTTACAATGACCTTTTTTATACCTCTAAATCATAATGTATAACACATGTTTTCATCTATCAAGAAAAGCAAGTTTCATAAAACCGAAACTGCAAACCAAACACTAAAACTTATAATAATCCAATATTTGATTTAAAATAATAATAATAATAATAATAATAATAAAAGTATATTAATGAGACTATTATAAAAATTGTGAAAACCAGAAAAAGCACTATTGGATAATACAAAAAGTGAAAATAAATAAATAATAAAAGTATGGGAAATTAAATATATTACATACATTTTTCTTGAGTTTTAATTTAAGATACATACAACATAGCAGGGGTGCAGAATATGTCTGAACGTGCGAACGATGTTCGGGGGAAATTCTGGCTGTCCGGGGAAATTTTGAATATTTATTATCTTAGAATAAAATAAAAATTACTGAAAAAACAAACTTTCTAATATTAAACTACAAATTAACAACTGTATTCTTCTGTTGCAAGTGTATTCCCTTTAAATACCCATTATTTACCCCCCCCCCCCCCCGAAAAAAAAAAGAGGTCAAACTTAAAAAATAAATAAACTTTCTGATAATAGGTTGATGCGTTATTTTTGGGGAAATTTAGAATGTGTTCTGGGGAAATTTCAGAGGTCTGAACATTTTCTGCACCCCTGCAACATAGAAATAAATAATTTACTTCCAAATTGCAACTTTTAAAGCATTGATAGTAATAAAATTAACCAAAATTATTTTCAATAGTAAAATCAAAACATTAAAAGAGGATACACACATAAACCAGACTAATACACAAATGTGGTATTAATCCCAAATGTTCCCTTTTGCGGCCTCTGGGTTCAGTAGCAGTCCAATATAAGGCATCTAAGATATCTTGCCCAAAAGAAGAAAATAGTTTATCAGCTACCTGCAACAAATGGTTCATTCATAATAGACATGTTATTCAATTTGATTAGCATAATTTTGTACAAAGTACAAGACATTTTTACTATATACAAAAAAATCTTTTAAACCATTAATTCAACTTTATCTATAAAAACAAAAGAGACAGAATAAAAGAACCAATTACTTAAAAAAATTAAAAAAATATATATATGAAAGGATAAAATAATCAAGATTCTAAATTAGTATTTAAATTAATATTGAGGGATAACTTAAAGAAAATCCCATTAAAAATTCTTAATTTGAAATTAATTCTAAAGTTTAACCTGTAAAGTAAGTTTTATTACAATGCACGATAACGCTAAAGTCAGAAAAGTGAACAAATTTTAGGATAAAAAAGTGCTGAACAAATGCAACTTTCAGTTTCTTGTGGTTAAGTGATGCACATTAATTAATCCCGGAAATCTGGGCCTAGGATAAACTGTCAATCATTAAGTTAATAGCCAATGATTAAGGAGGGGTAGACTAAATATTTGCGCCCAAACACAAGGTATTTAAGCTGGAACACACAAAAAATCATGGCTTTTTCCGACATTCACTTGCTTAATAAAACGGGGTCCCGCGGCTGGATAAGTGTCGACCATCGGCATGGTTACGGGACATATGACACTCAGGATGTCTAACTTTCAGGCCAAGACTACATCTTGATTTTAATAAAGGATTATTAGTTAATCTGATGGACTCCTCATGCTTTCTAAGATGCTCACATCATGGGAATACCAACTTTCTTAATGATACGGGACCCGTTAATATTACACACACACATATATATATATATCAACCATGATTCATGAATTATTCTTTTATTTTAATTTTAATTTTCACCGCTTAAAAAAAATTATAAATTCTTAAAAGTTTCCAAGATTTTTAAAAAATTTAAATAAAAATAAACGAAGCAAAAAATTACAGATAGGCTTCTAAAAAAAAAAAAAAAAGCGTTGATTATATATAAAAATAGATTTAAATGAAGCAGGAACTATCAACATACCTCTAACATATTGAACATTATATACAATTTAATTACAGACTGGCTTTTAACTATGTGATATAACATAGACGTATCAACATAGGTCATGGCAAAGCTCACACAGCCCAATATAAATACTTTGAGCAGATCACATATTTCAGCTGCCTGCAAGGAACGGTGGGAATAATGTACTCCAAAAATGGTGCTAAAAATAAATAAATAAAAATATATATGTAATCAAAATTACATACACAAACAAAAAAATAAGTAAATAAAAATATAGTTCTTAACATGAGGAAAATTGCATAGATAAAACTTTCATTACTAAAAAAACAAAAACAAAAAAAACTATTTTTAAAAAACAAAAATTAACACATAAATATATTAAAAACCTTACCTTATGCTTCTCCAATTTCACCATAACACTTGCAGGAGGGCCCCTCCCTCCCTCCCTCAGTGGTTCTTCCATGGAAGCTTTCTTGCAACTGCTTCTTTCTTGAGCTGTGCTTCAAGACACGACACCAGTTACAGTCAACGTTTTGTGCCAGATCATTGCCATTACGAGGTTTGGAATTGCACAAGATCTCTATTGTTTCATGATGCAGAGCATTGGTTAGATTATTAAAGTTTGCTAGTTTATGAACTTCCCTGAAATTTATTTTAATGTTTTCTGTTGCATTTGTTTTACTTAGTGGGGTGGTTATTTTTCCAAATTTTATATCTGAGATATGTTCTTTGATTCTATTTTTAATTTTGTGTTTGGTCATTCGTATATAACTACCAGTAGAGCTATTTTCTTTTTCAAAGGGAATTTCATAAATACCTGGAGTTTCTAGTGGATTGATTCCCTTTGAAAAAGAAAATAGCTCTGCCGGTAGTTACATAGGAATGACCAAATGCAAAATTAAAAATAGAATTAAAGAGCATATATCGGATATAAAATTTGGAAAAATAACCACCACACTAAGTAAAACAAATGCAACAGAAAACATTAAAACAAATTTCGGGGAAGTTCGTAAACTAGCAAACTTTAATAATCCAACCTATGTTCTGTATTGCGAAACAATTGAGATGTTGCACAAAACATTGACTGTAACTGGTGCTGCGTCTTGAAACACAGCTCAAGAAAGAAACAGTTGCAAAAAAGCTTCCATGGAACAGCCACTGAGGGCCCTTCCCCCAAGTGTTATGGCAAAACTGGAGAAGCATGAAGTAAGGCTTTTAATATATTTATGAGTTATAGGCTTCTTTGATTTTTAATAAATAAAATTAACATTTTTTACCAACAATGTCTGAAGAATTATAATAAGGATAAAGAAGCATGTTAAATTACTGATGCACTATACACAATGAGGTGCTTCAAAATGTCCAACACATTTGTTGATTTTGCAAGAGGTTGGAAGGCTAATACTATTTAAATGATAATTAATACTGCTGATTGGTTTAACTAAACTTCTGATTAATATACGTCCTGCGGCTCAATAAAGATTTTCAAAAACTTAATTTTATGTAGTCTCTTAATAACGAAGAATAACAACATTTGCAGAATTACTTTTAAAATTATTTTCTTGTATCATATATCATCATCTACTTGCAAAGTGTTTTACCAAAAAATTTAATTCACATTCTGCAGCATTTATGCGAAATCTTGCATTTTCACCATGATTAGGGAGATTTTTATCATAAAAAATTTGGATAAGTTGTAAATATAATTTACTTCCCCAAGTCCTGCAGGTCGCCTCACAGTGGCAGGGATGTGTTCTTGGGCAGAATGGGTGACGCATGTCTGGGGTGTATGCTTTGCATGCTCTGTGTGTCGAGTGTATGCTCCTGTCAGGGTCACCCATGGTGTGAAGGCCATTCCAACATGCCCAGTTAAGATCTGCAGGTGAAAATTTTTCGCATCGTGGATTGTTCTACAAATTCTTCTTATACTGCATCGCCTGTCGTGCAGGATAAAATGGGGCACGTTCATGACTTAGTTAGAGGGTCCTGTTTGAAAAATTCATGACAGTCTCTGGCATCTGGTTTACCCTCTGGTGTAACCAGTGCAAATGCTGCTGTGGTAAATGGTTTACCTTTGGGTGTAACTGGTGACACAGCTTCAGCTTGGACAAAGCATAAAGATCAAGGCTCTGGTTTGGTTGGGACCATTAATGCAGGTCCATCTTCTAGTGGAGAGGCTGGCTCTTGCCAGCAGCCCACGGGGGATGAACTGTCTCGTGTTGGGGTTCTGACCAAAAGCCAGAAGAAGAACTTGAAAAAAAAAGAAGAGGAGACAATTGTTTCAGGCTGCTGGTGGTGGTGGTGATGGTACTAAAAGGCCTCGGCCTTTAGGTTCAATACCATCCTCCACAGTGCAGTCTTTTCAGAAAAAGTTGAGGAAGGATGTCCAACTTTGGGAGGATGACCAACCTTGCTCTTATGCTCATGCTGTTCAGTCATCGACAGGGTAGCCATTGTTAAGAGAGATTTCCCTTCTGACAGGCTGTCATTGGATGATTGTATTCAGCGTGAGATTTTGAAGCTGATTGACTCCATTCCTATCGGAAACAGTCTGCCTGTAATTCTTGCCAACAACTTAGTTAAGGGGGCTTTGATTCTTCAGTGTAGTAATGCTGCTATGATGGAATGGATCAGGAGCAACTTTGCTAATAAAATGTTGGATGACTTAGTACTCAGAGTCTTGGATGCTGATGAGTTGCCCAAGCCTGTAAAAGTCACTTTTAAGACTAGAGACAAGTTCTCAGACTCTAGTATGTTTCTGTGACGTCTTCAGCATTACAACCCTGAGTTGAAAGCTACGGAGTGGCGTGTCTTGCAGTGTTCTGCAGGATATAACTCTGCTAGGTGGATTCTCGAGGTTGATTCTGGGGATGCTGAGATGATGCACAGGTCTGATTTCTCTGCTCTCACTGGACTAGATAGTGGATTTTTTTATTTTACACGATCCCAACAAATGGTAACCTAACGAGGTGGTATTTATTGCTTCTGTAGATCCTTCTGTTTTGGATTCCTCAGAATCTGCTGAGCCCCTGGCTTCCATAGAGCCTCTTGATTCTCAGGTGTCATCTGTTGTTGAGGTGGCTCCTTCCCTTTGGTTTCTCAGGT
The DNA here is from genome assembly GCA_963930645.1 of Salticus scenicus. Classification (NCBI taxonomy): domain Eukaryota; kingdom Metazoa; phylum Arthropoda; class Arachnida; order Araneae; family Salticidae; genus Salticus; species Salticus scenicus. The sequence continues at coordinate 363,099,651 of OZ005649.1, read as the reverse complement.
GAGTACCTTTAGTGATGCTCTTGGCTTATCTGATCTTGCACTGGACTCTGGGTCAGAGGGCACTTTGCAAGCTGAGTCACCTCAGTCTTTGTGCAGGATTGATAAGGCTCTAGAGCTGTGGCAGAAAGACTCTTCGTCTGAGTCAGGTCATGATGGGTAATTTCCACCTTGCTGTTGCTTCTGTTTCTCTGTTATGGATGAGATTAGAGTTGGTCAGCTGAATCTCAATCACAGCAAGGCTGCTTCGTCTTTTCTCTCCAAGATGCTAGTTGATGGAGATTTTGACATTGTTCTTATTCAAGAGCCTTGGACCTGTGATGATAAAATCATTGGCCTTAGCATTAAAGGTTTCAATATTTTCTATGACACCTTTTGCGATACACCCAGGGCCTGCCTTATTGCTAGGTTTGAACTTAATGCCTTTCCTTTAATCTTGTCAACTTCCTGAATAAGGATATGTTTGCGGTTAAAGTCAAACTTAAAGACAGGGCTGCAAATGTTGTCTTTGTCTCTGCCTATCTTCCTTACGAGGAGATAGACCCTTTGTCTGACTTGGCTGTCTATCCTTAGCTATTGTTGTTCAAGCTTTAGGCTTATCTTTGGCTGTGATGCAAATTCTCATCACACTTTGTGGGGAAAGTAGTGATTGTAACAGGTGTGGAGATGTGCTGATAGATTACACTTTATTTTATAACTTGTGTATCCTTAACAGAGGCAACGAACCTACTTTTGTTACGGTTAATAGAAGAGAGGTTATTGATCTGACTTTGTGTAACTCTTTATGCTTAGAGTACATCTCTGATTGGAAAGTGTCTGATGTAATTGCAGCTTCTGATCATCAACTGATCACTTTCTCTGCTAAAGGCCTTTGCTATGTAAAGGTTGCTAGGAGAAATCTGAGATCTACTGATTGGGGTTCTTTTAAAAAGCTTCTCAGAAGAGGCCTTTCCACCTTTTCTGGTAAGGGGCTTTCCATAAATGATGTCACGCTTTTTTTTAGAATTTTGGAACCCCTCACCCCCACCCCTTTGTCACAAAGTGTCACGTTTCAATATACCCCCCCCCTTGTCACATGTCACGGAACATGACATACATCAATAATTACTTGAAGTTCAGAAACAAAATATTAGACTATAGATCATATTTAAAATTTTATTTTTAAATGTTGACTATGGATCTTAATGAAATCTGTAAATATAACCATAAGGACTTATATCTTTTATTGGACATTTCAAGAGTGTGAGAAGGGAAGGTTTTCTTCTAAGTAAAGTTTTTCTATTGCTATCATATACTAAAAACCTACTCTGAATGCTTTTTTCTGAAAGAAAATAGTGTATGAGGGGAGGGGGAAATCACAGGATAAAGTTATTTTTACCCAAATTAAAAAATATCTTTAATCTTTGATAATTTTAAAATAATTTCAAAATTTCATCTGCTGAATATAAATGTTTGTATTTTAACTGAAATATGTGATGTCACACTTTTTGTTACCCCCCTCCCCTCCCTTGTCACAAACTGTCACAATTTCACGAATCCCCTCCCCCCCCTCCAAGCATGACATCATTTATGGACGGCCCCTAAGTTCAATTCTACTGATGATATCAAGTTGATTGTTGACCAGTTGCAATCGAACGCAAAACAATATTTTGTGTACCATATGGGTAAGTTTAATGAAAAAACAAAACTGTCATGCATTGCATAAATTTTAAGGGCACTCACGCTCATTACTGATAGCCAGTTGTGATTAATTATTTAAAAATAAAATGCAATCTGAAGCATGCTAAAGGATATACAAAATTTTACATTGGTAAAATCTGATTACTAACTTGAGCACGACCTTCACAGTTCTTGAAATCAGGAACCATACAGACAGAGCAGATCTTAGAGGCAAGAAAGTAAACAAAAATAAAAAGGCATCTACACATTGGAAGAATCCATAAATGATGAACTGTAAAATAAAAATAAATTTATATTTTTAGCATTTAACCATTTTAAAATTTGACTAAAAAAATAATAAGTACCTTTTCAATTTCTCTAGGTATTCTAAGAAAAATATAAAATTTTTCTCTTCTCTCTGCAAATCTTTGTTCATCATTTTCTAATAAGTAGCCCCTTTTTAGTTCTCCACATAAATAATCAAAAACAGAGGCATCTATAAAAAAGCAATCAGAATAACATTTTAAAATACTGAAATAATTAAAGGAAAAAAAAAAATATATTGATAATTAAATTTAAAGTAAAAGTTAACTTATTATTAAAAGGAGACTTGGCACTAGATTAGGCCCACCCCAACTCAAAACTCTTGGCGGGCCACACTGGAAATTTATTTTACACAGCATTGTATAAATGTGTGAACCATACAAAATGTAGTAATTCTTTTTCCAGTGGGCTTGTGAGGATTTAAAACAGAAAATAGGTTATGTATATTAAATACATTTTTATTCAGAAATAACTATAAAACAGTAAAAACTTTTGAAAAAACATTCATAAATATAATAGTAAGAATCAGTTATTTATCTGATAATATTTTATTAATATCAGTGAGCGTGATATTTGTTTCTTAAGCTACCTTAATCGGTATTTTCATTAAAAAAGTTATTAATTTTAGATGTTTCAACAGAAGATGTTAAATTAGAAATTTTCTGAATTCTCTTGTGGGCCGCAAACTTTACACAGTGGGCAGTGGCAGATTTAGGGGGGGGGGGGGCTAGGGGGCTGAAGCTCCCCCCCCCCCAAAAAAAACACTGACATTTACAATTGAATATTGCAATTGTAAATTTTTATTGGTCTAGAATAACACTTTGAAAAATCTTAGCCCCCCCCCCCCCCTAAAAGTCAAGTTCTGGATCTGCCACTGACAGTGGGTCACATGCGGCCCACGTGTTGGCCAGCCCTGCCAATACATCCTACAAGAAAGCCAACTTACAGACTGAATTGAGATACTGATGTCACGCTCTATCGCCCTTCTTCATAACCAAACCAGTCCCACAAGTATTGTACTTGTACGTACTATGAACTAAAATTCCACCGTCGGCCATTGGCAATATGTGGTCTTCTCGCGTTCGTTTGCACGTGGTTAAGAAAAAGGATTGCTTGGTTTTTTTTTTATGATATATACTTATAATAAAACGCCTTAAAAATGCCACATAATTGTGTAGTGCCCACACGTCGCGGTAATTATAAAAAAGGACCATGAGTAAAAGTTTTTAGCTTTCCACGGGATGAAGAACTCAAAAGAAAATGGATATGGAAGATTAAACGAAAAAATTTTGAGCCCATTCTAAGGTAAGCCAGATTCTTTAATTATTTCTTTAAGAATTTAGTGTAAAATCACTCTATATATTTAAACTGTATTTTTATTATTATTATTTGTTTAAATTGCTTTCTAGATAAAAGGTGGCATGTTCAAAAAGTGGAATTTAAAAAACTCTGTTTACACTTTTTTGATATAGATCACCTTGCATAAAGCCGGATATCCTGTAAAATCTAGTGAAATAATAATAATTGTCCAAAACAAAATTAAATTCTGTTAAGGACACAATTTAAATTTTGTTCTTTCTTTTCACTTTGAAGGGACGGAAAAACAAATATTTTTCATATAAATAAATATGAAGCATAACTATCAATAAGTTAATAAAACATGATAGAAACAGTACTTCTATCTGGCTTTTCTTTTTCTTTCTTCTTTTCCAAAAGATTAGAATCTTCAACAGCAGAATGCTGTTTGACTAGAGGAGGTAACAGTTTTACTTTATCTTCATATGATGAACTACCTACTTAAAAAAAAAAAAAAAAATATTTATATTTTAATAGACATAAAAAATATTTAAGTAAAAAAAAAAAAAAAAAAAAGCTAAAAGAAACATGTTAAAGCATAAGACTGTTTTTTAGACCAAAATGGGAGCTTTTGGGTATGCGTGAAAATCTTTGAGCAAATCCAAAACACATTCCTATCATTTTCATGGTGACCAGATTACGGTAACTTAATTAAATAGTATTAAAAGTTATTTTGATTTAACAGCAATTATGCTTAACTCCTAGATATCAGTTTTGTGCAAAAAAGTTTCAGTTTATATTAGCACACAAAAGTTTGGTAATGTTTATTGCTGAGAAATACAAGCCCACTTTGTTCCCCTCAGAAAATATTCATTCAGTTTAAAGGGGTATTGGACCAGTGTTGCCATATTCGGGACTTTTTTTTATTCAACTCTCACCAATAGTTTTGAGAAGTGATATTTTGTATAACAGGGTGGCTACAGAAATTTAGATAAAAAGTTCCCTGATTTTTCAATGATTTCCATGACTAATTTTATAAATTTCCATGATTTCCGTGATTTTCCTGTACTCATTCCATAATTTTGTATATATCACACTTTTGTGTAACATGTTTGCTAAACCACTGCAATTTAAAAAACTATACTGATGGGCAAAAATATCTTAATCTTTTTATTAATCTTTTTTTCTTTGTTCACTTACAAAAAAAGGAAAATTAAATTCAAAATTCAAAAATTTGGAGAAATTAACAAAATTATAAAAATATGACTCATTTTAACTGCACAACATATTAACATAGACATAAAATTATTCCTCAAGTTGTTGCAATTTTTTTTATTTTTTATTTATTTTTTAACATTAACTTGCTGAGATTCATCAAGAAAGCAGCCAGCCATGTGCAATCATGTTTAAGATATCACCTGTTTGACGATCTTTGAGTCATGTTTGCTAGGCAAAAATGAAAATTTCTATGATTTCTGGGTGTTTTTATAAAATTCCCTGATTTCTCTGTTATCCCTGATTGTCACCACCCTGTATGAATAATAGACGATTAATCTTTGAAGTGATTGGGCAATCACTACAATTTAAATTTTGTGGTGGATATTGAATAAAAAAAATCTCCAATCTGGCAACACTGTATTGGACGGACACTGAAAATCATTCCTTGAAATTACTGTGTTCAGGTCTCCAGGGGCCGCTTTACAATTTTGGCGGCCCTAAGCAATAGACTTTTGGCGGCCCCCTCTAATAGATATTACACCAGGGCAGTTTATAGATTTCATGTGACCCCAGATAAATTTTCTTACTGTTATCCCTACCCCCTACCCTCCCTTACAAAAGAAAAAGCTACTATATTAAGATTCAACTTATTTTAATATTATAAATTAATATAAATTTAAATAACATTTGCACTTTTTTTTTTTTTTTTGTAAAAATGAAGTTGGACTAAAGGTTGAATTAAACCTTTAGTTTTTCTACCTGGCTGAGCTAAACGTTCGATTGGTCCTTAAAATTTCTGTTTATACGAATCTCCCTTCTCTACATGGCATCGCACGTATTGATGTACAGAATGGAACTACTGTACATCGATACTTATACATCTGTGCATGTACTTGTACTCATATACCATGTACAGGTCGTACCATAGACTGTTTGGCCAAAAATTTGATTAAAAACAATTATAATGGAATGAAGAAGAAATTTTTTGCAAGGCCAGAAAAAAAGTGAATTTGAAATGACTTTAGCTAATCAGATAGTGGCATCTGACATCGCATCACAAATAGGAAAGTGAATCTATCAAGTTGCTACATTATTATCACCGAAAATGCTCCAGTATGAGTAATAATAATATAACTTTTATTTATTTATTTTTTTAATTAGTTCTTGTTTTTATTATAATTTTAATCCTTCCACAATAAATGATAATTTTCAATTGAATATTAAACCAGATGATAACAAGAATTCGTTTCATTTTTTAAACAAACTAGTTGGCATAGGTGGACTCTGCTCAGTTCCCCATCATATTTATGTTCTCATAAATTTCTAGTGCGAGACATATTATAATCATATTAAAAAAAAAATGAATTTGACCAAAGCTTGATATAGTGACAGAATGAAATCCCCGCCTAATAGGCTATCCACCGTTAACTTTGATATATATATCTTATTCTAATCTATTAATTTATTTTATCAGGGTCAATTCCGTTGTTTAGTTTTCATGCTACTATTTCCAATGCAATAATCCTCAAAATTCATATTTATATCAAAAATTTACAATTTCGCTATGTTGATAAAATCGTAAATTACGAATGATTTACGAAATTTTCCTATTAGAATATTTGTATTCAATCATGTTCAAACAAATATCACAAATGTAATTTTGACGTTGTCTAATGTTTTTATGATCCTCAAAATGGAAATTTATGCTCGATTTTGCCTTATTCTGACACGTTAAGTAAATCGTAAAATCCAAATAACTTACGAATTTTTTAAATTGGAAAAATCATAGTCTATGATATTCATGCCAGTATCCTATATAATATTTCGAAAGTGGTTTGACATCTTTACGATGAAAATATCCCTCAAGATTGACGTTTATGTGAAATTTGGCTCTATGCTGCCATGTTAAGAAATTCGTAAATTTCCAATAACTTACGAAATTTTTATATTGGAAAATTCATAGTCATTAATATTCATGCCAGTGTTCTAAATAATATTTCAAAAGTAATCTGACATCTTTACGATGAAAATATCTCTCAAAATTGACGTTTATGTGAAATTTTACCCTATACTGCCATGTTAAAAAATTCGTAAATTTCCAATAACTTGCGAAATTTTCAAAGTAGCACATTTATAGTTACTAATGTTCATTCCGGCATCAAATCTGATATTTTAAAACTGGTCTGACATTTTTACAGTAAAAAGTTTCCATTTAATGCACGTTTAAGTGAATTTTTGTCCTATTCTCCCATGTTAAGAAAATCGTAAATTTCTCATAACTTACGAAGTTTTTTAATTCGAATGTTGCAAAGGAATAGGGTTCTTGCCAGTATCAAAAGTAATATTTTAAAACTGATCTGACCTCTCTGCAATCATTTGTTCATGAGATATCGTGTTAACAGACTAACAAACTAACGGACTAACACACTGACACACCAACAGACACCCTACAGACAGACACCATACAAATTTTGTCATTTTCGGATTCCTCACATCTGAAAACGAGTACAAAAGTAAAAAAACCGAGGTCGAAAATTTTCACGATTTCCTAAGAACGAAAAATCATTGAAAAATCATTCGGTTTGCATAGACTATTAATAATTTTCAACTGTATGTATTTGTTGTCTCGTTTAACCCTTTATGTACTTTGTTGTTTCACGCAACGGAAAAAAAAAAAAAAAAAAAAACCAGACAAACTAACTGAATTCATAATCATTCCAAAACATTGAAAAAAAAATTGTTGAAAAGCGTTAACACAAGCAAAAATGCAGTTCCAGCAATTTCCAAATATAGCTCTTATAATTTATAATGTATTTAAATATTTTAGTTTGATCCTGTAAATTTTAATGTTAAACATACAATATTGTATAGATTTTTTTTTTTTTTTTTTTTTTTAACCTTATGAATAATAAATCAAAATTTTAGTACGACTTTCGCAGTACAAAGTCTTTTAAATGTGATTTATAAAAATACATCGCATAGAAAGCAATTAACTGTCATTCTTTTAGATATCCCTGTACACAAGCTAGTTGTCCTATTTCCATCATTTTAAATAGAGAACATTAGCTACGGCCGTTCCAACAAACCGAAGTCATCAACATTTTTAAACTTTATTGAAAAGTTTTAAAAAAGCTCCCCCCTTCACTTTTGCTTGAACCCTTCCCTTAATGTATATGTGAAATAAAATTTGTATTAATTAATTTCTTAGTGGATAGATTTATCAGATCAAATTTTGTGTTGGCTTTTATTAATTGCAAATTAATCACTTTCAAATACAATTACAAAGCCCTTTTATTTATAAATGCATGATATAATTAGGTATTCTTAATTAGATTTGGTGATACGAATTGGTTGATAGGGTTTAATGCCAATTGACTACGCTAGGGTTCGAGTCCGATAAGTGGAATGCCCTCCGTGAGGGGTTTTTCTAAGGGGTCCTAGCTCGTATTTATGCAAGTTTCGAAGAAAACCACAGAAAATTCCAAATGGTTAGGTCAATGAGCGCGACGGGGGATCGAAACTGGCACTTACCATCTATACCAGCTTTGAGCGCAGAACCGCTCGGCTGCTGGTAGGCCGAGAATACGAATCGAAGTAGCGTTTTATTTTTCATATGAAGGTAAAGCCTTCTGCAGAAAAGACTATTTAAAGTCATCCATGAAACATTTTCTAGACACCATAGACTAGAAAAGATCTCCCTTATATGTAATTTAAATTTACTCTTAATTATTTTTTAATCTTAATTTATATATTTTGCCTATTTTAAATTTTTAAGACTTTTTTAAATCTGAACTGTTTTCTGACTTGTTTATTAAGTTATTTTTTTCGCAAATGTACATAATTTCCAGAAAATTTTTATTTATATACTTATAAATTTAAGAGTATTTTTTCAATTTCCTTATTCTTAGTTCTATTATTTAGTTGATTATGGATGAATTTGAAATAAGGGGTTGTAATTTTAAGCTGGATGAGCTTAAAAATGAGGCCGCCATGCGAAACTGTCAAAGGCGTTGTGATGTCAAGAAAAAGGGCTTTGAATTTCCCAGATTTCATAAAACTATATCGTGAATGAATTCTGTTATTCTGATGGGTGGTGGAATATTTAGGTCTAAAACCAAATTGTTCGGGTTGAAATTACAAGCCCCTCTTCATCATTTTTTTTTCATCTAATTTGAAAAAGATCTAGTTTTCATTCATTATCGCAATACAAATCAAAGCATACATTTATTAAAAATCAACAGTTTAGTACTTTAACCAGTGCACCTAATTTGTTTACAAAGTTTTACTTTAATAACATTAAAAAAAATCTTCCTTTATTTCTTCTATTTTTGACTTGTTCGCAAATCTGGTGGTAGTTTATTTTAAATGAGCAAAATTTCCTTGCACCTGAAAGGGTAAGGTGTTTTTATGCAAAGTTAAATTCCTTAAAGAAGGTTACTTTTAATTTAAAATTGAATATACACATATCCCTTAAAAGAAAAGAAAAAAATAAAATCAAAAATTGGTTTATGATTTTCGCTTTTCTTACAACCTTTTTTTTTTTTTTGAACAGTGTTCCAATTTTTTTGGCGGCCCTCCTTTTTCGGCGGCCCTAAGCGACCGCCTAGGTTCGCCTAATGGTAAAGCGGGCCCTGCAGGTCTCCCACTAAAATGCAAGATTGCAAGAATCTCACATCCTTTTTTTTTTCTCCCCCAGACACAGGGCTCCCAACATATTTTAGCTACCGAAAAGGGTAAAAGAGGACCATTTACAGTTCAAAAGAGGACTTAGGAGGACCATTTATAATTAAAAAAAAAAAGAGGACTTCAGAGGGATTTTTTTTTATCCAAAAATTATAACAAATGTAAACATTTTACACTATCATCGTTTTAAACACCTCGTTAAACAATCATTTAATCATAAAACATATTAAATATAACATAACAATAGCTAATACCAATGAGGAAAAAATATCCAATAATTTTTATTTATCATTTATAAAGGCATCTATACTGCTGCATTGGAAAAATTTATGGGGGAAAAAAAACAACCCATAGTAGTAGTAGTTATTTGAAGAAAAAGTAAGGCAGTTTAATTCCTGAGTAAGTTTTCCAAACTTAATTAATTATTAAAGATTTATTCTTATAATTCTACAATGATACACTGGGAGAAAAAACGAAAAACAAAAATTACGCAGCAGATTGTGAGATTATTTGGAAATTACACAGATTATGAAATAACACATTTGATTTTCTAAATGATATAATGAAATTCCAAAAAGAAAAAAATATATATATCAGGGCCCGAAATTTCAACTTAGATTACACTTGCTGAAAGAAAAAAGTTACTCGCCACAAAATATGATTAACTTACTCCATTTTTTACATATAAGATAACGAAAATGTTTTATTGGAAATAGCGGAGAAATTACGCAATGTCTTTTATTTTATAAGAAAATAGAAGGCATTCAATTTTGAAAAAGAGGTCATTTTAGAAAACACAAAATTGAATGAAAATGATTATAAAAACAGATTCAAAAGCTACTTTACACAGTGGAATTTTTATCTCAAATGATGAATTTGGATCAGTACACCTTAATTTAAATTAATAATATATGGATACGATAGGAAAAAACCCTAATTTTTATAGGTGTCACTGGACAATACAGATTTATTATTATTATTATTATTATTATTAATTTTTGCTATAGACAAAAACTTTTTTTTTTTTTTGTGGTACTTTCATGCAGTTACATAACAATAGTTTTTAATTAAAATCATAATCATAAAAGAAAAAATAAAATTGGCAAATGAAAAAATAAAATTAATATTTGGCAGATGAAACGATTTGTTTTAATGGACAGTCATTCATTATCAATATTTTATAAAAGTTCTCACCACACGTATAACCTAAATTAGTCTTAGTAGTTAATAAGTTTTTAAAGAGGGTATATAAAGGGGATTTTGTTCATTGAAGAAAACAGTCGCTTTGGTAGTGTTATCATTAAGGCCAACTGTCAGCACTAGGGCTTTAGACCTGAGAAGGAGAGTCCTCCGTGGGGTCTTTCTAAGAGGTCCTAGCCCATATTTCTGCTAAAATTTGGAGAAAACCCCAGAAAACTCCTAACGGCTAAGCCAACGAGCGCGACCGGGTATCGAACCCAGCACCTCACGTATACCAGCTTCGAGGACAGAACCTCTTGGTCACTGGTGGGCCTATTTTTATGAGGAATATTATTCATGCAAAAGTGAGAGTACATGTCAACCCACCGTGTATCAACCGGAGCACTTCTTAATGATTTCCACACAATTTCAATAGTGATTCCTTGTTCTGGATCAAAGAACCGTACAAATATAGGAAATACTTTTATTTCTTTGTGATTCGAAGAATCTGAATAGACATAAACCATAATATGCTTTGGCAAGTTTCTTAGAAAGTTGTTCTTTTGCAAACCTATTGCAGAAAAAAGTTAGTGTTCACTGTTCGATACAGCCAACAGCCGATTGAGCTTTCCAGTTTTGCGAAATTTTTAAAATTAAGGATTAAATCCTTTACATTTGAAAAAGAAGGCAGAGGACGAAAAATATAAAAAAAGAGGACTTTTTAGTCCTGTAATGTTTTTTCGTTTAAGAGGGCAGAGCATTAAAAAAGAAGATCGTCCTCTTGCTTAAAGAGAGGACGGCTGGTCACCTTACCTAACATTAGTATAATTTTACGTTTTTAAATCGATACATATATATATATATGTATTATTTATTTATTTATTTGGTAGCACCGTATACTGTAAGAATAAAAATTCTATCTACATTTAGACTGAATTTTTACTCGCCACAGTAAAATTTCCACTCGTCAATGGCGAGCTGGCGAGTGGAAATTTCGCGCTATGATATATATATATACAAGATTATTTGGAAGTTACACAGATTATGAAATAACACTTTTACTTAATGATATAAATAAATAAGATGGAAGATTGTGAGATTATTTGGAAATAATATAAAATATTTGTAGTCCCTGAAAAAAATCTTTTCTTATAGGTTCTGGGGTTATAATAAACTAAATTTAAAAGTAGCATTTACATTGTGGGTGGAGAAAAATTATTCTACACTCATCATCATCATCAAAATTAACTTTTCAGAGTTCTTAGGAACGGCGTTCCTTCACCTCTAATAGTAGTAGTATGTAGAATAAATAATATAAGTAGAATATATGGCCAGGTAGGTCTTTCTAGATTCAGGCATGAGAGTGCAGAAAATTAAAACTAGTATGTTGTGGCCACCACAAGACTTTCTTCTATATTTTCCTATACATATTCAATCAGTAACAATATTTAAAAAAAAAAAAAAAAGATTTTTTTTTTCTTTTTCTTTTTTTTTTTTTTTTTTGTGAAAATTAATACATATTCAATCACTAACAATAAAAAAAAAAAAAAAAAAAAAAAAATCGAATTTTTTTCTTTTTCTTTTTTTTTTTTTTTTTTTTTTGTTAAAAGTAAAAAAAATCGATAACTTTGTTTTAAATTATCACAGATTTATGGTTCAACCATTCGTTTTAAAGGTATTGACGAGATCTTTCGAATGATACCCATCTTCAAAATTTAACCCCCCGGGGGGTACTTCCCCCCCAGGGGGGGAACCGATGCCCCCCCATGCACAATTTTTTTTTCCTAGTTAACTACTACTATCATCAATAATTCAAATTAATTTTACAATCACAAGTTTAAAATAACTCTCATTATGCCCATTTATACGGAATTTTGTCCTATGCTGCCATGTTAAAAATTTGCATAAAATGCGATTACAGCGCCACCTGTTGAGCTATTGATCCCCAAATCTAATGGGCACCAGTTCATGTCAGGGTGCAACTAAATACCAAGTTTGGTTAAATTTCATTCATATGTTCGTGAGATACAGCGTCCACAAAAAAATGATACAGACACACAGACAGACAGACAGACAGACAGACAGACAGACAGGCACACAGACAGACATTTTCTAAAAACTATCAATTCGTGTTCAGGACATCCCAAAACGTGTAGATCCGTCAAAAAACGGAGGTCGAAAATTTTCGCGAATCCAATACTTTCTCTATATTACATATAGAAGAAAGTAAAAAGAGGAAACACGCATGTTCATAAAATTAATTTTAAAAGAAAAGTAACGCTCGCGGGGAAAACTATACAAATGTACGTTCATAAAATTTATTTCAAATGAAAAATAATGCTCACAGGAAAAACTATACAAAATATTTTAAAAGTGACAAATTAAACTAAAAGAATAATGCACATCAACACGATAAATTATGTGTTATAAAAAAAAAAAAAAAAAAAAAACTAGCAATAAACATTTAATCATTGGCTGGTGGTAAAAAGTAGTTCATGAGAGAAATATTAAACACAATTCTACTTCTTTATAGGTTCTAAAATATCATAAAGTAAGTTTAAAATTAATATTGTGGATGGATAAATATTCAAAAATGCTTCCCACAGAATGTTTGATCGGCAATGGTTAGAGATGAAAAAGGGGGGGGGGAGACAAAAAAAATTACATGAGTGAGAAATATTGAATAATTCTGTTCTTTTATATGTTATAGAATCTGATAAAGCATGTTTAAAATGAATATTGACATTTATATTTTGGATGGGAAAAGATTGAGAATCTAAAGTTTTTCATGGAGCGTTTGAACACTGATTGTTATTAGAGTTAAGCATTTTTAAAAACTTATTTTTAAGTCATTCAAAAGAGGACTAAACGGACCAAAACATTAAAAAGAGGACAAAAACGGACCTCACTATGAAAAACGGACTTTGGAGGGAAAAGAGGACCATTTGGGAGCCCTGCAGACATAAAATTTTTAACATTGTGAGCCCAGGAGCAGAATTATATCCAATGTTCTGTAACGAGACATTAAAATTTGCAAATGTTCTGCAGGTATTTTGTCCAAATTTGTCAAAGCACAGTAAAATGCAAAATAAGCATAAAAATAATACTTATTAGTAAAATATTTATTACACATTTATATTAATAAAACATGGTTTAAAACTTTTATAATCTAAAACTGAGGCATACACCCAGAATTTGCAATTTTTTCAATGACTTTTGGCATTAATATTGTCACATTAATGTGGATATACTACTTACAAAATGTTTATAAATTTTGTCTATACATTGAAACAATGACTGTTTCCAACAATTTTCTAGTATGCTAACAGATTTACAGGTCAGTTGAGCATATCTAGGTTTTATTAATTTTAAAATGTTAGCTGTATCAATCAACATCATCCAGTTAGGGGATAGATGAAATGTTCTGCAAAAGCCTCAATTGTTCTGCGACGTGTGTCGCAGTTTTAAGCACTTTCTGCTCCTGGGATTGTGAGAAATTTATACCCTCTTCTGGGTCCAAATTATTAAAATATTTGGTCTGAAAACAGATCATTCATAAAAATTAGCAAATTTAAACAGACCCTACACAGAAGTTGAGCGGTTTAAAAAAGTTTTCAAAAAACTTGGATAAGAAAATTAAGTATTTTGTTTTGATGACCAGCAGCAAAAATACATTACATTTCTTCAACAAAACACCAGAGAAACTGAAATTAGGTAAATAATCCTGCATTGAAGGTATTATTATTTTTTTTAAAAGTAAGTTTTATCAATTTGTAATGCAATATAGCTACCTATTTTATAAAGGGCAAAATTAACGGTCGCCACCGGCCACATGGCGACTAAATAAAAAAAGATGGCGATTAAAAATTATGCATCGATCGCCACTAAAGTCGCCACTTTTTGTGATCATTAAAAGATTCTAAAAATCGAGCGACGATAGGCAATCGAAGCCTTGTGATTTCCAATCTTTTTCCATCCATGGCATAAATGTCAATGTTCATTTTAAACTTGCTTTATTATAATCTACAACCTATAAAGAAGTAGAATTGTTTAATATATCTCACTCATATAATTTTTTGGACCCCCCCCCCTTTCCCTCGCCCCTAACGATCTGTGATCACACAGCTTATAGAAAGATTTATAACTTCTAATCATTCTCCCTTTGCCGCAAAAATATAAATATCTATTTTAAACTTACTTTATTAGATTCTAGAATCTGTAAAGAAGTAGAATTGTTATCTCTTACTCATAATTCTTGTAATCCCTCCCCCCTCCAACGATTGGCAATCACATGCTCCACTGAAGCTTTGTGATTTACAATCTTTCTCCATTCATAACATGAATGTAAATATTCATTTTAAACTTTCTTGATTAGATTCTAGAACTTATAAAGAAGTACATAGATGTATTCCCCCCCCCCCCACCACAGCCCACACACATGTGCGCTCCATTTCAACTAGCAGTTAATGATCAAATGTCCTGCAAAGCACAATCTTTCTCCATTATTATCTCCATAGTATTTAGTGTATATTTAACCCATTTAAGATAATTGACAAATGTGTGTATCAAAATTTGATTTGGCTAAAATGTGTATTTTTCAAAAATTTTTGTATTTGCTTTCTTTTAAGTAGAAATCTTCCTTTTTCCTTCCCATTTTAAAGTAGAAATCTTCCTATTTTTAAAGCTACAAATTTGGCAGCTAAGTAAATTATTTTTAATGAAGCAGCTAAGTTTCCATATCTATACTTTTCAAGAGGAAATATTTTAACTCTATTGAAATAAAATCATTTAAAAAAGTGTGTCTTTAGAAATATGAAAAAATAATAAAACTGCTAACTGTGTTTACACATGATCACGTAAAAGGATGTGATGATGATGAATCAGCTGATTCATTTACTAGAAAATATCAATGTGAACTGTGAATGATAACAGCTTATTTCACTTAAATAAATTGAAAAAAAAAAAAAAAAGTACTACTGAATTATCTGAAAGGTAAAAACTTTTGCTGTTATTATTACAGACCTAAGTAGATTTTAATTTAGGATGTGCAACTTAAGATTTTTAAAAAGAGCGTAATTACAAATTACAATTTCAGTGTCCCTGTGTTAATTTTATTATTATATGTATTTCTTATTTTCATATTTTTCTTGTGGTGATTATACCGCAAAATGGCGACAATGCTTTTTGCAATTTGAAAGAAATAGTCTTATCATGCGAAAAGTGGCCACTAACTTAAAAAAGTGGCTACTAATGAAACTGACAGTACCGGCCACTGGCCACTAATGAATTTTCCCAGTTTTGCCCTTTACTATTTTAGTGATTGGCAGTGAAAAAAATCAATATATTTCAGCAATTAAATGCAATTAAACTCACATTATACAATTAGCTATAAAATTAGATATCATTAGCAATGAACATTAATCCAGAAATTTTCAAGTATTTTTCTGTTTTCACAGTCTTGTTAGAAACCTCACTATGTTTCTGAGTAAGGGTGTGAAATTTTTACCCAGTCTACCTCTGATGAGAACCCTGGTCTTAAGAGTTATGAAAATTTGCATACTACATTATATACTGAACATTGAAATGTATATTGCTCTCATTTTTATTTTATTCAAAACTAGCCCCCTTCGGCGACCAGTTGGTTCGCGATCCTTGAAAAATCCGACTTTACGAAACTCCCGCTCGGCCTGCGACATCTTTTTCCCGTTTCAGGTCTTACAACAGCTTACTGACATATAGTGAAAATAGCTTTGTTGAAAAATTTAATCGCAGTAAATTCCCACCCGGTAGCGCCTGCGGCGCCCTCTTCCAGTTTCAATATCTGAAACAGTCTGTTCGCTCACCGTGTTGCAATCTTTCAAAATTCTGAATTTAGCAAAGTCCATCTCAGTGGCGACTGCGGCGCCTTATCCACACTTTAGAACTTACGGAACAACTATAGTATTTCCCCTCAGCTAGATTTGGCGATTTTTCGTTGGCGATTATGGGTAAATTCTACTTTTGAAGTGGTTGCCATGGATTTCTAACGTAAACAAAACCGAAATATGTTTTTCAGAATCGCATCATTAAAATAATTCATTGAACTTATTTCTAATAATAACAAAACAAATATGTATTTAAAATTGACTTACTTTCTTGATGTTTATGAATTTCGTTATGCTTTTACATTCCATACAGTTATCCAGTTTAAATGCTATTTTATATTTACCGGTAAAATATGATTATATAAATTAGAATTTCGTTTAACATTTTTAACAAAAGGAAAAAATTATTTTTAATGTACATATATGTACATTTATTTATATATAAAAAAAAGGAACAGCTTTACTATACGGCACCCATTGCTTATTGCCGTTGCCGATGTTTTGATCACGTGGTATGATGGTGTTTTGATTCAGTTTGTGAGTCGGTACTGCGAATCGTTTCACAACGTCGTGAATCGAATCAAAATGTTATGAAACAATACTTTTCATCACTATGAAACATTTTTTTTTATGTTTCACTATGTTTTCTGCTGTTTGCTCGCTTCGCGAGCATTAAAACCGAAAAAAACATCACTGGACGCCCCTAATTCGTGGAACATGAATCATTAAAAGCATGAAAATTCATGGAGCAGCGGCCACTATGTTTTCTGCCGTTTGCTCGCTTCGCGAGCATTAAAACAAAAAAAAACATCACTGGACGCCCCTAATTCGTGGAGCATGAATCAGTAAAAGCATGAAAATTCATGGAGCAGCGGTCACTATGTTTTCTGCTGTTTGCTCGCTTCGCGAGCATTAAAACCAAAAAAAACATCACTGGACGCCCCTAATTCGTGGAGCATGAATCATTAAAAGCATGAAAATTCATGGAGCAGCGGTCACTATGTTTTCTGCTGTTTGCTCGCTTCGCGAGCATTAAAACAAAAAAAAACATCACTGGACGCCCCTAATTCGTGGAGCATGAATCATTAAAAGCATGAAAATTCATGGAGCAGCGGTCACTATGTTTTCTGCTGTTTGCTCGCTTCGCGAGCATTAAAACCAAAAAAAACATCACTGGACGCCCCTAATTCGTGGAGCATGAATCATTAAAAGCATGAAAATTCATGGAGCAGCGGTCACTATGTTTTCTGCTGTTTGCTCGCTTCGCGAGCAATAAAACCAAAAAAAACATCACTGGACGCGCCTAATTCGTGGAGCATGAATCAGTAAAAGCATGAAGATTCATAGAGCCTCGGTCACTATGTTTTCTGCTGTTTGCTCGCTTTGCGAGCATTAAAACAAAAAAAAAAAAAAAAAAAAAAAAAAACATCACTGTATACCCCTAATTAGCGATGCATGAATCAGTAAATGCTACGTTTCGATACAACAGAAAAAAGTATCGATACTCTCATTCGGGTCTCGAATCACCGTCATATCACGCGATCAAAACATCGGCAACGGTAATAAGCATCGGGTGCCGTATAGTAAAGCTTAGCAAAAAAAAAAAACAATAGAAACAAGTTCCGTACTTATAAGTAAACAATATTAATCACTAATTTTAATTTTCCTGTCCTCCCATGGTAATTAAAAAACATAACGCTAGTTGCTATGGCATAAAAAATAAATAGTATGCAGCCTGCAGACGATGTTGAAATGATGTTATAATATTTCACCTAAATTACTACAAAAATCATTATATAAAACGGTCGTATTTTATTTTTTACTATTGATTAATTTTGTTTATAATTTATTATTAATTTGCATGGTAATAAAAAAATGACCAAACGCTGGTTGCTATGGTTTAAAAAGTAAACTGCATGCAGGTTGCCATATTGTATTGCAAACAATCCAGAACGACATCGTTATCGCTCAAACCGGCGCCAACGAAAAATCGCCAAATCTAGCTGAGGGGAAATACTATAGTTGTACCGAACTTACAACAGCTTTCACACTCATACTGCAAATAGATTTGAAAATTTTAACTGTAACAAATTTTTGCTCTGCGGCGACTAAGGCACCACTTTACGTTTCATGAATTGAAATAACCTGTTCACTCACAAAAATCCTTAATACGAAACGTGAACGGAGTATCGGAATTCGAAGCTTCTTTCATTCACAGCTTCTGATCAGTTCAATGTAGGGCCAAAAGTGATTGTCATAATCATTTTGGTGAGATCTTCCAAATTCGACATTGTAAAGTTCTCACGTCGTAAGCTTTTCAAAGTGTTCGTTGTAGGACTCCAGGTTCCACTGCATACAGAAAAGTCTTTTCGAAGCACTTCAATTTGGGTATTTATCGACAACAGGTAGAGTTGCTATTATTAAAGATCTATGATTTTAAAGATGACTGTATCTCAACATCTGTTACATTTTAGTTTTTGAACCATGTATTTTATAGCCCTCATTCTTTACACTATATTCTGACCAATATAATAAATAATAAAAAAAAGTAGATTTCCCTTTAAAAGGAATTAAATAAATACAAAAAAAAAAAAAAAAAAAAAAACTTAAATTTTAATAAGTTTAATCCTTAGTACTGTATTACCATTTTTTTTTCCAATAAATGTAGTAAACTTAAAAAAAAAAAAAAAAAAAAACTTACAAAGGAGTTAAAAAAATAAAGTTATTATATTGCAAAAATTATTTATAAACAAAACAATTAATAGTTTTTTTTTTTATTATTTAATATTTATCGTATTTAATTTTTTCTACTGTTTTACCATTTGATTTCAATAAATATAATAAATTAAAAAAAAAGGAAACAAAAGTTTCACCTTCTAATGAATGAATTAAATAAAAAATAAATAGTGTAACATCAGCCATTGCTAAGATTCATATTCACAGACAATTAAAAATGAAATAAATTTTAGAAAATGAAACAGAAAAGTCAATGGATAAAAAAAAAAAAAAAAAAATTCAAATTAGAAAAAATCTTAATGAGATGCACAACTGCAGGATCGAAGGTACATGTATGTATGCCAAGTTTTGTAGATCTGCGATCAGTAGATTGAACACCAGAGCACAGATGCACACACACAAACAGACAGACATTTCTTGTTATTTATATAGATAAACAAATGTAAAATCAAGGGGAAATTTTAAAAACTCAGTTGCACAGAGCATTTTAAAATTAAAAAAATAATAATAGTAAAATTTTGGGGTGCAATTTTTTAAATTTCAAAAGTTTTTGAAAAAAATTTAATATACATTATTAAAATTATATTTTAACATTTATGTTGCAATGCTTATTCATCTAACTTTCACAACTCTACGATAGTAATTTCAAAGAACGATTTTCAACACCACCTTCTTAAACAGTAATTTAAAAAATGTTATAAATTTTAATATATATTTGCGCAGCCTTTTTTAAATGGAAAGATTAAACTTTTACAAAAACTAAAACTTTAGCAACAAATACTGAATTTTAGTAAAAAATGTATAAGCAATAAACAAACATAAAATGAAAAATATATACATTTAAAAATATTCTTGATTGATTGCTGAAAATATATTTTTATCCAGAAGTTGTTTACTATTTATAGACTTCATAAGACTATTTTTTTTTAAATACAGACTTTTATAGAATCAATATTAAATATATAGACTTTATATATTAGTTGGTAACCCTGGAATCCAAATTTGCCTGTAATAATCTAATAAATATCCTTTTTTGAAACGGGGAAAACTCTGTTTTCTACCTGGATTTATGAATACTAAAGCTATTGCAAAAAGATATTTGTGAATGCGACTAAAAACAAGACAAGATATTATAAGGCCAATTATTATAAGACCAGGAAGAATTATAAAACTTGTCAAAAGACTATCTTTAAAAATAAAAGTAATTATAACTGGCTGATGATATAGTTCGACTGCTTCTGTTACAGTACAGCCTGTCTCTCTAACTGTATTAGCAATATCGTAAAACGAAAATGGTATAATAAATCTCTATAAATTTAACTCGTTTCAAAATGAAAGAAATGATTATGCGTTATAAGAATAATTTCAATATGAACTGATGTCTCATGATAGCACATCGTTCTTAGTTAAGACAAATAAAAACCAAAAGAACTTTTTTAAATGTAAATATCCGGTATCTTACTACTAAATAACATAACATACAGCAATTTGATGAAAGATACATGGATAACTATGTTTACCTTTATTTTCTTTAACGTCTAATTTCTCACCGCAAAAGAAAGTTACTTCTTCAGTTAAAGAGGACAATTCATCACTGATTTCAAGAGACTGAAATTGTTTATCGGATAAAACCTCTGCAACTTTTTGTAATCGCTCGCCGTTATCCATAATTTTAATTTCCGCATCACACAGATTTATTTTTTCCGTTTTCCCGTCCTCTGGGTCCTCCATGTTGTTTAGCGAAGGGGAAAAAATTTCCAAAACAAAGAGGAGAGTGGAGCTGTTGTATGAATTATTCTTAAATTTATGAAAGTTTTAATTATACATAAAGCAGTTTAATATAAATAGATTGATTAAATTATTAAGATACAGTTTAGTACTAAAATTTTAGTCGTGTTAATTTTTCCACTCAATTTTAATTTAATTTTTTTTTTTTTTTAAGTTAAATTGAATTAACTAATTTTATAAATGATTTAAAAAAATTTTTCATATTTTTAATGCTTATACAAGTATTATTTTTAGTTCAAAAGAAATTTTTAAAAGTAAACAAAATAATCGATTATGGTTTGTTTACCGGAAAACGATTGCATGTGACGGAAGTGTTGAAAAAAAAGGACACTCCCATTTCAATGTTGTCAGTGGTCGAAAGTTTCGAAATTGTGCGCTAAACCTGTTTAACATATGATTTTTCTTGTTTTGATGCGCATATTGTTGATAGAATTTCATCCTTTAATTTCATTTGATTTGTATTAAATATATTCCTGTATTTAAAAAAAAATACTTCATGATGGCATTAAATCTATTAAATATAATCAACAAAATTATATTTAATAACTTAGTGATAATCAGCTGAAATAAAGCGAAATATATATATATACATTTTATTAGTTACTTGTTAAATATTGTGATGACTACTAAAGTACAACTTCCTCATAAAGATATCGTAATTAAATGGAAAGAGGAAAAAGTCATTAAATGGCTTAAAAAAGTGAGTTTATTTTGAATTTTACGTAATCATTATTAATACTACTATGCTTAAAACAAACTTTTTGTCATTTTATAAAATCTGCACTTCAACAAAACAACACTTGAAGGATCATAACAGAAATAATGTTTCAATAAGGAATTAAAACAAAACAATTATTAAAAAGTGTATATAAAAATAGTAGAATTTAGGTTAATATTATTAGGTTAGTACTGGGCCATTCCATTTTAAACCAACAAATTTTTAAAAAGTTGTTGCATCAATATTTTAGATTTCGATGGCAATTTGCTTGTGCATTCCCCATGCCTCCTAGACCTAAAAAAAATATTTTTTTAATTAAAAAAGATTAATCTTTGATATATAGGCTATATTTGCCGTTGCCATCAGCAAAAATTGGGTAATTTAATGCTTTGCCTTATGAACTATAATTTTTTTCTATCAATGCTATAGAGCTCAACCATAACTAATTGGAAAGTTAAGAGAAAGATCTTTTTCCATATGGTATCAATAAATTTCATATTTAAAAACAAAGCTTATCTTTTCAAGGTCAAAGTTTGCAATGCTCAATTAATTTTTTACCACTTTTGAAAATTTCAAAACTTATGAAGGGTTTGGAATAACAAACCCCTTTTTTCCTTATATACATATGTTTGGTTACTTATTGTGTTAAAAAAATTGGCTTGTTACTCTGCCCCTTCACAAGATATGACTACCGAAGTTGAAAATTAAAAAAAAAAAAAAAAATCCAATTTTCAATGCTAAAAAAATTCATGGAGGGGGGAGGAAGGTAATTTTTTTTTTACTTGTCTATACTCGGGGCAAACCTAACTTGAGTAGTGTATACTAACTTGAGTATAATCAACAAAATTATATTTAATAACTTAGTGATAATCAGCTGAAATAAAGCGAAATATATATATATACATTTTATTAGTTACTTGTTAAATATTGTGATGACTACTAAAGTACAACTTCCTCATAAAGATATCGTAATTAAATGGAAAGAGGAAAAAGTCATTAAATGGCTTAAAAAAGTGAGTTTATTTTGAATTTTACGTAATCATTATTAATACTACTATGCTTAAAACAAACTTTTTGTCATTTTATAAAATCTGCACTTCAACAAAACAACACTTGAAGGATCATAACAGAAATAATGTTTCAATAAGGAATTAAAACAAAACAATTATTAAAAAGTGTATATAAAAATAGTAGAATTTAGGTTAATATTATTAGGTTAGTACTGGGCCATTCCATTTTAAACCAACAAATTTTTAAAAAGTTGTTGCATCAATATTTTAGATTTCGATGGCAATTTGCATGTGCATTCCCCATGCCTCCTAGACCTAAAAAAAATATTTTTTTAATTAAAAAAGATTAATCTTTGATATATAGGCTATATTTGCCGTTGCCATCAGCAAAAATTGGGTAATTTAATGCTTTGCCTTATGAACTATAATTTTTTTCTATCAATGCTATAGAGCTCAACCATAACTAATTGGAAAGTTAAGAGAAAGATCTTTTTCCATATGGTATCAATAAATTTCATATTTAAAAACAAAGCTTATCTTTTCAAGGTCAAAGTTTGCAATGCTCAATTAATTTTTTACCACTTTTGAAAATTTCAAAACTTATGAAGGGTTTGGAATAACAAACCCCTTTTTTCCTTATATACATATGTTTGGTTACTTATTGTGTTAAAAAAATTGGCTTGTTACTCTGCCCCTTCACAAGATATGACTACCGAAGTTGAAAATTAAAAAAAAAAAAAATCCAATTTTCAATGCTAAAAAAATTCATGGAGGGGGGAGGAAGGTAATTTTTTTTTTACTTGTCTATACTCGGGGCAAACCTAACTTGAGTACACTGTCAAAGCTACAGGAGCCAGTTTACTCCCTTTTCCCTCTATTCATACAAATAAGTGGTAGTAGAATTACTAGATTTGGCTGTTTTTCCTTATTTTTTGTGGGGGGAAATTGCACATTCTGTTTAAATTATTATTGAAGGAATTGGTGTTGAATAAAAAAAAAGAAAAGAATTACATGCTGATAAATACGTTAAGTTATTATTTCAAAGAATAGTATGTATGTGCGTTTATATATTACAGATACAATACTGAATGAACTCAAAATAACTTAATACAATTTTTTAAACTTATAAATTTAATATCATAATTTAATCTATCAAAATATTAATTTAATTTTTATATATATTTCAGAAGTCTGAATTTAATGAAAAGATGTTTCTACTAATATTATTATAACTAATAATAATAATAATTAATAAATAAATAAAAAGCATTCATTTAGTATTACATGTATTTTAAATTTTATGCATATAGCTACATTTAATGTTTTTGAAATAACTGTCATTAAAATTTAGAAAATATTTATGACGTCAGTTCATCTCTCTAGCATTGTGTACATGTTTTTCAATGTCTTGAAATTTATATATGTTGCTCATGTCTACTGTGGCATGATTTCTATTGAAACCAATGCGATTATAATTATTGTCTTGTTAAGAAGTTTTCACTAAAGGATTCGGGTACATTATGGTCGATAAGTTGTTTAAAGCCATTTTTAATTTTTTTTATATATCACAGAGCATAATGAAAGTAACATACATTATTTAGATGCAAAAGGCATGTTTCTCATTGAGTATAGCATGATTAGTATTAATGACTGGTTTACAGGGCTATGCAAGAATATTCAGATGCGTCATGGGTTATAAACAAAATGGCTCTAGCAATATTTAAAAATGATATCCATTTTTTCCCCCTATGTAACTTTTTTTTTTTTTTTTAGAATATTATATAATGCGTATGCAATTTCAAACAATTTTCAATGCTACAAAAAGTATTTTATGATTTCTTTTTAAAAAGAAAGAATTTTTAAGGTGCTATCACTTTGTTAAAATACATTGAAAGTGAACTAATTTTTAATGCAAATTGAAGTTGGAAAAGCTGTATAATACAGTAAAACCTTTCTGAAAGTCCTCCTTTGTTTATGAGCTAGCTCCTTTCCAGTCCCCAATTTTTCAAGAGGACTTCATACTAATTTACCTCTACTACAGGAGGGAAGAGGGACACACTTAGGTAGATTTCACAGTGGCCTCAATGACCTAGCCTGTATTCAGGCGAGTTTAAAAAAAATCCGCAAGGATCAACAAATGGCTAAACCGACGATTGTGAATTTAGAACTAGGCACCATCTATCTACCAGCTTTGGGAGCAGAAACTCTGAGAACTGAATGAATTATCTTTCTTTAACAGGTTGGTTGGTTGTAGGAATTGACTATGCTAGGGTTCTAGGACTTTAGCTGGAATGGCCTCCGTGGGAGCATTTCTAAGGGGTCCTAGCCCGTATTTACGTGAGTTTCGAAGAAAACCACGGAAAACTCTAAATGGGTAGGTGGATGTGTGCAACCAAAGATCGAACCCGGCACTTCCCATCTACCACCTTTGAGCGCAGCACCGCTCGGCTGCTGGTGGACTTTGTTTTACTGGTAACACTGCGTAATTCTCACTCCCCTAAAATAAAACACAATGTTATCAGTCATATTTTTGTTATCCATAAATGCATGGTTATAAATACATTTTATTTTATTTTACACTTTATTGTTATACAGATTTGTTTAATTTACTCGAAATATTTTTATACAAGAACTAGTATGTTGTGGCCACCACAAGACTTTCTTCTATATTTTCCTATACAAATTCACGCAATAACAAAAAAAAAAAAAAAAAAAAAGATTTTTTTTTCAGGTTTTTTTCGTTAAAAGTAAAAAAAAAAAAATCGATAACTTTGTTTTAAATTATCAAATATTTATAGTTCAACCATTCGTTTTAAAGGTATTGACGAGACCTTTCGAAAAATACCCATCTTGAAAATTTACCCTCCCCGGGGGGTACTTCCCCCTAAGGGGGGGGGGGGGAAGCGATGCCCTAAATTTTTTTCCTAGTTAACTACTACTATTATCAATAATTCATATTAATTTCACAATCACAGGTTAAGAATAACTCTCATTATGTACATTTATACGAAATATTGTCCTATACTGCCATGTTCAAAATTTAGAAAAAATACGATCACAGCGCCACCTGTTGAGCGATTGATCCCCAAATCTAATCAGCCCCAGTTTATGTCAGGGGCCAGCCAAATACCAAGTGTTGCCGCTCACCTTAGTTTGGCTATATGCGCAACCTTGGCGCGCATCTCTTGTTCACTTGCATTCCCGCTTTAGCGGAGCAGTTGTATTGTTTTTCGTTATAAGAGTAACATCTCTTGTTTATCTTGTTCGGTGATATGGTTCACCTTTTTTATAGTTTGCGTTGACTATGGTGTCAACATATTTGAATACGTTAATAATACGTCCTCTAATAACTGTAAATATGTACATACTATATGTATAATAGTTTAATTAAATGTTTGTGAAGTAATAGCTTCAGAATAGTAATTATTAAAATGATATACAGTCCACTCATAAAGTATCGTCAACATTTGGTCCGTCGAGCCGGAGGAAGATCAATCGTAATATAATGAAAAATAGTGGTGCTCATTGATGAAAATTAATTATGGATAAAAATAAATTAGTTATCCTTAATCGCCAACGCGGAACCTTGAAAGGCCAATTGACTAAGATAGTGACATATTTAGAGACTGTTAGTGACGACAATAAAGACATTATAACTCTAGAAATAAAGAAGGATAATCTGCAAAAAATAGTAACAAAACTGGATAATTTGAAAATCCAGTATTACGAAATAGCTGATGAATCGGAACTGGAAGTTCAATTAAACGCCTTCGCAGAATTGGAAGAAGAGACAGAAAAATTAGAGGTAAGGCTTCGAAAATTCTTACTCTCTAATAACATTAGTAAAAATGAAAGTGTTTTAAATGAATCTAAAGATAATCCTATTATCAATTTTCGTTTACCTGAAATTCCTTTACCCAAATTTAATGGACAATATAATGAATGGTATAGTTTTAAAGATCAATTTATAACCTTAATTGATCAGAATGATAAACTTTCAGATAACCAAAAGTTATATTATCTAAAATCTACACTTTGTGGAAGAGCACTAGATGTAATTACCGAAGACGATTCATATATTTCGCTTTTTAAAGCATTGGAAGATAGATTCCAAAACAAAAGAATGATTGTAAATTCTCACTTAAATGAGATATTAAACGTAGAGAATCTATCTCAAGATTTAGTTAAAAATTTGAGAACAATTACAGATAGTTGTCAAAAAAATATTCGAGCACTCAAATGTATAGGATTGGAAATGAATCCCTTTACGGAGGCCTTACTCATAAATGTGATTCTTAAACAAATAGATAAAGAATCCCAAAAAACAATTTGAATTATCTTTAAGTTCTACAGAATTGCCAACATGGTGCGATTTCATTAACTTTTTACAAAAAAGAAGTTTGGTGTTAGAAAATTTACAATGCGTTTCGAATACGAAACCGAAAGTAATGAATGCGGAAAAGAGTACTAGAATAAAAACCTTCTTTTCTAAAAATGATTCCTTTAATGATCAAAATTGTCCCCTTTGTAAAGGAAATCATTCTTTATCTAAATGTTGTGAATTCTTAAAATTAAATGAACACGAAAGATTCCTAACAGTAAAAAAATATTTGTTATGTATTAATTGCTTGAAATCCAATCATCAGGTATCAAATTGTAAAAATAATCAAATTTGTAATATCTGTTCTAAAAGACATAATTCACTTCTACATCGAACTTTGCCGGGAACAAAAAGTAATAATTTCCCATCAAAACAACACAAACAAAATCCTGACTCCCAGACGGCGTCAGAAAAAGGCTTGCACCTGCTGCAATCAAATGATTCATATCCTGAATTGCAGAAAGAAAAAAATAATGTTTCGATGACATTATATAACGAGATTAATAATCCCATCTTAAAAAGTAAAAAACATGTATTGCTGTCAACTGCTATAGTTTATTTGGAAAGTAGCAATAAAAAAAAGATTCCGGTTCGTGTTATTATTGATAATGGTAGTCAATGTAACCTGTTAGACAGAGAACTCGCTCATTTATTGAATTTGCAAAAAAGGAAATGCGATATTCATATTTCAGGAATTAATGGTAAGATGACAAATGTGAAATCTTCAGTACGTACCATTATTTCCAATAAAGATGATTCATTTAGTGAACCAATTGAATTTTTAATCACACCTAAAATAACAGAATTCATTCCTTCACACAATATAAACATAAGAAGTTTAAATCTGCCACATGACCTTGAATTAGCTGATAGTGAATTTTGGAAAAAATCTAAAATAAATGCTTTAGTTGGTGCTGAATTTTTCTATGAAATATTAAAAGCAGATAAATTTAAAATAGGACAATTCACCTTTCAGAATAGCGTTTTTGGGTATATTGTTGCGGGAACCATAGACCGCAATGTATCTGAAAATACTTTTTGCGGTTTTACTGCATGCAATGATTATCTTAATGAAACCATTCAAAAATTCTGGAAAATAGAAGCTCCTGAAATTGACTTACGTCCAATTAGTCAGGAAGAAGAATTTTGTGAAAAGCATTTTTTAGAAACGTATCGGAGAGATAAATCGGGAAGATTTATGGTAGCCATGCCTTTGAAGGAAGATGCTAGTGTTCTTGGGGAGTCTAAATCTATCGCAGAAAAACGGCTCCAGCAGTTATGGAATCGTTTAGAAAAGAATCCAACAATGCGAAATCTTTATTGTGATTTTATTAAAGAATACACTAATTTGAATCATATGACAAAAATTGTTGATAATTTAAATGAATCTAGCTGTTATTACCTACCGCATCATGGCGTTTATAGGCCCGAAAAATCTACTACGAAGCTTCGCGTTGTGTTTAATGCTTCGAGTCCGACAACTAGTGGAATATCATTAAACGATATCACATATAAGGGTGTAGTTAATGAAGATTTATATGAAATCATGTTACGCTTTCGACAACACCGATTTGTGTTTTTGGCCGATATTGAAAAAATGTATCGCCAAATAATGATTACCGAGGATCAGAGGAAATTGTTAAGAATTTTATGGAAAAATAATGTGAACTCAGAAATTGAAACCTATGAACTTAATACCGTAACATACGGTACCGCTTGTGCCCCTTTTTTAGCCATTAGAACGTTGAAGCAATTAGCCCTTGAAGAAGCCGAGAAATATCCGAAGGCATCCGATATTTTGCTACATGATTCGTATATGGACGATATAATAAGTGGGGAAGAATCGCTAGAATCTACTAGGGAGCTTCAAAAACAACTTATACACTTGTTAGAAAGCGCTGGAATGAATTTACATAAATGGAATGCAAATCATATTTCCTTACTTGACTTTTCTAAAGAGACATACCCTGAGTACACATTCTCTGATAAGGAAACCAAAGCCCTGGGGGTTGCCTGGAAACCCAATTTAGATGCTTTCACATTTAAAATAAATTTGTGTCAGTTAAAGTCTATGACAAAGAGAAGCATCTTATCAGACATTGCTCGCATTTTCGACCCATTGGGTCTCATCGGTCCTGTTATTGTCAAAGCCAAATTGTTTATGCAGGAACTATGGAAATTAAAATTGGACTGGAATGACCCTATTCCAAGCCCTATTGCTCAAAATTGGCTAGAATTCGCCACTTCGTTAAAAGCTCTTGAACAACTTAGAATAAATCGCTATGTTTTAATTCCTGAAGCACAACAAATAAACTTACACGGATTCGCCGACGCATCGTCATCAGCTTTTGGAGCAGCCGTGTATATTCAGTCTATTCATAATTCTGAAATTGTCTCCAATTTGGTTAGCAGCAAATCTCAAGTTGCACCTCTAAAAACTGTTTCTATCCCTCGACTCGAGTTATCTGGTTGTCTTTTGTTATGCAAATTAATTGTGAAAATTTTGAAATCTTTGAGGTTACAGATCAATAATATTTATCTCTATACAGACTCTCAAATAGCTCTTGCCTGGATCCAAACTGAGCCTTGGAAATTGAAAACATTTGTTGGCAACAGGGTTGCCAAAATTCAAGAACTGTCTAAAAACTTCACATGGAACCATGTGTCCTCTGCGGAAAATCCTGCAGATTTAATTTCACGAGGTCTAACTACCACCGATTTAATGGATAATCAGTTGTGGTGGCAGGGACCAGACTTTCTAAGTAAATCCAGTAGTATCATAAACAATGACTCTGACTATCTGTCCCCCAGTGATAATAGTATTGTGATTAGTGAGTTGAAAAATAATCACCAGGGTGACGCTAACCCTGCAGTGTTGTGTGGATTAATCCAATCCACGGATTCTTCCCAGAACTTTTATAATCATTTGTTTTCATTAACAAATAATTTTTGTAAATTAATTAGAATATGTAGTTTTATTTTTAGATTTATTAGAAATACAAGAGCAAAGGCAAAAAGAGTAACTGGACCACTCCGAAGCACCGAATTAAACGACTCTGAAGTACAGTTAATTAGACAGGTACAGTATACACAGTTTGCCGCAGAATTGATCTGCTTAGAGAAAAAGAAGCCCGTATCAGGTAAATTAAATTGTTTTAATCCAATTTTAGATTCTCAGGGACTCCTAAGAGTGGGTGGAAGGCTGGAAAATGCTAATTTAAATTTTGATAGTAAACATCCCCTTTTGTTGCCCCACGACCATAAATTATCTTCCATGATTATGGAACATTTCCATAAAAAATTCTTTCATGTAGGACCTCAAGCCTTGTTATACCACGTTAGGAAAAAATATTGGATAGTTAGTGGGAGATCTTTAGCTCGGAAAATATTTCGTAACTGCGTAACGTGTTACAAATTTAAACCTTTAACGGTCAATCAACTTATGGGAAATTTGCCAAAGGAACGAGTAAATGTGACTCATCCATTTTATTGTACCGGTATAGATTTCTGTGGCCCTTTTTTAATTAAATATCGGGGTCAAAGAAAAGGAATCTATAACAAAATTTTTGTTTGTATTTTTATTTGCATGCCTACTAAAGCCGTGCATCTAGAGGTAGTTAGCGATTTAACATCCGAAGCTTTTATCGCAACTTTAAAAAGATTTTTTGCTAGACGAGGCAAAGCCCAAACATTATTCAGTGACAATGCAACAAATTTTGTTAGTGCAAATAATGAATTAAAAAGGTTACATAGATTAGCTACTCAGCCTGATGAAAACCTTACTAATTTTTTAAATTCAGAGAATATTAATTGGAAATTTCTGCCACCCCGTGCCCCAAATTTTGGAGGGCTATGGGAGGCAGGCGTAAAATCGTTTAAGTATCATTTGAAACGCGCAGTAGGAAACGCTAAATTAACATATGAGGAATTCTTAACCGTTGTTTGTCAAATTGAGGGAATCCTCAATTCTCGACCCCTTACCCCCCTGTCAAACGATATCGAAGATTTGGACGTCTTGACTCCCGGCCATTTTTTAGTTGGTCGACCCATCACAGCGGTGATCGAACCCGAGTTCTCTGGCATTCCAGATAATCGACTAGATACCTGGCAAAAATTAACTAAAATAGTTCAAGGAATATGGAAAAAATGGCAATGTCATTATTTAAGTACATTACAACAGAGAAACAAATGGAAAATTGAGAAAGATAACCTTAAAAATGGGGATATGGTATTATTAAAGGAAGAAAACTTGCCCATATGTAGTTGGATTTTGGGTAGAATAGTAGAAATTATTCCAGGAAAGGATAACAAAATACGCGTAGTTTCTGTCAAAACAAGAAATGGGACATATAAACGACCTATTTCAAAAATTGCTCTTTTGCCGTTGGAAAAGTAAAAAAAAAAAAAAAAAAAAAAAAAAAATTGTTTGAAAATGAATAATGTATATAGTTAAATTTAATTTGTTTATTGTATTTCATTTGTATTATTTTATTGTTTACAATGTTATTAATATTTCTCTTGTATAAGTTTTATTATTTAAATTGCATATATAATATTTTCGTATAATTAATTATAATTTGGTATAACAAATAAGAACTGTAAATTTGAAACAATGTTTCAAGGTGGGCCGGTATGTTGCCGCTCACCTTAGTTTGGCTATATGCGCAACCTTGGCGCGCATCTCTTGTTCACTTGCATTCCCGCTTTAGCGGAGCAGTTGTATTGTTTTTCGTTATAAGAGTAACATCTCTTGTTTATCTTGTTCGGTGATATGGTTCACCTTTTTTATAGTTTGCGTTGACTATGGTGTCAACATATTTGAATACGTTAATAATACGTCCTCTAATAACTGTAAATATGTACATACTATATGTATAATAGTTTAATTAAATGTTTGTGAAGTAATAGCTTCAGAATAGTAATTATTAAAATGATATACAGTCCACTCATAAAGTATCGTCAACACCAAGTCTACTTAAATTTCGCTTAAAAAAAAAAAAAGCGATTTTTTTTTTTTCTAAGTTTTTTTTTTGTTAAAAGTAAAAAAAATCGATAACTTTGTTTTAAATTATCACAGATTTATAGTTCAACCATTCGTTTTAAAGGTATTGATGAGACCTTTTGAAAGATACCCATCTTGAAAATTTACTCCCCTCGAGGGGGGACTCCCCCCCCCAGGGGGGGGGGCGAGGCTACTACACATACAAAATTTTATTCCTAGTTGACTGTCTCTATTATAAATAATTCTTGTAAATTTCATAATGATTACTAAAAAAATAATTCTCTTTATGCACATTTATACAAAATTTTGTCCTATATCACCATGTTAAAAATTTAGAAAAAGTGGGATGGCAACACAACCTGTAAGACAATTTTTACCAAAAGTTGATAGGCACTAATTTATGTCAAGGTGCAACTACATACCAATTTGTATGAAATTCTGTGCAGTAGTTTCTGAGATACAGTTGCCACAAAATTTTGTCACACACACACACACAGACAGACAGACATTTTCTAAAAATAGTCAAATCGTGTTCTACAGCTCTCAAAACGTGTAAATCCATCAAAAACCCGAGGTCGAAAATTTTTACGAATCCAATACTTTCTCTATATTACATATAGAAGAAAGTAATAATAATAATAAAGTTTTAATTCGCTAACCATTCCATATTATATGAGTTATTTCTTCTTAAGCTAAAAGAATTATTTTTTATAAAAAGAAAAAAAAAAATGAAACTAGAATTTGCAGAAGATTGAAATTTAGCAAATGATATATCTATTTTCCCAAGAGAAAAAATTATTGCTTAAAATTTGAGTTTTGTTGTATTAAAAATTTTGGTAAAAGCGATGAAATCAGAAAAGTAGTCCAGGTAAATTGATTGATAAATAATAAAGTACAAATAGCAGTGGATCAAATAATAAATGACCGATTTAGTGTTTAAATCTACACACACATACAAAAAAAAGAGAGAGAGAGAAAGAAAAGGTTTCAGAACATCGTTACTTTAAAGTATTATCTTTCAACAAATAGGCAATTTTTCAGTGAAAAATGAATGGCGGTGGTGTGTCCAAATGACAGTACGAGTGCCAAGTTATGGATGGAATGTCCTTTAACAGACGGGAGGGGTAGGATACCAGGATATCTAGTCTGTATTTAAATAAGTTTTGGAGAAAACTACGAAAAACACTGAACAGCAAAGCTGGCGAGTATGACCTGGGTTCGAACCTAGTACCACCTCTCTCTCAGTTTTAAGAGAAAAACCTCTCAATTCCAGGTGGAGAAGGAAATGAATGAGGGAGATGGGTGAGGGCGATTAAAATAGAAAAAAGTCTGTACTGTGTTAAGGTTTTTAAATTTTTGTATCTAGAGTTAAAAATTGAAAATATAGGCTTTACTTATGAAAGCTTAAAACGGCTTAATATATATATATATTTAAAAAGCCTTGACTTGGCAAATTTAAAATATGTGCATATCATATATTTTTTTTCTATGGTGGTTTATTTGACTGACTAATCTTCATTCTCTTTCTTATGAAATAGATTATATATTTAAATATATTTCATTTTAGGGTAAGTGCACCAGTGATTGACACTTTTAGAGCAATCTCTGATGTTTTTAATGTTCTAGTCATCGGAAAATATTTTTAGAAGTCTTAAGTTAGTACATATGGTATGAAAGAAATTCAGAATCACATATATGTAGTATCGGCCCCTTGCTTCCTACAACCGTTGATTCCAAAACTGCCCAGTTTCCCTTTGCTGCTGACGGCGAGCGCAGAATCTTAGAGGAAGGACGTAGCTGTGACGTCAGACGGATGTCACTTCCGGAGCACACGTTTTCATCGACAGGAGCTGAGAGCGTTCAGAGAGAGAGCTCAGTTGACGGATGGATGACGACGAGTGCATATAGACGATTGCACCTCGTTCTGTGGACGATGAAAGTTCGCTGAGATGACGTTCTGTACTAGGCTGCGTACTTTTAAGTGATCAAATTGGAAGTTATGTGTAATCCTCTTTTGACAAAAACTGTGAACTTTGACTTTTTAAATATAACTGTTCTAGTCGGCCGTTTAATACTAATTTAAACTATAATCTTGTAAATATTTGTATAAAGTACTTTAATCTTTTATTAAATTTTAAGTGATTAACCCCTTCAACTCCAGGGACGTACGTGCGTACGTCCTAGTGTTAATGGCCATTAATACCATGGACGTACGTGCATACGTCCAAAGAAAGTATACGATACTATTTCAAAATTATTATCTTGTATTTCAGACATTTACACTACAGCTAGCCTGGAGCGGAAGGGGTTAATAATAATTAAGTGAATTATTAGTTTTCTGCCCACACAAGTGCGCCATCCCACATATATGTTAAAATATATACAATTGATAACAATTATTTTTTATGAATTTTTATTTGACACCCACTCAATGTTCCAATAATTGACATTGCCAGTTTTTCATTTTATCAGTAATTGACACCCTATGTTCCAGTGTTTGACACTGCTAGTTATTCATTTTACCAGTTATTAGGAATCTATACTCCAGTTTTTGACATAAAATGATAAAATTTTTATATGTAAAATATATGATTTTATTATTTTATTTATTAATTATTTCGGGATAGATGTCAATTACTCGAGCATGCCAATCACTGGAGCACCTACCCTACTCATTATTATTATTGTTGTTGTTGTTGTTTAAGGGAGGAGAAACTGAAAAAGACAATTGAATAATTTGTGTTCTAAATTCTTAGTGTAATTAATCTTTTTATTTTTTTATTTTCGCCTTTGATAAGGCTTTGTCCTCGAAAGGACTTATTTTTTATTACTGGAGCATGCCAATCACTGGAGCACCTACCCTACTCATTATTATTATTGTTGTTGTTGTTTAAGGGAGGAGAAACTGAAAAAGATAATTGAATAATTTGTGTTCTAGATTCTTAGTGTAATTAATCTTTCTATTTTTTTATTTTCGCCTTTGATAAGGCTTTGTCCTCGAAAGGACTTATTTTTAAGTTCTGAAAGGAACTTTTTTTTGTGTTAGTTCTGAAAGGAACTTTTTTTTGTGTTAGTTCTGAAAGGAACTTTTTTTTGTGTTAGTTCTGAAAGGAACTTTTTTTTGTGTTAGTTCTGAAAAGAACTTTTTTTGTGTTAGTTCTAAAAAGAACCTTTTTTAGCCTTGAAAAAAAAAAAAAAAAAAAAAAAAAATTCTTAATCGTCGTTTCCCATTCGTCTTTAGCTTTTCTTCTGTTTATAGATGATCGGGAAATTCCTGTCAATTCAGAACATATCTCAGTAATTTCATTTTCCGATTTCAAAGGATTTTGTTCTCTGAGTTTAATAAAAAAGTTTAAGATGATAACCTTAACAGAACTTTGCAAAGCTTTCCCCTTTCTTTCTCTGAGGTTGAAAAGTAAGCAGGGATCAAACTGAAGAAGATGCCATTGAAACGATAAGATAAGGGGCTTGTGGAAGAGAAGAAAGAGGGTAAAAGAAAAGCAAGCGTCAATCCTGGTGTCCGAGAAAAGAATGACCCCACGAAAAATTCGAGGGGTTGAGGGTTGCCAGAATTTCGCTCTTCTGAGTAAATTGCCAAACAAAGAAAACTTTTGATTGGATAAGTAGATTGTGACGTATAACTTATTATTTTTTAAAACAATTTCTTAATCGTTAAAATATACACTTTAAGCTGAGTATATAGATTTAACTAATATTACTGAATCTAATACGGATATTTAATGTTAATTTCAATTTATTTTTAATAATATAAATAAGTATTTAAAAGGAACTATATATCACTTGCGGAACCACACAGGCTCAGCCTTTGACAGTGTTCTCAAGTTAGGTTTGCCCCGAGTATAGTCTTAAGTACTTCTTACCTGCTTCCAAACAACAATAAAAAAAGATTGCTTTGTTATTCAAAGGCATTTGGCAGCTTTAGAGGGTCTAAATTTTCAAATAATTCACTGAAACAATGCAATTTTTCCCTATCCTTTTTTTTGTAAATATATGTTATTTATTATGCACTTTTCTTATTTGATGGTCGGACCACTTCTAGGGGTGAGTCCCAGACCGTCGCCAATTGCCCATCTGCGCAGCACTAGTGCGACGTAAAACCCAACCAACCAACCTTATTTGATGGTCTTAGGCTAACCTCACAAATAATAATTTAACATATCTATTTGTTAGCTACAATAGGAATGGGCAACACATATGAGGCAGACAGTGTCTACTGGTGGTTGGCACTATGCCAATGACAAAGTTGCTTGCATATTATTGGATATAACTTTGGCCAATAATTATTCTTTGGCCAGCTTCATCTTTTTGTTGTCTACTGGAAAAAGATAAAGAAATTCAAACTCAAAGTTTTTGCTTTGTAAGTGACTACCTTGACCACAACACAACCACATCTATGCCTTTCAAATGATCCTTGTAAGAAAACTAGACCACCCTTCGATTTCAAAATTAACCCGATCAGGTTATTGTATTTTTTGGCAATAATTATCATAATAATATAATAATTATCTTGACCAAAAGTGTCAGATTATGTTTACTGCATATATGATGATGACTGGTGGCTAGGAGAAGTGTTGGAATAAAAGTGTATGATATTGAAGAAGAATACATGATTCACTTTTTTCATCCTAAAGGACCTGGAACATCATTTAAAAAATTATGTCATGGTTACCAAACTTGAGTTTGGTTTCAAGATATTTTGAAAATCCCGACTCCATCGGGGAATTATGGTCTGCGTAGAGAAGAGGCCATAATATCACACAGGTGATATTGACATCCTGGCTTTTTTTCATTTCATGTAATTTCAGGATTTTTAAAATAAGGTCACAGTTAACTGTAGAGCATGCACTTTTCAATGACTTAAACTTAACTGATATTTTGTAATTTTAGGAAAGAGAATTGACAGTCTAAAGTCTTAAAAATGTATCAAAGATTTCTGTGCAGAAATAGTAATGAAAAAATATGGGCTGTGCAAGGATGTACCCATGGTTTCATTTCGGGAAGGGTCCAAAATCAGGATTTCATTAAGGTGTGTGGGTTTCTAGACTGAGCCTTTTTCAGAGCCTTCTTACCTACTATTATAAGTACGCTTAAAATCGAGCATCTCTTTGCCCCCTCTCGTAATCTCTTATTAATTATAATTAAAGCCATCACCATTACTTAGGCAAAATTGAAGCTTTTCCTAAAATTTGATTTAAGCTCATTTTTTTAAATACCAAAATTTGAAATTGCAGTTCTTAGTGAAACTCCAGACACATGCTGAATTCACCTGAAAAAATGATGCAATGTTCTAAGTATATTTCACATATTTAAAATACTATTAGATTCCTTATTATTTGAATAGTAATTTCATGTATTTTTCTCTACAAATGATTCTGGAAGTAATAGCAAATTTCTTGTTGCAGGGAAGGAGGGAGGATATTTTTTGAGAACGGATATAATGAAGGTACACCATACATACAGGGTGGCCATAATTACACTGAAAGTGTTCTGTAATGGGAAGTACTTAACAGAATTTCACTGAGTAATATTCTTGAAACAAAATCGAATAGCTATAAAAATTCAAATTAAGATGTAAAAATAGAAAACAAACAACATTTTAAAAGATAGTTATTTATTTTTTTTAATTTCCTTTTAATTCCATTTTTTTTTTAAATTGTTACAAATTAAAAAAAAAAAAAAAAAGATGATGATTGACATTTACTTATTTATTTAATTTTTGTATATACTTTGAACTGTAGTTGTATACATCCTGTTACAGTAAATTAGAATACATGAAAAACTCTAATATATACCTAAAACCTTGTAAAAAAACATCAAAAGTTTAGAAAAACTCGTTTTTTTCTTTTCCCTTGTTAAAAACTGTGTGGAAAGTTTGTGTGTTTTTTAAAACTCTGTGTGAAATGTAAACAATATAAGCTAGAAATTCTTGCTTTAGCATGTAGAAAAAATTTACAGTGTTAGATTAAAATTTTTAATTAATAAATTTTTTTTTTTTTCCCGGTTCTCCAAAATCTAGGAAACTTAAGTAATATCTATTGACCTAGATCACAAGTTGGCTCTGTCCAGATTTAAGAATATGTTAAAGATATGCATGACATCAAATACTAAATATATGCAGTGACCAATGTATTAATATCATATATAAATATGATATTTTTCTTATAGAGATAATGCTTTTATCAGTTTATATAAGTAGAATATGTCATGGGGAAGAAAATGTTACAAGATAAAGTACTTTTCTATACATTCACATTTACTTACGTATTATGAAATTACTTACATAATGACAATTACAAAAGCAAATTGCGACTTGCTTCTGTGTTGATCATCTTGTTCAATCGATCTTAAAGATTTAATACTACATTACGATGAATTGAGAACAATGCCAAGTAAGACAAGGTTTCGTGTGCTGTTCTGGTTTTAGTAAATGTCTTTGCTTTTATCATATTAAAAAAAAAAGACATTTCTGCACTTGCAGTAGATATTGGTAAATTGTCCATTTATTTCCTTCAAATGATAGATCCAATTAATATCAGAAAATGGGCAATTTCGATCAAAAAACAGTTTATCTTTAAAATTTCTTTTTTGTTGTTGTTGTTTATAAAACATGAAAAATACCCTTTGGAATATTCGTGAATTTTATAAATTTACAAAAAAAAAAATTTACTTTTATGACTATACCAAAATATCAGTAATTTGTATTAAAACAGTATTGCGACAGGGGGTTGCTTCGAGACGTTTTAAACCCAAGGAAAAAAATGTGAAAGTTTTTGAGTTTTTTAGAAGGAAAGAAAATGAAAGTTTGTGAAGGGAATAAACACGTAATGTACAGTTATATGTCATTTGATAACTCAGTGGTGGTGTGCTTTCTCCGATACATTATTAAAATGAACCGTAAAAAGTTGTAGAATTAACTAAAGAATTGCTCATATCTAAGAATGTCTATAAAAAAAAGTTTTGTCGACAGATTTTACAAATGTTTCCAATGTGGGAGATAATTGTCCTCCATCCCTTCTTACTATCCCTCCCTAGAAAAAGTAATCTGATCATAAATGATACAATTAAATAGCTGATTAATGTTATGGGTGTTATAAAACAATGTTTAACTCCTGAAGAGCTTATTTATTAAATTGACTTTTGCTAAATTTTATTTCGGGAGGGGTCTGGACTGGACCCCATGGACCCCCTCTGTGGGTATGTCCTTGGGGCCACGGCAACTTTGAATATTTACAAACAAAAGCATTAGAATAAGACATAAATAAACTGAACTCAACTCATATTTTTCAGTTGTGTTGGAAAATATAAAATATAAACTTTCATTCAATGCACCATAAATGTATAGGTATAGATAAGCAGAAGGAATTTTCTGTTAAATTTTATTTAATTAATACATCACGTTAAAAAAAAAAAAAAAAAGAGAGAATTTTGGAGGGGGTGACTTCTCTCTGAAAATTTTCAGAATGGGCATGGGCTCCTCCCCTCCCCTGTAGTTAGTACCTACAAACCTCTGTTTGATTCCTAGCTGTAGAAATTAAGAAAATTAAGTCACTAGCCTGCAGGACCAGTAATTTTAAGATTTTACTGGTCCATATATATTTTTATTGGTTCTTTTAGCCATTCTGTCACATTTTTTAAATATATTTAAACATTTGTAAACCAAAATATAATTAGGTAAAAAAATTAAAAAATACAAAGCAAATTTTATATAAATCAAAAGTTTATGCTTTAATAAACAAGCTACATATAACATATGTATGACAATTCTAATACACTTACTTTTGCTGTAACACACTATTTTGTGACAAATCTTAGAGAAATGTAATAAATAAAAAAAATTGTAAGGCTTCACTGGTCCAGTGGACCACTAATATTTATAAGTTGCTGGTCTGTTGAATATTATTGTGGTCCCAGACCAATGGATCACTGTTAATTTCGAGCCCTAATTCTTTTATATTCTGATGTATTTTATTCTTGTGTTATATATCTTTCAATATTTTTCCATTTCGCCAGCATAGGCAATAAAGTCACCTTCTAAATTAATCTTTTATAAAACTCTTTCTCTTTTGTGTATGTTGTATATAAGGTAAACCAAAAACCTCCTACATTTGAAGTGTTTTATTAGTCTTTATTGCCTACTTTATACCTACATCTATACCTACTTTACATCCTGCACCGGCAAAATGGAAAATTACCTATTTTTCTCTTTTTTTTTTTTTTTAACTTGTTTTATATTAGAAACTT
Organism: Salticus scenicus; assembly: GCA_963930645.1. Lineage (NCBI taxonomy): Eukaryota > Metazoa > Arthropoda > Arachnida > Araneae > Salticidae > Salticus > Salticus scenicus. Next base: position 363,059,534 of record OZ005649.1, on the reverse strand, counting down.
TTATTTAAATCAATCCCTTTGTAGGTAAATCTAGATGATTGTATTCCAGCTTTTGAAGTTCGACATATTGATGGAGTGAAGTTATTGGTACATATTATTATTTTAATTTTGTCTCCTTGCCTGTGTGTACTTTCAAGCTCTCTACTGTCTATCCTGCTATCTTTCTATTTCATACATTTTCAGTTGTCACTTTTTGATTAATTTTAAGGTAAATGTATTTTCTGTGATTAACTATTTTGCTTTTACTATCAATAACCTGCTTAATTAATTGTGTAGTTATTAAAAACTGAAATCTGCAAATATTTTTTATAAACCTAAAGGTTTATCACTCCTTTACTTTTGAACTATTGTGATATAAATTTAAAAAAATTCCAGAGATTTGAAATAGTTGTTACTTTGCACTTATTAAAAAGAAAAGAAAAGAAAAAAAAAATGAGTTTTTAATTTTTATTTTTCTGTGATACTGTAATTACATATAACTAATTATTAATTCTAATATATAAATTGATGTTAGGTATTTTTATTCAATAAATAATGAAAAAAGTATCTGAAGTTGCTTTTATATTTTCTAATTTAACAATTAAGTTATGATGATATATGAAATAAAATGCTCTGTAATTTTTAATGCAAACAATATATGAAATAAATGAATTTCAGTGTAGTAATTGATTGGATGATTTGGACTTGTATTAACTAGAGATGTAAGATGAGAATATTCTCTGAAAACGAGAATATTCTCTGAAGCTTCAAATTTGGAGAATAATCGAGAATATTATTTTTATTTTTAAATACATAAAAATTTGTCATGTTTATGACTTAAATTATAACATCTATTCACAGGGTGGCGACAATCAGGGAAAACAGGGAAATCAGGGTACTATATCAATCTGGAAATATCAGGGAATTTTTTAAAAACACCCAAATATCATGGAAATTTTCATTTTTGCCCTGAAAGCATGATTAAAGGGTCACCAAACAGGTGTTATCTTAACCATGATTGTGCAGGATTGACTGCTTTCTAGTTGAATCTCACTAAGTTAACATAAAAAAAAATAAAACTATTTATTTTAAATATTTTTATGTCTTGATGTTAATATGTTGTGCAGTTAAAAAGAAGCATATTTTTATAATTTTGTTAATTTCTCCAAAATTTTGAATTTTATTTTCCTTTTTGTAAGTGAACAAAGAAAAAAAAATAAAAAGATTGAGATATTTTTGTCCATCGATATAGTTTTTTGAATTGCAGTGGTTTAGCAAGCCTGTTACAGAAGAATGTGATATACACAAAATTATAGAATGTATATAATAGGTAACTGGAAATCATGGAAAAATCAGGGAACTTTTTTTCTGAATCTCTGTAGCCACTCTGATTCATAATTGTTCAGTTTGACAGGCATTGCTAGAATAAACAAGCCTTATTTCACTACATTCTCTTTACAATTCATAATTTTAATTGGAGAATATTCTCCGATAAGTTCCACATAGCAATTTTCCTAAATATTCATTACATATTCAAGACAAAAATCAATTAACAGCAAATAATGAATAACACAGTTCTACATCTAAAATTTTGATTTCATAATTTTGGCTGATCTTTATATTTTTTGGTGTGCTGAAACCGAAAAGGAAGGCGGTTTTTCCTCTATCACATATAGATTTTTGTCAATACAGGGTGTCTACTGACACAGTTTCTTTTATGACTCTTCCACCAACGTAATTATGTGATGTCTTTTATGATACATTTCCATGATTAATTAAAATTAATCATGGAAACATACAATTTCATGTCAGAACACTCTTTATTGACAAAAATCTGTATAATAGAAAAAAACTTGTTTCATTTTTAGTCTCTGCACACGAAAAAATATATGTAGCAACTAAAATTATCAAATCAAATTTTGCCAACATTAATTTTGTAGATCTGTGTAATAATTCGTATTAAAATACAAATTTAAATTTTTAATGCCTAAAGATTTCTATTTATAACTAAACCACCACTAAGATTTGACATTTAAAGAGAATATTCTCTGAATATAAAAGAGTATCGTAAAAATACTTGTGGGTTTACTTAAGAAATCTAATTTACATAATTCATAATTCTGTAATCCTTATTACCATGTTTTTATTAAATTCCAATCTTGTTTGTTTGTTTGTCCAGTACAAATCTTGCAATCGATTTTTAACTAACTTCGCTACTAGCTAGACATATGAAACTTTCAGAATACCTCAGAACCTGATGACAACACAATACTTTGAAGCCCAATTTTTGAATTTTTTATTAGTTTTCTTTTAATTAAGATATGAAAATAATAACCTCCTAACAGCTTAAAAAGCAGCCATTAAAATATTTGCTATAATTTAATTGTTGCCAAAAAAATGATAATAAAAGTTCATTTTCTTTTGACATAAAAATAAATGCATTTAATTAAACGTGAAGGTTAAAAAAATATGAAAAGTTAAATTATGCATCTCACAAAAAATGATGTCATTATCACTTTAAAAATTTTATACACATTGATAAAGTGATAATATTAGCTATTATTCAACAGAAAGTTTAAAAACATAGTATATAAAAAGTTTTTTATCTTATAATTATTTTACATATAAACTGTATGTTATCCATAATATTTAAGATTTTTAATTAACCAATAACTTGATAGTGTGTGGATGGAAATTAATTTGCTTGAAAACCTCTGAATCTAGAAATTCTGTAGTTTAAAAATAAAATTTTAAATTGCACTAGAAGGTTAGCAAATTTGAATTATACAATAATAATAAATAATCAAATATGTGTTATTCAGATTAAAATCCAAAATAACAAATAGTTTAAAAATGAAATTAATTTTATTTTGTAATTAATTACTTGTTATTGTTACACAAAATCAAAATTAACAGTCAGCTTCATTTTCTGATGAAAAATCAGTTAAGCTCAATTGCAGACAACTCATCCAGTTCCTTGTCATCAGCATTACTTTGTTTAAGCTAAACTGTTTTTTTTTTTTTTTTTTTGAGCTATATATGTCAGTTTGATGCTTCTTTACACAGTAAAAAGATCTCTTTCTGAATTGTGAACACCACCATATGTTATGTTTATTCTTTAGAGAAATGTTTTGTAAATTCATTTTCATCTCATACAGATAAGTATAAAACACTTTAAGGCAAAAACAAATAACCAGAAATATTTTTCTTTAAATGTCACCTTTTAAAAATAGTGAAAGTAAGAAGAATAGTAATTTTAAGAGTAGTAAAATAAAAAAAATCTCATTCAGTGCTTTGTCACTATATTATTTAGATTACTATTAGATTTTATATCCAATAATTTATAAGATTTTATCGAGCTTCAAACAGGTTTTTTTTTTTTATAATACCTACAATTAAATAAGTTTATTTAATCTCATTATTTTTTTCAAAAGCAAAATTTCATAATTTTCTAAACTTTCACATAAATTAATACTCATAAGGAGCACACATATTTCTAAATATGAGGAAATTCTCGATTATTCTCTTCTCAAGAATATTCTCAGAAAGGTTATTCTTGAGAATTTTACAACTATAGTCCATTCATTCTATCGAGAGAACGAAACTAAATAAACGCACGTGCGGTTTGGCCGCGGTGAAAAACCTGGCATTCTGCCAGGAGTGCCAAACAGAAAGTGTGAATTTCTTTTTTCTCTTTATTTGCAGTGTTTTGCTCGTGCTATTGTCTGATTGTTAAATTTGATAATTTTTTCGTGTGATTTCGTATTTTACCATAATGGAGAGTGAGAAAAGTTCTTTGAGTCCAGTGAAGAAGAGAATTAAAAAAAAAAAAACATTTAAGTAAGGAAAAAAAATTAAATTCTCCAAATTGGGGATTTCGGCTGAAAGTGAACCTTCTTGGCTATTTTTGTGCAACCCTTTTATTTAGTTTCGTTCTCTTCTTTCGCTGAATAAAGTATAGTATTAGCCTATTAACACAATTTTTAAACTGCAATTTAAACAAATTTTCAATATTTTTCATGTAATTGTCTCATATTCATTGAATTACATATTGTGAAAGAATTTATTTATTTATTTATTTCTAAAAATATATTTCAAATTAAAAATTTAGAAAAAGTGGGATGGCAACACAAGCTGTTGGATAATTTTTACCAAAAGTTGATAGGCACTAATTTATGTCAATGTGTAACTACGTATCATTTTGTATGAAATTCTGTGCAGTAGTACCTGAGATACAGTCGGCACAAAATTTTGTCACACACACACACACACAGACATTTTCTAAAAAGGGTCAAATCATGTTCTGCAGCTCTCAAAACATGTAAATCCATCAAAAGCCCGAGGTCAAAATTTTTTACGAATCCAATACTTTCTACTATTGAATATAGAAGAAAGTAAAAAGTTATTAAAAATATATTAGGGATATAAATAAGTTTCTACCGTTTTCTATCAAAAATTAGAAATTTATTGTCAAAGAATGGTACATTATATTTTATTCAAAGTATTGGCCATCACTAGCAACTACTTTTCCCCATCTTTCTGGCAGCATTCAGATATCACATCAGAAGAGCTCTTCATCTTTTGAAGCTATTCATGAATCGACCCAATATTTGGAATCTTCATATGATTTAAAACACTGCTCAGACAGATCATGCACTATCGACCGGAACAGGTAACAATCAGATGGAGCGATGTCTGGTGAATACAGCGGGTGGGGTAGAAATTCCCACTTAATTGGTTCCAAATAGGTTTTGACCAGTGGCACAACATGCAGACTTAGTCTCAGTTCATGTGGAACCCAATTTCCTTGTTTTTTGAATCATTCCCAACAATTTTAAACCATGCGAAATTGCTTGTTGAGTCACTTCTAATATATGTGCAAATTTTTTTTGCATTTGGGACGAATCTTCCACCAATAATACTTCCAATTCTGTGTCTTCGTACACTTTTGGCCTTCCACTGTAATCTTTGTCTTCCATGTCAAACTCACCATTTTTAAACTTTTTAAACCACTCACAACAACTTCTCACACATAAAGCAGCCTCACCATATGATTCTACAAGCAATCGATGAGCATCAACTGCAGATTTCTTCAAATTAAAGAAGAAAATCAAAAGTTCCCACAAATGACACTTATTCAGCACAAAACTTGACATTTTTGCATGAAAAGAATTATGTGATGCAGATACGGAGTCACTACTACTTCAAGTTTATGTTGTTACCAGATGACGAAACTTACGATATTACATTTTACAATTTAGCATAACTTTCTGGTTTTGCCATCTTTTGTCAAACAGCGGAAACTTATTTGTACTCCTAATGTTTTAATAATCAAATCTGTTATGTTGCAAATTATAGCCTATAACCATCATTTTTTCTTTCTTTCTTTTATTTTTTCATTTCTGAAAATTACTTAAGACTACATGTTTGAAATAATAAATTATTTATTTTATTTTTCTCATTTCATGAATTTATTTGTTCTATCTTAAATTAAGTTGGAGTGTGTAGGAACTTTTGTATTCTTCAAAAATTATCTGAAAATAATTTCTCATTTAAAAAAAAAAGTTTTTAATTATTGCGGTTTGATTAATCTATTAAACTTAAATTATAAAACAGCAATGAACTTAATCATGGATATTCACAGGCAGCAAACTGCAAACGTTCTGAAACACGCTGTTTGCCATTTAACTGCATTCTTCATATGTGCATTTATTTTTCTTACAACTACTCAATACTCGGTATCGATACTAAGCTCTGCTTATACTCTGCTGAGTAGTAAATGGCTGAGTACTCTGCTTAAGTGCTACATGGTACAGCTCTAAAACTATTTTGCAGTGAACAAACCATTAGAAAGATTTCAAATTCAATTTAACCAAACATCATGTGTTAAGGTATTGTTCTAATTTATTTCTTTAATTATTTCACTAAAATGATAATAAAAGCAATGTGCAGACTGAGACAATGCAGAGAATCAGAAAAAATAAAGTGTTACTGGCAAATCTCCAACACAAATTTTGAACCAAAGATTAAAATTGCTAATTTCTCCCATTGTCAACTAATCAGAAATCTAGAAACAAAAAGGTCGACAGAGAACAGGTAGAGAAACAGAATATATCTTCTCTTTTTTGGCTGAAAAGGATAGAGGTTGCAAGCATTGGTATATTTGTCATTATTTTAGAGAAGAAGAATGTTTCCGAGCATTATGTGTAAGTGCAGTTTATTCATTTATATCTGCAAAAATTATTAGAGGTATAATCTGTGATTATAACAGCATTTTGTCTTTATAAAATTAACCCAGTAAAATTACTATAATATGGAATATTTTAAGATTTTTCTCTTGAAATATATAATGAATTGTGTTAATTGAATATGTTTTCTCAAAAATGCAAATTTTATAATTATAATGTCCATCTGTTAAAGCAGTGATCTAGTTTTCTTTTCTGGTGTCATAATAGTGTTGATTTCAGTTTTATAATAACTAAACAAAGTTTATTTCTTTAGTCTTTGAGCTTTACAGCTATTTTTCTTGCTTTTTTTTTTTTTTTTTTGTCAAGAATGTGACAACTGAAACTTACCTTTGTAATTCTTTTTTTTTTTTTTTTTTAGGAACTTACTGAGCAGAAATTGTTTACCTACCAAGATTTAAAAATAAAACATAGAAAGTATGTAATAATCATATTTCTTGATTTTTGATTTTATAAAAAAATCGAAAATAATTTATTAATGTATAATAGGATTCTGCTTCTATTGTGATGCTTTTCACAAAACTTAATAGACAAAAATTTTCTTTTTTTTTTTCTTTTTTTTTATCAACAAAATAGTATGCATTTTGTAAGAAGATCTATGGCAGATCAATTTATTGATTGAGAATTAGCATTGTTTAGTATATAGAGACTTGTATTCATAAAAATATGCTAATGAAAGTTACCAAGAGGTTTAAAAAACTTTTAGTTTTAAGCTTTAAAAGAAAAGGTTATGATGAAGGGCAACTAGCGAATATGCTATGGCAAGTTACATTCGTGTTTGAGATTCATATACAAACAAGATTATTGAATTATTTGTGGTTTGTTTCTGTTTTTATGAGCTTAAAATGCTTATACATGTATTATATTCATTCAGGCATTCACTTTTAACTGAAACGAAGTTGGTGAATCTGCAGATGCACTGCATGTTTGCCGTGGATAAAGCACTTAAACATGATCTTTATAGGTGTATTGTATAATAACATAGCTGATTTTAAGTAAATTTGTATGAATAATTTTTAAACTGATAAAAATATTTAGTGGCAAAAATGCTTTTAAGCATTTACGTTAGACAGCAATTGTGAAATTATTCAATCTTGCTCTCAATCTAAGAATGAAATGTGTAGGAATTTCATATTATTTAACATTGAAATGTTATTTAACTTTTAATTCTTTGCATGTTTATTTAGTACTCATCTAACGTGCTGTTGTGTTTTGGTTTCAACAAAATGTTTTTGAAAGTTCATTGTGAAAGTACATTTTAACTCTAAAATGTAAAATGTTAAACAATAAAACTTGAATCATCATAAAATCTTGAATTTTAACATGTTATGCTGTCTATCTGTAAAAAATCCTGAATTTTAAATGATAGAAATATCAGGATGAATGAGCAGTATACAGTAATGATCCTACTGGTTGATGGTAGTTGATATTTATTTAAAGTAAATTTTCGCACTGTCTATATTTAGATATCCAGTTTCCAGGAATGTGTTAATCAGCTTTGCATCATTAAGATTAAATTTTTCCTTTAGGTAATTAATTTTACTGGTATAATTGATTGCTAAATTTTAATTCTTTAATTTAATTTTTAAAATTGCCTTTTGTAATCTGTAAACTTTATTTTCTTTACTTGATTTTATGTAACCTTCTGGTTGCAGCATGTAAATTTCTTCCATGAGATTGCCATGGAGAAGTAAGTGCTTTGTTATTTATGTCTAGACTTTTAACTTTTTATATGCTGCACTTACTAAAAATGATGCAGTGGTTGTATATTAACTAGTCGGGAGGTGTGTGTGTGTGTGTGCAAAGGTTTCATATTGTCACTGTCAAATTTTATAAGAATCCCTTCACAACTAGGAAAACCTTTTTCTTTCTTTGAATTATATTTGGCTTTAAAAGTCCTTATACATCTTATGACTTTCTCTTTTACCAAGAGTTCAACTATTTCTCATGTATTATTTATTAATTTCTATAGCTCGCTTTCTTTTTTTAACTGCTTTCAATCCATTTTTTGTTTTTCATCTCTTTTATTTAATTTCTTTCCAGGATTTTGGGTCTGTAACTCTTCGGCTTTCGACTAAGAAAGTGCAACTCCTTTGTTTGACCTTTCCAGTCATTCAGCTAATATTCGTGGTCTATTTTCTTTGTTTTTAGAATGTTGTTTATATCACTTTCTACCATACTGATATTTTCTTCAACTTTGGGATTTAAATTGTTTCATCTCTTCTAACTCATCTAATATTTCCTACATTTTACCATGTTTTTATTAACTCGTTTTCTTGTTCAGTATAAATCTTGCAATCAATTTTTAATTAACTTCCCGACTAGCTAGACATTTGAAACTTTTAGAATAGCTCAGATCACAATGACAATGCACTTTTATAATACAGTTGAACCTCGAAAATCCAGACATCCAAAATTCAAAAATCTCTAAAATCCAGACATTTTTCTGGTTTAGTTTTATTTTTAAAATAGATTTCGCTATACCTTATTTCCACATTTCTTGTGGAATGCAATTTAAAATCCTTTGTATTGAACACTGAATACATAAATACAGTCATAATTTTACATATTTTTATACTGCTTGATTGTTAATTAAATAATTTATTTTTTAAAAACAGGTAAGTTAAAGACTGAATTACAAAAAAATCCCATTAAAGTAAAACAGCTTTAAATTTCTAAAATGTTTTTTTAAAAAATCAACACAAAAATTACTTTGTTTTCTGTAGTTTTATTTGAGTATTTTTTAATGAATAAATAGTTTTTTAGCATTTATTTAGCGGGCTTTATCAGTTATCTGTAACATTTTAGTTTAATGTGCTTATATTTTAATTCTAAATTAAATCTATTGTATTTCTATTTTATAATTTAATTCAGCAATTCAGTCGTCATTTATTTTCACTAGCATAAAAATTGCATTTTGTATGCAATTGTAATATCATAAAAAATTTATTTTTAATAAATCTCTAAAATTCGAAAAATTCCAAAATTCCGGAATCGTCACTGTCCACCAATTCCGGATTTTCAAGGTTCAACTGTGCTTTTAGCCATCTTTAAGCTGAATTAGAAAATTTAAAAAATTAACTCATTCAGTACAAAATTAAATTAAAAAAATTAATTTGTCCAGTACAAATCTTGCAATCAATTTTTAACTAACTTCCCGACTAGCTAGACATTTCAAACTTTTAGAATAGCTCAGAACACAATGACAATGCATTCTTTTAATACTTTTATTCAATTAATAAATGTTTGAAAATTTCTTATAATTGCTCTCTTTATTACACATTTGATCATTTTTTTTCAAATTAATGGAATAATTCATATACAGTAGACTCTCGATTATCGGCGGTCGGATTATCCGCTTTGCGGATTATCCGCGGTCCTCAAGGACTTGAATTTAAAAGGGAACTTAAAAATACAGAACAAACTTATCACAAAAAAAGATCAAAGAGAGTAATGACCTTCAAGGTTTTTGGAGATATTACACGAATCTTGACAGCATTTATGGCATACACACTGCTTAGGAGGCAGTTAAGCAGTCTACATTGGTAAAGTCTTGGAGAAAAATTTTACCAAATGTGGAAAATACTTTGGTAGAGTTTAGAGAGGAGGAAGAAATTTCTGCTCATGATTTGGAAAATTTAGCTAAATCTGTTATTGGAGGAAAAAAAGTCAATGAAGGAAACATTGAAGAGTAGATTAATTGTGACGCCATTGTTCCAGGCATTGACCACCTTACAGATGAACAAATTGTGGGCTTCATTAGACCCAGTTTCAGAAGACAGTGAAGAAAAAGAGGAAGAAGGAGATAAAACTCAGCACAGGATGAGCTACGACACAGCCATTGCACATGCAGATGGACTTATAAAATATCTCGAGGAGCAGGACGATGTATCACTTTGTCACAAAATACTGATAAAGAAACTGCAATCGCAAATTAAGAAAAAGTGTTTTAGTACAAAAAACCAAAAATGCTTGACCGATTTTTTGTTAAAAAATAGAGCAAAATGTAAGTAGAAATTTTTATTAGTGCGTTAAATTGTTTATGTAGGCCATGCTTAACTGTTAATTAAATAGTATTGCTCAAAAGACTGTATGTTTTGATTTATATCCCTTTTTTGACCATTTGTCGGATTATCCGCTGATTCGATTATCCACGGTTGTCTATTCCCCGTTCACCGCGGATAATCGGGAGTTTACTGTATATATATATTTTAAAGTATTTATTAATACATAGAATTGCCAAGCTTATATGATTCAATAGAAAATTTAAAAATGAGTATATAAAAAGTTCTTTTTATCTTGTAATTATTTATATTTAAATTTAGTATAATAGTTCCAAAAAATTTTACATTTCTAACTATTATTATCTGTGTAGCAATTATGTTCATTCCTTTTGGTATGTTTTAGAGTGGTTGTTGCAGTCGTAAAAAATACCTTTTGTAGCTTTGTAATCTAATTTGTTTCTTTTACTTTTGTCTGAATAAGTATAAGCTTTGCATCCGAATATTTTTAGATGCGTTAGGTTTGCTTTCCTATTTGCACAAAGTTCTTGTGAAGTTTTAGTGTTAAATTTTATTGGAGTTGTGTTTATTAGATAGTTTTCTATATTTAAGGACTTTGTCTTACAATTTCTTATGTAAATTAGCCTATGAGAGTATATTTCTAATAATTTCTATGAGTATGTTTTTTTTTAAATTCTGTCATCACCCTATTCTGTATTGGGCAATGTCGTACTACCCATTTAAAAAAAAAAAAAAAAAAAAAATCCTTCTAGCTGCTTGTTGATGTATTCTCTTCCATTATCTGTTCAAATTGCTTCTGGAATTTTGCTGAATTTACTTTTTGTGAAAGCTATACATTTTGTTAATTTTGATTTTGTTTTTTTGTTAGTAGACAGTCAACAGTATAAGTATACCCAGAATAGTTGTCAGTGACTGCTAATTTTTTATTTATTTTTCATACTATGGCTGGGTAGGCATAGAACTGCGTATGCTGTTGTTGACTGTAAAATTTTAATGGCCTTGTTTTGTGTTGTTTTGGGATATAGATTGTCTGTGAGATTGGCTCTAATGCTTGCATGCGTTTTTATGTTTGTGGACATTAATTTTAATTAATTTCTGTTGCATGATGTTTATTTACTATTCCTCTGATTTTTTTTTTCTCTTGTCTTATGTGCCTATGCTATAGTTGAATATAATTTTATGCTGGTAAGTAATGTATACATTATTTTTATTTTGCGTTTCTTGTAAAATCACTTTGTCAAAGTTATTTTTAAATTTTCCCTCCAGATATTATTTCTTTTCGCATATTAGTTTGCAGCTGTCATTTTCAAATCTTATTTTAGAGCTGTTGTGAGTGCTTGTAACGGAGAGTAAATTTGATTCAAGGTCTGGCACAAGCAAGACATTTTTTAAAGTTATTTTGTGTGTTTCACCATATGATGTTTGTGTAATTAATATCACTTCACCCGACCCAAGTGACATTTAATTTTCCTCCATTGGCAATTATCACTTTGGATTTATCATTTTCATTAAATTTTATATACAAATCCTTGTTATTGGCCATGTGCAAAAATTTTCCTTAGCCTATAAATCTTTGTTATTAACAATGTACAAAGAATTGCCTGAGCCTATAATCTGTTCTAAATTGTTGAAGTTTGTAGCCAAAAGTGCCAAATTACCTTTTGTGAAGACGTTATTTCTGTTAAGTTATTAAAAAAAAAAAAAAAAAAAAAAAAAAAAAAAAATACATGATTGTATATTTAAAAATTTTTACCAAAGCATTACAAAATCTCTACTTGCTAGAAGAAGGAAAAGTTAAAAAAATCAATTATATAAAAGTGTGTTTATAATTTTAACATCATCCATCTGAAATTATAAACAGAAAAAATAATTTGGTTGTTAATAGAACTAACTGTAAAGCCAATGGGCACTGTAAGATGTGTGTGAATCGATCAGTACAGAATTTCACAGGCCAAACATAACAGCTGATAATGCCTTGTGACAAGAAGATGAAAGGTCTTCAAAATAATGAAGTATGTAGGATAATAATTTAATATAGTGTGTATAGTAGTTCAAAAAGTCATCAAGGCTTTAAAATTGTTCTTCTATGTTTTTCTAGCTCAGCAATCTTTGCTGACCATTTATATGAAGCTAACCAGGCTATTAAATTGTGTATGATTGTTTTAAAAAACCATTTTGGCTTATAAAAAGCTTCTTGGTAAGTATAAATTACATTAAAATAGGCAATTGTTTACATATAATCTTTAAAATGTATTTCTTTACATCGAAGCTCCCTTTACAGGCTTTTACTCTTGTGCACGGCTTGAGAGCCTTGAGAGGAGGAAATTCTTTATGCGCCATCCAACAATAATCTGCTAACAGTGTTAATATTCCATGTCATTAAATAATTAGTTTTATTAAAAACAATTAAAAAATTACCTTACATTAAATCCTTTAAAAAAATGAGCTTATATTTCGGTTCCACCCGGAACCATCTTCAGAGCTTGACGACGACAAATGCTCGGTGGCTCATTCTCTTTCTTCATTGTCTCCATCCATATTTCTTCACTTCTTTTCTTGTACTTAAAAAGCTGTTGCCATTCAGGTGGACTCAAACTGTGTTCAACGTCATTTACTGCGTCACTGGTGGTCAAAATTTCAAGGGCTTCTCTTTTAAGTGCATATTTATGTGAGTTGAAAGGAGCAATTTTATGAAAGTTAATTGAATTAATTTGAGCCACCGAGCATTTGTCGTCATCAAGCTCTAAAGATGGTTCCGGTCGGAACCGAAATATATAAGCTCATTTTTTTTTAAAGGATTTAATGTAAGGTATTTTTTTAATTGTTTTATATGAATTTTAATCCTTTTGTAAATAAAAATATGTATAATTAGTTTTAGTATGGGAATAAAGGATGTGGGTAATGAAATTTACAAAATACATTATTTATGATTCAAAGTGAAATTTATAGACACTTTCATTGAGAATTTTGATGATAAACTATTATTACATAGACCAAAAGTATATGACAAGTGATTAAACAACTACATTCATTAAGAATGTCTGAAGGAATATTCGGATAGATTATAATCCTCTTAGAAATTCTTGGATGAATCTATTGTGTCATACAGAAATAGCCTGTTGAACGATATGTAGATTCTCAACAAATCATGGGACACTGCAAAGAATATTGAACGACTTTACCATTAGTCCAACTGTGCAAATTACTATCAGAAGTATTGCACTAGACGCCATGATTTAACTTGATTTTTGATTTGAAAATCAGAATAGTGATTTTATGTTATTTTAATTAATGGTTGTATAGCTCATCTCTGTCTGGATAAGATTACTTTCTCACAAAAGTAGTAAGAGATGTGTAGAAAATTTATACAAACTTGAGGCATTTTAAAACAAGAAATAAGTTCAAATAATTTTGGAGTGGAAGGCTGATTTTTTTAATACCAACTATGTGAAAAATACCAGAGCTGGGGATCGAACCAGGGCCTTCCACTTTACGTGCGGATGCTTCAACCATTGAGCTACCCTGGCTGATTACCAGCTAGGCATTTCTCACATAACATTCGTTAGCAAAGTCACTGAGTCTGCAAACACAACTGTATCAAGTGACAGCTCTAGTATTTTTCACATAGTTGGTATAAAAAAAAAAAAAATCAGCCTTCCACTCCAAAATTATTTAAATGATCTTTCAGGGTTGATGAATAAATTTCTAAATTAAATTAAAAAGAAATAAGTTATTTCACTAATCTCTAATTCTAAAATAGGATAAATAGAGATTAAATAAAAATGTTCAAATCGAATCAAGCTACAATTATAACCTCTTCAATACATTTATTTTGCCCACATATCTGTAATTAGTGTGAATTGATTTTTTATTCTGCAAATATTTACTGCATTAAAATTCTCTACAATTCAATGCTTGTAAAAAGAAAACTAAAGCTAATTTTCACTATTATCCTTTTTGTTTTCAACAACAAATTTGCATATTTTATTTAATGTATAATTCCTTTGTTGAAGAGTGATAATTATTGATAATATAGGATTTTTTAGTTGCTAAAACAGATTACAGCATCATACTGAAATTGAAAGGGTTGGTTCGGGAAGTTGTTTCAAAGCCTCCTGCAATATTTTTAGTTCCCCATCATACTATAAGTATGGGGAACTTAGGTAATCGTGAAATTTTTCGACCTCGTTTTTTTGACTTTTTTAACGTTTTCAGGTGTGAGGACTCTGAAAATGACAAAATTTGTATGGGGTCTGTCTGTAGGGTGTCTGTTAGTGTGTTAGTCTGTTAGTTTGTTAGTCTGTTAACACAATATCTCACGAACAAATGATCGCAGAGAGGTCAGACCAGTTTTAAAATATTACTTTCGACACTGGCAAGAACCCTATTTATTTGCAACATTCGAATTAAAAAACTATGTAAGTAATTTGAAATTTACGATTTTCTTAACATGGGAGAATAGGACAAAAATTCACTTAAACGTGCATTAAATGAAAAATTTTTGCCGTAAAAATGTCAAACTTAAAAATTTCGCAAGTTATTGGATATTTACGAATTTCTTAACATGGCAGAATAGGACAAAATTTCACATAAATGTTAATTTTGAGGGATATTTTCATCGTAAAGATGTCAGACTACTTTAGAAATATTATTTAGGATACTGGCGTGAATATTATTCACTATGAATTTTCCAATATAAAAATTTCGTAAGTTATTAGAATTTTACGAATTTCTTATCATAACAGAATAGGGCAAAATTTTACACAAACGCCAATCTTGAGAGAGATTTTCATCATAAAGATGTCAGACCACTTTCGAAATATTATTTAGGATACTGACATGAATACCATAGAGTATGAATTTTCCAATTTAAAAAATTCGTAAGTTATTTGGAATTTATAATTTACTTAAAATGGCAGAATAAGGCAAAATCGAGCATAAACGTCCATTTTGAGGATCATAAATATATCAAACAATTTCAAAATAACATTTATGATACTTGTATGAACATGATTGACTACATATATTCTAATAGGAAAATTTCGTAAGTTATTCGAAATTTAAGATTTTATCAGCATAGCAAAATAGGTATATGCATATTCGTATGATCCTGTTTTTGTCTTTTTCATGGTCTCTGTCTTAGGGGCAAATATAATAGATAAATATGATAAATAAAATAGGGCAAAATTACAGACAAATCCAAAAAAGTAATGAACGATTAAAAATGACTATATGAAAGACTAGCGTGACCAAATGCCAATGCTTATAACCTACCTTTTACGTATAATTACTATATATATATAGTCTTTAAAGCAATATATTAGTGTTCTCTGATGTTTTAACATTATGAATATGCTTATAGATTTTATTCAAACCAAGTTATAAAGCAAGAAGCTAGACTTATCTCTTACGCCATGCCATTTTAGATGCAGAAATTCATAGCACTATTTTCCTCGTTCTACTACAAACCTCTATAAATAGACAGACTAGTAATGATACCTATTAATGATATAATGAACTATTACCAAACCTGAAACTATAAAATATTTATTGATTTTAGATGCTGAGAGGGAAAGAAATGTAAATCATTGTTTGCTGTGACCATATGGTAACGCCAGTACATAATGGATTAAATTAATTAATTTCTTTGATATTCGTTATTTTTATTAATGTTAGCAAATTAAATTTGTTGTGAA
This sequence comes from Salticus scenicus, assembly GCA_963930645.1. Classification (NCBI taxonomy): domain Eukaryota; kingdom Metazoa; phylum Arthropoda; class Arachnida; order Araneae; family Salticidae; genus Salticus; species Salticus scenicus. Next base: position 363,043,592 of record OZ005649.1, on the reverse strand, counting down.
TGGAACAGATTCATTAAATTCAAAACCAATGAGAGAGAGTTAGTATTGTGAATCACTGTCCAGTAACCTGCGACTAATAGGAGCCTGAACAACGTATGTTTCTTCGCGAAACATGATAATTTTATTTAATTTTACTAACTGTAACCGACTGGACTTTTTTCCCCCTTTTCCAGGAAAGTTTTTTTTTTTTTTTTTTTTTTCAATCTTCTGGCAAACTTCTTGACTTCACATTTTCCATTATTCATTTAATTGGAGTTCAACAAAATCTTAAGATGTTTTTTATGTGTGTGTGTGTGAATTAAAGAATTTGCTTATTCTATTTAGGTCATATTCAGAAATATGTTTTATTTTCTTACCTGTATGATATGAAAGAAATATTGATTTTATTATGATAAATAGCTTTAATCTTCAATGCACATATTTTACATCTATACACAGCTGCATCTGTACCATTGAATAACCGAAAAAGCAAATGCGACGGGTCCTGAACCTTTAGGCTCTTTCTTATATTTGTTTACATATGTAGTTTTAAGGATTAGGACAAGGATTCAGAAGTCAGTTTAGCAAGACTTTCATAAGTAGAATTAAGCTGCCACTGTTGTAGAAAAAAATTGAATAGTTCTGATGTTTTTTATAATTGCGCAATTTTATGACACTATTACTTCGAAATATTATTGATGAGTAAATTTTAGTATTGAATTTTGAAATTCCTTTTAAATGAAATAAAATTTAATTTCTTATTTATAGAGAAGGAAAGCCATTGTGTAATTATCAAATACTAGTTAATACCCATCAAAATTTGACAGATCATGTGCAACTTAAATCTTTTCACGGCATAAAGTTTTAAACATCCCTGTTTTAATATTTCGTATTGCTCTTAACCAGTTTAAAATTCCCTGCTACAATCAATTATTTTTTTGTCGAGGTGAAGAGGGAATAAATTTCATGAAATTTCAATATACAAAATTTAAGCGTACTCCGTATAATAAAGATAAATTCCGAAGAATTTTTTCTAATTTTACTCTGAATAGGACAAAAAGAATGTTTGGAGTAATTAAAAGAAAGACAGAATTTATAAGCTATGGTAAGAATGGAGAAAGAAAGCCCACATCAATATTTTTCATACATATTATTTTAATTTGATTGCTAATTTTTATATTCAACATATTTTTCTACTAATAGCATAAGACTAAGATCTTGACTCGACAAATATTTACTTAACAAAACGGCATTAAGTGCAAATCTTTTAAATAGAAATTAGTGCTACTGCTTCAATAATTTTGCTGCCCACTGCATGAAAATAAAATCTATTGAATATTATGTTAATATTCCATTTCAATTACAATATGACAGTGGCACCATCTATAATCTATCAATGTAAAAGGAAAAAGGAAAAAAATCTAAAAGTTTTTTTTTTTTTTTTTTTTTTTTAATTTATTTATTTATAAAAGCAAAATAATTTAATTTAAAATAAATTTTAATTGTGTTTTTTTTTTTTTTTTTATTCTATAATTATAATTTATCTACACTTAGAAATAGACTATGCTACTTAAAAATAAATTACCTTTACTTGATTTTGGTTGAATAATTTATTTTATTTTATTTTACGTTATTTTAACATTGTAAAAAAAAAAAAAAAATTAATTTTTTATTTTATCAAAATAGTATATTTCAACAAAAGTGTACTGTTAAAAATAAGTAAATAAGTAATAAGAATGAATCTAATATTTTAGCAAGTTAATTTGCTCAGGAAATTTCTTATAATAAATTACACCATGTAAATTTTTACTCGTATAAAATATCAATATTTTGAGGTTATTCTTTCTAAATTAGTTTTCCTATAATATATTATGGAAATGAAATATCAGAGATTATATGAAGAGCTTGTTTCCAAATGGCGTTAAGTCATTTTTTTCAGT